>JAOVVF010000047.1:2781149-2797866 GCA_028565595.1 Duopalatinus emarginatus
TTTATTAGGATGTACTTTTTTTTGTATTTCCCTCACATCCTGTCTGTACGATAAGTAATTATTTTAAAATCTTCCTGATGAGTGTAACTTTAGACACTGAAATAATTGTCGCTACCATTTATGCCCTTTGGCAGGTGACTTGCAAAAGTCCTTAGAAGTCTCAATAAATCACTTAATACATCCTGACACTGGTTGAATAAGTTATGAAATAAGAATATGATCAGCCTAAAACTTTAAGTAAGAAAAGCACACAGACTATTTTTTAAATAATTTATGTATTGCTATGAAAATTTGCTACTATAATACTATAAAATTCAGTGACTATAGTGTTCAAATGTCACAACCTAAACCTGTATATTAAACATATATGAATTAAGGAAGCCCGGAATGAGCTACACAGAGGCAGTATATGTCTATTGGTGTATTAAAGTAAATACTGCTCTTTATTGGTTCTCTGGATTGTTCCTTGATTTCCTAATTGGGATTCTGCTTGGAAACCTTTTTGGAAACACCTGGAGTTCAACATACAGCCTACATTTGTCAATCTAGGAAAGAATGTATTTGTACTTTTCAGTACTTGATTTAACCCTTTTGTTGTAAGAATAAGCTTGTAAGCCCATGTCAGGGACTCTGAATTTCTAAACTCCCCCTGATGATAACTAGATAGATGAAGAATAGAGATGAGAATAAATCAGCTGTGGGGGTTTCTACTACCTTCCCTCACTCTCTGTTCTTATCTTATCTTATCTCCTAGCTCTTTTCTCTGCAATCTGTTACCCCTGTCACATTGGTATTTGAAAAAAAAACATGTGCTGAGTAGTAGTGTTGGTGTTAGCTTTTGGTAGGCTAGTTAGTTTGGGAATTATTAACATTATTGATGTGTAGCTAGCCGACACCCCCAAGTGCAAAAGTCAACAATATTTTCTCCACAAATGCTGAATCATGTATATGATGCATTTCGGATGCAGATTTGGTAGACTTTGCTCTGTCCCCAAAACTGGACACAAAGGATTGGGATAATAGCTAGTTATAGCTCATGTCCACGTAAGCAGTGGAAATGGACATTTCTTGAACCGCCTCCAGAACACAAACTGACCCAGTCATGAATCTGCAGAAAGGAATAAGAAACGATACCAGCTCTGCTGACTCATGCGTCTCTCTAAGGCAACTAGCAAAATCCCTTTTATGGGCATTATAATAAGGACAGTACTGTTTTAAAGACGTTTGTTTGAAGAACAGCGAGCAATGCATGCTACTAAACTATTCAGTAAGTATTTGAAAGTACTCAGAAAGTTTCCACAATGTTATAAAGCAGCTGATGTAATAATGGCTGTCTTAACAAACTTACAGAGGTGTCGACTAATTTAATGCGATGAGTTTATCTGTTCTTTGCTTGAACTGTTTTCAGGAAAACCGTTGTCATTTCCGTTATATAGTTAGAGTTATCATCATGCTAGCTAATATTTGAGAGATTACCAAAAAATTACAGTTAGTTCTCTTTGTTTCTACATTTTCACCTTTTCTCCTATTAATTGCTAATAATTGTTTCATTTACATAGATGTATAAGTAGACTTTTACTCGAGAATTTTAGTATTTTCACCACCTCTGTACACAACGTATGTACACATTAGCTAAGTATGTATTTAGTTCCTAGTCCCATAGAAAAATAACATCATAATAAGAACTTTCACAAAGCACCCAGAACACCTCCAAGAACCATAACGTTTATAAGATGTTCTGCTAACCTAAAATAGCTAGCTGGTAGTTAAATATTATTTTTTGTTATTATAATATTCCAATAGTTAATAAATAAACAAGGTGTTTATTCAGTTTGCTGCTACACCTTTCCTGATAATGGCACTTCACTCCTTGGTGTATGCGATCTGGGTATGTAGAGCAGAAAACGATCCATCATAAGACGTTTTGGTGGTGATACGGAAGATTAAAAGACACTTAGATATGGTTAATCTACTCAATGAGACAAGTCTGCATGATCTTCAGACAAATGGAAACAGCTGTGTAAACACCGAGAGCTTGTGAACCAGTCTTACAGGGACTTAACACCCCCTTTTTGCCTTTTGCCCACCTTTACATGTTCAGCAAAGATTTGCTGGCCATCTGTTTTGCAGCATAATCCCAAATGGCTTCCTGTGAATATTTAGACACTTATCACTCCCTGCAGTATACAGATGGGAGGGGCCGAGGATTGGTTTCTGGCTCATTTGCAAAAGCTGATTGGTTCGCTCATGATAAATGAGGCTGTGATAATTTTCACCTTTTCCTGAAACTGAGTATGCCACCACATGCTTGAGTTTTTCATGTTCTCCCAACTTCAGTTGTTCTCTGACACAATGTTTCTAACATCAGCAGTGCAACTTCTTCCCAAATTGAGTTTTGGGAGCCATCATTTGTTTTCTAATTACTGCCAAAGCAACCAGTCAAACATCTGGAAGTCATCCCCCAGCTCTGCTTTTTATTTACTTTAAAAATTGTTCCCATAGAGCAGCCTTCATAAGCAGGATCAACATCTATCATCCATGCCGTTCAGACATCGAGGGGTGTCACAGTAGGTTTGGATAGATACTGTGGATTACAAATGAAGACTTTTCCAGTTCAGGCTGAGCTGAAGATCACGTTTTCCAATGTGGTGAGCTTTTTTTTTCTGGTCGAAGCAAAGGAGGCAAGTCATCAAGTCATTGCTCAAAAATGCAGCACATGGTTTCCATCAGCGCGTTGTTGCAGACCTGGTTGAGTTCGCATACTTGAACGCTGAGCTATGTTAGAAAACAGCCTTTTTTTGGTAAAGTTACAATTGGTAAAAATACCAATTTTGAGGATCCAAAAAAAAGTGGTGATGAAATTATAAATTGTTATCTTACGTACACCAAGATGGTTAAGATGGCGCCAAATGGCACACAACTTTGTACAAAAATGTGCTGTTAGACAGACTTTATGGTTTTGTGACTATTAGATGGGTGGAATGGAGAAGATCACCATGTTCCCCAACAAAAATTAAATATTGAGCCAATAAAGATCTCTGTCAATAGGTGCTTCGATCCAAAGTGTGGATGGAGTGTCTGTGCCTGTATTTAAGGTTTTCATTACAGACCACTTACACCAGATGGACAATTCCAATTATCACTTTTTTTCTATATTATTTATTATTAAAAATTATATGTACTGCACGTTAGGTACTACTTCATGTTAAATGTTCTTAATGTGGGAGGAGTGGCATTAACTTAGCAGTTAAGGATCTTGGCTTGGCTACCAGAAGGTTGACACATAAATCCCAGAGCTGCCAGCTGGCCACTGTTGGGCCACTGAACAAGCATTTAAACCAACAAACTCTCAGCTCTATGTTTGGATTTGGTTCTGTCTAATTCTTCGTTTGCTTTAGAGATCACACTAACAAACGCAACATGGAAGTTTTTTTTTTTCCAGATTTAATTCCAATCCAGCCGATATAAGATGGAGTCATTTCCGGGCATTATGACATGACTCATGATGAAGTCTGGAACTAATATCCAATACATGAGTAATGAAGAGAGTGTAAATGTCACACATAGGAAAACGTGATCTATATAATTGATCCTTATTAAGCTTTCTGGTTGCATAGGGTATACGTTTGTATAATGACATAGCTGAATAATATTAAGACTTAAATATATGCCTTGCTTTTTGTTCCTAGTCCTCCTACGCCTTATTCCACAAAAAAGCACTCTCAGCATTTATAAAGAACCCAGATTCCCACAACCACATTTTAACTGTAACTTCTTTTTCTTCAAAACACATAAATGTTACTGTTGTGGTCCAAAAGCTTAACAGCAGCTGTGGTCGATATTTTACATTCAGCTGGGTATTCATTTCTTCAGTTGTAGCATGCAATCATTTAAATCCACCATTTTCTATATAAAG
The DNA here is from genome assembly GCA_028565595.1 of Duopalatinus emarginatus. Lineage (NCBI taxonomy): Eukaryota > Metazoa > Chordata > Actinopteri > Siluriformes > Pimelodidae > Duopalatinus > Duopalatinus emarginatus. Next base: position 2,785,066 of record JAOVVF010000047.1, read on the forward strand.
TCTCAGTTTGCAACATGTCTTAAAAATTTATTGCTTTGTGCACCAACTTACATCATGCCTCATGCCTCCTATTTAAGTTCACATATTTATAGCGTGATTGAATCTTCTCCAAAACGACAATAAACCAAATCCAGTGCCATGTTTGCATCACGTCTTATTGACTGCAAAGACCTTCAGTCCAGGTATTAGAACAAGACTAACATGTCAGAATGATTGTTCTCTTCAACAATTTAGATGTTCCCAACAGCTAGCATGATAAACACATTTTAAATATCCTAGCTAGCAGAAAACACGTTACATTCCCAGTTAGCATGTCAATGTTGACTTGCAGCTAAAGGCGTTGAAGTAACATTGTGTAAACTTTTACAAAACATTTTGAGAAAGTCTTCTTAGAACACCCAGAAAACTTGACCGATATGACCCTAATGTTCAGAAAAGGTTCACGCTAACCTAGAATTAGGATTCTTTTGTGACACAAGACTTAGTAGTTATTATAGTGCTGTGCAAATAAAAGCAGGTTTAAAAGGGTAATTAAGTTGACAGTGAGAAAAACACCTGTCTAAAAACATCCTACCTGATTCTACATTATTGACGAACAGTTTACAGGCAAACAAGTGCTCACACTGAACTTTTAAACCAAATTACATTGCAGAAAAGATCACAGTGGACAACTTTCCACATATTCTTGTGAAACGAATGTTTCTAATATTATTCATAATGACATGGTGACCACATTATTCCCTTTTTTGCTTTACAAATTTACATGGTCGTTCACCACCAGGTGGCGCATGGTGGACTGTCATATTCATTTCCAGTTCCCAAAAGTACAATTTGTTATAAAAAATAAAAAAATCATTTTGCTTTCTGTGCACGTTCATACATCATGCCATGTCACCTTTCAGGCTCAAAATTCAGGCCTCTGTTTAAAAACCTGAGGTTGACTGAATAACATCAATGAGGGGAAAAAGTGACGTCATATGTTTCACATGTACTAAAACACCCAACGTGACTGAAATAATAGTGCTCAGGTGTTCTAGGCCCAGACATGTTTTTTTTTCCCCTTTCTTTCTTTCCTTCCCTTGCTTGTTCTCATCCTGCACCTCCCTCACAACATCTGCCCCATATTAGAATGGAAGATGTGAGCTTTAAAAAACTTACGGGTAAGAATAAAGGCCACAATAAATCATTTAAGCATTTTAAACACATTTTTATCCAACTCATTGCTTAATTCCTCAGGATTGTTGAATTTTGGAAAGAGAAATCAGTTCTCCTCTAGGATGTGGTTTCACACCCCTGATAATACATTCTGCAGATGTGAGGGGAGTGTTCTGGGGAAATAATGATCTTTATGTGGGCAGCAAAAAAGCACAATAAGAACAGTAAAGACTTCGAGCCGTCTCTCTTCGAGAAAAAAGTTGAGAATCCGGCATACGGTTCCACAGAGTGATAAAACCACTGTGCGCGATTCATGCATCTTTTTCATTGAGCCATTTATGAGTCATTCTAAGACAATTCTGTGATATGAACTTCAAGAAATGGACTCCTTATGTGGAGTTGAAAGTTGTTACATGGTAAATCACATGGTCGATCACATGTCTCCTCATACAAAAGCTTAAGGTATAATAATAAACACAAGATAATTATATCAGTACATCTTTCAGCTTAGGTTGACTTACCACTGTTTCCGTCTTGGCATTTCACAAACAGTACTTGTGCCAATGATAAAGCCAGAAATAAGAAGGTCCTGGAATGCACAAAGCTCATCATGTCTATATCCAAGACATGAGCCTCCTTGTGTGCAAAAAAAATGGGGAGAGAGGGTAAAAGAGTCCAAGTTTATCGCTGCACCATGAAGACAGACTGAAGCTTTTCCTGCTCTGAAGAGCAATCAGACCCAACCCAACTTTGTGCTGTCTGTCTCTCTCCCTCTCCCTCTCCCACTCTCTCTCTCTCTCTCTCTCTCTCTCCCTCTCTCTCTCTCCCTTTTACAGCTTAAAATAAGAAGAATGCTGACCACCCTAATTTTCCACCCCTTTTTGTCAGTGCTCTCTCAGAAGCATCCACTCACAGACATGTGTGGTCACAGTGAACTATAACCACGTTCACAAAGCAGTTCTTCTCTATTTAATATTTTTTTTGCAAGGCTTTTCAGATAATAAACTTAGATTCATAACAACAGTTTTAACATTCTGATACTTTTAACATAATTGTAATTTTAAAGAGGATTTGCTACGTTTTTTTGCAGCCCAGAGATTGTTACTAAGCAAGACTATAAACTGGGTTTATGACCATCTTAATGGCACCAAACTTTTTTTTTTTTATTACTATGGAACAAGAATAGAGCTCAGATCCAAATTTGGCTTTGTGTAGAAAAAAAAGGTTAAAGGAAAGCAAGGATGAATAATGAAAAACAATCAAAATTATATCTCCAGCTAGAAATGTGAAGTGACTGCAGGTATTTCCAGGTATTTCCTGTAATCTCCAATGAGCTGTCTGTTTTGTTTGATTTCCTCAGTGGTGCCTTGTTGAGCTGAGCTCATTGTTCATTTCAGCAAGCAGAAAAAAAAAACCTGTAAAATTACGAATCTAGTCAGCACTCTAAATAAGACTGCAAACCTTGTGAAATCTTGTTCTATATTGTATTAACCGTACCTCACATGTTGAGCAGATGTGCAGACATTGATGTGTATAGCATTTATGGAGTCCAAGCGTGTAGTCTGGCTTGACCTTTTGTGTCCATCTGAGGAATGTCTTCCTATTTATTGCTTAATTTTGTGGTTTTCTGTGCTTTTTTGATTCCACTTGTAAAAGACATTTTAACTAAAAGAAAGAATATTAACTGGGATAATTAAAGAATGACAGTGCATTTTAATTGTACATGCACAATAATTAACAGTGCATATATACTGTATAGAGACTGTGTGTATACCATATGTCCACACATATGTCTCTCATATACCTACAGAGCTTGCCTGACCCTGGAGCCCCAAACCATCATATTTCCCTCCCTGTGCTTCACAGTTGGTATGAGGATCTTATGCTCAAATGCTGTGTTTGGTTTGCTCCAAACATGATTTCTGTTACTATGCTCAAATAATTCAACTTTGGACTCATCAGTCCAAAGCACATTGTTCCAGAGGTCCTGGTCTTTGTTTGTGTGTTTTCTGGCAAACTGTAGTCTTGCCCTGCTGGTTTTTTTTTCTCTTTTTTTTTGACAGTAAGGGATTCCTCAAACTTCATCAGTCTTGTGCAGCCTGTTTCTGGTGGTAGATACATGTACGCTGACATCAACTGTGGCAAGGTCTACCTACAGTTCCCGAGATAAAACTTCTTAATGCATTTCGCGGACCGCTAGGACAAACTGACCTGGCCATGCTTTCGGTAGATGTTTGTCAGTGGAATGACTGATTTTAAATTCCTTCCCAGGCTCATATTCATCTACAACCTTCTTCTTGGAGGCCTCAGAGTGCTTTGAATCTTACTATGGTTATTCCACTCACTTTGTCAATCAAGAATAAACTAAACGAGGTTTAAATAACATGGTCTCCTCCAAAATTCACTCAACTGATGTTGAAATGATTTGCAGCTGGTGGGGTGCAATTTAAGGGGTGTCTTCACTTTTTCCTCACAAGAAAATTGCAATTCTATTGCAATTTCACATTTTACAATTTATTTCTAAAAGTCATTTCTTCAGTTTGATTAATTTAATTATAGTACCTTATCTCTTGTAAAGGTTAATCAAAAGATGAAGTATCTACAAGACAAAAGACAAAGGTTTTTATCCTGGCCACAGATTATATCTAAAACTGGTTAACTGAACTGTTTTCATTTTATATGGGCTCGCAGTGGGTGGGACAAATTAGGCAGCAAGTGAACATTTTGTCCTTGAAGTTGATGTATGAAATCAGAAAAAAATGAGCAGGTATAAGAATATGAGTGACTTTGACGATGGATTACATTTACATTTACATTTACGGCATTTGGCAGACGCACTTATCCAGAGCGACTTACAAGAGTGTTTAGTTGAATTGTTGGAGTATCTGAAACTAGTGAAGGTAAATCAGGATTCAAGAACTCAGACCAGAATCCTACTAGAAAAAAATCCTGCAGTATCAATTATCTAAAACTTTCTACACTAGTCAACCCCCTGGATGATGGGCAGCCAAGACTCGATGATGGCCTATGTTATCTGATCTAATAGAAGAGCTACTGTAGCTCAAATTGGTGTAAAAGCTAATGTGCCTTCAATGTGCATCTAATCATCAGAGCTGGAATAAGGAGCAATTGAAGTAGGTGACCATGTTGATGGCCGTGTGTGTGTATGTCACTTTGGGAAGACATCTAAGGCAAAAGTGATGCTTTGGGCTATGTTCTGCTGGGAGTCCTAGAGTCCTGCCATCCGTGTGGATGTTACTTACACCTTGTTGTACAGCTGTATGGTTTCCTGATGGCAGTGGCCTCTTTCAGCAGCATAATGCACCCTACCACATGGCAAAAATGGTGCAAGAATGGTTTTAGGAACACAACACCAAGATTAAGGTGTTGACTTGGTCTTTAAATTCTCCAGTTCTTAAACTGTGTGATACTGGCCAAACAAGTCTGATCCATGGTGGCCCCACCGCGTAACCACCAGCTTGGTTCCAAATAGCACAGCATAGTTTTAGAGCACAGCAGACCTTTATGTCTTGACTGGTCAGGAAGTTTCAGTGGCAAAAGTTGGACCTATCAATATTTGTCAGGTGGTCATTATGTTTATTAGCGTATACTTATCCACTGATAATCATGGTGCTCAATGTACAAACAATGTACTTAACAATTTTTATGTAAAATTACAGTAGATCTTAATAATTATTCTCCTCGCTCTGGACTCTGTCTGTGAGAAGTTTGGTGTGTTCTCCCCATGTCCATTTGGGTTTTCACTGGGTGCTCCGGTTTCCTCCTATCTCCTGAAAAACACAAATGGTAGGTCAATTGGATGTGCCCAATTGCCCTAGGTGTGAGTGTCTGAGTGAATGGGTGTGTGGTACCCTAAAATGGATTGGTGCCTTGTCTTGGGGGGGGGGGATTCCTGCCCTGCACCCAATGTTATTCACTTCTGTTAGTGGTTTCGTGGTTTAAATAGGATTTATGAATTCGCTATAATTCAATTTGTCAGATGTTGCTAGTTTGTTTATGGCTGCAGTGTTTGGTTTGTAAACACTGGCATCGTTGCTACGGTTACGTGTGTACATGGCAGGGTGATATTTGGACAGCTTCGGTCCCAGTACCATTATCGTGTACTCATGGAACGTCTCTTGGCCAATCAGATTGCTGGGTTGGAAGTAACTGTGATATAATATTTAATAAACTCTGTGATTAAAGCATCATCCCAAACCCCCTTTGCATGCTTATTGGACCCTAATAATTCATGGATAGTACTGAAAACTTAATAATATACTTTAACCTTTATCTTACGTAAGTTGCATTAGCAGTAGTGCAAAATAATGTATTAAATATGTAGATAACAAATAGCTTAAACAATGTATCAAGGTGTATATTACGGTACACTAAAATAAAAGTCACTAGTTTTCATGAAATCATCGTAATTCTGTTCTTCTACCAAACAGCTAAATATCATTAAATAACTATCATAATAAATAGTTAGGGTTATGCTAGTTCATGTCTCGACTGTAGGTGTACTAACTTGTTTGAAACATAAAGTTGACCTGGTCATGTGTAGCTGGTTGATCTGTAGAATAAATGTTAGCTAATCTCAGGTGTTTGTTTGCTTCTGTACACAGTATTTGGCACATTTGTGTTGACCACTATCCATTCATTTATATCCACAGAGGCTCACCTGCTATCTTCCCACATTATACTGTATATCATTTGTATATCACAACACATGTCTGCATGGGTCTCTGGTTTCTTCTTACATACCAAAAACATGGGTAAGTCGATCGGCTATACTCATTTGCCCTAGGTATGAAATTAAAGTGTGCATGTGTGCCTGCATGTGTGCCCGCCAATGGAGTAATGCATAATCAAGTCATTAGTGCCTCTCGGTTTTTTTTAAGCACCACCAGGCAGAAATTAAAATTTTATTTACTTGGCTGATACTCGCCGAAGTTCTGCAGTGCCAGTTGTGAGCCTGGTTGGCTGTCCAGAGATGGCAAGGCTATGATACATGGGTAATGTTAGGGTGTTAGGGATTTGGCAGCACATGTGAGAGCTTGTATAAGTGAAGTGGAAACCACCTGGGAGAACAGAAAGCTGCCCATGTTGGTGGAATTTTTAGACCACATTGTGGCTGTGAGTTTTAGCTTGCACTCCGGTAGACCTTTAAGGATGGTGAAAAATTTTGGATCGGACATAGAGTGGAAATTTTCAGACTGTCCAGAAACTACTGGCAGGCTGTGATCCAGTTCTTTAAGATCTTATCATAGACCCTCAGGAGTGAATGAAATATGTAAGCCATCATGTCCAGAACAAATTATGCATTGTAGCTGCTAATTGTACTGTGTTCACTGTGTTCAGGAGTACGTCAGAGTTCTTTGTGTAAAGTATTTTAGAATGAAAGAAATACGCCAGCTTGTGAATTTGAGAAGAAGCCTCAGTATGGGTGAACAATGGCCAAGATTAACTGCAATGTACAAGACTTACATAACATATTGAGGTTTGCAGGCCAGAACTGATGGCAAGCAGTTTTTTGTGTTATGGATGTATAATGGTCATATAGTTTGTAACAGGGAATTGATGCTGCTAGTTATTTTTGGCTAGAATACAAAAAGGTGGCCAGTGGAAATGGTGTAATGGTGTGATGTTATCATTCCACATACTCATCCTAAAAGTACAAATTTGTTGTTGTTTTCTGACACTTGCTTGAATTAACAACCATTAATTAAAAACGTGTCTGGTTGATGTGATACAGTGATAACATTATCAGCTCCCCTCTGAAAGACCTGGGTTCGATTCCTGGGCTGGGCTGCCAGTCTGTGCTACACCAGTACGCTTGGGCAAGACTCCTAACAGTACATTGGTCGACCTGTAATACCAGTAACCTTGTAAGTCACTCTGGATAAGATCATCTGCCAAATGCCGTAAATGTGTCTTTGAATGAAATCTGTTGGAAAGTAGTTTCAAGTAACAGAAGCTAATATCGTTCACTGTTTTACCCTAGACAACCAATAACTTTTCTTTAAAGACATCAATTATATAAATATTGTTAAATCATGAAAGAAGAAGAGATTTTCTAAATAAGTTATTTCTGAAAGTTAAAAGTTGAACCACTCATTGACCACCATGCTTGCACACACAGAGGAATCTGACTTCCACATTTAACCAAATTGTGTAGTAAAATACACACATTAGGGGTACACAGACCACTTACTATCCATGCTGCCAGGAGAGCAGTTGGGGCTTAGATGCCTTGCTCAAGGGCACTTCAGTCAAGTTGGTTGCGGGGATTAAATTGGCTACCTAATAGTCAGAAGTCTGGTTCCTTAACCACAAGCCCTCGACTGCCCAGAATTATTTCTGCTCTATGTGTTTTTGCTCTTTGTAATATAAAGTTTGCATTGTTCAGGAACTTTTACAGTTCTTATGAATTCCACTGCAAGAATTATAAACTGTGTAATAGTTTTTACATGACAAATTAATGCTGCTTAGATCTGTTTTGTTACTAAATGCATCACTGTCGTCATCATCATCCTCATCCTCATCATCATCATCATTATTATCATCATCACTTTTATTTACATAGCACAAAGAACAAGACACACACATTCAAAACCATGGATAACATATAACAGCTGTAGGCTTGTGGTCATGGAACCAGTCTTGCATCCAGAAGGTCACTGGTTTAATCTCCACAACATGCCACTTCTGAAGTGCCCTTGAGCAAGACAGCTAACCCCCCATGTGGGGTGCCACGGATAAGGTTGTCCACCACTCTTGTGTGTGTCTGTGTCTCTGTGTCTGTGTCTCTGTGTGTGTGTGTGTGTGTGTGTGTGTGTGTGTGTGTGTGTGTGTGTGTGTGTGTGTGTGCATGTACATTTACATGCGTATTTCATTGCGTCAGTGGTCAATGAGCGGTTTACTTCATAATGAAAAAACACAGACATAAATAAAGGTAGCAAGGATACATCACAAATCGGCTTAAAGAGAGAATTCCATAATTTGGGAGCAACTACACTAAACGATCGACCACCCATAGATATCAATCTAACATGAAGCACACTATGTGATCTTAAGGTATGGGATGAAACAGGTAGGAAGGAGCCAGGACGTGCAGATCTTTATCAGTAACATACAAAAAGCATTGAATACTGAACATGACATGTAATAGGTAACCAGTGAAGACTCTGGCAGATTGGGGTGATATGGTCAGCCTTATTAAAATAGGTGAGGATCCAAGCAGCAGCATTTTCCACATACTGTAAACTTATATTGACAGAAAGGAGAATGAGGAGACAGTTGCAGTAGTCTACATGTCACAAATGCATGTACAAGTGTTTCTACATCTGCTATGTTTAGGATTGGCTGAAGACGAGATGTTATGAGAGTGAAAAATATTGTCTTAACTATAGAATTTATATAGATGTTGTGGGGAGAAGGTTTCACCATGATCTCAGCAATCTCAATGCCAAAGGCTGATAAATTAGATATAAATGCTTTAAAACCTATTAAAACAACTCAGATTTGCTGGTGTTAAGCTTTGGAAAGTTTTTACTCATTCAAAAATTGAATTAAAGTTGTAGAGGAACACAGAAGTATACACAACTGTTTCAGGTTCTTCCCTTCCTGGATCAAGATGTATTTTTGTAAAAGCATGGTGCAGCAGGGATGTACGAGTTTGGATATTCTGTTCACTGAAGATGCGATATCCAGGAATTTGAACTTGGAAATTATCATGGTAATTTTGCTGATTGGAAAACAGATCAGTAACTTCCCCTGTGTAAGTAGAACATATTTATCACTTATTTATATTCTTTAGACGTGGCTTGGGAAAGAAAGAGCGAGTAATGCATCATGTGTATAGGTAAATTAATACAAAGCAGTAAAACTTCACAATACTTTTCAACATCTCACAAGTAACTATACAGCAAGAGGCGAGCAAGAACGAATGAGTAGTTAACATTTATTATATAGGATCTACTAGTTTTTCACTCTGTATGTTAGTGGGAGTTCATTATTAACTAAGAAAGCATTTCTTTTTTTTTACTCATATATTTATGCTTTTTCCAGAACAACTAGCTAATGATAACAACTACTCATTAATTACTGACCACATCGACATTCATATCTAATACCTTACTCCTTGAGAGCTACTATGTAATATACATTAAGAATATATTACGAGAACCTCAGCGTCTGAAATGTAAATGTGTATATCATAATGTAAATATTTCATATGTGTACTGTAAATGTCTCTAATCTAGATCATTGTGAACTACTGAAGGTCAGTAATAATTCCACCATTAGTAATGAGTTTCTATGTCTTTCACTATATAATACTGTTGCAGGTTATTCTGAACCACTGAAGAAAAGGAAAGTTATACTTCAGTCATTAGTAATGAGTGTTTTACTTTCTAATACTCTTCCAGTTCGTCATTGATTACTAATAAACATGAAAGCAATATTTCTGTCATGACCAATTAATTGTCATGACTAAATTCATGTACACTTTATAAAACTTACTGTAATAAGAGCACAAAGCAGAAATTTTTTCAGTTTTATTTAAACTTACCTTGTTGCATAAACCTCCCGACTCTCACAACTCGAAAAGTTCATAACGTTAGCATTACGCCAGCCGTTTACTGAACAAGTTAAGAGGAGTCAACAAGAAGCATAATTTAAACTAGGAACACACTGACATACAACAAATAAGCATAAACAAGCATGAAGTAATTTCCTCAGCCCTTACTTCAGAATAAAGTAAAATTAATTATAACGTTGTAATTTGGAACCTAACTATAATGAGTGAGCTAATTAGCTAGCTAAAGAAATGCATCATGCAAGTGTGGTTTTAACAGACGGTGTAAATTCACTTTGTAAGTAATCGCTCTGTTTGGCTTTGGCTTTGGCTCTGTCTTTTGGTAGTTTGAGGATAAGATATTTGAGTCCCAACCAGAATGCGTGTAACACATGCAGGGGGACAACAGAAATATGTTTTGTCTGGCAATTTTTTAAGTTTTACAGGTAATTGTTTATTTATTCATGTCTTTTTAAAAGCCACTTTGGGGGATTTATGGAGTGCAGGACCTGAATTTAGAAATTAGGCTTACTAATGGTGCACTTTGGAATACTGAAGAGTCATGGCCGATAACTTGGTCTGTATATTCTGCATGATAAATGATAAGCATAATGTGAAAGCAATGCATTCATTTCCCCCAGCCACATAAGCTAAATGAAGCTGGCAATGGTTTCTGTAGCTTTGTTCCTTTGATTCCGTTAAGTGGTGTGTTGGTGCTATTGCCAGCTACCATATATTGGCATTAAGACACCAAAAAACATAAAAAAAAATTATTAAGGTCTGTGATTGAATTTTTTTTAAATAAATTACCTAACATCCAGGATCTGTTTACCAAAGATTTGAAGAACAGTTTGATCTTCACAAAAAAAAGGATACTTTATTTTGGCTGGATAGAGCAGACATGTGTAGAACATCATCCAACTTCTTAACCACAATCATGCAAAGGCATGCTGCATCATCGAAAGAGTCTTCAGAATGATGAAGACAAGGTGGCCTAGAATTTCTTTTAAAACCTTGGACGTAAACACAGGCTTTGTTATTGACATTATTACCTGTTATGCAGTTCTCCTTAACATCTATTTGCGAACCTGTCACAAAGATGCCGAGGGGACAATATAAACCGTGTCCCACCACAGACATTTACTGCCGTCAGTGGAGCTCCGACAAGAAACATATTGGCAGGCCAAATTTCGGTGCCTATCTGACAACTGCTAGACCATGACTAGGTCTAGACTAGCAATTTCCAGCAGAATTGTTTACAGCTGTCCTCATATTATTGTACATTTCATTATGCATATTTTGGGCGGTCTGAACTTGCCAGTTGCCAGTGAGTTTGGCATTTCATCTGGCTCTAGTGGGGGAAGTTGAGAGGTTGTGGTTTTTTCAGTCTGCTCTGCAAGTATTGAGCATGCTCAGTAACACTTCTACAGGGGACAGGCATGATGACCTGGACTTCTGCTACTTGCAGTATTTCCTTTAGTTTGAAGAATTCAGGACAGGAATCAGGTACACTGTAGTACCCCAACCTGGAAGCCAGGTGATGAAATGAAATTTCCCTGGATGTCAGCTGAGGCACCAACTGTCTTTATGTAAAGACTAGAGACCAACCTTATCACCAAGCACTCGAATCAAACCTCTCAAACCTCCAAGTGGCTTTAGCTTGATGTTGTTCTTAGTCCCTGGGGCTGGTCTGGGCTTGTGGTTAAGGAACCAGGCTTGTGACTGAAAGGTCCCTGTTTCGATCCCTGGTATCAAGACACAACCGAAGTATCCTTGAGCAAGGCATCTAACCTCCAACTGCTCTTTGGACACAGTCAATAGGGTTGCCCACTGCTCTGGGCGAATGTGTTTACTGCCATTAGTGTGTGTTTTACTGCATAGATGAGTTAAATGTAGAGGGCAGATTACTCTGTGTGTACAAGGACAGTGGCCAATATAGAGAAAATATATTTTTGAAAGAAACTACAAACTCTGTAGTATTAGTGTTTGCTAAGTGCTGTAAATGTAGGTTAGGATGTGTGATGCTTTGTACCAGATAGCTGCTGATGAAGTGGCTCCTAAATTTAAATTATCTTTAATACTTTATATATTTATTTCCATATTTATTTATTAATTCATTCCAGATTTCTTCCTAATTTAGTCTTGGCCACTTTGGTGTTATAGGTCACTTGAAGAAAACAGTGTTGCACTTTATTTACATGAAGTCCAATGCAGATATTTTACAAAGCGAAAAATTAGCAGTGCTGTTTATGTGGAAGGAATGGTAATACTCCTCTCTCTCTCTCTCTCTCTCTCTCTCTCTCTCTCTCTCTCTCTGGGTCATGACTTGTTTTGATTGTAATTTTGGTATTGGAGCTTGTTTGGCTCATTTTTGTGTCCTTAATCACTAAGCACTTTTTTTGTAAATTGCTCTGGATAAGCATATTTGCCATAAATGTTAATGTAATTGTCTTCTGTGAGTCACAGCAACACTAGCTAATTGCAGACCTATGTGAGTTTGTGTATTTGAATGAGGGTGAGTAACACTTTTTCTCTAAATATGATGGGCTGTTCTAACCCAGAGCAAGGGCACCAGTAATAAAAGATAGACTTGGCTGGATTCACAGAGAAAGAATGTGCTAGTGATCATCCTCTCTGTGTAGTAGTTGCTGTATGATGAGGAAAAGCTGGCTGGTGGGAGGGAACTGGCGAAGACCATACTGGGGGGCAGTCCAAAAGGAAGAAGAATATGATGAATGTGTGGGACAATGCTGAAAATATACCTTTTTTTAAAGTGAACTATTTGCCTACTGTGCTTGCAGACAGAGGAATGTGACCTCCACATTTAACCCATCCTTTCAGTGAAACACACACACCAGTGAACACTAGGGGGCAGTTGCCCAGAGTGGGGGGGCAGCCCCAAACCACAGCACCCAAGGAGCAGTCAAGGGAGTTGGGTGCTTTACTCAAAAAAACCCATGGCACATGGCACATCAGTCGTGTCTTGCCCTGTGTGGGGATCGAACCTGGGATCACTAGGCCACGGCTTCTCCATACCAAAGTATGTTAAGTATGTATTAACATACTTT
>JAOVVF010000047.1:2803513-2817093 GCA_028565595.1 Duopalatinus emarginatus
GTACACAGGGTTTGGGTTGCACGAAGAATCAGGACTCAGAGTTGCTGGTATCTCCTGGTGCCTCATCTGTAGCAGGTATGGCATAATAATGGTCTCGATGGATAAATTCAAGAGTGCCCAAGTACAATCATCATTTAACCACCATGCATTATGTAAATCTCTTTATAATTACATTTAATTATTTTTTTTTCTTTTCAGTCTTCTCCTGCCTGGTATTTTCTTTGCTTCAGTACTCTTAAATATTAAAAACAATGGAATGATGATAATAATAGAAATACAATTAACAGTCTGAACTATGTATAATGCTGTATAATGTCCATGTTATCCTGTAGCAGTTTTTCCTCATCAGTTTCTCGTGTTATCTATCTTTAAGTTAAAAAAATTAAAAAGAAAAAAATAGTTTCAGTGTCTTCAAAATGCAAAAACTTGAGACTTCTTAACATGTTAACATCATTATATCAGCAACAACACACTTATCTTTACAAGCTCTAACATGTAAGATGTTCCTGTATACTACAACTAGTGCTGTTAGAAAATGTTACACCACCAAACAATTCTGACCAATCAGAATTGAACAAGTCAAGTCAAGTCAAGTGGTTTTATTTGTCATTTCAACCATATACAGTGGTGTACAGTACACAGCAAAACGAAATAACGTTCCTCCAGGACCAAGGTGCTACATATAACAGTAGACTACACAATACAATACAGCATAAAGTGCACGTGTGCAATGACGCAAGACAATTTACAACATTAACCAGTATTGTGGTTTAATACAACATATTGTATTGTACAGTATATGTAATTAGATTATTAAGATTAATGCAAGCCTGTGAGACCAAGTATTTTATTATCTTTATTTTAGAGGACACGTCAAATTATCCTTTAATTCTGAGTGTAAAAAAACGGTTCAGCAGCCAATTTCCTGACAAGTTATAATGAGAGGCCTGGGGAACATGAAACTACTTAAAGTGGAGTTTTTTTTCCACTTGAGATGCTCAATGACAAGTCACTGCCATTAACTATTTCAGGGCTCTAGCATATATATGTGTGTGACGGGACTGAGTTTCTTATGTGAAGTTCCTTATGTGAAACTCATACTAATAACACATACAAACAGGCTCAAAACTTTGAATCCATTAATCCTTAGTTATCATTTATGCTGGCAGTTCTTAAACTGGGGGGGGGGGACGACAAAAGGGAAGGGTCACAAGATTATTTCCTGTATGAATGTATTAAACCGTTTTTTAAATAATGTTTTAACGTTTAAATATTTAGCTATTACAACTATTCAACAGGCTAGAGATGCACAATTAAGAGTGTTTCCTTATTGTCCCTCCAAAATAAAGAAACAGACCAGAGATTCCTTGCTTTTTTAATGAAAAAAAAACAAGCTGAATGCTTGACGTGTTAGCTAGCTAAGGTGAAACGATGGAACAGTGGCTCCAGGAAAAGCCAATAAAAAGTTCAGAGGAGCCATCGGCAAGTGGGCTTGTTTTTACATCAGCATCCTCAGGTATGTCCCTGCATAAAACCAATAAAAATAAGACAAAAACCTTCTCCAGGCATCGACACAAGAATACATAAGATACAGATTACAGACGTGAAATGAAACAGACCACCGTCAGTGAGTGCTTTGCTGTGACGTTCTGACAAACCAGAGTTTACAAAACAGTCAAAATTTAGAAGCTTCTTGAAACATGACATTCTGATCAACTTCATAAACCTGTACAGTTCTATTGTTCAACTTGTTGTGGAAAAGGCCACGATACATGGACCACATACAAGTAATAACTTGTAAGACAATATAAGCAGAATTGATTATTATTATTTATTACTTAAGACAAAAAGTTTAAGAACCACTTTTTACCACGCCAGCTATTGTCACACTTCCCTCCAGATCCTCCAGGTCCGCTTTGGCCTAGTGGTTAGGGAACCGGTCTTGTGACCGGAAGGGCCAGGGTCAATCTCCGCACAGGCATGACTGAAGTGCCCTTGAGCACAAGGCACCTAATTCCCCCAACCATTCCCCAGGTGCCGTGGTTTGAGGCTGCCCCCTGCTCCGGGCAAGTGTGTTCACTGCCCCCTAGTGTGTGTGTTTCACTGCACGGATGGGTTAAATGGAGGTCACATTCATCTGTGTACAAACACAGTAGGCAAATAGGTCACTTTCACTTTACTTATTCCTGCCTCTCAACCTCAAACCACCAACTCTAATTCCCAGAATGCCTCTGGAAGTCTGTTCAGGGACTAGCCTATATAAACTGCAGTCTCAGTCGCATTCTTGTTTGCCTTTGTTACAAAAGTCTTACTGAGCATTTCCATTTGTTTGATCTCCTGCTTAGGGTTTACCTCTGTGTTTTAGCCTTGCCCTTTTATATTGTTTTGACCATCTGTTGTTGTTTTGACTACAATTTTGCCTGTGCTTTTTTCATTAAACACCTTATATATCATCTAAGACTGTGCACATTTATATTCTGTCTGTGCCTAACAGCTATAAACAATTATTCCATCACCATTCTCTTTTTCGTTCTTTCAGGTAATAATACAAAGAAAATACATGTTTGTCATGTTACTGGAAAACACACACACACACACACACACACACATACACACACACACACACACACACACACACACACACACACACAAAGCCTTTTGCACTAAAGACTTTCCCATGATGGAAAAAAGGAACAGCTTAATCAATAAATGTGTTATTAGCCTTATGTTAACGCGGAGTATCCCACTGAATGAGGCAATACTTTATACACTATAATGTAGAAGAATCATCACATTAATACAAATATGTGATTTCCAGCTACACCTTTGAAAAACCTGTTGTTTTATACAACTAACCAAGCAGATTTAACAATTTACCAGTGCGCTAATAGAAACTATATTACTCAGCTACTACAGGGACACTAATGCTAAAGAAGTTTAGATCAGAGAGTGAGGAATGTAAGTCTGGACCTGCTGATAGCTCCTAAGACTAATGAAGAAAAAGTTAACTGGCTAATTCTTACTCCGTCATATTTTCCAACCCACAACTGCAAGCACTATAGACGTCTGAGTAAAAATGCGGCTGGTATCCCGAGACATATCTGTTAGTCATCATTCCACAGTTGAGTCTCACTGCACGACACGGTGCTCGGTGTGGGAGACATGCACCAATCCACCGCATTCACCTCTGCTTCTGCTTCCTCTAGAAATCTATTATTACACAAGAATGGAAAATTATAGGCTGTAAATATATTATTAAATATGTATTAAATTACAGAAGCAGACCTCAGTGCCAAACAAATGTGTAAGTTCATCTCTCCTATCACCAAATTCTCTAGGGTTTAGACTTATTTTTGCAACCTCCTGCAGAGACTCTGCTGAACTGCAAATGTATTTGAACGTCAAACCTGACCTCACCTCTCCCTCTTTTCCGAAAGCTCTGGAAAATCATGTTCCCTCCTGCACTCCCCTCATGGAGCCTCCCGGCCGCACTGTCTGGAAACTAAACAAACGTCTCAGCACAGCATTCAAGCAAAAGACCACCAACCTCCCCACAAAACCAGAGATACCTCAGGAGTGAGTCACTGCCTAGCCATCTTGTGTCTCCTGACAATCTCCAGTAGGTGTAAATTATCCCCAATGACCATGTAGAACCAGTTTCATTTACCTTCATTTGCCACAAACCTCAAAGGTATTCAATCCTCTGTATTTATTCCCAGAGTTTTATGTTTATGTTGGTTTTCTTTGGAGGCTCTCCAATCGTCACATGTGAACTGTCATTTCACTTTACTGATGTAAAATCCTGAGTTTTTTATCTGAGTATAACACATTAACATATACTGCAATTAAATTAACAGATTTCCTTTCATTTCAAAAAAAGGATGTAGAATTATTAATAAAACCACCATATTAAAATATATTAAAATACTAATACATCACACACACACACACACACACACACACACACACACACACACATGCAATATCTCTCTGTAGCAATAAAGTTTCTATCGATCTATCTGTCTGTCTATCTGTCTGTCTGTCTAACAGAATAAATTACAAAACGTAAACCATTAACTAATAGTAGCAACACACCCAACACCCCCCTCCCCCCTTACTGATTGGATGTACTGTATGTTTCCTCCCTTCAGCATGTATTGTGGTCCAATAACTTTAATTAAATCCTCTAGAACTATAAGAACCTAAATAACAAATAAATATAAGTGGAAAGACTTTTGCGCTGACCTGGAGAACTAGCACATACATATACGCTAGGGTCAAAAAGTCTAAGACAACAACTTGGATACAAGGTTTCATATCAATATTTGGAGGTAATGCCAGCTCATGTGCATATACTGTCAATAAAGCAAAAGGGTCATGTACCAAAAGACAAGATTTTTCCCTTACGTTTGTAGCGCTAATATAATTTGTCATGAAAAGGTGCTAAACCCCTAACAGTATTGCTAATCCCCCACTCTACTGCATTAGCATGTCCTAATCTATAACAAACGACTGTTTGTTTACAGTTCATCTCACCATCTGTCATCGTAGACAGATTTAGCCCAGTGTGTGACCAGCTTGCTGCTGAGACATGTCATGACAGCACCTTGGCAATCTGTTCCAGGCATTAATCATGATTAAGAGCAGTCGTAGCTCGAGGTTAGGGAACTGTTCTTGTGACCGGAGGGTTACTGGTACAAGACCCCTACCGACAAAACATGACTTGAGCAAGGCATCTAATGGCCAACTGCTCCCCTGGGGCCATGGATAGGAGCTGCCTCCCACTCCGGGTGTGTTCCCTGCCCCCTAGAGTAATGCATTGACTGGTGAGTAAGTTTCATTGGAGAGATGCGGTTAATGCAGCGGGTAAATTCCTATCAGTTCAAACACAGTAGGTCAATCAATGAAATTTAATTTATGATTAAAAAAATCCCTCGTACAGCAGAAATGTTTCCGGTATTCACATTTTTACTCATATACTGTACCATTAAAATATGCTTAATGTTGATTTTGAGGCAAATGCAAAGTCAATAACTACCAGACGGTACTCTTTTTAATTCACACATGATAGTAAATACTTTAGACATCTTAACCTGTAGAATAAGTTGAATGTATTTCCCTGGTCAAACCTCTCTGGTAGGTAAAGAGATATAAAGTGCAATGGAGTGAAAGGCAACCCTTAAGGAAAACATGTGATGACGTACTAAGGCCAATAAAAATTGTTTAAGGCAAAGGCAACACCAACCATGTACTCTGCAGGTATTTATTGTTTTTTAAGAATTTGACCCCCAGGAGCTCTGTGAGTTCATGTTAAGCACAGGGCCCATGCTGGTCCTTAAATGAATCTACAAATCATGGTAGATTTAAACTTATATGTTCTTTTCTTTAAATTAGGGATGAAGATTAATATATTATCTAAGTACTTTCAAATATTTAAATTATTGAACTGTCATCTACATACAAACACACAACTGACATGTATGCCACAAACATTACAACTTTATTGTCTGCTGTGTATGCAGTTCAATTCAATCATTTTTCTGTAGAGCCTTTAAACAATGAGCATTGTCCTAAAGGAGTTGTACAGAAATATGAAGTCCAAATTTTACATGTATATACAAGGAAGGCAAGGAAAGGAAAGGAAAAAGTCCCTGAGATGACAAGAGGAAGAAACTTTTTTCTAAAGCTTATTTGAAGGAATCATGAAGTTTCACAGCATGAATTCTACATTAGTAATCAATTAGGCACATTCATTCATTTAACTGCTTATATGAAACGTTACTGACTTTTTTGAAGCACAAAATATGAGCTATAAAATAATGCTTTGTTATAGAATACATTTTAAAGTTATCCAGTAATTCTTCAGTATCTACTGTTACTGAATTATACTGGCTTAACAGTGTTACCAAATTGTTAAACATGCATTATTTCAGTAAAAGTAAATTTTATTTCTATTTCATGGTAGCAGAAACCCCCTCTGTGTACCTTGCAAAACAGACTATATATCACACAAGTTTCCTCAACTGGAAAAAGTGTGAAAAGGTCATCCAGGCTTCAGCAGCTCCCAGAAGAACTGATTAGCCACTTATTGGGCGCAGATAAAGGCACACAAAGGTTCAGTTACATATTTCTTTTTCTTTTTTCCAAAGGTCTAGACATTTGGACAATTCTGACATGACTGATATCTAACAGGACTAAATGATGACAATCACCTTTTAATTTGGGGCTATAAATAAGGCTGTAGTAATTGTAGTACATTTGTTTTGCTGTGGTGCTAAACTTTTGGCTACTTTTTACTTTTTAAAGGCCAAGACTCAGAACAAATGAGATACATTAACAGACATTTATCTGTGCCCTGTTTCATTGTCTAACCAGACAGTGAGTGTAAATAAAATAAAAAGAGAGAAAAATATCCCATTTCTAGTCTAATGATTCTAGCCTTGTAGAACGGCTCTGGTCCAATGAGCTGCTTACAGCAAAGTCATTTACATAAATGCATGTGAAATCAAAGTACACAATGTATCTTTGTCCTGTGGAAGATAAATGTGTTGTACTTTTAATAAACCTTTCTCCATTAAATGTTTAGAAGTGGTCCTTAAGGTCCAATTAAGATATTTATTAGGTTCATTGTATTTGTTTTTCCATGTGAAAGATACATATTAAAAGTAAAAATAATGCATCCCTGAGACAAGGAAAATATAGTTTGGAAGCTTAATTTCTCACTGTGTCATAGATAAGCCACAATAGAGGGTCTGGTACAGAACCCACGCTGGTTCATGCATATTTTTGTGTACTTTGTTTGGTCCACTGAAATATTTTCTAGTGTCCACACTGCATTCCACCATTGACGATTTCCCCTGGGGATAGATAATTCACCAATGTCGTCATATTGTTTATCTTTCAATGGACGATTCAAATAAAGTGCTCCAATTCTAAACCTTCAGCATTTTTATATGTTGATATTTTCAACATACTGTGTTAAAAACAATACTTTTAAAATGAGTTTTAATGTTTCTTTGGTTTAAATAAGCACCACAGAGGAACATGTTGATATTACATGATTGTCTTCCTTTTTATTTCATTTGGCTCAAACGTTCTGAAGCTACTCCATGACTGGCAAATATGACTTTACCAGAAGAACACACTGAGAGGCTTCAGCACCGGATGAATAATTAAGTGCCTTGGTGGGGGAGGTACACCATGTGCAAAAATGCTTAGTGTGGACGTGAGCTTTATTGAGCACTACAAGCTGGGATATGTGCGTAGGCGGTTTTTTATACAGAGGAACACTATGTTTAAAAGATACTGTGAATTCAGGATACATTTAGACAAAAATACTTACTTTCGAGTTTCAGCTACTCAATAATCAGACCGCGGGGTGATATTCTCTTACAAAAGCCTATTTCCTTGTCTACATTCAGTTCCAGGGTGTGAATTATGAGGGCGTTTGGGGAGGGGGGTCTGAGCCCCCGGATTAAGACTGAATCCCCCCAAAATGGGTAAAAACAGTATTGTTTTGGCGGGGCAAAACATTTATATATCCTTCTAACCTATAATGTTAAATATCACAATAAATTCACAGGATCTATGCCTCAAAGAATCTTGTAATATGATTTTACACACCCCTAAGGTGGATCATTCCTTGTTAGCAATTAATCCACTCATCCGCCTATCTTGCGCTAATTATTGCTAAATATTAATATCACATGGCTTGCGTCTTCACTAAGGTGCACAAGCGGCCCAGGCCAAGGCTCTGCATGTAAGTAGTTGCAATCTAGCTTTCTTAAATACACTTTATTACCTTCAGTAAGTCACTCGGATGAAGGCGTTAGATTAGATTGTTTGAATTTACCATTCCACCTTAAATACTGCTGTGGCAACACAGGCTTCAGGCTGAAGATGTGCTTTTAAGGGGCTTTGAACTAAACGTCTTCGGCTTTTAAGGTGGAACAGGACATTCAAATAGGAACCCGGGTTTAGCTTAAATGTTCCTGTGGGAGAGATCCTGTAGAATTTAAATGTAATTTTCAGGGCAAGACAGCATATGACAGGCAGCATCCACTGGCATTGTGGGTATATTTGTGGGATTGACTAGCTGGTAATTTTGCTCTATAACATATTGTTTATGACCGCTGATTACAGAGGTTGTTGTGTGGTATGCGTCAGACATTACAGTAAGCAAGAAGACACTCCAAGACTTCAGTTCACTGAAGCAATGCTTAATGCAGTGACCAAGCTGCAGTGGCATTTAAAACACAAAGTTCATTGGATTTAAAAGTATTATCAGTTGTACACAACAAATTACTGTAGTTCCGCAGTTTTTATCCTATGATAGTGTGTAAGCTCTGGCAGCTGAAATTGTGTATAGCAGTATTTGGCAGCTGTTCCCATGGAAACAGACTTTACTAATTGTTTCCATTCTCTGTAAAGCGAGTTACAAAAGCATCTGTTGAGGGACAAAAGCAAGTACTTGATTAAAGGTAACTTTATAGCAGTGCCACCAAATGAATACTTTTTATGCAATACATGCAATTGTAAGTCCAAAAATATGATGTGTTTTACAGGAATAGCTGCTTTGTTTGTTTGTTTGTTTGCTTACAGCTCAAACTATAGAAACTAATAGAAAAGAATAGAATACAGTAGAACAGAATAGAATAAATAGATCAGGTGATTTGAATAACATTGCTTATCTTATTACAATTGTACCTGTCAAGAAGTATATTAGACTGCAAGTGAACAGTTAGTTCTTGATGTAGATGTGTTGCAAGCAGGAAAAATGGGCAAGTGTAAAGATCTGAGCAACAGGTCAAATTGAGCTCAGGTGAAATAGTGATAGCTTAACGACTGGGCCAGAGCATTATATAAAACAATGACGGGAACTTTCTTACTAGATCCTTCATAAGAATTTGTTATAATTGTCTGGATTTGATAAGATGTTAAGGAATACATTTGCATGTCTATAAATATTTGCTATATAACTAATATGCACATGTGTGGTTATGTTTAAAACTATGATGATGGGGTGATCATCTAAAAATAATAATAAAAAAAAAAAGAACCCAATATATTTTCAAGGTAAGGTTGTTATCTCTTAACCAGTATGTCTCCACTCAATGGGAATCATTTCCATGGTTACAGGCTAAACTTTCTGTCTTTTTAATATGAATTAATATTAATTATAATATGAAATAATTCACAGAACATATAATCAATTTTATACCAAAGCACCTCTTTCTAGACAGAGGGCATTGTCTAAACAATGTGACATGCTCAGTCTCAGTAACCTTTAAAAGAGCGTGTTTTGTAACCTACAAGATACCACACTGCCAAAATGTCACAGTCACAAAAACATAAAGTGCATTAATATTTTGTCATTGAAAACAGCAGAATAGCTTCTTTTAGTTACTGTAATTTTAGTAATGATTTCATAAAAGGGAAGTGTACATAATAAGATACTATTGAACAATTCATTTGCTTTAATGCAGCACTGATTAATTAAATCTGGATGAATTATTTTGCCAATAACAGATGACAAAAGAAATAAAAACAATAAAAACAAGAGATTGAGCTTTAATTAAAATTAATATGCTAAAACAAAATAATGCTTTATTAAGTAAAAATATAAATCAAACCATTAAACAAAAAGAGTGTATACCAAAGGTATCACTGGGGATGCTTGGGGAAGTCCTCCTTGTGACTAATGTGCATGCCTAAAATACTTTTTAAAGGGTTGAGTTAAAGGCTTCTAGCCTATACTCCTAGTTTGTAAACTATTTTGATAGAGAAACGTTTAACATAAGACCAAGACAACTATGTTAACCTTTTTTTTTTCTAAGCGTTTAGCAGTGATCACAGTTGCTGATTAATAGTGAGCCATTAGGACACAGAAAACATACAACTGACATTATAGACCAGACATTATTATTGTAACACAAGCTTCCCAAATGGCTTCCCATTGTTTTACTGATCTATTTTCTTTCCTTAGTTTTTTCCACAGGCATTTCATATGGTACACATAAATACAAAGCCTCTGTATACTCTCCGTTCCTGCGTTTTATAAACCTCTGACTGAGATCATCTTTAATTAGTGATAATGATTATCATTGAGCTGTATAAACAAAATTCCAGGCAGAGTTATAATTTGACATCATTCGTAAATCCTTGGTTTGTTTCATAACTAGAGTGAATACCAACAAAGTCACTTTACACTTAACTTTACTTGGCTGAACCTCTATGAGAATTACCTCAACTTTAGCAGTGATGTAGATGATGTCCCCATTGGTCATTGGTAAATCAGGAGCTCTTTAAATAGTTTTTTTTTAGGAAGAAACTAACTGTTTAATGGTCAGTCCAGTGACTGAAGGAATAAGGCAGCAGAAATTAGGTTACCCCTGAGATCAGGTACTTGACAATCCAGGGAGTGGAGCTGCTGCTCTTCGGAATCAAGAGGTTATCCCATGAATACCAGTTTAGAATCACACAAATCTAATTTGAACTGATTTGATACTGATCGGAATAAGACTAAGCAATCTTTGCTTCCAGAAACAAGGAATCTGACTTGATGAATTGAAGTGTGGACATGAAAATAAAACAGAGGAAAAATACAATAGATATGAATACTGCAGGGTGTTTTAGAAGTAAGAAAGCAATCCAATTTTATACACAAGCTGTAGCTGTCCCATGGTGATATGACCTAACAGGTTTCCCCCTTCCCCCACAACTGTCTAAAATTGGATCACCATCTGCCAAACCGTTTTTATTATAGATTAGAGTTTCGTTTCTTTACATAGATAAAAGCGTACAATAAATAAAAAAGAATACAAAACGGTCCTGACTGATCCATGTATGAACTTCACAAAACCTCTGAGGCTGTGCTGTGGCATCTGACACCAAGACGATAGCAGCAGATCCACATGGGCCAGCCTTCACATTCTACGCATATGAGTGAGCCTTGGGCACCCATGACCCTGTTGCCAGTTCACATCCCTGAACATCCCTAAAAAAACTACTGCTTTGGACATACTCTTACCCAGTTGTGATCTAACCATCACAATTTGGCCCTTGTCAAAGTAACTAATATCAAACCTGATTAATTAAGAGCGGGAAAAATGGGCAAGTGTAAGAATCTAAGTGACTTTGACATGGGACAAATTATGATGGCTAGACATTTGGGTTAGTGCATCTCCAAACCAGCAGGTTTTGTGGAATGTGCCTGGTATAAAATGGTTAGTACCTACTAAAATGGTCCAAGAAAGGACAGCCAAGGAACCAGCAACAGCTTAGCATATGTTTATTATAATAGAAATAGCTGATAATAGTTATCTATCACAACCCCAAAAAAGACCACAGCTCTGAGATATAAGTGGGAGGCTGCTACCACTTCCATCTTGCCTGGATCCAAGGAGATACCCTTGTCAGGTGTACATAGCACAAGTACCAGACCTCCTGCTGGAAAAAAATGCACATTTTTCCATTCCCATTTACAGTCTTACAGTGGCAAGTCCAATGGTCCAGAGCCATTCAAGTCCCTGTTCAGGCGCCAGATATGTGGTGGACATTCTGGGAGGATCAACCTAATACATATACAAAACTTTGTAAGGAATCAAATACAAGTCAGTGAGCTCACTTCAGAGATGGTAAGGCACCTCTCACACACATAACACACACACACACACACACATAAACTCTCTCTAACCCTCTATCTATCTCTAAACAAGCAGCTACAGTCTCGGAATGTTGAGCATTAATTCTTTTAAGAACTTATCAAGAGCTTTGCATGCAAATGGAAAAGTACCAACAATTACTGCTGTAAAAACTCAATAAAGTTTAATAAAACAAATAACTTGCAGGAACGTATCGTTAATAAATATAATAATAAATGCCAAATGACCACATCGATCACCACAATAGATCGATCAGAAGGTCGAGCTCTTGTCTTTCGGTTGTGCCCCAAGGGTATATTTTGAACCACTCCAGCTGAGACTTGGTCTAGACTTATTGACAATATCATAATATCACTTTCTGGGCTTGTTTGTGTACTCTGTCTGTTTAGTGTAGAAGACCCAGGAAACTAGTCAGTACTTGAGAAAGTTGGGCTTCTATCCAGATAAGACATTCTTCTGCATAAATCAGTCATTGTATTACAGTGGACGGTGCAATGCAGTGTTCAGGATTTGTCAAGGTTCCCAATTTCTTCTTGTGAATGTTTGCTTTGCTTCCCTTTTTCTTTTCATCCATGTTTTCACTGCAGTAATACTCCCAGTCAATGCAATACATAATAAAAGAGCACTGATCTTCATTATAAGCTAGATCAAGTCTCCACACGATCTGTTTGTATTCACACATGTATTTTTCATTGAAAGTGTGGTTTGGAAGCTTGGAAGCTGTCTCAAGTATGGCAGAAAATTTGCCAAGGTGAATTTATTAACACCTTGTTCCATGCAGTAGCTTGAGAGGTGCAGTTTCGCACGATTTTCAGCAACTTAACAAGGGCCAAAAAGATTTTAGATGAGTCCAAATGATCCGTGAGAAACGAGACAAAAGTGCATGGAAACAAAAGAATACTTCATCATGATGTCTGCCTCTGTGGTTTCTACCTTCCCTCTGGCTACGTTTTCTGATGACCAAGTGCCTGGCAGTTCAGTTAAGCACTGTTATAAAGGTCTGCCATTCCTCCTGAAGGAGAGGAAATAAGGCCGTTCCTTGCAGACCATGATGTAGAGAGCCTTGGACTGGCTATAGGCCACACCATTTATGGTGCTTGAGCTTGCGAGAGCACAGCTGGCTTTCCATTCAGTGTGCCCTCCCCCCTCCTTCCCTTGTTCACTCGGCCTCTCTCCTCTCTCATTTTTTGCTCTCCCCCTAAATGTGTTACAAGCATTCTGGTAGGGAGTAAATCACCTTATTCTTAAGGTACCAAAAAAACCCATGGTGTACAGCTGTTTCCTCTCCTTCACCTTCCCAACTACAATCTGTACAGTCAATCGGGGCTCTTTTTTTACTATTCCTATTTTAACGGCTTCTAGAAAAAGGCTATTCTATGATTTACACCAAAGTATGTATTAATAAAATGTAGAAGGTATGAACAA
The DNA here is from genome assembly GCA_028565595.1 of Duopalatinus emarginatus. Classification (NCBI taxonomy): domain Eukaryota; kingdom Metazoa; phylum Chordata; class Actinopteri; order Siluriformes; family Pimelodidae; genus Duopalatinus; species Duopalatinus emarginatus. The sequence goes on from JAOVVF010000047.1 coordinate 2,816,602, forward strand.
CTTTTCCACTGCAGTGGCTCATTCTTCCCTTTTATGGCTTTACAGTAGCAGTTTGTTATGTCCTCTAGAGAGGCTCTGACCAAATATAAAAGTTGATTTTAATAATCAAAATACCATCTGTCTCAAAGAACAGTCTGAATTCAAGTTGTTAAAACTTGTGTGTAGTAACCAGACACTATGATATGACAAAGGAAAAGAAAAGGAAAAGAAAAAAAAAACATAGCCGAAGAGTTTTCCTGCAGCCGTAATCACAGCCACATGTTCTACACAGATGTTTTTGTGAACCCCTATCAGCTATTTGAAGGCATTTTCTGACCTATTAGTCTGCCTGCTGAGTATGCATCAGAGTGAAATTAATACTTTAGTTTGTTGGAAAAATCCAGTTTCCTACTACACGAAATTTAAAACCAGTGCAAATAATAAAAAAACATTCTACAGAGGTGGGTGGAGAGGGGCAAAAATCATATTTGTATATATTACTACGTATATGTG
>JAOVVF010000047.1:2817193-2934796 GCA_028565595.1 Duopalatinus emarginatus
AGCCTTATTCATTTACATAGATTAAAAAATGTGATTAATTGCGATTAACTATATGAAATTCTGAGATTAATCACGATTAAAAAATGTAATCGTTTGACAGCCCTTATAATTATCCATAATTTTGTGAAAAGAAAATACAAATTCATTGCATAAACTCTAGCTAAAAATCTGCCTGCACGGTAATAGAGATTTATTGGTCACTCAATTGCCAAAAAAAAGCAAAGTTGTAAAATATTTTGTTCAAAATGTGATAGTTGAAAGATGGCAACAACATAATATATATATATATATGTTGCAAATTTATTTTATTTTCAGTGTATTTAAAACGTATTTTTATTTAAAACATTTTATTTCTAACATTTTAATGCTTTGTTTTACTTTGTTTTCTTGCTAGGAGTAGGCCTTTAGAAATATAACTCAAAATTATGACATAAATAAATAAAAAAAAAATCACAAAACAACCCCCCCCCCCCCCATAATTTTATAGAACTTAGGTAAATAATATCAAAGATTTCCCAGAAAAAAACACAGGTAAAGTGGTGTATTGTCCTGTTGGAACCGGCCAAACTCATCAGAATAAATGTAGGACATGAACCAGTGTAACTGATCAGAAAGGAGGCACACCTAGCGTTCACCTGTCAGAGACGTTTGTAGATGTACCAGGGGTCCCATGGAATGTCAGCTAAACAAACAGTAATCCTATGTATTTTTATCTGAATGTCTGTACCAGTTTTTTCATGTTCTGCTACATCTCAAACCTTGAGATACCTCCAACTAGAGAACTGCGCGGAACTGTTTTCTTCATCCCGCTCCCGCTGAATTTCAGACCATTACCGCCCGCGACCGCAACGTGTGTGCAACATGTCTGCCCACTCCTTCGATGTGTATGTCCACTCTCGCCTGCAACCCGCGAAGCTATTAGAATTATTCCTGCACACTGATAGAGATGCATTGATTTTGTGTCTTCTCCATCTTGCTGGAGAAAATGTTATATAGGCTAGTATTAATAAACAGATCCTGGGGTTTGTTTCATTTTCCTGGCCTGCAGCTTTTGGCGCACTTGACGGGAATAGCACTCCTATTTCCTTATTTTCATGTAGTTTTTAAATTAAATAAAGAAAGTTTCATATTCTATTCTCATTCTCTGTATTTTATTTATTTGGAATTACCTTTAGGCTATAGTCTATAAACCCGCAGTGTTTTGTTTTAGCCGCCCATTCCCACCCGCAGCTAAGTACAAACTGCCCGTTCCTATCCTAGTGCAGACCTCTACCTCCAACCAAAACCATGTTATATTTAGTACACTTAATCCATGGGGTCATAACTCCTCCCTTAATAAGTAACACTATGGTTCATCTGTGTAATTTATTATGTGTATAACTATTAAGATGTGCAATAATAATTTGAACAGTTTTTTCAGTATGTTCCATATTTATCATCGCAGCCACTTTTAATGTAAATATTGCAAATTTCTCTTTATTTAAATTTCTATTAGTTTCTCTTACTTTAAATTGTTACAGTGTTTATTCTCTTATAAAAGGGTGCAAGTGTAATTTCCCATTGGGATCAATAAAGTATTTCTGATTCTGATTCTGGATCTGGAATCAATCCCAGGTAGACATGTAATGAAGCAGAACTATAATACAGACCATTCCATGGATTCCAATCCATGTTTTTGGAAGTTGCAATGAAACCGGAGCCCCGAACAGACACAGAGAGAAATAAAACTGGCTCATTTTTAATGATAGAGAAGAGATGTTTACACTCGTACAGCTTCCTCCTTCTCTCCCGTTCTTTCCTTTCAATACAGGCTGAAGCCTTTAATCACCGGACTGGTACTGGAGCCAGCAGCTGCTCTGAATCAACACAGGCGATTAGGTTTATAGTCTGAGCTGTCCATTACAGGACGGGAATCAACAGCCACATTTTGTATTAATGAGCGAACAGAGCCGGTAAATGAACCCCTGCTGAGACGTCTTTGTTCTCACACGCTGTTCCCAACACTGTGTCTGCTTGGAGATGAAGTGAGAGCTGGGGGGGGGGGTCTTTGTGCAAGTGTGTGTGTGAGTGTAAGGGAGAGAGAGAGAGAGGTCTCTCTTTCTATCAATTCTCAGCCCTACTTTGTGAGCTTCCTCTGGCTAAGTGCCTCTCTGACAAGCTCAACCTTGTGATAGAGCATATGCACTTATGTGTTCCTGTTTTGATTTTTTAAATTTGATTTCATTAGATTTTTCGAGTCAAATCTACTGCACGGCGTTCACTTTTCTTAACATCAGTTATGAACAACAACAAAAAAAGTAATCAAGCATCATCAGTGCCTTATATTTATACCTGATAAAGTATACACCAATCAGCCATAACATTAACACCACCTGCCAAAACAGCTCTGACCCGTCGGGCCGTGGACTCCACAAGACCTCTGAAGGTGGGGCAGCCGTGGGAACCGGTCTCTTGACCGGAGGGTTGTGGGTTCGATCCTCGCCCAGGGCAAGACATGACTGAGGTGGCCTTGAACAAGGCACCTAACTCCCCTAACTGTTCCCTGCGCGCCGTGGTATGGGGCTGCCCCCCGCTCCGGGCAAGTGTGTTCACTGCCCCCTAGTGTTCACTGGTGTGTGCATGTGTTTCACTGCACGGATGGGTTAAATGCAGAGGTCACATTCCTCTGTGTGCAAGCACAGTAGGCAAATAGTTCACTTTGACTTTCACTTTCAAGGTGTTCTGTGGTATCTCGTACCAAGACATTAGCAACAAATCCTTCCAGATGGACTAGTGTTCACCCCAGAAGCACATCAGTGAGTTGGCCTTTCACTGGTTGTCCTGTCTTGGACCAATTTTGCTAGGTATTAACCACAGTATACTGGGACACGCCCTACAAGATGTGCTGTTTTGGGGATGCTTTGACCCAGACGTCTAGACGACGTCACAATTTTGGTCTTTGTCAAAATCATTCAGGTCCTTACACTTGCCTATTTTTCATGCTTCCAACACATCAGTTTTAAGAACTGACTGTGGACTTGATGTCTAATATCCCATCTCTTTACAGGTGTCCCTGATATGAGATAATAAATGCTATTTACTTTCCCTGTCACTGGTTTTGTGGTTTTAATGTTATGGCTGATCGCTGTGTATACATATATATTTTTATATATGCTTGCACAGTGTGTACACATCCTAAATAAACCCTATATTTTGTTTTGGATGTTTACTCAGCATGCTAGGACACTCTGTATTATCTATGCACTTGCTCCCCAGGTGCTGTGGTTTGGGGCTGCCCCCCAGTCTGGGCAAGTGTGTTTACTGCCCCCTAGTGTTCACTGGTGTGTGTGTGTGTGTGTGTGTGTGTTTCACTGCACGGATGGGTTAAATGAGGATGTCACATTCCTCTGTGTGCAAGCACAGTAGGCCAATAGTTCACTTTTTTTCAACAATAAGAATAACTGGTGCAAAGACATAACACTGGCTGAAAATGAACATGTGCTTTGAAACCTGAAGCATTCTTTTATTATTCTGGTTGCATGCAGTGTTTATTTATTGACAGGAATGCAAGCACAGGACATTGTTTTCTAGTGCACTAATTGTGTTAATTGTGTGTATCTATTGTAAACACAGTTAAGCGGATTGTCTTTACATGGGATAAATTAAGCAAATACTATAGCTCCATGTCCTGCCTCTGACCATAATTAAGAAACCAACACTGTCATTTACTCTTTTAGATGTGGCCTCCTGTTACAAATACACAAAAACAAACAAAGAGGATGAAAGAAACAAACCAAAATTTTACTGTAGTGCAAACCCCCAGTATTTACTCAGGTCCATTACGCTTAACTTGAGCCTCACCCCCTCCCATCTAAACATGCAAGTGTTTACGCAGTCTTTGTTTTACTGTACCAATAAAGTGAGGACCTGTCACACCCAAATGCACAGGCTTGAAATACAGTTCACATGTGTTAAAATAAAGCAGTTGTGACCTAACAGCAAGTAACATGCAGCTGCCTCATAAGAAAATGAGATTCCGACAATTCACTAATTTACACTAAATCAGTTTTAATGATTTCTTTTGCTTTCAAAGTAATTAAGAACTGATGAACAGGGAGGATGACTTTATGAAGCTGATTAGGCACACACATGACTAGACTGCATGATTTGATGAAAAAAGTCATACTGCAATTATTGTGGGCTTGACTGTAATATAATAAGCAAATATAAAAAGGAAAATGCACAGATTTTCATTTTGAAATGTGTATTCTTCAACTCACACACTCAAAATTAAACTAGCATAAAAAGAATGGTAAAAATTGTGTAGTACTGTTTTTGGGCGACATCTCCACAAGGACAGAGTCTGACAATAGAACCTGTGTTTTATTTTAAATATTATTTCCACATTGTGTGATTTCATATTTTGTCTGATATTTTCTCAAATGATCTATTAATTTGAACAAATGATATTTGTCCTAATGCAGAAATGCAGTGTTCAGTGATATTTTTAATACAAGGTCACATTTAATTCCATATCACATGTGTTTACACAAATCTGCAATTTAGTGACTAATATGGTGAAATGCACCTAAACTTGATTTTACAGATTCATCATCTTGTAAGATATCACGTGTAAGATACATTGGATCCTTCTGTAAGTCAACCTCAGTCATATCAAAGCTGATGTCAGAGAGCTAATATGCTTATAACCCTTTTTTTCAATATTGTGTCTAAAACAAGCAAGTATGACTTATTAGCGAAATCTGTTTCCTTTTATTATTTTAATTTACAACAATTAATTTAATTTCATTTCATTTACATTATTGTCATTATAACAATACAGGGTTGTAACCTCCACATTTAACCCCTCAATGTAGTGAAACACACACACACACACACACACACTAATGAACACTAGAGGGCAGTAAACATACTTGCCCACAGTCTTTAAACCAGACAGTGGAAATTTAGTATGGACAACAGTAAGTAGTAAAGGTTGGTTCTCTGAGCTGGTGGGGCACAGTGTATAAGTATATATGTCCATGATTATTCTTGATTAGGTAGACATGGCTGGGGTGACCAATTTAATGACATGTGGGTAAAAACTGTTCCTGAATCTGGTGGTTCTTGCTCGGATGTTCCGGTACTTTTTCCTGGTAGAAGTGAATAGGCTGAGTGAGATCCAGAGAGATGTACCTGGCCTTCCTCAGGCATTTCTGGTTGTAGATTTCCTGAATGAGGGGAAGGTCAGCTGCAGTAATGTATTGGGCAATTTTCACTACCCTCTGCAGGGCCTTACGTTCAGCAGCAGTGGCGCTGTTGTACCAAACTATGAAGCAGCTGGTCAGGATGCTCTCTGTGGTTGACCTGTAGAAGCTGCAGAAGAGAAGGTGAGCAATTTATGAGATTATTTCCTCAGTCAAGAGAAATAGATTTTATCCACAACACAAGGATTGTAATAAGTACTTGTCTCAGAGTGTTTTCTTTTTCAAGCATAACATTCTGAGGGACACATTTTCCAGCAGCTGCATGTTTACATGCAAACTTGCCAACATTCCCCAAAAGAAATTGTCCGTTTTCTTGTTTTTCATTTTTCGCCCAAGGAATGCTCTTCCACTACAGCCACTGCTTTACAGTTATTTCTGGAAAATTTGAACAAGCTACTTTTTATCTTTATACCAGTTGTCTCATGTATACATTTTTCATCATCTATAACCTATAGAAGGTTCCTACTTTGCCTTGTAACCCTTCTTCTCTCTTCCCAACCTTGTACCTTTCTTCTTTATGATAAAAGTACATCATTTCTCACATCTTTTTTTTTTTTGTATAATGAGGGTGATGATTGAGTGGCTATATTTGAGCTTTATGCTGATGTGTTGAACTGTACTGTACAATGGAAGTGTTCATTCTCACACAAAGACTCCCTGTGATAAGGCGCAAGGCTTCCTGGGAATTTTCATATGCTGTGAGGTTAAATTTTTAATAAAACTTGCAGTACAGTTTTACATTTATGCAAGGAAAAATGCCTGTGACAGGCCATCTATATGCCCTTACAGTATTGTAATGAATAAAGCCAATGTTCACACTACATGGAAAATAATTTAATGTTTGTGTAATCTTATTCTAATCATTATTTGAGATTTTTTTTTTAGATATATAATAATTATGTAACCATGATATGTAAATATTTAACCCACAGTGGAGCTCTTTTATTGATCAAAAGTTGTCATATTTTCTGTAACAGATCACATAAACAAAAAGTAATAATAAACTAATTAAAAACTGTGTGCATTTATTTAATCATTTATTTACATTTGAACTATATGGACACACATGTTATTAGAATTATTTTTTTTTACCTCTGTTGAAATTGTGGTTGGGTTTCTTTTGTTTTTGTTGTTACCGTTATTTTTTTTGCTATTTTTGGCAACATTGTACACCCTACTGTCAAACCATTTAAACTGAATCCAATTAAATTCAAACTATAATTTGATATTCTTTGTATGGGAATTAACACTTAGCCAAAATTTCATGACCATGGCATTGCATAACTGTAGAAATGTATTCTGCAGGCAAATTAAGGTCATGGGAACATGAGGTGGCTGAGATGCGGTGTGAAACAAATTATTGTCTTTAACCCAGGCCTCTTAAGTAGCATTTACTCTAAAAGACCTGTAATCAGGGCAACCACTGGACATCCACACATCCCACAGAAGGGCTACGCTAAACGACCGGGACCACATGGCTTAATGGGGGAAGGGGAGAATCTTAAGTTTATTGAGATAGTTGATATATTGTGATTATAGTTTTTTTTAAACTATATCTTATCTATTCTATGGGCTACAGGTTGCCAGTTCCACTGTAAACCTTGTCTGTAATGGAAAAAAAAAGCTATTTGATAAGAAATGTCATAGATTTTTGTGTTTGCATTCAACGTAAAGTATGCTCTCAGCTTTTGGTGCTTTCTTTCTCCTCCTTTTTTACCAAACCCTCCCCCTCTCATCTGGATCTGCTCTGGATCTGTTGGCTTGGACATGGCTTATGTCATATCTCTGCTGCTTGGGGTGGGTGAAAGGGAAGGGAGGAGAAGGGACGGAGCAAACAGATATGAACTTATATACAGTTAAAAAAAACTTTTATTTCAGTTTTATGTACACTTGAAATTCTGATTGGTGTAGCTTGAGTACATTCAAAGGAAAATTGTGTAGTTGCTGAACACATTTCCCCGTCTCATCTTTAACACTGGGACATCTTTCCGAGCTTTCACTCGTCCTGTGAAAACTGTAAGTTAGCCTGTATCTGATTTCCCTCATAGTCTTTCTTAGCCTTTGTCTTTTACTTTGTCACTCAGATACACACCCACTGTAGAAGCAGCTGGAAACCACTAAAATGTACAGTGCAGTCCTGCAGACAGATTTGGTTTCGTCTCATCCAATTTCATCTGTTGCATTAGAGAGCCCCCTGGTGAAATATGTATTCATTACAATGTGCTTAACATAAAAGTGCATACTAGTAATGCTTACTATAGAGTGCATAGTGGCAAGTCCTGGAAATTAAATTGTTTCCAATATGAAGAAAGACAGGAAGTTGTTTTTTTCCTTGCCAATGAGATAAACATTCAGAAATCAATAAACTTTTATAATATTTGAATTTGTCAGCTTGGAAGGTTGGTCCTTAGCAACTTGTTTTGGCATTTATTTACTCATTCATTAGATGAGTTATTCTGATAAATCCTGAATTTTTGGTAATCTAAAATGTGTTTAATATCTAGTTTGAGGTCATCTTTGTAATTTCTTTTATTTATTTTCTTATTTCTTTAAATGGAGGAGAATAGGATGCTGTAAATATTTGGCAAATGACACAATTTTATTATCGCAATGACTGTTTTCATGTTTCTTTTAAAACTTAAAAAATCCCAATTAGGCAAATGAAATTATGTCATCAGATCAGATCTTGACTTTCAGCCAGCACATCATAGTACAGACCTGGCAATCACAATATGGTGAAAGTAACTTATTTATTATTTATCATGTCTAAGAATATCATATAAATCTTGAATTGGATATATACATATATGTATTAAATGCATAACACAGCCACAAACAATTATCCTCTTTATTAAACAATTATCATCTTTATTAAAAGTTTGCATAGTTCTAGTGGTATTTTTATTACACTCCTGTTAAAAAATTTGACAAATTCCACCTGCATAAAAAAATGTCTACAGTGTCTACTGGCACCTAAAGCTCATCATGCTCATAGACATTGTACTCTTTTATGGACAAACTTCCATCTGCATTCTGGTCATTCCTGCGAAAGACATCGGTCACAACAGCGTCAAAATAGGACTCTTCTTTCTGCACGTTTAACTTCTTTGCCTCCATTTTCAAGTGTGCTCTCACCTAATAATCAAAAGACAAGACTTATCCAGAATGTATGCAAAATTAGGTCACAAAAAAAGTGCAGGATGTTCCAAACCCCACCTCTTCTTTCGTGAGAGTCTGATCTTTGTCGAGGTCCATTTCCTTAAAGGCTTCAATGCTACGTGGTCCTCGTCGCACATGCAAAAGCTCCACCTTGAAGATCACGGTTGCATTCGGTGGCACAGGATCTAAAACATAAAAACATGAAATGTGTACAATTTAATTTTATAAAGGTAGAACCATTAAAAATGAAGCCACTATGTTTTATTGAATGTATATCTGAAGTATAGTTTTGTTGTCAAGCTCTGTCAGTCTTGATCTTTTAAGCTTTGCTGTCTGTAAAAAGCACTCTGATTTTTCAGTGGGTAGTGCTGTCACCTCTGGAAGCTCAGACATGCAGTCAGGTGATTTGGAGATGATCGGTTAGGATTATCTGTGCTCTGGACTGGGATTGGCTGGGTGGTGAGTAAGTGCAGTTGGTAGCCAATTGCAGTGCAAAAGGTAAGATTTGCCTGAACATTAATAGAGAAAAAGTTTAATAATAAGTCTAGTAATAAGTCTTTTGAAAAAGTCTTTACGACACCTGGGATTTCTGATTTTGTTTACTTTAATGTTGCAGCTATTTTTGGTCCAAATAAAAACAAATCCTAGTTTTGGTACATAAATATTACATTATATATAAAAAGTCGCAGGTGACTATACACTAACAAAACATTATGAAATATTAACACTATACGTGTAATGTCTGCTAATAGATCCACCTTAATCCCACACACTGCAACTTTAGCTGAGAGTAAGTTTACTGGAAAAATTGATATAAGTGACATCACTGTGAAACAAATTGCATTGCTTAAACTCAGTTTAGCATTATCGTTATCCCACCTCTTTTCTGAAAGCATCGGTGGATTGGCTCTAAATTGCCTCTAGGTGTGAATGTGTGTGTATGGCACCCTGTGTGATGGTCCATTCACAATGTATTCCCACCTCACACCCAGTATTCCCAGGATAGCCTTGTTATCAATCAAGACCCCGACTAGGATAAAGAAGTGAATGAAAATGAAAGAATTAAGTTGTACAAATAAAATACTCCATGTATGTGTTTTGTTTCTTGCAGTTTCTAGTTCTGGGATCTTTATATTTAGATCCATGTCTGCATGGCTGGGAAGGACCCTGAAGGAAATTCATGCATACATAAGAAGAGCATTGAATCTTCACACAGTTACCTAAGCTAAGGATCAAACCTGGAGCTGCAACGTCTTTGGTAGAGTGTGTCCACTTGAGTCTCTTACCTTTCCCTTTCTCTCCGAATGCTAGTGAGGGAGGTACTGTGATTTTTCTCTTCTCACCAGGACACATGTCTTTCAGGCCCAAGTCCAAGCCCTTGATGATCTCTCCAACCCCATGAACAAACCAGTGAGGCTGTCCATCTTTAGCTGAGCGACTGGAGGAGGGGTGAAAAAAGGAAAACAGTAAAAAAACTTGAGGTGGGTCCAAAATGTCCTAAAGAATAAAGTATATTCACATTTGCTTAATTGTAATGAAAGAAATAAATGAATCTTTTAAATGCTGCTCTGTGAAATGTTCTTCAAATTCATATAACAACATTTTCATAATATGTATGTTAAAATGTATTCTTTTAATTTATTTTTATTTGAATCACCGTTTTTAGATGAATAAGCAAATATGTGATATATTATATAGATAAAGATGAAGATCTTCTGGTCTGAAATGAAATCAAAAGATTTAATTAATAAAATAAAGTAATAATATATGATAATAATAAAAGCTACTGTTGTGCCATACAATCCCAATTAAATACAGGTCAGGTCCAAATTGTAACACTACAAAACATACAAATATAAAGGAGGCGGGGGGGGGGGTGCACGACACTGTATGGTACATGGTATTACAGTGATTACAGTTGCAGGTGATGTAATGTACTGTTGAAGTCATACATTTACATACACTTAGGTAGAAGCAAAGAAAGCATAACCAAAGCACCACAAAGCATAGGAGTGGTAGCACCATGTTGTAGGAGGACCATTTCTGTAGGAGGGACTGGTGCATTTTACAGAATAGGCAGCATTATAAGGAAGAAAAATGATGTTAATGTATTGAAGCAACATCTTTAGACATTAGCCAGGAAGTTAAAGCTTGGGCACTAATGGGTCTTCCAAATGGACAATGGCCCCAAGCATACTTCCAAAGTTGTGGTAAAATGGTTTACAGACAACAAAGTAAAGGTAATGGAGTGGCCATAGTGTAGGTAAACATCTGAGCCACTGGGAATGTGATAAAAGAAATAAAACCTTAAATAACGAATTGTCTGTAGATAGTTCTGACATGACACATTCTTAAAATATTCTAGTGATCCAAAGCGACCCAAGTGAGGGCATGTGTACTAGGATTAGGTCTAGGAAGAAAAACTTTAAATGGATGTGGTTAAGGTGTAGGTAAACTTATGACTTCCAACTGTAAGTTTAATCAAACTGTGCATTCGAAAAGGGTACCCTTATTAAAGCAATGCTGATGATTAACACATTGTAGATGTAGATGAGCTGTTGATGTGTTATCAGTCTACTGAAGTGACACCATATAGCTACATACATATATATAAAAATATATGTGCAGAAAATGAAAAAAATATGCACATAAAAAGAGAAAGAAAGAAAAAAAAGAATTACATGCAGAAAATAAAAGAAACATACACTAAAATAAAGAAAAAGAAAGAAGGAAAGTCTATAATGACAGTTGTATGATTCTTGATAAGACTAACACATTCCTCTCAATGTAACTGATATATTTCACATGTTTCCTCATTGCAGATAAATGAATAAGTGTAATGAGTGTGTGTTTACACTCTACTTTTACCTGCAGTAGAACTGAGACCCGTCCTTGGCCAGAAATCCATCATAATGTGCGTGTAATAAATCCCCCTTCCTCGTTTTCTGGGTGCAGTTCTCCGGCAGGAACAACACCTCGATTTGAACCTCATCAGTCGACTCGGCTGCGCAAATCAAATGAATAAATGCAGTGAAAACTTGAAGACAGAGGAGAAAGAACAGAAGCGAGCGCTCAGACATCTTGAACATCTGTCTGCGTGGCAGAAACACCAGAATCTTCACTAGGTTGCCAGATTGTCAGAAATCCCCGGCAAGCTAAGGCTATTGCATGGTAGTCAACTACAATAAAATAATAAAAATTCAATAAGGTAAAAAAAAAAAAAAAAGGCTCCTGGTAGAAGTATCCTTTAATTTATGACTGTAGAGTATATTTAACAAACTCATTGAGTACCTAATAATAATAATAATAATAATAATAATAATAACAACAACACATAAACAACAACAACAACAATAATCATCATCACAATTATAATTACTGTCAATAGACTGGTAACAACAACAACAATAATAATAATACATACATACATACAAACATACATACAATTATTGTTATTGTTGTTGTTGTTGGTGGTGTAAACGTCAAATAATAAACTGTGAATTATCTTAAATACTAATTCTGTTGTATCCTTATTTCACCTGAAACGTACAAAATCCCAATCTGGCAACTTAGTCTTGGCCCGATGACGGCCTCAGCAGTGATTTGCCGACTTTCAGAAACTTCTACAGTCCTGAAACCTCCACTGAACCTGTTTTTAGTACTCAAACGTCAAGTATTAGTGTCTTGTGAATAAACAGGTACATTTAACATGGCTGTTTTAATGAAAATTTAGGAAAATAAGTCACAATGTTTTTCTAACTTTCCTCAAGATGGCGCCAGAGAACACTGACCGTTTGGTCTACTCCCTGAGGTAATTCAGGGTTTATCAATACAATCTAATTAGTTATATCATTCCCGTTTTAATGCACAGTTTACTTTAGAAATATAAGCTTATTACACAATATGCAGAAGTAAAGTAATTGTAGGTTTTAAAAATAATAAGAAGAAACACAGATGTGTCAGAGGCTCGCCTCATTAGCCACATGCTAACTAATTCAGAAGGTAAGCTAACCTTACTAAGCTAGGTTATGGACCACCTGTGTGTTCTGTAAGAAAACACCCCCAGACCACTTTATATAAAAGTAACCTAGCTATATAACACATACAGTCACACACATGAGAACATGTTTTAGCTGAATATGTTTATGTAAGTTAGCAGGTGTAAAACGTGTGTAAATGAGAGGGATGTTGGTGCAAAGGTTAACTTACAAAGAGTTGAGGTGATGAAGGTGAATGAGTTCAAATACTTATTATGAAGTAATGAAGAATGTGATGGAGAGGTAAGGATGAGGGTTCAGGCAGGGTGGAGGGGATGACATAAAGTATCTGCCAGAATCAAAGGTAAAGTTTATTATAAGACAGTAGTAAGACCTTCTCTGTTGTATAAATTGGAGAAAGTGGCACTGACCGAAAAACAGGGCAGGTTGAATCTGAACGTCACGGAGATGAAGATGCCGAGATTCTCACAGGGGGTGACCAGGGTGGACAAGATTAGGAACTAGTTTATTAGACGAACAGTGCAGGGTGTTTCGTACATTTACGTTTACAGCATTTAGCAGACGAGTTTATCCAGAGTGACTTGCAAAATACTCAGTAAATTATTTGGAGTGCCCAAAATTACAATTCAAGTAAAAATGAGCCATATGTTATTAATTAAAAAAGTCCAAAAACCTAACATTTTCATAAACTATGAACAAGCTGAAAAGAGAACAAGACAGTAAATTCAACTCGCAAATACAAAACTCACTGCTCGATTAAGTTCTGACAGAACAGATGCCTCTTTAGCCGGCATTTAAAGACAACAAGTGTTTCTACTGTACGGCCATCCAGAGAAAGTTCATTCCACCACCTTGGTGCATGCAAGGTGAAGAGTCTCTTATGTTTGCCTCCCATGTGTTTTGGATGATGGAGAGTCAAGATGGGCTGTGCTGGAAACACAAAGGGCTCCAGGTAAGCACCTGGCTTTACCTATTGCTATCAGGTATAGAGGAGCCGGACCATTTTTGGCTTTTAGGCCAGTGTCAGAGTTTTATATCTGATAGGAGCTGCTACTGAAAACCAGTGAAGGTTGTAACATGGCTAAACTTGGGAAGGTTGAAGACAAGTCGAGCTGCTGCATTTTGGATTAGTTGCACGGGCCTGATCAGAATCTCTCTTTATTTCGCCAAGTATGTTACACATACAAGGAATTTGACTTGGTGAGAGCACACATGTATGACATGTAACAAGCACACAGAAGGTTAACAAGTAATACACGCATGGAAAGACCAGCCAGGAGAGAGTTGCAGTAGTCTAGTCTTGAGGTGACGAGACTGGACAAGTACCTGTGCAGCCTTCCTCAGGAGAAATGGTTGAATTCTCTGAATTGTTGGCAAGGTTATGGAGATGAGACTAAGATGGTTTGGACATGTGCAGAGGAGGGATCAAGTATGGCTAAACAAAATACCAAAGCATGATCTTAGAGATGTAACTGTTACTGCCCATCAACCTGGAACGGATTATAAGGCCATTTCCAAACAAACTGCAGTCCAGAATCCTACAGTGCGAAAGATTATTCACATGTAGAAAACATTTAAGACAGTTGCCAATCTTTCCCAGAGCGGATGTCCCATATAAGAATTTAATATTTACATGTAATACTTGCTTTATTCCCAAATCAACAGTTCCTTAGTCCTAGGGTTGAGCTTAGGAAGAATGACAGAGTGTTACAGATAACACCTGTACAGTAACTGGGCACTGTGTCTGGTTTTCTGTTTTCTGTGCCATAAATTATCCTCTGTGGCCACTAAATCTCTCCCAAGGTTTAGCTGAAAGTCAGGTCAACACTTTAACCTGAGATAATTAATTACATTTAACAAATTATATGCTGTTAATCATATGCTGTTAACAGTTTACAATTGTGCAGATATCCCAGTGGTTATGGTTAAATAGCCAACTGTTTACACAATGTTTACACATCTTTTGCAGGACCCAAGCCAGGTAGCACCATTCTTTCATTGTGTAGTGTCTTGGTTTGTGTGGCTTTGGGTTCCTCCTACATTCCAATTACATGCAGTCTGGCAAATTTAAGATAGTAAGTAGCCCCATGAGTTTATTTGTATGCCTACTCCAGAATGGACAGGTAACCTGTCTCGGATGTTTTTCTGCCTTATGCTGGATTGGCTCCAACAACCGTGATCCACCATATAATGAGTAAGTGAGAGAGAATTTGACCTGCTCAGATTGTTGGGACCTGATTTTACTTATTATAAAGTAAATGTATCTAATTACTTATTAACTGAAAGCTTAGAAATGTTTCATAAAATAATTTTAGTACTTCACGGATTGTCCAATCTCAGTGTAATAATCTACATTTCATTAGCATGAATGCTAATGTCTGAAGTTTTAAAGTACAATCTTGCTTTTACTATGACAGTATTCTTGCCAGTAGCAGAGGATTGGAGGTGAGACACATTATCTGCATCAGCATAAAGGACTACAGCTGTACATGTTATTAGCATAGTCTGACTTATAAACTAAACGAAGCAGCGTAACACTGCACTGTTGAATTCTCTAATCTGATTACAGGAGGATTTATTTTCTAAAACTAAAGCAATTCTCATTAAACCTTCAGAGACTTGTTTGGTGTTGCATGTGAACTGATTAAAAACCATAACCCTTATTAAGAGAGAGAAAATCAGAAAAACTGTTTATACTACTTAATGTCATGGAATGTCCTCGTTTTAAAGATGCTCCACAAGATTATAAATATAAAAATTAAATGTTTAACATCTTATTCTTTATTTACAATATTGTTAGAATTGTCAAACCCTCTGTTATAAGATATATAAAACTCTTTATGCTATGCTGGTATAGGAAAATACTCCAGTTTCTATAACTGTAACTGGTAACTGTGGTAACTGTAACTACAGGTCACATCAGGACACATCACACCATCCTGTTAGTGATAATTGTCCTATAACAGCACCTGTTGTGTTTTTTTACTTATTTGTTGTTCTGGTTGAGCTAATAATGCTTATGACTGTTTTTACAACCTTGACCATATAATGTAGTGGTAGAATTATTTTAAAAGCAATAATTATTTAGGTTCAGATATCATGGCTGTAAAAGCAATTTTTAAAGTAAATAAACAATTGAAGCAATAATGAAATATAACGCTATAGATTTATGGTGCTGAAATCATGCTTTATTAAGTCAATAATTCATAAAACTCAAGGAGGCAGAATATATAGGTAATTCTACATATATTAATTGTTAATGAATCAAAGTGCAGGGTATTGCATTCATGTGTTTTCTGTTTTCTTTACACAGCAGATATAGTTACTGTGGTACACAGCTTGATGATTACCCTGACAAGGTGAGATCCTAATGCTAACACACACACTAACACAAAAACACACAATATAACCTGGCATTCCTCCAAGAGGTGGCACAGATTTTGCAAAGGAGTATCTGATTTGATACAGAAATTATTGGCCAGGAGATGTTGCTGTAATAATATCAAATTCAAACAGTCCTTTGGCAGAACCTGAGCACATATCATCATCAGCTCAATGTGCAGGCCGCTCGCACTTTGAGCATGTCTTTAAAATGGTGATATGATATAGTCAGCCTGAACACAAGACCTAGTCATGCTGCTTATGTGAGGGTAAGACACAAACAGCATTCAGGGTCTTATGGTCAAGTTATAAATTCATTCGAGTACTGAAGTACTATATGCACAGATGTACAGTGCATAGCTATGTCCCTTTGATTTAGTAAAACTTCAACAGGGAGCCTCTCTACCTGTTGAGGCAATCTTAAGACTTCAACTTATTGTTGAGGCACATAATTTTGTTTCAGGTTTCACAGGGTATTCGTTCCATGAGAAACTTTCTCCTGTTAAACATTTCGTTCCATTTGTTTAAGTTATTATTGTCATAAATAACAATTCATACATTTTCCATAACCGTTAAATTCGGCTATATACATTATGTACATGTCACAGAAAAATGGTTCAAAAAGTCATAATTACCCAATATGGCACATTTTATAACAACTTCAGACTTTAGTCTAGTTTGGCATAAATTAATGTCAAGTTTGGTATAAAAATAGTTCATATTTACAGAACATAGATCCAGGTCTTTATCTAGAACAGTATTTTTCTTAACTCATTCAATAAATAAAATATATTGAAGAAAGGAAAAAGGGGTATGGGTTGGATTAATATATATGTTTTCACATAGATCGAATACTGACATTGACGGTAGCAGTATCAGAGCCAAGCTCATTTGAAAGTTTGAGGGTGTACGCTCCAGCTTCATTTTCTTTTATGCCACTAATGATGAGCGTTGTAGTGTCCTCAGTGGTCTCAATCTGAAACCTTTCACTCTCTTTACTGGACAGCATCCTCCCCGAATGGAACCACTCAACATTTGGCACTGGGTCTCCAGTGAAAGCACAGGCCACAGTCAGAACCTTTCCTGAGTCTACGCTAATATCCTCAGGAGCAGCTTCAATTTTAGGTGGTATACCTGTTTAATAAAAACGAGCAGCAAATAACAGGAAGGATGTTAATGTCATAATTTAAATACTGCCACAACACTGTATGTGGTATCAACAAACCAAATTACCACTTGTTTCCTCACCTTTTCGCTTGTAAGAAATGGATTTAAGGGAGGACCCCTCAACATGTGCATGACTAGACATTTCCATCATGCTGTGCGAACCCATGGCTACCATTGTTTCAGATGTCACTGAGGTCATGCTAGTTGCTGACATGCTTTGAAATTTAATGTGAGCCATGCTGGAGGTGCTACTTGTTGTTTCCTGTATCGTTGAAGCCATGTGCAAGGCAGAGCTGCTGCTTTGGGTGCTTGTAGCATCTGAACTTTTCTTCAATACAACCATTCTGACAGGTTCTTCAACGAGAGCTGTGAGAGTATAGCAAATAACGACTAGTTCATTCACCCGGCCTCACAGTCCATATGAGTGTTTCACCCCAAATGCATGCTTTGAATGTTCATTTTGGGTGAAAACTCCTTCGCAATTATTTAGCTTTACTTATAGTTTCATGTGTTTAAGAAAACAAGTACAGTTTTATGCATGCAGCATACAGTTTTAACAAAAGATATATGACACAGTAATAACTGAATTACAGTATTTCAGTTACAGCAGTGTCATATGTACATGTAAAGAGTTTGAGCTGACTAAACTGGATCATACACACTTTCGAAAAGTGCAATGCACGATGCTGTGAGTAATAGTGTCTCAAGAAGGAAAAAAAATTACCAAGAACATTGAGAGATGCTGTTGCAGAACACTGTCCAAACTGGTTCTTGGCCTTCACTGTGTATTTGCCGCTGTCCTCAACTGAGGCATTCTGAATCTCCAGTTTGTACACACTCCTAGAGCGGCTCAGTTTCATATTTGATGCAATAGATAACTATAAAATTTAAGAAAATAAGTACCATTAAAGACATTTAATCAAAATGTTAATGTATCAAATTTTAAATATGACCATCTGAGATTTACCTAGTTTTGTGATTCATGCTACTTACCACTTCATTGTCCTTGAGCCATTCAACTTCAGGGGTAGGTTCACTCATGAGTTCACAGGACAATATGACATCCTGCCCTTCATTTATGTTCTGCGAGCGTGGTTGTACTAGGAAGCTTGGTGCATCAGATAATTTTTCACTGACTGTTGTACCAAACTGGCACTTGACCACACCTTGTTCAGTTTTTGCCTCACATGTGACAATTCCTCTGTCATGGGAGCTTACATTCTTAATGGTCAAAGTGTGGTAATTTCCAGAAATACCATACCTATATTGCTCTGAATTGATCAGTTCCATTCCATTCAGAATCCATTTTACATCAGAAGCTCCAGGGATATTTGCTTTCAGCGTGACAGATTGTCCTTCAGTCATTGTTATTTGTGTTTCTGATGCTTTAATTTCTGAAAAGGACTGGAACTCCTCGTGAATAATCTCCTTTTGGACAATCTCTTCTGTTAGTTCTGCTTTTGTTCTTGCAGCAAATTCTGATTTTCTTGATTCTGAAAGAACAAGACAATTTTTATTATAATATCAATTAACACCAATTGAATCAATTTTAACCATTTAAGTATTATGTACATGGGTTTTACCTTGTACAGTTACAGTGCATTTTGTAGTAACTGATCCATCACTATTTTTCGCAGTGCATTCATAAATGCCACTATCAGAAACATCTGCTTCGTAGATTTCAAGATGTGCAGAACCGTGTTCCTCAAATATTTCATATTTTCCACCCTGTGAGACACTCTGAAATGAAAATATTCACAACCATTATTTTTTAAAGACTGAACATTAATATTAAACAAACAATAATTCACTGTTAGAATGCAATATAATTACCTTCCCATCTTTCATCCAGGAAATCACTGGTTTAGGCGCACCCATAACTTTAACTGTAAGCTTGATAATTGTGTCTGCCAAAGCAGAAATATCATTCAGTCCTGCTGAAAAGCTAGGCTTGGTTGTTTTTTCTTTTGGAACTGGTGACTTTGCTGTGAGTGGGGACTTGACCCTTTGTGGTGACCTAATTGGTTCAGGTGACTTGATTCTTGGTGGGGATTTGATCCCTGCAGGTGACTTAAGACGAGGAGACTCTGGAGACTTCACTCTAGGAGGAGACGCAACAACTTTCTGTACAGGTGTTGGTTTGCGAACAGTCAGGGTAAATTCTGCTTCTTGTTTACCCTCGGAGTTCTCTACAACCACTGTGTAGTTTCCTTCATCGGAAATTTCAACTTTTGAGATCTCAAACGTAGACCTATATTCTGTTGTTGTTACAATATGTCGTTGAGATGACACAATAGCTTGCCCCTTCATTAACCAAGTTATGCTGGGTGCTGGTTCTCCATCCACATCACAGGTAAATTTTGCTGACTCCCCCTCAGAAACTGTGAGTGACTGTGGCTTTGTCAGAATCGTAGCAGAAAGGGTTGGTTTCTTTGCCTCGACTGGAGCTTCCTCTACTGTTACCGTTTCTATGGTTTGAAGCTTCACCTCGGATGAAACATACTCTTCACAAACTACAGTTTCTGTTGCCTCAGTTTTGATATCTGATGTTTTGGTTTCAGTTACTGCTTCTGAAACATGTGCTTCGGTAATGGATGTTGCCTTTGATGATGACACATGATAAACTTCAGTTTTTGTCATTTCAGGTATAAAAGAAGTCTGAGGCTCTTCATCTTTGCGCTGAGATGTATATGCAGAAAATCCACTTCCAGAAACATCTAGAGTGGCATAATCTGAGGCTTCTCCCTTTGCATTTGTGCAGGTGACACGGTATGTCCCACTGTCTTCTTCCTGGCAATCAATGATCTGGAGAGAAAGAACCCCACTCATGTTATACATCCGATACTTATTGCCTTCTTGAATTGGCTGGCCATTGTGATACCACTGGATTTGTGCCTCTGGTTTAGATTGAACATTCAATGTGAATTTTGTATTTTGTCCAACTGCCACACGGTGAGAGCGCATTCTTACAGTGACTCTTGGTGTATGGTCAAGACTAAATGGCTGCTGAGAAACTGTTTCAATCTTTGTCTTAGTTTTCAGAGCTTTCTTCATTGTTTCGTAACGTTGCATGTAATCAACCTTTACGGACAGGTCTTGTGTAGACACTGTTTTCTCACTCGACACAGGGCTCATGTATGGAAGTATCTTCTCTGGGCTTGGATGTCTGATGCTTGCCTTTTTGTCCTCATCTACTGTAATTTTCTCAGGCTTGGGGTGTGTTAACTTAGTATAACCAGAGGAAAATGACCTCACCGATACATCACTTACGTCAAATGCCTCTCCGTCAATCGCTGCATGTACTGAAATTTTTGTTTTCTCCTTTTTTGTGATTTTTGTTTTTTCCTCAAACTCCATGTGTTTCAGCTGACTCTTATAAGAAGTTAACCTTGTGGTGGTAGTGGCTGGCCTAAGGAGCTCTTGGTCCTCCTTTTCTTCATACATTCTTTGCTTTTGCTTAGAAGGTCTGTATGTTACTTTATCATGTCTCTGACGTAGATCAATGTAGCTTGGGCCAGCCTCATACTTTGAGGGAATACGATAGGAGTCATATGTAGGAGCTTCCTCTCCTTCTTCCTCCTCATCATATGCAGGCCTCTTTGGTGATGAAGGACGCAAAGCAGAGAGCTCAAAGCGTACAGGACTTAGACTTGGTGGAGAGGCAGAGTAGCCTAATCTAAGTTCCTCTTCAAGTTTGAGCCTTTCCTCCTCAGTACTCTTCATTGACAGGTATTCTTTAATAGGAAGAAGCAGTTCCTCATCAGAAAGATCACCAAGTGAGTGCCTTCTTATTCTGTAGTAAGCTTCCATTTCTGGAGAAGGTGTTCGTTGTCTTGCTGGTCTTACAGTTTCCAAGTCATCTTGTGAAACAGTTGGTATGCGCCATTTTGGCTTGTATTGATCTTTAATCCTTGGCAAGGGCACATCATAAAATTGTTCCCACCTTGACAGTCGGATACGCTTAAGTCTTTTCTGTGGAATCTTCTCCATTGGCTCAGGGAACTCATATTGATCTCGAAGTTTCTTGTACCACTTCATGTCAGATAATGGTTTAAAGTGCTTGATCTCATTGTCTTCCTCAAGAGCAGTAGGACCATGTAGACGAGGTGGAGGGACAACATATGGCATTCTCAATCGTTTTTCCTCTGCCCTTTTCCTTTTTTCTTCCTTTTCTTTTGCTTCTTCAGCTTCTGTCTTTATTTTTTTGGTGGATACTGCTGGTTTGAACATAGTTGCAACCTCTCGCAATGCCTGTTGTGCTACCGGAGTAAGTGGTATGAGATCGGTTCCAGACAAGATCTGACTTAATCGTACCTTCTTGTCAATCTGCTGTTGGTCTAGAGCTTGCTTCCTCCTCTTTTCCTCCTCACTCTCAAAGTCCTTCTTGACATGTGTCACACGTTCAACCCTAAGTGTGGCTTGACAACTTGCAGAACCAGCAGAATTAGTAGCAGTTACTCTGTATGTACCAGAATCTTCTGGAAGAGTGTCTCTGATGTGTAAGACAAAGTAGTCCAAGCCCTCATGAACAACTTCAATTTGTGGACCAAATGCCAAAGGTGTACCATCCTTCTCCCATTTCAGGGTTGGTGATCCTGACACCCTTATCTCAAAACGTGCACTCTGGCCCTCTCTGCACTCCAAGTTTGCCAGTAGGCGCTTGAACATGGGTCTCAGTGTGTTATCAGCAGGTGCAGGACGTGGAACGACTGTAAGACGAGCCTTACAACTATCATCACCATACCTGTTGCGTGCCACCACAGTGTATTCAGCGTCATCATCAGAGTCAAGTTTGTGAATAACCAACTGATACAGACCTTTGTCACTTATAAAAGTATATTTCTTGTCGTCATCTCCTGGGGAGATCTTCTGCCCAGATTTCAACCACATAACACGTGGCTCAGGGTGTACTGTGATGGTGACACCAAAGCGGACAGTTTCACCAAGGTAAGCAGTGCGATTGCACAGTGGAAGGGTGAATTCTGGAGGTCTTTGGAGAAGACGAGCTGTGTCTATTCTGCGTTTGACTTTCTTTACCACACGTGAAGTAAAGAAGCTACGATATTCTCTGATACCTTTGACAAAGAGCTCAGCGTATGCACTGTCTTCACCATATTCATTGACAACTTTGCATCGGTATGTTCCATCGTCTGATCTAGAGATACCCTTGATAGTTATTGTAGCAAGCCCCTCTTCATAGGTAATTTCATACCTGGCACCTTCCTCAAGTTGTCGAACTCCACAGTACCATGTAACCTCGGTACTGCTATCATAGTTGTCAATGTTGCAAATAAATTTGACATCATCACCTTCATCAGCAACACTATGTTTAATTTGCCCAGCAAGTGGACCATGTTCAAAGGGTGCGATCTTTGCTTTGGCAACAGTTACTCCTCTCTGATTTCTGATAGCACCTCCACTTGCAATACGAGCAGATGAGACAACAGTATTCCATTCTTTTTTCACCATAGCTTGGTAGTATCTCTTGTGTCTTGTGATTTTGATTGCCTTGCTGTTGAGCTCTTCTGTGTTCATTGTCAGCCAAGGATGATTCAAAGCTTCAGCAGCCGTCATACGATGTTTACGGTCTTTAGTAAGAAGGCGATCTATAAAGTCTAATGCCTGAACACTTGCTTCTTTAAAGGCCTCATCTTCAAAACTGTACTCAGCATTGGAGATGTTGTCAATCATTTGTTGATTAGTTTCAGCAACGAAGGGATTGAGTCCACTGAGGAGAATGTATACTAGTACACCAACAGACCACATGTCAGTGACAGTGCTGATCAACTCATTTTGATGAATTTCAGGCGCAGCATATTCAGCTGTTGTATACTGAACCTTGATTTGTTCTCCAGGAGTCAGATGTCTAGCTTGTCCCAATTCAATTATCTTGACAGTAGTTCCCCTTCTTGTGGTATACACTATATTCTCAGGCCTGATGTCAAGATGGCCATAACTCTGGCTGTGCAGAAACTGGAGAGCTTCACATACCTGTCTGATGTAATTAACAATTACACGTTCATTGAGCTCAAAGTTAGCTGTACCAATACGCTCAAATATGTCAACACCAGATATAAACTCGTATATCATAACTAGTTCTTCAGGACTGTCAAAGGATTCATGGAGTTGCAGGAAGTTCTTATGACGTGCCACATTTAGAGTGGCGATTTCTTTCTTTATTATTGCCTGATCTGCACTTTTTACTTTGACAAATTTGGCAAAGAATGTCTTCTCAGAGCTGATTTCAACACAGCGATGAACAATGCCAAACTGTCCACGACCAAGCTCTTCAGCGATCATATATTTGTTGTGTACATTCTTAACGTCTGAATGAGGAGCTTTACCCTTAAAGACAGATCTGTCTTCGTCGACTTCCTCATCATAGTTAAGAACTCTTGATTTATCTTCCTTTGTCACAACTGGTCCACTTGGTTCAGATGGTGCACTCTGGCCAAATTTGTTCTCTGCTATTACACGGAATTGGTAGCTTGTCTTTCCAAACAGGTTGGTTACAGTGTAATGAGTGTCACGTGACTGGGCAACACGGATCCATCTCTCTGCTGTAGTGGCACACTTCTCAATAATGTAGTTTCTAACTCTACTTCCTCCATCACTGGCAGGGGCCACCCAGTTAAGTGTAACCGAATCCCTAGAGACATCACTAGTTTTGATGCCGCGAGGTGGATCAGGGACATCTGCAACATCAAGTTCGACTGTTTGTTGGTCAATGCCAAATCTGTTCTTTGCACAGACAATATAGAAACCAGCATCCTTTATGTCCACTCCATTTGGAAACAGAAGAGATGTAAATGATCTTGTAACAATGACTTGATAATATCCATTGTTATCAATAAGATCTTGTCCCTTCTGCCATGTGATAACTGGATCTGGTTTTCCACTGAATGGAATCTTGATGTTCACCACTTCACCACGAAGAGCACAGATGGCCTCTTTATCTTGTAGATTCTTAGGTAAATGAATCTTTGCTGGTACTGAAAGAAAAATAAAAGTATTGTGTTTACAACAAATCCTCAACACAGTAAACTGGCAATATTAATTCAGTAACCTTAGTTTTTGTAAACTTACTTTCAACATCAAGTGAAACAGTTGCAGAAATTGAGCCTCCCTGGTTTGTTGCTCTTATCTGATAGACAGTTGAATCATCCTCATCAGCATTAGTGATCACAAGTTGATGATAGCCTCCCTTGAATTCTTGGATCTTGATTTTGGTTCCATCTGCCTGAATTTCTTTGCCTCGCTTGAACCATTTGATCACAGGTTTGGGTTGTCCTGTTATCTTGCAAACAAATGTTGCATTGCTGTTGTATTTCACACTCATATTTCTGAGGTCTTCTTTGAAGGCAGGGACATGTACTTGAACTTCAGTTTTTGGAACAACAGGGTCAGACTCTTCACTGTATTCACTCTCTCCACCAAGATTTTCACATTTTACACGGAAAATATATTCCAGGCCTTCAGTAAGACCCTTTACTGAATAAACTGTCTGATGAATCTCATCTGTGGTGACAGCAGCCCATTCACCTTTCTTTTTGTCCTTCTTTTCAAGACTGTAACTTTTGATCTTGGACCCACCATCACTAAGAGGTGGTTTCCAAGAAACAACGCAGGAGGTCTTGGTTATTCCAGATACAACAGGTTTATGTGGTGCACCTGGCTTATCTGTAAAACATTTGAGACATACTAGGTAATTACTCAACATGTTTCACCATTTTGCATTTTTTATTTTTTATTTCTTAATATTTTATAGCTTACCTAATTGACTCTTGATAAGAATAGCTGATGGAGTCTCCAGTGATTCACTGATGCCATAACGGTTTTGTGCTGAAATGCGGAAGAAGTAACCTTCATTTTCCACAAGATTGGGAATGCGGCATGAGGTGCCCGTGACAGATGATGAGACAAGTTGCCACTCAGCACCTTCTTTGTCTTCATGCTTCTCCACAATGTAGTTTGTTATCATTGATCCGCCATCATCTTTTGGTGCCTTCCAACTTATTATTACAGAATTCTTTAATAAAGCCTCGAGAACAATCGGTCCTTCTGGCATGCAAGGTTTATCTAGGAGGAAGGAGGATTAAAATACTCAGATTATTTAAATACTCAAATTACATAAGATTAGTATAAGAAAATATTTAATATGTTATTATATTCATAAAAAATCCTCACCTAGGATTTCAAGTTGAGTAACAGTATCTGCAGCGCCAAAGTGGTTGTTGATCCTTATTCTGTACTTTCCACCATTCACCCTGCGTTGGACATTCTTTAGAATCAAATGGGTGTAATGCTCTGTGTTTTCAATGGTGACATTCTCAGAGGGCTCCACAGGTTTGGCCCCATACAGCCACATAATTTTGGGTTCAGGACGTCCTATATACACAGCATGAATACGGACAGTTGTACCACATTCTGCAAAGATTTTGTCTTTTAATGGGGCAGGGAATTGAGGTGCAGCTTCCAGAACCAAGGTTCCACTGGTCTCACATTCACCAGCTTCATTTACAGCCTTGCATGTGTACAAGCCTTCATCTTCTTGCTGGTCTGTTGAGATGGTTAAAGTGTGATTACGGCCATCAGAGGTTGCAGCATATTTGCGGCCCTCTTTGATTTCTTTTCCACCCTTGTACCATTTAATTTGTGGAACTGGCCTTCCGATAATTTGGCATTTTAGAGTGGCAGTCTGTCCAAGCTTGGCAGTAACTTCATCAATCTCTTTTCTGAGGCCAGGTGGAGTTGCAACTGTTACAAAATAAAAAATGCTTATTGTTTTTTTGTATGTTTGTATGTTTGTTTGTGTTTTTAAAAGGAAATGATCAGAAATAGTAATATCGGTAATATGAATAAATATGAAATGCAAAAAGACTTACCACTTAGTTTAGTTTTAATTGCTGCTGCAGTCCTACGAGGCCTGCTGATTCCAGTTTCATTTTCAGCAAACACTCTGAATTCATATTCAGTAGCCTCTTGCAAACCACCCTGAGTATATTCCTTTTCCTTTAATATCTCCCTGTTACATTTCTTCCAAGTGCTCTCCCCTGATTTTCTGTACTCAACCCAGTAACCAAGTACTGGCTTTCCACCATCACATTGAGGAGCATCCCAACGAATACTTATGTAATCTTTAGTAACAGCTGAAGTGTCTACCTCCCCTGGTTGACTTGGTTTGTCTGAAGCAGAAAGACAGTAGTAACCATTGTGCAAAATATGTTTAAAAATAGTTAAACACACATGTGGCTTGTATGTTAAATACATAAGACGTATTTTCTTACCGAATGGATCTTTGCATAGGACAGAATCTGATGCAGGTCCAGGTTCACTCTGTCCAATGTCATTTACAGCAATTATACGGAACTGATATTCTGCATCAGTAGTCAGTCCACTAAGGGTGTACATGGTGGAAGTAATCCTCTTTTCATGGCGAACCCACTTGTCAGATGACACCTCTTTATACTCAATAAAATATCCAATGATCGGTGATCCACCATCAGTTTTAGGTTTAATCCAGGCCAAATCAGCAGAGGATTTTGTAACATCCATGATCTCTGGTGGTGTACTTGAAGCTTCTGGCACACCTGTTTTAAACATACACAAGGCGTCTGTAATTTTATAGTTGGTTAAATCTGATAAGTACATCTGGTATTAAGAATTGAAAAAGTACTTACAAATTGGAGTCTTTGGTACAACAGGTTGTTCAGATTTAAGGGAGCCACTGATGCCAAACTTATTCTCTGCTGTCACCTTAAAGTGGTACTCAACATTTTCCTGCAGGCCTTTAACCACCAAAGATGTGTCAATCACTCTGGAGTCCACAGTATACCAGGCTGCCTTTGTTGCTTCACGTCGCTCTACAATATAGCCAAGGATTTCCGTGCCACCGTCATCTTGTGGTGGCCTCCAGCTAATTCTTACAGAATGAGCTTGAATATCTTCAAATCCAAGAGGACCTGCAGGAGCTGATGGACGGCCAATAACCTTGACCTTGATTTGCACAATCTTTCTTCCACATTTGTTTTCAAGATGGAGACTGTATACACCAGAGTCAGACCGTTCAGCGTTCTTGATAACAAGCTCAGTGATATCCTCACTGGAGACAATCATTGCACGGTTAGAGACATCAGAGCCATCCTTTGTCCATTTGCAAACAGGTGTTGGCTTGCCTTTAATTGGAACTGAAAGTTTGATAACTGCTCCTTGTCGGACAACAAATACATCTTTGTACTTAGCTTCGAGATCATGACTTGGGGGTTCTGAAATAAAGTAAGTTTTATTAAATAGTGAATTATGTTGAAGCTTACAGCAAATAATAATATTCATAGTTATAAATATTATGTGTCATCATACCAAGCATCTCTGTCACAGTGACTGTTCTTGGCACTTCAGCAGGTTCCCCTGGTCCACCAGCATTACAAGCCAAGACTCTGAATTTGAACTCCTCACCTTGAGGCATTTTTGTCAAGGTATATTCACAAATCATTGTAGGTGTAGTATTGCACTTAATCCAGGCCACAGAACCAGCCTTCTGCATCTCAATTAGATAACCAGTTACTTTAGAGCCACCCTCCTCATCAGGTGGATTCCAGGCCAAAGACACAGATGTCTTTGTAGTGCCTATTACTCGCGGGTTCTGGGGTGAGCCAGGTGGATCTGTAATGATTGTTATAAAATTGTTATAAAATCTGGCTCAACAACTAATTATTTCACACCACAAAGATTACACCTACCGACTGGATCAGTTGCTACAGCTGGTTTCGAGAGAAGGCTAGGTTTGCCAACACCTCTGGCGTTGATGGCTGTGACTCTGTGCTCATATTCCAGGCCCTCAATAAGACCAGTAGACCTGTATCTTGTCATTGTCACAGGGTTCTTATTAGCACGAACCCATCTGTCAGCTCTGACTTCCTTTCGCTCAATGATATAGCCAGATATCTCCAAACCACCGTCCTCATCTGGTGGTTCCCAAGCAACGGTCATGCCATCCCGAGACACGTCAAATACTACTGGGCGGCCTGGTGGTCCAGGAATAGCTGTTACAAGAAAAATGTGTTAGTTTGATTGAACGCCATGTAATGTGGAATATATATTATATAAATATAGTAGCTATAATATGAGTTGTGTTCTTACATTTAGAACTCCTGCATTCCACAATTTCTGATTGCAAGAAGTCTCCAGCACCATAGCGATTGACTGCTGACACACGGAAGACGTATTCGTCTCCCTCTGTCAACCTGTCAAATTTAAACGTTGGCCTGCTGACTGATTCAGAAACAGGTACCCATCCTGGACGATGAGCATCACGTTGTTCGACAACATAGTTAGATACAGGAGCACCCCCATCTCTCTCTGGTGGGTCCCAGCTTATTGTAACTGAGGTTGCTTCTACCTCGTCAAAACGAATAGGTCCTTGAGGCTGATCAGGTTTGTCTGAAAAGAAAAAAAACATATAAAAAATTAGCATCATGTCAGGAAGCTGGCAGATCAACAGGTTACATCAGACAGATGACTTACCAAGAATGATTACTTTAATGGTTTCTGTAGTAACTCCTGTAATATTCTTCAGTTCAATCATGTATTCTCCAGTATCATCAATTGTGGTGTCAAGAACAGTTAACTTGGAGAATTTGCCAGTGGACTTAATCTTTACACGTTCTTGTATCTTCAACTTGTTGTCATTAAAGTACCAGGAGCAAACTGGAGGTGGCCTTCCAATGATCGGCAAATCAAGTTCAAGTGGTTTGCCTGCCAAAACACTGATCATCCTTTGGGGAATGCTTGATAAATCGACCTTTGGCAAAACTAAAAGAGAAAGATGGGTGAGTCAAACAAATCTTGCCACTGATCTATTTTATTTCTTTTACTTTGAAAATACTGAATGGTACATACCCTTTTGTTCTTGTACTGTTACAGAGGTAACAATTTCTTTGGGTTCACCAATACCTCTGCTGTTGACAGCACGTACCCTGAATAGGTACTGCTCATTTTCATTCAGTTTTTCAATAGTATATTCGAAGTCTGTTAATTTTAATGTAGCAACCTTCATCCATTTGTCTGTACCAGCCTTGCAAGCTTCAACAATGTAGCCAGTTATTCTGCTGCCGCCATCGTGCTTAGGTTTCTCCCATCCGAGAGTAACAGATGACTTTGTGATATCTACAATGTCAAGTTTAGCTGGAGGCAGTGGCACTTCACACACTAACACTGCATCTGGTGTCTCGCTAGGTTCACCTATGCCGTAGATGTTTTCTGGCAACACTCTGAAGTAGTAGAACATTCCCTCTGACAGTCCTGTAATTTTATATGATGTCTTGCTACATTTTGAAGTAACTGTTTTAAAGGCTCTCATCGAGGTCTCTCTCCTCTCAATGATATAATTGTTAACAGGTGCTCCACCATCAACCTCAGGGGGATCCCATGTAATGTGAGCAGACTCTGTAGTGAGCTCCTTAATTTTAACAGGGCCTGGTGGACCAGGAGTATCTAAAATAAAAAAGCAAAAAAATTAAACATACACTTAAGCGGAGCCCGTCTATCTGTATGTTTAGACAGGTAACAAAAAAAAGGTTGCACTGTTATATCCATCATCAGCATAAAAACAATTTGTTTGGGTTTACTTGGGTTCCATCTCGACTAAAAACTTTGCTTTATCATTTCTTTCTTAAATTTGTTACCTGTCTAATACACACACACACACACACACACACACACACACACACACACACCTTCAGCTCATATTCATTATTTAATGTTCATTCTAATATACTTTGGTAGACAGCATAACTCTGTTCTTAAAGTTAAATAGAAAACATACCATAGATCTTGACAAGAAAACCAGCATCCTTCTTGCCAGCTGAATTAGAGGCTTCGAGAGTGTATTTTCCAACATCATAGCGGTGGACCTTGTCAATAATAAGAGTTGTGGCAGTATCAGTCACTTCAATAAATCCACGGTTTTGGAGGTCTACACCAGGCTTGCTCCAGGTGATAGCTGGAACTGGTCTTCCAGTAAAAGTTACATGGAGACGCAGTAGGTTTCCAGCTCTCAGGCATATTGTCTTCTTTAGATCATCAGGAACCTCAAGATCAGGTATTTCTGAGAAAAGTAATATTACAGAGAATAGTATTTTTTTTTGTAATTCTAACAAATCTAATATATTTTACAGATAAATAATTTAAATATGCTTTAACTATTTAACTATTAAATCTTACCTATTCTTTCAATGGGCTCTACTTCAGTACATGGGTCACTAAAGTCACCCACTCCATTGACATTGACAGCAGCAACTCTGAAGCAGTACTTTTTGCCAGTTGTCAAGCCTGTCACAGTATGTTCTGTGACTCTAAGATTCTTCTCATGGGTCTTGTGCCATTCCTCTGTGCCTAATTCTTGCATTTCAAGAATGTAACCAATAACATCGGCACCTCCATCTTCTACTGATCTTGTCCAGGCCAGACTAATGCTGTCCTTGTGAGTGTCTGTTACACGTGGAATAGAAGGAGCACCTGGCTTGCCTGTAGACACAAATGTGACACGTTTATACATAATTAAAAACATTACATATTTACTTACTATATTCACTTACACACAGATGTAAGGTTTAAATAATATACCTGTTGGTACTCGGCACACTGCATACATGGACACATCGCTAGGCTCACTATCTCCTGCAGCGTTAATGGCTATAACGCGGAACTGATAAATGTTGCCCTCTTGTAGACCTGTAACCTTAAATGTTGTATCCTTTTGTATAGAGTCTTTATTGACCTTGATCCATCTAATGCTTTTTCTCTCTTTCTTCTCAATCAGGTAGCTTATGACTTCACTGCCACCATCATTTTCTGGTTTTAGCCACTCAATTGTTGCAAAGTCTTTTCCGATTGCAATAATCTCCGGTGCTCCTGGAGATGATGGAATAGCTGCAGGGGAACAAAAGGATAAATGAACATATGCTTTTTTTTAGAATCAAATTTAATCCAAGATTAAATTCTTTACTTACTGAATGAGTTTCTTGCAAAAATGGGTGCAGACTGCAGTGCCACACCAGCTCCATACTTGTTTACACCTCTGACACGGAAAATATATTCATTATTCCTGAAAAGTCTTGTAATATCGCATGCAAGGGCCTTGCATTCAGCATTCACAGTGACCCAGTTAAGTCTGTTTGTGTCCCTTCTCTCCACAGTATAGTGTGTGATGGCATCACCACCATCCTCTAGTGGCTGCTTCCAGGACACAGTGCATTTCTCTTCAGTTACATTGCTTACTTTTATTTCCTGGCATGG
Organism: Duopalatinus emarginatus; assembly: GCA_028565595.1. Lineage (NCBI taxonomy): Eukaryota > Metazoa > Chordata > Actinopteri > Siluriformes > Pimelodidae > Duopalatinus > Duopalatinus emarginatus. Next base: position 2,848,440 of record JAOVVF010000047.1, read on the forward strand.
GCCCGGTGTATCTTGAAAAAAACAGAAAGTGTAGAATCAACCATTTAGAGCTACACTAAATGCCCTTTATTAAGCTTCTTTTAAATATAATTTTAAAATATGATTTGTATTTAGATATGCAGAATTATTTTACTTACCAAGCACCTTCACATTGACTTCAGCTGTTTTGGTTCCACTGGCATTCTTGACTGTCAGAACATACTTTCCAGTATCATCTCTGTCACAGAACTTGATAATTGCCAGTGCACGGGTGCTAGAATATTGTAAAGAATATTTCTCACAAAGGTGTAGCTCCTTAGTTCCTTTGGCCCAGCAGACCTTTGGATCAGGTTTGCCACCAACAGCAGCATCAAGCACAAGGTCTGACCCTGCTCTGACAGTAACTGTGTCCACAAGAAGTTTGCTGTCCAGTTCTGCTTTTGGAGGTGCTATAAAACACAGGAAACAATATTTTAGACACTTGAATACGGTTATTTAAAATTTAGAAAAATTAAATTTGAGTCTTACAGTATTCAGCTTTGCAAGTCACTGATCCTGTTGAAACTGATGCCATGCTAAACACTCCATTAGCATTCTTTGCAATCACACGAAACTCGTATACTTCTCCTTCTTCCAGTGCAGTAATGGTAAAGTTTGTATCCGTAACATTAGTGTAATTACACTTGAGCCATTTGCCCTCTCCAGAGACGGTATATGGCTTACGCTCAACAATGTAACCTACAATTGGACTTCCACCATCATTCAGAGGCACAGACCATTTAATTGACACTGTTGACCCTGACACACCAGTTACTTCTGGCTTGCCTGGAGGATCTTGAGAAGAAAATATATGGCATAAATTAGTGTGTCTATAATGTGTGTCTAAACCAAAAACAAATCTTGGATTATTTTTTACCAACTTACCAACTGGATTTTGAGCCACAGCTCTCTTTGAGGCTTCGCTTGCTTTGCTGAGGCCAGCACTATTCATAGCATACACTCTGAACTGGTACTCAAGCCCTTCTATAAGGGTATCCACCCTGTAGGAACACTCGAAACAGGGGATTGTGTTTTCTCTGACCCAGAGAATTGTGTTGCGTTCCTTTTTCTCGATCCAGTACCCAGTGACCTTACTACCACCATCATGGTATGGTTCCTCCCAACGAATGCTCATGCTGTTAGCGGTAACAGAAAACACTTCTGGTCTAGTTGGAGGCCCTGGTGGAACTGCAAAAGAAAATGTGAAAAATTAAAAATGCAATAAAACTACTCTTTAGAAATAATAATAACTGAGTAATAACTGTGTCCTACTATTGTCATATTCAATTGCTTACCAAATGGATGCTCTGCAACAATGGTTTCAGACTCAGTTGGTTTGCTCACACCAAATCTGTTTTCTGCAGAGACACGGAATGTGTACTGCATGTACTTGGTTAGATGTGAAACATGGAATGATCTTCGTTTCACACTAGAGTTGATAAGCTGCCAGGCAGTTGAACCAGATTCACGCTTCTCAACAATGTAGTTTGTTATTTCAGTTCCACCATCATCCTCAGGCTCATTCCATGACACTTCACAAGACTCAGCTGTAATTGAAGAAATCTCAATAGGCCCCTCTGGAGGACTGGGTCTGCCAATGACATTGACAGTGACCGTGAAAGTCTTAGCCCCAGCCACATTCTCAAGTGTAAGGAAGTACCTTCCTCCATCACCTCGCATACTTTCTTTAACTGTCAGAGTGGTCCTATTTCTGGTGGTCTTAATTGAGACTCTCTCTGTTTCCTTTAGTCTCATTTCTTCAAGCTTCCAAATGACTTTTGGTGCTGGTCTACCGCTAATTGGAACATCAATGTCAAATGAAAAGCCAGACTTGCAGGTGATCAGCTGGTTGGTAATGCCACTAAGATCTGCAGTTGGCTCAATACGAGGCTCTTTAACAACAACAGATGAGAGAGCCTCTCTAGGTACGCTGTATCCTGCATCATTCTTAGCTTTGACACGGAATTCATATTCAGTACCTTCAGTTAAGCCTTCAACAACAAGACTTAGGTTTTTGGTAGAACCTCCAACAACCCATTTATCTGTTCCCTTTGCTTTAGCCTCTACACAATAAGCTGTGATACGGCTGCCACCATCATGTTCCGGCTTCAACCAGGCAAGAGTAACCGTTGTATCAGAGGTGTCAATAATGTCCAATCTCTTGGGTGGTGCTGGTTCAGCTGTAGCAATAATTGGTTCAGGCATTTCATAAGCTTCACCAAGGCCATACTGATTTTCAGCCATCACCTTGAAGAAGTAGGGGACTCCTTCCAGGAGCTCTGAAATTCTCAACATTGTTTGAGCGGACTTAGGCGCTGCCTCTGTCCATGTACGCCGACTAGCCTCACGCTTCTCCACAACATAGTGATGAACACGTGCACCACCATCATTCACTGGAGGCTCCCACACAAGTGTAAGGGCACCTCTTGTAACGTCCTTGAAAATGAGCGGGCCTGGTGCTCCAGGTGTATCCAACACTTTCACTGTAAATGTAATGGATTTGCTACCACTGCTGTTCTCAAGAGTGAGAGTGTATTTTCCACTGTCATTTCGTGTACAATTTCCTAGTGTCAAATAAGTGAAGGTCTCTGTGGTAGTTACATCAGCCATTACACCAAGTTCTCCATCCACCTTTATCCATGAAGCTGTAGGTGCTGGTTTTCCTCTGAATGCTACACGGAGACATACACTGCTACCACTTTTCACAATGTGTGTCTGTTGGAAGCTTGCATCAATATCAATCTCTGGTGCAGACAGTCTGTCTACTGCTTTTACTGGCTCAGGGATCTCTTTAGGTTCACCCTTTCCGACTGCATTAATTGCAATAATGCGGAACCTGTACTCCATACCTGTTTCCAAACCAGTGGCAGTGTACTTTGTGACAGTGCAAAGATCTTCGTTGACTCTGTTCCATTCTTTTTCAGCTCCTTTGCATACCTCAATGATATATCCCTGGATCTCCATGCCTCCATCGTAACCAGGTCTAGTCCATTCAAGACTGACAGATGTGTTGGTGGTATCAGTAACATTTACAATTGAAGGACCATCTGGTTCTTCACTTGGCTCTGCGCATTTAATAGGCATTGAAATATTACTTGGTGCTCCAACTCCAGCATCATTAACAGCATATACACGGAATTCATATTCCACATTCTCTGTGAGATGAGTTACTCTGTGGGCAGCCTCAGTAATTGGTTTCCTAGTCAAGACCTTCGACCAGCGCCCTGTCTTCTTCTCACGTCTTTCAATAATGTAATGCATAATTGCGTTTCCTCCATCATGTGATGGTGCAGTCCAGCTGATTGTAATACTCTCTCCATCAACCTTTGTGGCATCAGGAGTACCAGGAGAGCCTGGAGTGGCTGAAGAAAAGAAAATATTACAATTGTATTAATTTGCTGTTGTTTTAGTATAGCCATAATGTATAGTAAATTAGAATATAAAAGCAGGTACACTTACTATATTGCATTTGGGCAATGACAGGAACAGAATCCAGTGGTCTACTGACCCCAAACTTGTTTACAGCAGACACACGGAACTGGTACTCATTGGTCTTGATTAGTTTGGTAGCATTGTAGGTACACTCCTCACAGTTATCTGTAACTAGTGTCCAGGAAATTTTTGAGGTTTCTCGCTTCTCAATAACATAATGAGTCACCTCAGAGCAGCCATCGTTTTCTGGTGGATTCCATGAAAATGTGACTTTGCCCTCTGAGATGTTTGAGAAGACAACCGGTCCAACAGGCTCTCCAGGTGTATCTAAAAGTATCACAATAGTTAGATACAATTAATAAAATATAGACAAATGTGAATAGGTGTGCTTGGAAAAATAAGACTATGCATACCAAAGACTTCAACGTTAATTTGTTCTTTCTTAGTTCCACACTGGTTCTTGGCTTCTACAGTATAGACTCCACGATGAGAGCGGTCAGCATCTCTAATAAAGAGGGTGCTTGTTCCAGCAGTTGTGGTGATGTCTACCATCTTTGTAGTCAGTTCAACGTCATCCCTGAACCATTTGACCTTGGGTGTTGGTCTTCCTGTAACTGTGACTTTAAGCCTGATGTTTTCCCCTGCTTTGATGGCAACCCCTTCAAAGTACTCCTGTCCAAATTCTATATTTGGAGCAGCTGTAAGAGGGAGGGAAAAAAACAATGATAATTAATTACAATACAAAATAGTAATAGTATGTGTTAAAATATTAAAGTAAATTTTATGTATTGTATGGACTTACAGCTTTCATCTCTGATGAGAATATAGCCAGAAGACTGAGAAGGTGGGCTGATAGTGCCAATAGCATTCCTTGCTATAACTCTGAATTCATAACGTTCACCACAACTTAGACCAGTCACTATAAACTCTGTATCAGTTACATCTGTAAAGTTTGTCTTTAGCCAGCGCCCCTGGCCCTGACGTTTTTCAATGTTGTAGGCAACAATTTTGCTTCCACCGTCTCTTTTAGGTGCATCCCATTTCAGTTTCACAGATTCACTTGTTACATCAACATAGTCAGGAGTTCCAGGAGGATCTATGATGCAAATATCATTAAGATATAAAAATTAGTTGTCAGAAGAAATCAAGGGTTTTCGCTCATTATTTTTTTAGATATAAAAATAAAATAAATTAACTCACCAACAGGAGAAACTGCGGTAGTTGGTTTGCTCTCATCACTCATACGGCTGTATCCTGCATCATTTTGAGCATAGACTCTGAACTGGTATTTCAAGCCTTCAATAAGGCCAATTATTCTATATTCCTTTGCAGTGACTAAGACTAGGTTGACCTTTTGCCACATGATGCTGTTTGTCTCTTTCTTTTCAACATGGTAACCAAGTATTGGGCAACCACCATCAAAGATAGGTGCTTCCCACTGAATGGTCATGCCATCATTAGTGACATTATAGACAAATGGCATGCCTGGTGCACCTGGAGGTCTGAACTCGTGCTTGGCGATGACATTCTGTGAATGCAGAGGCTCGCTCACACCATATCTGTTCTCTGCACATACTCTGAATTGATACTGAGTTCCTTTGATTAAATTTGGCACATTGAACGTTGTACCTATAACACTTGAACAAGCCATCTTCCAATCTGCCTGGGCGGTGTCACGTTTTTCAACACTATAGCAGGTGATTTCTCCTCCACCATCATCATTTGGTTCATCCCAAGATATTCTTATACTTTCTGCTCTCACTTCCTCCAGACGAATTGGTCCAATGGGTCTGGATGGTGGTCCAAGGGTAATGACCTGTATATGGAATGATTTCCTGCAGATGGTATTGTCAAGTGTAAGGGTGTATTTACCACCATTCTCTTTTTCAACATTCTTTATCATAAGAGTTGCCTTGTTTTCTGTCTTCTTGAAGCGAACCTTATCACTTTCTTTTAGTGGCAAATTGTCCTTTAGCCAAGTAACCAATGGCCTGGGTTTCCCTCTGTATGGAAGTTCAATATGTACATTGTGACCAAGGCGAACACTGACCTGCCCATCAGGATACTCCTCAAGGTTTGCCTCTGGTGGAATAATATGTGCTTTTACTTTGATTGGACCAATCTCTGTAAAGTCACTATTGCCCTTCTCATTCTTTGAGCAGACTCTGAAGAACATGTCTGTGAGCTCCTTAAGTTTTGTAACCTCATGTTCACAATGCTTGTTTGTTCCAGCAGGAGCCCATTCTTCTTGACCTTGAAGTTTCTTTTCTATTATGTAATCAGTAATAATGCTCCCTCCATCATAATCTGGTTTGCTCCACTGTAGTGTCACGGATGTTTTTGAGGAGTCTTTCATAGTAAGATCTTTAACAGGACCAGGTTTCTCAGTGGCTTTAACTGGCTCTGCTGTCTCGCAAGGGTCACCAACTCCATTCTCATTTTCTGCTGATACACGGAAAAAGTATGAAAGCTTCTCCGAGAGCTCATCAATTTCATATGTTGTTTCCATGCATTTGTTGGTTACAGCAGCATATGTGCGCTTTGAAGAGTCTCTTTTCTCAACTACATAGTTAGTAATTTCAGCACCACCATCAAGGAGAGGAGGTTCCCAGCATAAGACCACTTTGCCACGAGTGACATCTTTTAGAGCCAGATTTCTACAGGCAGAAGGACTGTCCTGTACCTTTACAGATAATGTCAATGATTTTGGTTTTCCCACTCCATTTGATATCTCGATTGTGTATTTGCCACTATCATTACGGGTTACATGTGTTAGTATAAGGCATGATGAAGTATCTGTGTTATGTATATCATATGTAGGGTCATGATCAATATTTTGGTCTCCTTTCTTCCAGGAAACACTTGGGGCAGGTCTGCCTTTTAGAGGAACCATGATCTCAACATCTTTGGTAGCTTTGACAATGTAATGAGTTCTCATTGCAACATCTTTGTCAATGTCAGCTTCCTCTGCAAAAAGAAAAACACACACACACACAAATGAGTCTTGCAACAAAAAGAATGTGTTAAAACCAAGATAAAATGTTATTAATATGTGCATACCAAGAATGTCTTTAGCCTGGACTGGTTCCTCCATCTCTATTGGGTCTCCACGACCAGCACAATTTATAGCAGATACACGGAAGTAGTAGTCAACATCTGGCATAAGACCTGAAGCAACATACTCAGTAGTTCTGACTTCTCCTTTTTTACTTATTGCTGCCCATTCTCCTGTCTCACCGACTCTTTTTTCCATAATGTAGCTAGTAACTTCACTGCCTCCATCATACTCTGGTTTGGACCATCCAAGGGTAATTGATGTTTTAGTTGAATCAACAACTTTTAGCTTAGAAGGCTCAGAAGGTATATCTGTAGAGGAAGTTACAAAATAAGGTTAAGACCTATTCCATACTAGAGCACAAAGAACAAACTGACAGAAATGCTTACCAATAGGGTCAGCTGCTTTGTAAAAGTCAGAACCATCAGAGAATGGACCTTCTCCAGCTTTGTTGATTGCACACACACGGTACTGATATTCATTTCCTTCAGTCAGGTGATGGACCTTTGCTGTGGTGTCACGGATAGGGTCTTTGTAAATTTTAATCCAGCGCAGATTCTTCTTGTCACGTCTCTGTAAATAGTAGCCTGTAACCATGCTACCACCATCCACTCCTGGTTTATCCCATACAATTTTCATGGACGTTTTAGTGATTTCTGTTGCCTCTGGTGTGGTAGGTGGTCCAGGAGTAACTACAAGTAGATTCATTTAGTTATTTAGCTTGATGAAAATAATAAAAACTCATTTGACAACTTATAACAATAGTATGTAAAATATATTTTAAACTAATATGTTATGCTAAATATTACTATATATTATACATGTTATATTTCACCATATAAAATAAATACTAAATGGTTACAATTTGTAGTCATACCAAATGCATTCTTGGCAATAACTGGTTCAGACTCCAGAGGATCTCCAGCTCCAAATTTGTTGACTCCTCTGACACGGAAGACATATTCATCTCCTCTGAGCAACTTTTGGACAGAGATTATTCGTTCTTCCATACAGTCAGAAACAGAAGACCACACAACTTTTTCTGTCTCTCGTTTTTCCACAATATAATGGGTGACTTTGGAGCCTCCATCATCTGCTACTGGCTCCCAAGCTATTGTTATGTTGTCAGCAGTTACTGATTTGAACTCAATATTTCCTGCTGGAGGACCTGGTTTGTCTAGTGATTTTAAAATATAAAAGACAAAAACGATTAATATCTAAGGATATGTAAAACACATGGAAACAATAATATCTTTCAAACTACCAGTGCAAAAAAAATTTACACACCTAGAATCAATATTCGGATAGAGGCAGAAGCTGTGCCAAACACATTCTTGATCTTTATTTCATATGTCCCAGTGTTAAGACGAGTGGCATCCTTGATCAGAATGGCAGATGAATCACTGGTGTTTTCAATTGATAGCTGTGCGCTTGACACTAATTCTTTTCCATCCTTCAGCCATTCAATTGTTGGTAGTGGCTTAGCTGTAATTCCAAGCTTAATCTTAACAGAAGCTCCAGCTTTATATTGCACAACATCTAGGTATTCTGGAGGCAGGTCAATTACTGGGGCACCTAGAAAGATTTAGGATAGCACGTTACATTATTACCTTCAAATATTTAATCGTTAGTTATTTTTGAAAAATCTAAAATAGTCAATATAAAAATAATTGATACCTACCAGAAATGTCCACACAAGTTGCTGGTCCAGCAATAAGAGATGGATTGCTTACAGAACCAACTGCATTTCTGGCAAAGACTCTAAATTCATATGACTGATTTTGTGTCAAGCCTGACACAGTGAAGTTTGTCTCAACAACATTGGTAAAGTTAGCCTTTGTCCATCTGCCATTTGTAGCATCTCTTCTCTCCACCATGTAGCCAGTGATCTTACATCCACCATCAAAAGGAGGTTTTTGCCAGACAAGGCTAACTGAGTTCTTTGTAATTTCAGAGATTCTCACATTAGCTGGAGGTTCTAAAAATAAAATAAGTATTTAGCAGTTAGTAATGGTTTTGTCAATTTTACACATTTTCTAAAAATTGGTTGTATAATCTTAGGAACCTACCACAAGCATCAATGGCAAGTACTTCCTCTGATGTCTTGCTGAATTTACCAATACCAGCAGCATTTTCTGCAGCAACCTTGAATTCATAAATCATACCCGGGCATATTTTAGAAACCCTGATTTGATTAGCAGAGATTGCAGTCTTGTTCACTTTCTCCCAGAGAATGCTGCTTCTTTCCTTCATTTGGACATGGTATCCACATACTGGATTTCCTCCATCTACTACAGGTTCATGCCAGCAAACTGTAAGGCTTTCTCTTGAAACAAAGCTCAGCCATGGTGTTGATGGTGGTCCAGGAATGGCTAAAATTGATAATCAAATGTAAATGTTACATTGATGTGATTATTGTAGTAACATATATAGAATACAGCAAATTAGTACTTACTGTATGGAAGTTTCACAGTGACAGTCTGAGAGTCGATGTGATCACTAATACCAAGACGATTCTCTGCTTTAATTCGGAATTGGTATTCTTCACCCTTTGTTAGGTTGGTGACTTTAATTGCATTCCTGGCTACTGTGGATGACACCTCTACCCAAGCTGGTGTGCTTGTTTCACGTCTAAGCACAACATAGTTGGTCACTGGGCTACCTCCATTATACACTGGTGGTAACCATTTTAGGCACAGTGAAGTTTCTCCAACATCACTAATTTCAACTGGACCAACTGGAGGACCTGGTCTATCCAACACTAGTATATTTATGAACATCTTGGTTGTTCCACTGGTATTAGAGGCGACAATGTCATATTTTCCAGCATCATTTGCAATACTTTCTTTGAGGTTGATATTAAGACTCTCAGGTGTTACTTCAAAACTAAATCTATTTCCACACCTCACTGGAACATTGTTTCTTGTCATTGCCACCTTTGGCATGGGTCTGCCAGTAAGAGGAAGCTCAAACTTCAGATTTGATCCTGCCCTCACATAAACAGTGTTGTGTGGGAAGTTCTTCATATCAAATTCAGGGGCACCTGTGAAGAAAACAGCATAAATCAGACGTGGAAGTTTGGATTTAACAGAAACAGGTGAACAAACATAAGAAATGAAATACTCACTGAGTTGATCTTTTACAATCACAGGAATGATCATTTCCTTTGGATCACTGAGTCCTGCATGATTTTCAGCACGAACTCTAAAGAAATATTCTGCATTTTCTCGCAAACCTTTGATTGTATAGGTGTTGGTTTTTACAGTGGCACACTTTATCCACTTTTGGTGTCCCTTCTCTACAGCATCAATGAGGTAGCCTGTAATTCTGCTTCCACCATCATGCTCTGGTTTTGACCATACTATTGTCACACTGTCTTTTGTTACTTCAGCTACTCCAAGTCTGGCAGGTGGGCTTGGTATTTCTGTTGGAACAAACATGAATTTATTCAGAGTAAAAAGTACAAGTATGTTAGAATTTAGAATAGTATTTTAGAAGAATATAACTAATTCTGGCAAGTCAAAGCAAAAATGTACCTGTTATTTTAGTTGCCTCCTTTGTTTCAGCAGGTACACCCATACCGAATTCATTTTCTCCAATGACTCTAAAGTAGTAGATTGCACCCTCTGGCAAGTCCTCCACCTTGTAGACCAGGTTGTGGCAATTGTTTGTGACACACACCCAGGCCTTTTTGCTTGCCTCACGTTTTTCAATATGGTAGGCTTTGACAGCATCACCCCCATCATTTTCTGGGACTTCCCAAGTAAGTGTGGCGGAATTGTTTGTCACTTCTTTAATCTTTACATTAACTGGTGGTCCCGGAGAGTCAAGAACTTTGACAACTATTGGCAAAGTTGCAGTTCCAACACCATTATCCAGTGAAACAATATACTGTCCTGAGTCATATCTCGTTGCTTTTTCAATAGTTAGAGATGTGTATTTTCCAGTTGTTTCAATCGTAGCTCTTGATTTGAGATCTACACCTTCTTTATTCCATGTGACTGAAGGTGCTGGTACTCCTTTAAATGGTGCTTTCATTGTGAATGAATTGCCATGCTTGACAATCAGCATTTTCCTCATCTCAATATCAACATCAAATATCGGTTCCTCTTTTCTGTCTGTTGCTGTCTGTGGTTCAGAAACTGGAGATTGCTCACTCAGTCCTATTTTGTTAATTGATTTGACTGCAAAGACATATTCCAGATCAGCTGTAAGACCAGAAACAGTGTACTCAGTGCTTTTTGTCATCTGACTAGCAACAGCCCATTCCTCATCCTCTGTTTTCTTGTATTCCACTCTGTATCCAAAGACTGGGGTTCCACCATCTGACAATGGCTTATTCCAAGTAATTGTAACCGAACCTTTTGTGTAATCAAGAACCTTTGGTTTAGATGGCGGGGCTGGCACAAGTAAAGCATCATTTGCAACAGCTGGAACAGATGGAGCACTAGGAGGACTTAATCCTGCAGCATTCTCCGCATATACTCTAAATTCATATTCACTTCCTTTTCTTAGTTTGGATATTACAGCTCTTTCATCTTTTACAAGCTCCCTGTTGACTCTGACCCATCGAAGACTCAATTTCTCACGTCGTTCAATCACATAGCCACATATTTCACTGCCTCCATCAAAAGCAGGCTTCTCCCAAGTTACAGTCATCTCTTCACTGGTCACATTTGTTATTTCAACAGTTGTTGGTGCTGCTGCAAAGGTAAACGGATCGGAGACTCTGACAATTTCACTGTCAAGAGGTTCACCAAGTCCAAATTTATTCACAGCCAGAACTCTGAATATGTATTCATTGCCTTTGAGGAGCTTTGTAACCTTGCATGTTGTAGTTTTCAATTCTCCTTGTACAATTATCCAGGCCAGACTGCTGGTTTCTCTTTTCTCCACAACATAATGTGTGACTTCTGCACCACCAATTTCTTGTGGTGGTCCCCATGAGAGTGTGCAGTCCTCTGCGGTGAGCTCACTTACTGACAAAGGTCCTGCTGCAGGTCCAGGTTTATCAAGGATCACACACTTCACTGGCATTGTTACTGTACCAGCGATGTTCTGTAATGTTAATGCATACTTTCCAGAGTCACTCCTTGTGCAGTCTTTCACTACTACCATAGTGCTTGTATCTGTTGCAGATATCTGAATTTTTGCACTGAGCTGAATCTCCTTTCCATCCTTTGACCATGATGCCACTGGTAGTGGGCGTCCAGCTATGTCAGCATTGATCTTTAGGGTCTCTCCTGCTTTCAAAGCAACAACATCTCTAAATTTGACATCCATCATAATTCGTGGTGGATCTACGTTATCTTTGACTGTGATAGGGCCTGTGTTATCTGACGGCTCACTAAACAGTCCAACAGCATTCTTTGCAGTGACACGGAAGTCGTACTGCTGATCTTGAGTAAGGCCAGTAACATCAAAGTATGTTTCAGGAACATTGGTAAAATTGCATCTCATCCAGCGGCCATCTGGAAGATCTCTACGTTCAACAATGTAACCTGTAACTTTAGCTCCTCCATCATATTCTGGCTTTGTCCAAGAGAGAGAGACAGAAGATCTAGTAATGCTTGTAACCTCTGGCTGACCAGGAGGATCACATGGGTCTCTAGCAGCTATAGGCTCGCTGACTTTGCTGGCCTTTCCAATGCCAGCAATGTTTTCAGCATATACCCGGTACTCATAGAACATACCCTCTTCCAGCCCAGTTACTTTGAATTCAGTATCTTTGATCATCATCCTATTTACCTTTGTCCATAGAATACTGCTTCTCTCCTTGCGTTCTAAATGATATCCAAGAACTGTGCTACCTCCATCATTAACTGGTTCATTCCATGTCACAAGCATGAAGGCCTTTGTAGCATGAGCCACATGAGGAGTAGCAGGTGGCCCAGGTTGCTTGCATGTATATTCTGCTGTAATTCCAGGAGAGTCAATGGGCTTACTCTTTCCATAGCGGTTCACTGCATATATACGGAATTGGTATTCAGAACCATGAGTCAGTCGAGTTACCTTAACAGAATTTCTGGCAATGTTTGACGACACAATCTGCCACACTGTTGTGTTGGTGTCCCTCTTCTCAACAATATAGTTATTAATGGCACATCCACCATCATATTCAGGTGGAGACCATGATAGTGTAATGGAGTCAGCAGTCACGGCATTGACCTTTACTGCAGCTGGAGGGCCTGGCTTGTCAAGAACCACAACATTGATATCTGTGGAAATAGTGCCAGCTGTATTAGCTAGGGTGATTTCATATTTTCCAACATGACCAATAGAAGCTTCTTTGATTACAATTTGGCTTGATACTGTAGTGTTTATTACTGTGAGAGAAGTTGTTTGTTTAATAGGTAGGTCATCCTTTTTCCATGAAACCACTGGCTTTGGCCTGCCTCTTATAGGAACTTCAATAATAAGGTCATCTCCAGCCTTAACACTGTACGTCTTAAAGAGCAGGTTAATTGAAGGCTCTATCTCTATGTCTTTAGCACGAACAGGCACGCCAAGTTCTTGGGGTTCACTTTTGCCTTTCTCATTTACTGCAATGACCCTGAAAGAATATGTTTCATTAGGTGTTAGGTTAGACACAGTAGCCTCTGGAACTTTCACTGTACAGCTCGCAAGCCATTTGTCTGTGCCTTTTGCCTGCACCTCTACATTGTAACAGATAACTTTACTACCACCATCATGTGCCGGTTTTATCCATGTGAGAGTTACACTATTCTTGGTAACATCCACAAGAGTCACCTTTCCTGGTGGCATAGGGATCTGGGCAACTTTGACTGGATTTTTCGTTTCTGCCATTAGACCAAAGCCATACTCATTAACAGCACACACTCGGAAGTAGTATATTCCTCCCTCTTGAAGTTCTTCTATTTTAAAGAAATTCTGTGTGCAGTTGCTTGTGACAGTTGCGTAAGCTTTCCTTGTAGATTCCCGCTTTTCGACAATGTAATTGGTTATTTTGGCTCCGCCATCAGTAAGAGGAGGCTCCCAGTTGAGGGTCACCGAGTCTTTCTTAACTTCTTTGACATCAAAATTCTGTGGTGAACTTGGTGAGTCAAGTACCCTGACATTCACAAATGCTGTCTTTGTGCCACTCTTATTCTCAAGTGATAGAACATATTTTCCACTATCAAATCTATTGACACTGTCAATGACAAGCATGGTGTATGAACTAGTAGATTCAATCAGTGCTCTCTCAGTTAAAGCTCCCTCCTCTCTCTCCCATTTGACAGACGGTTCGGGTCTTCCTCTAATTTTAATAAACAGGCGGAGTGATCCACCTGCGCGAACAGAGACAACTTTTCTAAGATTTGCATCAAGTTCAATCTCTGGTGACTCAATTCTTTCAGTAGTAGTCACAGAACCATGGACATCAGCAGGTTCACCAACACCCTCTGAATTAATGGCACACACCCGGAAGTTATATTCTGCATTTTCTTTAAGGTTTTCCACTGTTAGGCGTGTTGCTAGTAAACCAGTTGGAGGTGTACATGTGGTCCATTCTTCTGCAGAGGACTCTTTCATCTCAACCATATAACCTTTGATGTATGTCCCACCATCTGTAGCTGGCTTACCCCAAGCCAGGGACACAGATGATGTTGTGTGATCTGTTACTTTAGGATGATGTGGTGGACCAGGAGGAGTTGTTGCATTTATTGCTCTATAAAACAAAGATAAGTCACTTAGTTCTCCCACACCAGCAGCATTTTCTGCAGCCACACGGAATTCATAGAAATGCCCCTCTGAAAGACCAGTTACTTTGAAGTGCAAGTCAGAAAGCCTCTGTCTGTTGCACTTGGTCCATCTTACTCCATCTTTGTCACGTTTCTCCAGGTGATAACCAATTATTTCTGTTCCACCATCATTCTCTGGGGCATTCCAGGAAAGAACCATTGAATCTTTTGTTATCTCACATGCTTCTGGTGTTGATGGTGCACTTGGTGGCTTGTATGGGGTGCAGGCAATTATTGCCTCAGACTCCAGTGGGTCACCAATTCCATATTTATTGACAGCCTTAACTCTGAAAACATACTCATCCCCTGTCAGGAGCTTTGTCACTTTGTAACTGGTTGTGTGAATATTTGAATCAACCAAAGTCCATGATAACCTGCTTGTATCTCTTTTCTCAAGAATGTAGTGAGAAATATCAGCACCACCATCCTGAGAGGGCTTAGCCCAAATCAGATCACATCTGTCAGACATTATGCCAGTTACATTAAGTGGTCCAGTTGGAGGGCCTGGCCTATCAAGAACCCTCACAGTAATGGGAATTGTTTTTGTGCCACCACTGTTTCTTAACACAAGGTCATAATGGCCACTGTCTAATCGCGTGCAATCTTTGACAGTAATAGTGGCAGATTTCTGTGTTGTTTTTGTTTCAATGCGTAGTGTCTTATCTATTTCCTTTCCTTCTTTCAGCCACTGAACATCAGGAATGGGTTTTCCATGAATGTCTGCATCAAGAACTAAGTTCTCTCCAGCACTGACAACAATAACATCCTGGTACTTAGGATCCATTGAAACACTCGGAGGTTCAATTTCGTCTGTTGTGGTAATTGGACCAGTGCTTTCAGATGGTTCACTGAAAATACCAGCAGCATTTCTTGCTATTACTCTAAATTCATACTGCTGGTCTGCGGTTAAGCCACTTATTGTGAATTCAGTCTCAGTCACATTGGTAAAGTTGACCCGCATCCAGTGACCTTGAGGCAAGTCTCTCTTTTCAACAATGTATCCTGTCACTTTGCTTCCACCATCATATTGAGGTTTTGTCCACTGTATTACCACATGGTTCTTTGAAATTGAAATAGCTTCTGGAGTACCAGGTGGATCACATGGATCACGAGCAACAAAGCTGTCTGAAACCTTGCTTGGTCTGCCAATACCAACAATGTTCTCAGCATATACTCTGAATTCATAACCAAGCCCTTCCTCAAGATTGCATATCTTGAACTGTGTGTCAGTAATAAGAGTTTTGTTTAACTTTGTCCACAATATACTAGTCCGTTCTTTGCTTTCCAAGTGGTAGCCAATTACGGAACTTCCACCATCATTGACAGGCTCATTCCACTCAATTATCATTTGATCCTTGGTGGCAGATTTTACATATGGAGTTCCAGGTGGGCCAGGAGGTTTGTATGGATACTGAACCACAATTGCTTTTGATTCCAAAGAGGAACTCTTACCATACCTGTTTTCAGCAATTACTCGAAACTGGTACTCAGCACCAGTTTTCAACTTTGTTATTTTAAGAGATGTCCTGGCAACTGATCCAGCTACAACTTCCCATGTTGTGCTAGTGGTGTCTCGCTTTTCAACAATGTAGTGCTTCACCTGGCAGCCTCCTGTGTAAGATGGTGGTTCCCATGAGATTGTTACAAAGCTATTGCTCACTTCATTTACTTTAATTGGTCCTGTTGGTGGACCAGGCTTGTCAAGGATAATGATTCCAATTTCTTCTGTAATAGTACCAGTGCTGTTTGTTGCACTAATTTCGTACTTTCCAAAGTCATCTTTACTGGCTTCAGTAATCTGTAGAATGGCTGATGTTGGTGTGTTTGAAGTACTGATTCGGGATGTCACTTTTAGAGCTTGTCCATCCTTCATCCAAGTAACCTTTGGCTTGGGACGTCCAAATACAGGTATTTCCAGTTTGAGATCATCACCAGATTTCACACTGTATGTGCTAAACTGCACTTTTAGGCTTGGTTCAATGGTTAAATCATTGGCAATGACAGGAGCAGCAAGAAGCTTTGGCTCACTCTTTCCTGTCTCATTATAAGCAAGAACTCGGAACAAATATTCATGACCAGCTGTTAGCCCAGTAACAGTTCCTTCACATGTATTGACAGATTTTGCTACACTCCACTTGTCTGTTCCCTTAGGTTGCATTTCAATTAAGTAGCCTACAATTCTGCTTCCACCGTCATGTTCTGGTTTCTCCCAGGCCAAAGATGCACTCACTTTGCTTACATCAGTCAGCATAATTTTCCCTACTGACAGAGGTACTTCAGAGGCCTTGGATGCAGTCTTGGTTTCAACTGGTAGCCCAATTCCAAATTCATTTTCAGCCATAACTCTAAAGTAGTATAAGGCCCCCTCTGCGAGGTTTTCCACCTTAAAGCTTGTCTTGCTACATTTTATTGTGACATTAGCATATGCTTTTCTTGTAGATTCACGTTTCTCAACAACATAGTTTTTGATTTTTGCACCTCCATCAATAAGTGGTGGATCCCAAACAAGTGTAACAGAGTCTTTCTTAATATCTTTTACTGCTAGGCTAAGTGGAGCTCCTGGTGTATCTAATACTTTTACTGACACAAATTCACATGCAGTGCCACTGCTATTCTTAAGGGACACTGTATATTTTCCAGAATCTTTTCTGTCACATGAGTCAACTGAAAGCTGTGTGAAATTTAATCCCTTTTCAATTATGGCCTTCTCTGTCAAATCCCCCTCATCTTTAGTCCATTTAATTTCTGGTGTTGGTCTTCCCTTGAAAGGCACGTTGATTCTAAATGACCCCCCAGCACGAACAATTATACCCTTCCTCAATTCTGAATCAAGTTGAATTTCAGGAACTTCAAGTTTGTCCTCTGGTTTCACTAGCTCAGGTATAACCACAGGCTCACCCACACCTAATTTATTGATAGCGCATACCTGAATCTTATACTCTTGCTTTTCTGTCAGTTTAGTTATTTCAAATTTATTAACACGAAGGCCAGTTGGTGGAGTACACATAGTCCATTCATCCTCCTCTGCTTTGCATATCTCAACAATGTATCCTTGAATAGCGCTTCCACCATCATTATGAGGCTTTCCCCATGCCACTGAAATGGAGCTCTTTGTGGTGTCAATTACGTGTGCATTTGTGGGAGGACCAGGTTTATATTTAGGATCACAAGCTTTGTAGTATGATGTAGGTAAGCTTGGTTCACCAATTCCAGCTGCATTTTCAGCTGTCACTCTGAACTCATACTCATGATCCTCTATCAGGCCTTGCACTCTGAAACATACATCAGTGACTTTTTGTCTGTTGCATCGGGTCCACTTAATTCCAGAACGGTCTTTCTTTTCAATTATGTAGCCAACAATTTCACTTCCACCATCATTCTCTGGTGCACTCCAGCACACAGTCATAGCATCCCTAGCAATATTAGTCACCTCGAGAATTTGTGGTGATCCAGGGGCTATAAATGGATTCTTCATAATTACAGGTTGAGAAATAATTGGCTCACTAACACCATAATTGTTGACAGCCATGACACGGAAGATATACTCATTGCCTTCAAGAAGGTTTGTTACTTTGAAGATTGTGGCTTTACAAACACTGGAGACAACAGACCAAGCAAGGCGGCTTGTTTCACGTCTTTCAATAATATAATGAGTGATGGAGCTTCCTCCGTCATGTTGTGGGGGGCGCCAGGACAGTGTACATTTATCACTTGAAACCCCTGTGACTTTAAGAGGTTCTTCTGGTGGACTGGGTTTATCCAGTATTTTAACTTGGAATGACACAGTTTGTGAACCAGCAACATTGGTCAAATGAAGAGTATAGTGTCCACCATCATTTCTGGCTGCATCCTTTAGGACAATCATAGCCCGGGTTTCAGTGTTTTTAATCTCACATTTCAATGTGTTTTCAAGTTTCTTATCACCCCTGAACCACTGTATTGTAGGTATTGGTTTGCCATGGACATCTGCATCAAGTTTGAATGTGTCCCCAGCATTCACAATAACGGTCTGGGTATATTTAGGATCAATTGAGAACTTTGGTGGTTCTACTTCATCCAGTGCAGCAATAGGTCCACTGTTTAAAGATGGTTTGCTAATGGTACCGACTGCATTTTTTGCAATCACTCTAAAGTCATATTTAGCTCCCTCTGTAAGTCCACTGATAGTAAATTGGGTTTCAATTACATTAGTAAAGCTAGCCTTTACCCAACGTCCCTCTGGCAGGTCACGCTTCTCTACATTATAACCTGTTATTACACTTCCTCCATCATATTCTGGTTTTGTCCATTGGATTGTTATTGAATTCTTGCTAACATGAATAGCTTCTGGAGTGCCAGGTGGATCGCATGGATCACGGGCCACGTACCCCTCTGAGATTTTGCTGCACCGACCAATGCCAACAATGTTTTCACCATAGACCCTAAACTCATATTCAATTCCTTCCTCCAATGGACTGGTTTTGAATTGTGTGTCTTGAATCAAAGTCTTGTTTATCTTTGTCCAAAGGATACTGTTCCTCTCTTTTCTTTCAAGGTGATATCCAATAATGCTGCTGCCTCCATCTGAAACAGGTTCATGCCACTCAACAACCATGTGATCTCTTGACAGAGATGACACAAATGGGGTACCAGGTGGGCCTGGTTCTCTATATGGGTACTGAGCAACAACAGCTGGGGAATCTAAAGCATAGCTTTTGCCATATCTGTTTTGAGCAATAATCCTGAACTGATACTCTGCCCCAGTTTTTAGTCTGGAGACCTTCAGTGTTGTTCTTGGCAGAGAAACCGCAACATTCTCCCATGTAGTGGTAGTTGTGTCTCTCTTTTGTACAATGTAGTTTGAAATTGGGCAACCACCAGTGTACTTTGGTGGTTCCCATGCCAGTGTAACACTTGATACTGTGACCTCAAGAAATTTTACAGGTCCAGATGGTGGTCCTGGTTTGTCAAGAGTGATTATTTCAACTGTTGCATCTTTTTGCCCAAGACTGTTGGAAACATTGATTCCATACATGCCACCATCCTCTCTGGCAGCTTCTTTGATGCTAAGAATTGTACTATGTGGTGTATTTGAAATGTTCACTCTTGTTGTGAATTTAAGAGATGCACCATCCTTTATCCATGTTACCTTTGGTTTAGGACGTCCAGAAATTGGAATTTCAACTTGCAGATCTTTTCCAACAAGAACACTGTAATTGTTAAATGTGGGCCTAACATCTGGTTCAATAACCAGATCCTTTGCTTGAACTGGGACTGCAAGGGTTCTTGGGTCACTCTTTCCTTTTTCATTAACAGCAATCACTCTGAATGTGTACTCCTCACCTGAGTTCAAGTTATTAATAACAGCCTCTAATGTTTTTACGTTAGCACAACCAGACCATTTTTCATTTCCCTTCACTTGCATTTCAACAAGGTACTGAAGAATTCGACTTCCACCATCATGTAGTGGTTTCTCCCAAGCAAGAGAGACACTTGTTTTTGTAACATCTACAACGCTTAATTTTCCAGGACATTGTGGCACTTCTGATACTTTCAGAGGATCAGTAATATCTGCAGGTATTCCAATACCATGTTCATTTTCTGCAAGGACTCTGAAGTAGTAACAGCAGCCCTCCTGAAGTGGTTCAATTTTCCATGACAATTTATGGCAATTTGTTACAACAGCAGAGAAGGTTTTCCTTGTAGTTTCACGCTTTTCAACAATATAATTTTTTATCTTAGCACCTCCATCCAAGGCAGGTGGTTCCCATGAGAGAGTGACAGACTCTTTTGTAATTTCCTGAACTTTAAGGTTAACTGGAGCACTAGGAGTGTCAAGAACTTTCACAATAATGGTTGCAGACTTTACACCAGATGTGTTTTCTGCAGTCACAGTGTACCTTCCACTGTCATTTCTATTTATTTTATCAATCACTAGAGAAGTGTGAGCACTTGTGACCTCAGTCTGTGCTGTCTCTTTAATGGGGCTCTCATCCTTCTCCCACTTAATTTGTGGTGTAGGACGTCCTCTAATTGGAACAAAAATTCGGAGAGATCCCCCAGCTTTAATACTGACAAGCTTTCTAAACTCAGGATGAATATCAAGATCTGGCTCCTCTGTCCTATCTTCTGGTTGAATGTGGCTATCAACATCTGCAGGCTCACCAACACCAGCCTTGTTAACTGCACATACTCTAAATTTGTAGTACTGTTTTTCTTTTAGATTTTCCACTGTAAAACATGTTGATTTAACACCAGTTGCTGGGGTGCACATAGTCCATTGTTCATCAACTTCCTGAGGAGGTTTTGTCTCCTCTGCTTCTTTTACCTCACACGATTCAACAATAAATCCCTGGATTTCACATCCACCATCATAAATAGGTTTCCCCCAAGCCAGTGACACAGATGATTTGGTTGTGTCTACCACCTTAGGATTATGTGGAGGACCTGGCTTGTACACAGGATCTAGAGCTTTATGGAATACTGTTGATGAACTAGGCTCACCAACTCCAACAGCGTTTTCAGCTGCAACTCTAAATTCATAAAGGTGGGCCTCAAGGAGCCCACTGACTTTGAAATTTAGGTCGGTGACTGTTTTCCTGTTGCATCTGATCCATCTAACACCCTCCTTGTCATGCTTTTCAATGATATATCCAGTTACAGGTGTGCCACCATCACTTGAAGGTGCCTCCCATCTTAATACCATTGAGTCTTTCTTTATATCGGAGACTTCTATTCCTTTTGGAGCATCTGGAAGCATAAATGGATCCTTAATAAGAACTGGGTCAGACTGAAGTGCTTCACCAACCCCAAACTTATTCACTGGCAAAACCCTAAAAATGTATTCATTGCCTTCAAGGAGTTTTGTTACTTTCAGGGTTACAGCTTGAACTTTCGGTTCAACAAGAGTCCAGATGAGTCTGCTTGTCTCTCTTCTTTCAACAATGTAATGAGTGATTTTGCTTCCACCATCCTGTTTTGGGGGTTTCCATGAAAGGCAGCATTGTTCACTGGTGACCCCTGTAATGAATATGGGACCCTCGGGTGCCCCAGGTTTATCTAGAACGTTGACATTGACCTGGACAGCTTTCTCACCACCTGGATTCTTTAGCAGCAGAGTGTACTGTCCACCATCAGCAAGCTTTGCCTCTTTTACAGACAAGCATGTGTAGCTGCTGGTGGTTTTAATTTCACGATGTATGGTGTTTCCAAGTTCTTGACCTCCCTTCATCCAGTGAATTGTCGGTACTGGTTTTCCATGTAGATCTGCATCAATCTTAAATGATTCACCTGCATTTACAATAATTGCTTGTGTATACTGTGGGTCTAGGCTGATACGAGGTGGTTCAATCTCATCCTTCGCAGTAATGGGCCCAGTGCTATATGAAGGATCACTAAAAACTCCTGCTGCATTTCTTGCAATAACCCGAAACTCATATTTTTGGTCTTCTGTGAGACCTGTGGCAATATATTCTGTTTCAATAACATTGGTAAAGTTTGCTTTCAGCCAGCGTCCTTCAGGTAATTCTTTCTTTTCAACAATATAGCCTGTGACCTTGCTTCCACCATCATACTCAGGTTTAGTCCACATGATAGTGATGGAATTCTTTGTAATTGTAACTGCCTCAGGTGTACCAGGAGGATCACAAGGATCTCGAGCAACATGTCCTTCTGATATTTTGCTTGCCTTTCCAATACCAACAATGTTCTCAGCATACACTCTAAATTCATATTCTTGGCCTTCCTCAAGGCCTGTGGTCTTGTAAGTTGTATCCTGGATTATTGTCCTATTAAGCTTGACCCAGAGAATGCTGTTCCTCTCTTTACATTCAAGATGGTAACCCAAAATTCTGCTTCCTCCATCAATCACAGGTTCATTCCACACCACAACCATACTGTCTTTGGTTGAAGAATGAATGAAGGGTGTTCCAGGTGGTCCTGGAAGTTTATATGGATACTGTACAGTAACACACTCTGAGACAAGCAGAGGGCTTTTGCCATATCTGTTCTCAGCGGTGATTCTAAATTGATATTCACTTCCTGTTTTTAGTCTTCCAGCTTTGATCTTGGTTCTGGCTAGATTTGCTGCTACAACTATCCAGTCTGTTGTAGTCGTATCTCTTTTCTCTACCAGATAGTTCTTAATGGTGCAACCTCCATCATACTCTGGTGGTTTCCATGAAATTGTGACACTGTCAGCTGTTACTTCTTCAACTTTCACTGGACCAAATGGTGGGCCAGGTTTGTCAAGGACAACTACTCCTATATTTACTGATGTCTCACCAGCAGTGTTTGAAAGTTTAATGTTGTATTGGCCAACATTATCTCTGCATGCCTCTTTGATTACAAGATTCAATTGGTTGTCTGTGGAAGAGAAATTAACCCTGCTTGTTTGCTTAAGTGGTGTAGCATCCTTTACCCAAGACACTGCAGCTTTGGGACGTGCAATATATGGAATGTCTATTATCAGATCTTCTCCAGCAAGAACACTAAATGTTGAAAATAACAACTTAGCAGATGGGGCAATTACAAGGTCTTTGGCAATCACTGGAACACCAAGTTGGCGAGGATCACTTGTTCCTTTTTCATTTCTAGCAGAAACACGGAACATGTACTCTTCACCAGGAGTAAGTCCAGAAATAAATGCTTCTGGTACCTTGGTAATCATAGCCTGTGTCCATTTCTCACTGCCTTTACTCTGCATCTCTACAACATATGCAACCACTCTACTTCCTCCATCATGTTCAGGCTTTTCCCATGACAGTGTAACACTTGTCCTTGTCACATCTTGAAGTGAAATCTTTCCTGGAGGAAGGGGTCTTTCTGATACTTTGACTGATTCACTGGTTTCAATAGGGAGACCAATGCCATACTCATTCTCTGCCAGTACTCTAAAATAGTAATTGCAACCTTCTTGAAGCTGATCAATAGTCCATGTTGTTTTATGACAATTAGCATTAACAGTAGCATAGGCCTTTCTTGTTGCCTCACGCTTCTCAACAACGTAGTTCTTAATCTTTGTGCCACCATCATTTAGTGGAGGATCCCATATAAGTGAGACCGATTCTTTGGTAACTTTGCTGATTTGGAGGTTTTGTGGAGCACCAGGTGTATCTAAAACTCGAACAGTCACAGAAACTGATTTGCTTCCAGAGCTGTTCTCCACAGTCAAATTATATTTGCCACTGTCAAATCTATTCACATTTCCAACTACTAAGGACGTGAAAGATGATGTACTCTCAATTATAGCTCTGTCCAAAGGTTCATCGTTCTCTCTTGACCATTTGGCTTCTGGAGTTGGCCTTCCTTTAATTGGCACAAAAAGCCTCAAGGTGTTACATGCTCTAATGTTCACAACCTTACGAAGATCAGCATCAAGGTCAATTTCTGGTGCTAAGATTCTCTCTTCAGCCTTGGGTGATCCAGGAACAGATGCTGCTTCTCCAATGCCCTCACTGTTAATTGCTGAGATATTTATTTTGTATTCCTGATTCTCTTTAAGAGATGTTATAGTAAAAGATGTTGCTTTTAGTCCATCTTTAGGAGAGACAATTGTCCATTCCTCCTCTTCACTTCCAGGTACACAGGTCTCAACAATGTATCCAGTGATTTCAGAGCCACCGTCATATAACGGTTTATTCCATGCAAGTGTGATGGAGGAACTTGTTGTGTCCAAGATCCTTGGGTTACCAGGTGGACCTGGTTTGAACAGTGTATCTGTGGCTTTTGTGTAGGGACTTGAGGGACTTGGTGCACTGATTCCAGCTACATTCTCTGCAAAAACTCTGAATTCATATTCATGTCCTGGAACAAGTCCAGTTACCTTGAAATGTAAGTCTGTTACCTTCTTCTTGTTGCATTTTACCCATCGTAAACCAATTCTGTCTCTTCTCTCAATGCCATAGTTTGTGATTTCACTTCCACCATTATTTGCAGGAGCTCCCCAGCAAAGCACCATTGAATCCTTTGTGACAGCTGTAATCTCAGGCATTTGTGGAGGATCAGGTGGAACATAAGGGTTTTCTGCGATTGTTGGTTCAGACTCAAGGGCTTCCCCAACTCCATACTTATTAACAGCCATGACTCTGAAAATGTATTCATTTCCTTTGAGCAATTTTGTGACCTGGTGCTGAGTTGCATGCAAGTCTGTTGCCACATTTGTCCAAGCAAGTCTGCTTGATTCACGTTTTTCAATTACATAATATTCAATGTTAGCCCCACCATCATCTTCAGGTGGAGCCCATGTAAGTACACATTTTTCTGATGTGATATCCGAAACCAAAAGAGGTCCTCTAGGTGGTCCTGGTCTATCAAGCACTTTAACATTGAATACATGTTTAGCAAATCCTCCGACATTGGTAGCTGTTAGAACAAACTGACCTCCGTCTTTTCTAAGAGAGTCTTTGTTAACCAAAGAAGCAGTAAGGTCTGTCATTTTAATCTGTAGTTTAGACGTGTTTTCAACATCCTTTCCATCTTTTGTGAAAACCATAGATGGGAGAGGCTGGCCTGTAACATCAGCATCAAGTCTGAAGACTTCTCCTGTCCTAACAAGCACAACATCCTTAAATTTCGCATCAACCATAATTTTTGGTTCATCAATGTCATCTTTACAAATTATTGGATCTGATGCATCTGATGGGTTGCTAACAGCACCAGCTGAATTTCTTGCAAGTACACGGAATTCATAGGATGTATCTTTGGTTAAACCACTAACAGTAAAAGTGGTTTCAATAATGTTTGTGAAGTTGGCTCTTATCCAGCGCCCAGCTGGTAGATCTCTTTTTTCCACAATATAACCTGTAATCTTGAACCCACCATCATATTCTGGCTTTTTCCACTGAACTGTGATAGCATTCTTAGACACATAGATTGGTATAGGCTGACCAGGTGGATCCACTGGATCAAGAGCAAGCATGGGTTCAGATGCTTTGCTTGGTTTCCCAATTCCAGCTACATTTTCAGCCATCACTCGGAACTCATATGCAGTGCCAGACTCCAGTCCAGTTGTTTTGAAAAGGTTTCCCACCACAAGAGATTTGCTCATTTTATGCCAGATAATGCTGTTCCTCTCTTTTCTTTCAACATGATATCCAATAACTTCACTTCCGCCATCATTAACTGGCTCATGCCAGCCAACTGTCATTGTGTCTTTTGTGAATTCAACAACCTTTGGAGTACCTGGGGGTCCAGGCACCTTAAATGGATAAGCTGCAACTACAGCCTCTGATACAAGTGGCACACCTACACCATATCTGTTTTTGGCCTTTACACGGAATTGGTATTCCGTTCCAGTAGTTAGACGACTTGCCTTATATGTTGTTCGAATGACCATTGAAGATAGTTCTGTCCAATTCTGAGAGGTTGTTTCCCTTATTTCAATAACATAGTTATTGATTGGTACACCTCCATCATTTTCAGGTAAATCCCATGAGAACTCAATGGAATTACGAGATATTTTGTCAAATTTTATTGGTCCTCTGGGGGGTCCAGGGACATCATGAACTTTGATTATGACATTCTCAGTAACTGAACCAACAATGTTTTTTCCTGTGATTGAATACACTCCAGTGTCACTTCTCAAACATTCATTTATAATCAAGATGGTTGAAGTAGTGGTATTTTCAATCATTGTCCTTTGTGTTGACTTGAGAGCTTGTTGGTCTTTCTGCCATGTTACTGTTGGTTTAGGACGCCCAGTTACAGGTACCTCAACCTTTATATTATCACCAGCCTTTGCTATTACTGTCTTCTGGCAGATACCCCGCAAGTCAAATTCTGGTTCTGTGCTTTGTTCTCTTATAACAACATGCTTGCTTTCACGAGGATGGCTTCTGCCTGATAAATTGACAGCCATGACATGGAATACATACTCCTCATTTTCATTCAAATTCTTTACAGTAAAGTCTAAAGACTTTACAGTGGTCACGTGAGCCCACTGGTCTGCTCCTTTTTTCTGTGCCTCAACAACATACCCAGTTATTCTGGTTCCACCATCATGTTTTGGTTTGGTCCATGCAAGACTAGCAGAGTTTTTGGTAACATCAGTAATTGTGACTGTTTCAGGGGGACTTGGTGCTTGAGATGCTCTGATGGGATCTAGGGTTTCTACAGCTTCACCAATTCCGAATTCATTTTCTGCAGATACTCTGAAATAATATTCTGAGCCCTCTGACAAATTTGGAATTCTTAAATAGCACATAGCACATGTTGTTACAATGGTAGCATATGCTTTGCGAGTAGCTTCTCTTTTTTCGATGATATAATTAGTAATCTTTGCACCACCATCAATAAGAGGTGGTTCCCACTGAAGAGTAACACTTTCCTTGTCAATGGCTTTTGGTTTAAGATTGATAGGCGGCCCAGGAGAGTCCAAAACTTTAACCAACACATAGGCAGTCTTCTTTCCAGCAGCATTCTCTAATGTCAAGTCATATTTTCCAGCATCATGTCTATTGCAATCAGGAATGACTAAAAGAGTGTAAGACTCTGTAATGTCAACATTTGCACGGGTTTTTAGTGGAGCCTCATCCTTTGTCCAGGTCACAGATGGAGCTGGACGCCCTTTAATTGGAACAAATATGCGAATAGAGCCTCCAGCTTTGACAACTAGCGTTCTTCTCAATTCAACATCAAGTTCCAGGTCTGGGATTACTTCACGTTCAATAATTTCTATAAGATCTACTGTTTGTGCTGGTTCTCCAACTCCCATTGAATTCATGGCACTAATTCTAAAATGATACTTTGCTCCAGTCTCCAAGTTTGGAATAACAAATTCTGTGATCATTAAAGGTGTAGTTGTATCTTTCACCCAAGTCTCTTCTCCATCCTTTTTGTGCTCAACAGTATATCCAGTAATAGGCATGCCGCCATCATTTAAAGGTCTGCCCCAATGTAGTTCAGCTGTGGTTTTTGTTGTGTCTGTGACTCTTGGGTTGACTGGGGGTCCAGGTACATCTAAGTGAAAAAAAATATTTTAGGAAAATAACTTGCATGTTTCTTGCAATTTAAAGCTCTTCCTTTCACTAAAGAGGCAAAAAAATAATACTATTTTACTATAGTGTACAACTATAACTACTGTTCTATATTACATTAATGTGTACATATTCAAAAGTATAGATATTTCTTTTAACATTTGTTAAACTGTGCACCAAGTTTAATGTTGGACAATGTCCTAATAATGTCATTTATCATTGTTAACTGACATAAAACCTAATATCATTTCATTTTCATATCATCATAAGTTTTCATATCAGTGTATTTGTTGCAAGTTAAGCAAATTATGTATTTTTGTTTCGCATTGACACTAGTTTACAGTCTTGTAAAGCTGTTACTGGAAGACAATATAAAATTACAACAATACCCCCACCCGGACAAGGCTTCTAGTGCTAGCTTTCAACAGATGTTACTTACCTGCCATAACCTTTGTTCTAACAAGTTGTGATGGCTCACTGGGTGCTCCAAAGCCAGCCTTGGTCTCAGCAATTACTCTGAATTGATACTCTTCTCCTTCTGTGAGGCCTTGCGCCTCAAAATGTAGGTCAGGTACAGTCTTCTTTGTTGCTCTTGACCACTTTATGCCCTTTCTTTCCTTTTTCTCAACCATGTATCCTGTGATATCACTGCCCCCATCATCAGCTGGTCTCTTCCATGTAATTGTAGCTGTTGTGCCTCCAATATTTTCTACCTCTGGTCTTGATGGGGGTCCTGGGGGACCTACAAGGAACAAAAGTTTTTATTTAGACTTATTATGCAGAGGGGGAATGTACACTGTTCAACATTATCTTATAGTGCTGCTTACCATAACTATCCACCAACTTCACAGGCTCTGAATGTGAAAAATCACCAGCTCCACTACGGTTGACAGCTGATACACGGAAGATGTATTCATTCCCTTGGATTAGTTTATTTGCAACAAAATGGCAGTCAATAACCTTTTCTGCAAGAATTGTCCAAAGAAGACGGCTTGTTTCCCTCTTTTCTAGCATGTAATATTCAATTGCCGATCCGCCATCTTCAATGGGTGGTGTCCAGGTCAAAGTAACCTTTTCAGATGATATGCCACTAGATTCAATTGGTCCTGGAGGCCCAGGAACATCCAACACTGTTACTTTGACATTCTCTTCTTTGACGCCAAATGGATTGCTTGCTGTAATGGTATACTCCCCTGAATCCTTTCTGCTTGCATACTTTATAGACAGAATAGAGGAGGAAGGAGTAGTTTCAATCTGGCATATATCTGATGGCTTGAAGTACTTTCCTCCCTTTGACCAAGCTGAACTTGGTGCAGGTTTGCCTAAAATACTTGTTGCTGTAATGACTATTGTGTCCCCAGCTTTGACTGTAAGCCCTTCTTTAACCGTGGGATCAATAATAATGGCTGGTGCCGCTGTGGGATAATGAAAAAAAAGTCATTTTGTATGCACTTGATTTAAATACAAAAAGTGTTACTCAAGCAGCATAGAAAAAATACATTACCATATTCATCCGTGCACATAAGAGTATCGGTTTGTTCAGATGGCGGACTTATTGCCCCAGCAGCATTCTTGGCTCTGATTCTGAATTCAAACTTGCATCCCTCCTGCAGGTTAGTCACAGTATATGCACATTCCACAACGTTAACAGGGTTGGCTTTCACCCAGACCTTGGCAGGAAGGTCACGTCTCTCAACAATGTATCCTGTAAGTCTATGTCCACCATCATACTGAGGTTCAGTCCATTGAAGTGTTACCGTACTTCTTGTGATGCTGATTACATCAGGTTTACCAGGAGGATCTAAAATAGGCCAAACAGTTAATACAATAATTGTTTAATTAAATAGAGTCGACATTGCAATTAGTAGTAGGTACTACTTACCAATAGGATCCAAGGCAACCATTGGCCCAGCTGGAGGACTAGGCTTACCCACACCAGCAATATTTATAGCCATCACTCTAAACTCATATTCCAGGCCCTCAGTTAACCCTGTTACTTTGAATTCTTTCATTTTTAAAGGTGCTGGGTTAGCTCTTTTCCACAACATGCTGTTTCTTTCCTTGAATTCCACATGATATCCTGAAAGCACATATATCATAATCATGAATGCTTAAATAAAAATTTTCAATGTAATGTTTAATATTGTAGGTAGGTAGGTAGATTTTTAAAAATCTCCAAGGAACTTGTCAAATGTTCACCTGTAATTGGTGAACCGCCTGTTTTTCGTGGGTCAGACCAAGCCAAGGCTGAGGAGTCATGACGCATGCTCAAGATTTGTGGTACAGGTGGCGCATCAGGTACATCTAATGAAAAATATATTAATATTAAATTAAGTTTATTGTAATATGCAGGTTTGGTCTTTGAGAAGAATGCAAAAGTGCACCTACTGAATGGATGCTTTGCAATCATGGGTTCAGATTTGAGACCCTCTCCAACTCCATATTTGTTTTCTGCAGAAACTCTAAAGATATATTCCGTTCCTTCATGGAGACCAGCCACTCTATGACTGTTTGATTCCACGGCCGAAGAAACAGTTACCCACATGTTGGTAATAGAATCACGTTTCTCTAGAATGTAGTTGGTGATCTCTGATCCTCCATCGTCTTTAGGAACACCCCATTTTAATGTAGCTCCGTCAGCTGTTACTTCCTTAAACTTGACAGGTCCTGTACAAATTCCTGGCTTACCAACAACTCTTACAAAGATAGAAGATTCTTTTGATCCGGCACTATTACGAAGAGTGATGGTATATTTTCCAGCATCACTTCTTTGGCAGTCCCGAATCAAGAGAGTTGTATTAACAGCAGTAGATTCCACACAAACTCTTCCAGTGTCAGTCAAATTTTCATCTTCACCCTTCTTCCATGAGACTGTTGGGACAGGTTTACCAATGATGGGAATCTTGAGTCGAACAGTGCTTCCCTCTTTTGCGATATAGTTCAAGTTTGGCAAATCTCGTAAATCACAGCTAGGAGGAACTATGCAAATAAACAAAAAAAGGTGACAGTTGACATAGCAAATAAGGTAATATACTGTTATATATTATAAAAACATTATATAATCTCACCAATAACATCCTTTGCCACAATGGAGAGCTCCTTCACTGGACCATCACCTGCATCATTGGTTGCTCTTACTCTGTATTTGTATTCCCTTCCTTCAACAAGATCTTTACCACTATATTGCATGTTCTTAGATCTTAGAAGCTCCTTCCATTTCTCCTCACCGTTAAGAACTTCAAGCACATATGCAATTATACGACTACCACCATCACTAACTGGTTTCTTCCAAGAAAGAGTGCATGAATCTCTGGTGATTAGCAAGGGCTTGAAGTCTAAGACTGGTCCAGGTTGTTCTGGAAAACAAAAATAGAATTTATAGTGCTTGTGGTACACAGTAATGACAGTATCATAGATAACTTATATTAACACATTTACAAACAAATCTAAAAGGTATTCACTCACCAGAGGCTCTGACAGCATCTGCTGTTTCACCAGGCTCACCAGTACCATACTTATTATGAGCCTTGACCCTAAAGTAATAGGATCTACCAGGATCCAGACCGTCAATCTTGAAAGATGTTTTGTCACAGCTAGAAACCATGGACCATGCTTTTCTCTCTGCATCACGTTTTTCTACTATATATCCTGTAATTTCACTTCCACCATCAATAAGTGGTGCATCCCACATAATAGATGCACTATCCTTTGTTGTCTCTTTTACCATCAGGTTTAATGGTGGGCCTGGGGTATCTGTTGGTTAGTAAACACATGGCCATGAAGTAATTTGCAATGTATTTTAGTAAAATTCATAATTAATGGTTTACTGAGATCTATGAACTTACCAAGAACCTTAACAACAACTGTGTACATCTTCATGCCACTGACACTATCAAGGTTTAGAATGTATTTTCCTGCATCATTTCTATTAACATTTTCAACATAAACCATTGTGTCAGTGTCTGTAACTTTAATGACAATTCCCTGTCTGTCCTTTATGTTGGTATTCATCTTGGCCCATGTGACCTTTGGAAAGGGACGGCCTTTAATTGTGGCATGAAGTTTCATTCGAGCACCGGCCTGAAGAACCAATGTATCCTTCAACACTGCATCAAGTTCTGCTTCTGGTGCAACTGAAATTAAATAAAAATCATTATTATTTAAAGTTTTTAATATATAATATATATAATAATATAAAACTATTAGATAAATATTTTTTATGCTTTTTAAATTTCAAGTCTTAAATTCATACCAAACACATCCTTTGCAACATGTTTATCTGGGACTTGACATGGCTGACTGAAGCCAACTTTATTCACGGCACTGATACGTAGCTGATATTCTGATTTCTCCAAAAGCCCAGAGACAATATAGTGTGTGTCCTGTAGGTTCTTTGGGACATTGCATCGAATCCAGTCTGTTGCGTCTGTTCTCTTGCATTCAACTAGATATCCCAAAATTTCACTTCCCCCATCATTTGCAGGTTTAGTCCAAGCTAGACTAATAGTGCTGTTACTTGTGTCTGTAACCTTAGGGGAAATCGGTGGTCCAGGAGGATCTATAAATGACATTATTAAAAATTAAAAATGCTATATAAATATATTAAATATAATATGGATAATATTGTAAACTGACTTACGAATAGGATCAGTTGCAGCCGCAGAATCTGAGGGCTCGCTAGGTTTTCCAGGACCAGCTTTGTTAACCGCAATAACTCTAAACTCATATTGAGCCCCTTCTGAAAGACCTCCAACTTCAAGCGATCTTTCAAGTAATGGTTTCCTATTCAGTTTGGCCCAGTTTATTTCTTTGATCTCACGTTTCTCAACAATATATCCAAGAATGGTAGAGTTGCCATTATCAGAGGGTTCCTTCCAGCTTACAGTCATTTTCTCTTTCGTGGTATTTGTAATGATTGGTGGCTCACATTGTCCGGGAACAGCTGTTCAGAGCAAAGGAAACATTGTAAAGGTTTGTTGTATGCCATGACATATATATACTATCTTAATGAATTAATGAATATAAATGAATATGCACAAGGACATTTTTTATGGAAAAAAGGGGAAGGTAGATATCTTACTAAAAGGGTCCTTTGCAACAACAGGATCTGAGAGGATGGCATCACCAGCTCCATATCGGTTTTCAGCACGTACTCGGAATTGGTATTCATGACCCATAATAAGCCTTTCCACAGAGCATTCGGTTGTATCACGCTTGATTTTAGCAGACACCTGGGCCCAATTAGCCCGGCTTGACTCACGCTTATCAACAATGTAGTTTGTAATTTGTGAACCACCATCTGAAAGTGGAGCTGTCCAGCTCAGTTTTACACGGTCAGAAAGTACCTCTTCTAACTTGATGGAGGCAGGTGGACCAGGAACATCTGCATGAAGGAAAATATATGTTTCAGATAAAATGGCATCAATATCATATCACATGCTATTTGTAAGATGGCAAGGTGCTATATTATGTTAATACATAATACAGACCCAAAACTGTGAGCTGTATGTCTGCTGTCTTAGAACCACTTGCGTTCTCAGCAAGGATGCTGTACAGCCCTGTATGGAGTTTTGTAACTGCTGTAAGGTTTAGACAAAATAGGTGTCTTTTCTGTGACATCGTCATGTCTTTATCCATGCTCAAAACTTTTCCATCCTTGCTCCATGTAACCTTTGGCATTGGTTTGCCAAAAACTTCAGCTTCAAGGCAGACATCTGAACCAGCTCTCTTTGGTTGCATCTTTTTCATCTGTATTGCCAATTCTATTCTGGGAGGAACTGTGAAAAATAA
Organism: Duopalatinus emarginatus; assembly: GCA_028565595.1. Lineage (NCBI taxonomy): Eukaryota > Metazoa > Chordata > Actinopteri > Siluriformes > Pimelodidae > Duopalatinus > Duopalatinus emarginatus. The sequence continues at coordinate 2,881,430 of JAOVVF010000047.1, forward strand.
AATGTGTAAAAAATGAAACAATGCACACAGTACTTAAAGCAGGAATGTTAACTGACCATAAACAAACTTACCATTCTCTGCAGATACCAGAATAGGGTCACTGACTTCAGATGGCTTGCTAATGTTAATGGCTGTTTTTGCAATAACCCTAAATTGATACTGGGCACCCTCATCCAATCCAGATACAGTGTACTCTTCCCGAGGTACATTTTGACTGCTTGTGTTGCATCGCACCCATTTGTCTCCAGGAATCTTTAAGGCTTCAACATAGTATCCAATGATCTTGCTTCCACCATCATTCTTTGGTTTAGACCAAACCAGTGTGACTTTATTTTTGGTCACGTCAAGTACTTCGGGTTTACCTGGAGCATCTGTAATGGCAAAGATGCATGCATTTTATTACAAGGATATGAGAAGTGAAGTTGCATTAACAAATATTTTATATTTTACCTACCCACTGGTGTTCTTGCTGTGACAAAATCAGTTTTTGCACTTGGTTTTCCTTGTCCTGCACGGTTAATCGCAGACACTCTAAACGTGTATTCCAGACCTTCAATCATACCAGCACAAGGATATTCAGTTGTTCGCACAACTGAATCATTAGCCTTAACCCATAAAAGACTATTTCTCTCTTTTCGCTCAATGTAATATCCAGTAATCGGGCTGCCACCATCTGACTCTGGCTTATCCCAAGCCACAAACATGCAGTCCTTGTTTACTTTTGTAATGCGACAGTTCAAGGGTTCACCAGGAACATCTGGAAAAATAATTTACAATAAGTGTCATGACATAAACAGTTGTTTAGCTAACAATTATATTATATATGTGTGTGTGTGTGTATAAAGTAATAGTTATCTTGACTTTAACTTACCAAAGGGGAATTTAGCTATCATCCTTTCAGATGTAATGGGGTCAGAAATTCCAAAACGGTTCTCTGCACGAACACGGAACATATACTCCTTTCCAGGAATAAGTTTCCCAAGTCTGCACCCAGTCTTGACACAGCTGGAAACGGCAGTAACCCAGTCACCTCTGCTCACATCGCATTTTTCAACCACATAGTTACTGATAGGGCTTCCACCATCTTCAAGTGGCTTGTTCCAAGCCAGTGTGCAGGCATCGGAGTCAATGTCACTTATTTCAAATGGGGGCTCAGGTGGCCCAGGAATATCTGAAAACAGCATTAGTGTTAGTTTAATTCATTTTTAGAATGCTGCAAAACATTTTAGTGGGATAAAAAAAATGCTACAACCTAGATTTTAGAAGAACTGAGGAAATGTTTTTAATATGCTTAGTAAAACCTGTCAAGCTAATTTCCTTATAAAACTGCTAAACTACCTGAGACTACAAATGAGCAGTGATTATGGGACAGAGGATGTGAGTGAGCGTGTGTGATTTATCTGATTAACAATACTTACCTTTAATGACAATTTTAATAATTTCTTCCACCTTTCCAGAGCTGTTCTCTGCACCAAGGCTATATTGACCACTATCTGTTCTTGAGACATCTTTGATGATAAGCACACACATGTTCGGGGATTTGTGTACTGCAAGACGGCTTGAGGGGACTACATTGTCATCTCCTCGCTTCCACTGACACACAGGTCCTGGCTTCCCAGATACAAGAGCCTCAACTCTTACTTTTGCTCCAGCTTTTGCAGTGACAAGCTCTGGCATAATAACCTTGGGTTCCACTATTAAAACAAACATTAAGTATTGTCAAATGAATTATGTATTTAAGAGCGTAATTAGTACACATAAATGTTAAATATGGTAACTTACACATTTGTTCTTTAATCTGAAATGCTTCTTTGGTTTCAGTTGGAAGACTAGCTCCCATAGCATTTCGTGCTGCTACTCTGAAGCGATATTTCCTTCCCTCCTTCAGCCCAACAACAGAGATACATAAATCTTTTACAACAGTATATGGTGTCCATTCTTTCTTTTCCTTTGGTACTTCTTCCTCCTTTACCACTGGTGGTGGTGGGGGCACAGGCTCAGCACCAGGCTCCCCCTCTTGTTCAGCCACCACTGGTGTTTTGGTTACTTTCGGCTCAGGAAGCTCAAGGTAGTCAACTATATAGCCATCAATCTTAGCTCCACCATCCCTCATTGGTTTCACCCAGCCCACTTTGGCACTGTTCTTAGTAATCTCCAAAACATCAACCTTTTGTGGTGGGTCAGGTTTACCTAAGGGTCAACATATAATTACACGACAACTCTAGACATTATAATAACCTCTTAAAATGTATATTTTACAGAATACTTACTGATAGGATCAGAAGCCAGATATGAACTCTGTGTGGCTTTTGGAACACCTGGACCATATGCATTTACTGCAGTAACTCTGAAGTAGTATTCTGTTCCCGGTACAAGATTGCTGACTTTGTAGGTTGTTTTGTCTACATCAGATTTAACTGTTGCCCAAGTCTTGCGATCAATTTCACGCTTCTCAACAATATAATGAGTTACTTCACTGCCACCATCAATTTCAGGTGGGGCCCATGAGAGGTTGCCAGATACCATAGTAATGTCTGTGACCTCCAGACTAACAACTGGTCCAGGGGTGTCTGTTAAAAGATTCGAATGAAACAGTGAAATCTTATATAAAGTAACTAAAGATGTTGGTTATGTTATACTATATATGTATATAAGTATTTCTACTTACCAAGTACTTTGACATTGATAAATACAGCTTTTTCCCCTGCTGGGCTTGATACAGTCAGTGAGTATTTGCCGGCATCATCACGGGTAGCATCAGGGATGACAAGGAATGTCATTGTGTCGATGACATCAACATGACCCTTTTTGACAACATTATCAATTCCCATTCTTCTCCATAGCACCTTGGGAGGTGGTCGTCCCCGGACAGTTGCAACTAACCTTATTGGGCAGCCAGCTCTAACAGTAAGACCCTTCTTCAGCTCAGCATCCAAAATGAGCTCAGGAGCCTCTGTTTGGGAGAATACAGAAGTTTAAGACCAGGGCACTGGAAAATTCCTGATAGTACTTGTTTAGACAAACTCACCAAAAATGTCTCGTGGTGAAACAGCTCCCTCAAGATTAGTTGGTTGGCTCAAACCTATCTGGTTTTGTGCAGAGACACGGAATTCATACTCAAGATTTTCATCTAGACTTGTTACTGTGAACTCTGTTCCAATAAGCTGTGCAGCAACATTGCACCTCTTCCATCCTTCATCTCCTTTCTTGCCTGTACCCTTGACTCGGAGCTCAACTACATATCCAATGAGTGGAGCACCACCATCATGTGTAGGCTTTGTCCATCCAAGAGTGATTGATGTCTTTGAACTATCAGTCACTTTTAGGTTTCCAACAGGCCCAGGAGGCCCTGCAAAAGAAGAACAGTTATTACATATAAAATATAAACAACAAAATAAGTATATCTTTAAGGAATTGTTGAGTTAAACTAATCGTACCAACAGGATCCCTTGCAGTGTATGTTCTAGACGGCTTGCTTGCATCACCAACTCCAATCTCATTCTCAGCTTTTACACGAAATTGGTATTCATGATTAGGCAACAATCCAGTTACGGTCAAACGTGTATTGGTAGTAGGGGATTTAGTAACTGGTGCCCATCTAATGCCATGTTCTTCTTTCTTTTCAAGAATATAACCAGTGATAGGTTTTCCACCATCATAATCAGGGGCACACCATTCAACTATCATTTCATCTTTTGCAACTTTCGTCACCTCAGGTGCATCTGGTGCACCAGGTCTACTGAACTGGGTCCTTGCAATAATTGATTCTGTTTGTACGGCAGGTCCAGTTCCCATCTTGTTCTCTGCCCTTACTCTAAAGATGTACTCATTTCCTTCAATTAGACGAGTTACATTAGCAAAATTTTTTATAACAGCTGAAGAATGAATTGACCAGACACCTCTCTTTGTCTCGCATTTTTCAATGATGTAGTTATAGATTTCACATCCACCATCATCCTCAGGCACTTCCCATTCCAACTTGCATCTATCCACTGAAATGCCTGACACCTTAAGATCTCTAATAGGTCCAGGTCTGTCAAGAACATTTACTTTAGCCTCAGCAGTACATACTCCAGCAGCATTTGTTGCAGTGACAGTGTATTTTCCAGTATCTGTTCTTTTTGCATGTGTAAGCAGAAATTTAGAGAAGTTAACACCAGTCTCAATTTGTAGTCTGGGACTTCGATTGATATCTCCAGGATCACCTTCTTTAGCCCATTTGACATCTGGTTGTGGTTTGCCTTTAACCTCTGCCTCAATAGGGATGGAATCTCCAGCTCTAACTATCAGAACACCCTCCAACTTGACATGTATCTCAGGAACTACAAGTTCCTCCTTTACAAGAACTTCAGCTGTAGTCACCCAGTTGCTTTCTCCTCCTTCATTTTTTGTTTGAACTCTAAATTGATAAATTTGGTTTTCTATGCATCTATCAGCCATGAAGTATGTCTCTTTAATAGCACCTTTGTGTAGTCTTTCCCATTCGTCTGCTTCTTTTGGTTTCTTTTCCACATGATAAGCAAGATTGCGGCTACCACCATCAAATTCTGGCTTCTTCCATTTAAGGAAAACAAAGGTTTTTCCAATTTCAGTAATATGGAAATTCTGTGGCTCACCAGGTTTCTCAACTGGGTCAACAGCAAGGACTGATGTTTTTGTTTCTGTCGGTGGCCCTGTACCAATTTTGTTCTCTGCACTAACACGGAAGAAATATTCACAGTTCTGAGCAAGTGGAGCCTTTACAAGACGTTTGGTGCAGTCAGAGGAAACAACTGTCCATCCTCTTTGACTTGGTTGACGGCATTCAATTTTGTAATTTGTAATTTCAGACCCACCGTTGTCCTCTGGATTTTCCCAAGATACCATGCAAGAGTCCTTGGTCACATATGCAACCTTCAAGTTCTGGCAAGCTCCAGGAATGTCAAGCACATTAACAATAATTGTAGCACTTGCTTGACCACTGCTATTTTTGGCCTGAATTGCATATTTTCCATAATCTCCTCTTACAGCATCCTGAATAACTAGTTCAGCAAGTGGAAAGTTGTTAGTCATCGCTGTACGCTTGTCTCTGCCTAAGGCTCTTGCATCCTTAGTCCATGTGATTTCAGGATCGGGTCTGCCTTTAACTCGGGTGACAAGGCTGATGATCTGTCCTGCCCGAACCGTTACAAGGTCACGACAAGCAACATCAACAGTGATCTCTGGAGGAACAAGAATATCTTTGGCAAGTACTGTCTCTGTTAGCTCTCGTGGCTCTCCATCACCAACTTTGTTACTTGCCCTAATACGGAATCTGTACTCTGTGCCTTCAGCAAGTCCTGGGACTCTAAATGCGCATTGCTTGATGAGGTCCTTATTGATCCTGTCCCACTGTGCAGAGCCAGATTTCTGGCATTCCACAACATAGCCTAAAACAGGGCTTCCACCATCTCTGTTAGGCTTGGTCCATACCAAATCTGCATATGACTTGCTCCAGTCCTTCAGTCTTATGTTACTTGGAGGTCCAGGAGGAGCAATTGGACGTGTGGCTTTTATTTGGTTTGAAGGATAGGAAGGCTCACTTACACCAGCAACATTTTCAGCAAAAATTCTGAATTCATAGACATTGCCCTCAAAAAGACCAGAGACTCTGTATCGTATATCCAAGACTGGTGTTTTATTCACACGAATCCATTTACCAGTCATCTCTCTGCGTTCCACAATGTAGCCAGTAACTGGACTTCCGCCATCAGTTTCTGGTTCAGTCCATGACAATGTTACAGCATTTTCTGTTATATCAGAACATGTTGGTTCCCCTGGAGGTCCTGGAGGATTAAACATATGCTTGGCAATAGTTGGAGGACTTTCAAGAGCAGCACCAATGCCAATCTTGTTTTCAGCACGAATGCGCACAATATATTCACGGCCTTTCTCTAAACGTGGGACCTTAGCTTTGGTGCTGTTACTTCCTGAACTCACAACAGACCATGGCTCCCAAGACTTCTTGACATCCTTCTTTTCAACAATGTAGTTCATCAGTGGGGTGCCGCCATCATCCTTTGGTGGACACCATTGGATAACCATGTGATCAGGAGTAACCTCAAGGATGTTGACAGGACCAACCGGAGGACCAGGAAGATCAAGTACTGTTACATGGAGGGCAACTGACTTGCTTCCTGCAGGATTTGAAACAGTAAGTACATATTCTCCACTGTCTTGCCTGGTACAATCAGTAATGCTTAGAACAGTTGAAGTTCCTTGATTATCAATCTTGTATTTGCCCTCCGTTTTCAGCTCATTGCTATCAATTAGCCATTTGGGTGTTGGAATTGGTATTCCTTTCATGACTGCAGGGAGTACAATTGTGCTTCCTGCCTTTACAGTAAGACCCTCAATGAGCTTCACATCAACTTCAATAGATGGTGCCACTGAAAAAAAAAAAAAAATATATATATATATATATATACATATTAATATAATATATTATATTGTTATTATATTCATTACAGAGTTTATCTATTTTATTCATTTTTATATACAGTGTTGTGCAGAATACAGATGTAGTATTAAGTATTATGTCTATATATTTATGTTACCAGATCATAATCTCAAAGTATAACATAAATCTTACAAGTCTTCTCCTGGCAAGTAATTGGTACACTGGTATCTGGTCGACTAATGCCAATTGCATTTTGTGATTTCACACGGAATCTGTAGGTTTTCCCTTCTTCAAGTCCAGTAACATGGCAGTTGGGATTGCTGACAGTTTTGAAGGTGACCCAATCAGTGGCTCCTTCTTCTTGATGCTCAACAATAAATCCGGTGATTTCGCTTCCACCAGTACGTTCTGGCCATTCCCATTCAAGCCATACTTCAGTTTTTTCTGCATCTACATGGTGCAAATTCTTGGGAGGACCAGGAGGATCTGGAGACAATAAAAAATATTACATTTTGTGTTCATTACAATACATTATGCTTAATTAATGTGCTGAATTCAATACATGGTCTTGTTTTGCCTTGCTTGCACTAAAACGAACAGAATTACATTCTGTTAGTCTAGTGTAAAAGGGAACTACAATTCATATGTTTAAAATGAATACTTACAGAGAGGGTCAACTGCCTTGATAGGCTTTTTGGTTGCAATATATGCACTTCTTCCAAATTGATTTTCAGCTGCCACACGGAATACGTACTGGACACCCTCCATTAAGTACAAAGCCATGAGGGTAAGCTTCTTGGATGATGCACAAACTGGTACCCATTTCTCAGCTGCAACATCTTTTTTCTCCACAACATAGTGCGAGATCACTGCACCACCATCATCTTCGGGCTTTTTCCATGTCAGGTAAGCTGATTCACTTGTAACCTCTGAGACAGTAAGGTCTCTTGGAGGTCCGGGTTTGTCTATAATGCACAAATGGTAATGAATTACTGTCATAACAATGAATTAACAACAACAAAAAAAACACACACACAAGCTTTATATATATACATATATAGTGCATATAAACAATTCATACCAAGCACAAGCACTGTGCATGTTGCTGTCTTTGAGCCTGCTGCATTTTGAATGGTAATAGCATAGTTTCCACAGTCAGCACGGGTACATTTCTTCATATGTAGTTTACTTCCACTTGCAGTGACTTCAATAACACAGTGAGCAGGAACGTCTCCATCATTCTTTTTCCAAGACACAGTGGGAATTGGCATGCCCTTAATCACAGCACTTAGTGTGATATCTGTTCCAATCATAGCAAGATGGTCCCGTGACATATTGGCATCCAGCAACAATTCTGGCTCCTCTGCAGATAAAAGAAAAACAAAATATGAATAATTGGGATTATTTCAAACTGCTAAGTTTTCATCGGTTTTAAGAATGTCTTAATAAAACCAAACAATTACCAAGTCTGTCATGCACTTTAACTGGCTCCTTTACATAAGCTGGCTCAGATTTTCCAGCTGCATTCACAGCCATAATCCTGAAACTGAATTCTCCACCCTCTGGTAGGTTCTTCACAACAAAATTGGTATCAGGGCATGACTCTGGTGTCTCATTGGCCTGCATCCATTCAATTGCACCAGGATTTTGATACTCAATAAGGTATCCAAAGATTTTGCCTCTGCCATCATGGCGAGGAACACGCCATGACAGACTCACAGAATCCTTTGTTTTGTCAGTGGCCTCAGGTAGAACAGGTGGGCTTGGTAGAACTGCAAACGTAAATTTGATATTGTAAAGAAAAAATTTAATTCAAATGATTTGTGTGCTAGGAAATGATAAAATACACATTTTATAAAATGAAAAGAATATGACATACAGAAAATATTATATATTGAAAAAAAATTACATACTACTGTATATTAAAATGTCTCATTTAACTGATTTGTCAATGAATAGAAGTATATAGGATTTTACACATTACCAAACAAAGTCAGTGTTTAAGTTTTCTTTCTTTTTCTTTGTGTCTTACTTATTTTTATGTGTTTTAAAAACTAATCATTTATACAATAAAAAACGATATTCATTCACCTAATTAAAATAGATTTGCTATATTGACATCAGAAAATTATAAACGCTAACCACTTTACAAAAGCTTTTGTAGCTGCATTGATCTTTTCTTAATAGTAAACAAAATATTCCTAAACTCACAAAGCTACAACCTTAAAAAAAAGTCTGGCTAGTATCAGGACATAGCAATGGTGGTTAGCAGTTGTGATACTTTGCTGTTCGTGTTACATTTTTGCAAAGTTGTTGAAAAAAATCACATACCAATAGGATCCTTGGCTAGGATAGGCTTAGAAGGAGGGCTAGGGTCTCCAGTACCAATTTCATTCTCTGCTGTGACACGGAATTCATATTCACAGCCTTCAGTGAGATCTTGCACCCTGTACTGGGTAGCAGGATAGATGGGATCTCTAGTTGCCCTGGACCACCTCTTAGCAGATGGCTCCTTCTTTTCTAAGTAGTAGTTAGTAATGGGCTTGCCACCATCACGAGGGCGGTTCCAAAGCACCAGGGCTGAGTCATGGTACACTTCTTTAACTGTAGGCTCATCGGGTGCTTCAGGTACTCCTAAAAAATGAAATCATTATAATGCTCATTAGAATGATGTACAATACATTTTCTAAAATATACTTCAACAGACAAATAGATTTCATACTGAAAAGGTCTTTGGCCTTCATTTCCTCGGACTCCAGTGGGTCACTGATGCCATACATATTCTCAGCACTGATTCTCATAATATACACACGACCTTCTGTGAGCTTTGGCACTTTGCAGGTAGTTTTGCTGCTGGCAGAAGTTACAGTGGTCCACATGTCCCTGTTAACATCTCTCTTTTCTATTATATAGTTGGAAATTTCACATCCACCATTATCAAGAGGAGGCTTCCAAGAAATGATCATATGATTTCTGTGAACTTCCTCAAATATAACAGGACCTTCAGGTGGCAATGGACGGTCTGAAATGTGTAACATAAAACAACGTAAAAAATTATTAATAATAATATATAATCTAAAAAAGTATATATACTTGCATATATTCAGAGAGTGAAAGAGAGAGATCCGTACCAACAACAGTGACATTGCAAATGCCTTTTCGTGCCCCAGTACAATTTTCAACTGTAACACAGTATCTGCCACTGTGTTCACGCTGAGCCTTGATAATGCCAAGGCACATGGTATTTAGCGTACTCTTGAACTGAATATGTTGATCTGCCTTCAGCTCCTTATCATCTCTTGACCATGTAATCGAAGGGGCTGGCTTGCCTGAATAGCGTCCTTGCAGAGCAAAATTTTCTCCAACACGAGCAATAATTTTATCTCGGAAGTCTAGTTCAATCGTCGGGGGTTCTGAAATAAATCAGAAGTATTCAGTCAATTTCACATGACAGAAAAGTTCTATGGTAATATATACATCTAATTGTTATTTTAGTAAAAACCAGTTTCTCTTACCAAGTTCATCTTTGCATATTATTGGTTTTGTGCAGAAGGACGGCTTGCCCTGACCAATCTCGTTGACTGCACTCACACGGAATTCATAGGTGTCACCCTCACGGAGCCCATCATAGGTGAATCTCCTGTCCATCAGTCTCTCTTTGGTCAATCTGATAAACTTGTCCTTGCCAATCGAGCGTGCCTCTAAAATGTAGGAAGTCACGTCACAACCACCGTCATACTTTGGTGGCTTCCATGTTAGACTAACATAGCCTTTAGTGACAGCCGTGACCTCAAGGTCCTCTGGACGATCTGGTGCACCTAATGAAAAAAAAAAAAACATTTTGTCAAAAATGTAATTGTAGTTTCTTTATGTGCTTAGTATAACATGCAATTATGACATGAAAAACAACGTACGTAGGCCTTCCTTGATGATGATTTCGCATGCAGTTTCACGGAATGGACCAACTCCAACTGCATTTTCAGGTGCAACTCTGAAGAAGTATCCTTTTCCCAAAACAAGATTATTTACCACAGCATTCTGTCTAGCAGCATTATACGAGCATGCTGTCCAAGCTTTGCGTTCAGCTTCACGTTTCTCAATCACATAGTTGGATATAGGAGAACCACCATCATCCTCTGGGAAGAACCATGTCAATTTGCACGAGTCAATAGTCAGATTATCTGCTATGAAAGGTATACCAACTGGACCAGGAACATCTGGGGAAGGAAATAAAATAAAATATGTAACAATTTGTTTTCATTTTTTTTGTCCAGATGTCTAAAATCCTCCCGCTTACTCAGATAAATATCTAAACACTTCTGCTTACCAAGAACTTCAACAGTGATGGTCCTCTTTACCTCTCCTCCAGCATTCTTTGCTGTTAAGCTATAAACACCGTGGTGGTTTCTAGTGCAATTCTTGATGACTAATGAAGTGCTGATTGATGTGGTCTCAACAGCAGCCTCTGGTGGGACAGCACCACCATCTCTGTTCCATGTGATTTCAGGTGCAGGCTGGCCTGACACATATGCTATGATGCGGATCACACCACCTGCATGAATAACAATCCTCTCTTTCACAGAGATATCCATTTCAAGACCTGGGGCAACTGAAATATAAAAATAAATTTGTTACATGTTACATATTACATTTTTTTAGCTTTTACAAGATATAGGTAAAGAACAGTTAAAAATTTCTTTTGCTAATACTTACTTATTTTTTCCTTCATTTCAAGAACTTCAGCAACTTCCCCTGGTTCACTTAGCCCAGCAGCATTGAATGCCAAAACTCTAAACTTGTAAAATCCATTCTCTTTCAGCCCAGTGATTACAAATTTGGTTCCTCTGACTTCAGTTTCTCTGGCCTAAAATATTATAAATAAATTAATTCATTCATCATTAAAAAAAAACATAAAATAGATTGAAATACAGTATATTGGGACAGCAGCTTCTCATGTGTGGTCATGGAAGTATTTGAGTTAACAGCATACCTTAACCCATGCCTCTGTGCCTTCTTCTTTGTATTCAACATAGTAACCCATGATCTTTGAACCTCCATCTTTTAGAGGTGGAATCCATTCCACATCAGCTGTTGTCTTTGTCCAATCAGTAACTTTGGGAGTTGGTGGTGAAGGAGGAGCTATTTTAAAACAGAAAAATATAACCCTGAGATATGATCACCAATAGGAGATACCCTATTCTGTAGAGCAGTAGTGGCTCAGTAGTTAGGGCTCTGGATTACTGATCTAATGCAAGTGCTCAGATATCATTTTGCACCTTGCATAATGCCTTCTCACCTTATTAGCTCAGCTTTTGATAAAAGCATCTGACCAGTATATTAAATGTACATGTAAATGTAGTTACTTACCAATCGGATCTCTGGCAAATGTTGGGTCAGATGGTAGACTTGGGGGTCCACATCCAGCTGCATTGATTGCAGTCACACGGAACAGGTACTGAGAGCCTTCAATGAGCCCTGTGACTTTGTAAGACACACCAAAAGGCATGGGCCTGATAGGATCACGGGTGACTCTGTTCCAGCGTTTTGATGTCGTTTCTTTGCGCTCAAGCCAGTAGCCAATAATTGGACTACCACCATCTGTGTCTGGCTCTTCCCAGTTTATAGTCATTGAATCAATTGTAACGCTTGATAGGGTTGGTTTCTCACACTGGCCAGGAATAGCTATAAAAAGGACACAATACTTTAAGTCATAATTCACAACTGAACTAATAAATTTCTACTGACATTTCTATTTAAACGTGACCACTTACTGAAAATATCTCTAGCAATCTCTGGATCACTGTCAAGAGGTTCACCAACTCCATATTTATTCTGTGCCCTGATGCGGAACACATACTCATGACCAGGCATTAGACCCTCAACTGTGAACATGCGCTGTTTGGGTGCACCTGGAATAGGAATCCATGTTTTTCTATTGGCAACACGTCTTTCTATGGTGTAGTTAGTGATTTTGGAGCCACCATCATCTGTTGGAGGTAGCCATGACAGGGTTACATTTTCAGCATGAATCTCCTCAAATTTGATCGGTGCAGAAGGAGGTCCCGGGAGTCCTGTGACAATGAAAATGTTGAGATCAGTTACAGAAATGATAAAGTGTCCATTTACAGTCCTTATGGGATTATATCAATAGAAAATAATATATCTGTTATACCTTGATAGTGTTAATATATCTAAATAATGCTATTTGAAAGACTTACCTAGAACATTGAGTCTCATCTCTTTAGAGACCTTGCCTAAGCTGTTGCTGGCAGTGAGTGTATAGAGACCAGTGTCAGAGCGCTTGCCCTGCTGGATCAGCAGAGTGCAGCTGTCGTCAGTCACAAGCTTATTGATATGTTCATCGTATTCAATATCAACCTTGGCATCACTTTTGTGAGGTGGAGCCTTTTGCCAAGTAAGGGTTGGGAATGGGCATCCCTTGATCTTAGCGACAATATTAATATCTGTAGCCTGCTCAACTTCCATAAACTCTTCAAGCTGAATGGAAGGTGCCCCTACGCAGAAGAAACCATTTGTTAAGTCACCTATTTTCAGTGGGTTCAGTACCCAACTACTTTTTTAAGTACAATTACATAGGTAATTTTAAGTCACAGCTAGTCCCGCTCTATTTGCCTGGTCTGCCTAAACAGGGTGTACAAAGTATTTGTGAAATTTCAACAGATTACTGGGGTTAACACTTAAGATACAAGGTACAATTCAACTGTAAACAGAATATCTATGGGGTAAGGATATGTGATGATGTGAGGTATTCACAGATATGTGATGATTCGTGAATATACATATAGAATATTTGTAAGATTTTAAGGTTAAGGTTTAAGGTTAACCTTTTTAAGGTTAAAAAGGTAATTGGGCAAGACTCCTAACACTATACTGGCCTACCTATAATACCAGTAACCTTGTAAGTTGGTCTGGATAAAAGTGTCTGCCAAATGCCATAAATGTAAGTGTTAGGTTACAATGTTCAGCATAGATTAATGAAATAGTTTACTAATTGTTTTGTGGAATATTTGTATATACATTGTTGAACATTTGCAACGCTTAGGTTAATGGTGAAATTATACAAACACTTTGTATACCCTCTGTGGACAGACTAAGTAAAATGTTTCCATAAATGGTGATGTAGCAAACAACATCCAAATGCAATCAGTTTACAGGATTTGCATGATGTTGAGGTGTCCCTGCTATTTTCTGTTTTTCCTTAATTGCTACCAATACTAGCATTTTAGATGAAGCTTTACTACAAGATTAATAAAGCACAATGTATTCTACATACTTGTCTGGTCCTTAGCAATGATGGGTCCCACAGTAGAAGATGGTTTACTTGCACCAGCCTCATTTACAGCCTTGACACGAAATTCATACTCAGCATCCTCATGGAGGTCTTCCACTTTGAAGGTTGTGGTATCAATGTCACGTCTATTGCACTGCCTCCAGGACTCCCTCTGCTCTCCACTAGAGTCCCACCAAAGTCTTTCAACATTGTAGTGAGTTACAGGGGATCCACCATCATTTTTGGGTGGTTTCCATGTCAAAGTCACTGTGCCCTTGGATACATCAACAATTTTGACTCTTGTGGGTGCATCAGGAGGATCTGTAAACATAGAGTTTGTAAGTGAGCAGTCTTTATATTCCTTATGACAAATGTTATTTCGACGAGAGGGTTACTAAAATGTTATACTCACGGATAGGATCCTTTGCTCTTGTCCTTTGGAAGGTTTGCAGAGGAGGTCCAATACCAAAGCGATTCTCAGCACGAATACGGAACAAGTAGTCTTGTCCCTCAACAAGATCTGGGACTACCAATGACTGACTAGCACAAGCTGGGTTGACTTTTGTCCAGGCTTTTCCTTCAACTGTCTTCTTCTCAATATAGTAGCTCTTGATTTTCTCACCACCATCATTATCTGGTGGCTTCCATGTAAGTCTGCATGTACTTCTTGTGATGTCAGTGATTTTAAGATCTTTGGGAGGCCCAGGCAAATCTGGAAAAATAATCAATATATAAATATATAGTATTTTTTAAAGTAGTTTTTTTTTTTAGTTTTGTTTACCGAACATTATCTGTCTTACCGAGTACAGTTACGCGGACTTTAACCACTTTAGTACCAGCTTCATTAGAAGCAGTAATGATGTACTGTCCAGAGTGATTGAGCTTACTCTGAGGGATAGTTACTTCAGTTGTGGTATCAGTTGATGAGACCTGTTGAATAATTTTAATACAATAAGATTCATTTCATAGAAAAAGTGAGGGGCGTTTCGATCTGGAAACGAAATATGCAGTGTCTTACTGCTGAATCCACTGGAAGTGTGTGCAGTTCATTCTTCTTCTCTGTTGGGGCACTTCCATCATATTCCCATGTGACCTTAGGAACAGGTCTGCCTGATATGGTGGCAGGGATTTTAATTGTTTTTCCAGCGTGACATGAAAGCAGGTCAGGAGCTGAGACTTCCAATTTAATAATGGGTACCTCTGTAATATTTCAGAATGACAAATTTGTGAATAATCTAGCAATGGCAACTGGTTGGGCTGATTAAATGTATGGAAACTAAAAAATGTTAACATTTTAACTACATTTTGTAATAGAATGTGAAATACAAGAATGTAAAATCTTACCCAGGATATCTTGTACAATGGTGTCAGCAGTCCTGGGACTTGGTTCTGACTCACCAGCAGCATTAACAGCAACAACCCTGAATCGATATTTTTTGTTCTCTTTAAGCTCTGGCACAGTGTAGGAGGTAGTGAGAATAAGCTTATCAGGTTGATTCACTCTTTTCCATTCATCTAAGCCTTCATCTTGAACCTCAACTATATAACCTTTAATGGGGCTTCCACCATCTTTATCTGGTGGAGCCCAGGCTAATGATACACTGCTTTTTGTCTTGTCTTTTATTTGAGGTGCAGATGGTTGGCTTGGTTGATCTGTAGAATAAAATTACAATAGGTTTTAAAACAGCCAAAACACTTTGTTTGAAAATGAATGTATCAGAATCCCACTTACTTCTTGGATCCAAGGCAAACACACATTCTGTTGCTTCACTAGGGGGACCAATGCCAGCAGCATTTTGCGCCATCACACGGAATTGGTACTCCGCACCTTCAATAAGGTGCAGCACATTATACTCTAAGCTTTTAACAGCTGGCTTTGTTACCGGAGCCCTATTGACTCGACTCCAATACACAGCTCCTCTCTCTCTCTTTTCAAGCCAGTAGCCCTGAATGGTTGATCCACCATTGTCTTTTGGAGGATCCCAAGCTACCAGCATAGATGAAGAAGTATTTCCAAGAATTCTTGGTCTTTGTGGTGGACCTGGAAGACCATATGGATCCTTGAGGACAACTTTTTCTGATTCACACCCATCACTGACTCCAAACTTGTTTTCTGCTTTTATTTGGAACTGGTAGGTGCCATAGGTTTCAAGCTTGTACACCTTTAGGAAATATTACAAATATCAAAATTAGTACCAGTGTTTCTTTATTACATATTTATTTATTCTCATATAGCTATTGTACAGAACACACTAACCCCATAGCGTCTGTCTATAATACAACACGTCAGCTGCTCCCAGTCTGATTTCTTCTTGCTGGCATCCCTCTTTTCAACAATATAATTGGTGAGGTCACTTCCTCCATTGTCCTCCGGAGCATCCCAAGTAAGGTAGCAAGACTCAGCCTTGACATCTGAGACCACAACATTTCGTGGTGGTAAGGGACGATCTGTAGGGATTAGAGATACGATTAAAAACTAAAAAGCAATTTAATATATCAATTTCTCGAACAGCATTTCTACATGCTTGCACATAATTTAATATGTTAAAAATATATAATATGTCATTTAAATATGTTATTAGGATTGATCTATCTAGGTTTTTTTTATTATTTTTATTTTTTATATATTAGGTAAGTGTCATACCTAAAATATCAACTCCGATAATTTGTTGACCAGTCCCATGAATATTTGTGGCAGCTAGTTTGTACAGGCCTGTGTCTTGTCTTATAGTTTCAGGAATGGCTATTTTGGTGTTGATTGTTTGTCTGTTAATCTCCTCAGATTCAAGTGTCATGGTCTCGGTTGATTGATCAAGAACAACCCCATTCTTTGTCCACTCAAAGGTGGGCAATGGCAGGCCAGTAATTTCAGCAGGTATTTCAATGGCCACTCCTTTCTTGACAGTTATGGTATTGCTCTTGAAGGACTTCAGCAAATTCACAATTGGGGCAACTAAAAGAGGTAAAAAAACAGAAATATTGTCAAATACACAAAATATAAAATAATTGTAACAATGTCAAATATTATAAAATTAATACATACACTCGTCATCTTGAATATGGACATTTATTGGTCTGGATGGTTCACCATCGCCAACCTCATTGACAGCCTTTACTCTGAAGTCATACATCATGTTCTCATTCAGATTGTCTAGTGTAATTGTGAGATTTGGGCAGATCTGACGATTGGCAACATCAAATGCATCACTGTCTTGGCGCATCTTTTCAACATAATAGCCTCTGATGGGAGCGCCACCGTCACTGCGAGGAGGCTGCCAAGCAAGTGTAACAGTGTTCTTGGTTCTTGCAGTGTAATGAAGCTTCTCTGGGGCAGATGGGACACCTGAAATTTCCAGATATTCAAGATATAAGATTCCAGTGTTGATTACTGCTGTGAATATGTTCAATCCAAGTAAGAAAAAAGGACAAGAGATCAGTTCAGCTGATGTTACCTTTAGGATCCACAGCTAGGACAGGTCCAAGTTCAACAGGGACACCAAGGCCAAACTTGTTTCTTGCAATCACTCTGAACATATATTCTTCACCATCAAGAAGGCCAACAATGTCACATTTGCATGAAGCGGTTTCCAGTGGTTGCCTATATATGTGCATCTTGGCATCTTTTCTCTCAACAACATATCCCATGATATCACTTCCACCATTATCAACAGGATCAGCCCAAGTAAGTGAGATCATCTTCTTGCTAACATGGACTGTTTTGAGATCAACTACTGGCCCAGGAACATCTATTAAATAAACAAGATGAAGTTAATTCAAATCTATTATGACAATGCAGAATTAGTAGCCTATGATGGCCCTGAAGTCACTGACTTACCCATAACATCAACCTTGATGAAAGCAGATTTTGTTCCACTGGAGTTGGTTCCTGTGATTTCATATTTTCCATGGTCAGTTCTCAAAGCATTCTTGATGTTTACTGTGCTGCATTTTCCAATGGTTTCAATGATGACGCGTTCTTTGTCAGGTTCAGCATCATCTTTTGTCCATTTCACCTCTGGTATGGGCCTGCCGACCACATAAGCTGGTATACGCAGATTCTCTCCAGCTTTTATAATTACTCCATTCCTTACAGAGATATCAAACTCAATTCCTGGGGCCACTGTTATCGAAAAGCATTGTGTTAGATACATTATTAATATTTATTAATAATCTTTCATGAGTTGTTTTTTTTTGTAATAAGCTCACGTTCAGGCTCTTTCACTTGGACTGGTTCAGTCATCCCTGGAACTCCATGACCAGCTTCATTTACAGCATATACACGAATGTGATAATCTGCTCCCTCAGTCAGTCCAGTCAAGGTGTACTTGCATTCCTTGCATCTGAACTCTGTGCTGCGAACCCATTCTTCCTGGCCAACAAGGCAACGCTCGACATGATATCCAAGAATATCTGCTCCACCGTTGTACAATGGAGGAATCCAGGCGATTTCAACTGTTGTATTTGTAGTATCAACAATTCTTGGCACAGGAGGACCCGGAGGCACTGCACAAATATGCAATGTATTCAATAACAGACATATTTTCAGTATTTATAATCTAGTTATGTAACACGTAAACTAAATATAAAATAAATTTGACACTTACAGACTGGATCCATTGCAGGCACAGGATCAGTTGGGGCACTGAATTCTCCAGGGCCAGCAAGATTCTCAGCACAAACTCTGAAGACATAAACCAGGCCTTCAACAAGACCCTCCACCTTATGTCCCAGGGAGCTGAGAAGATTGCGATTCACTCTGGTCCAGTACTTGCTGTTGACCTCACGTCTCTCAATCCAGTAGCCCAGGATGGGACTACCATTATCCTTAGGTTCATGCCAAGACAGAGCAACACTGCTGGAAGTGACTTCTCCAATTCTTGGCATGTTAGGAGCATCAGGAGGATCTGAAAATCCAAAACATCTGTTAAACAACTGCCATTTTTATAACTGACTTTTTTATAATATGCAATGATATTGTTTGTAAAGTCAATTATGTTCATGTTTACCAAATTGATTCTTCGCAACAAGCGGCTCAGAATAGCACGGTGGGCCACAGCCAAACTTGTTTTCAGCTGTCACTCTAAAAATATACTCTTTTCCTTCAATGAGTTTGGGTACAGGATAGCTGTATCCTTTATGGGTTGAGGTAACAGTAACCCAGCCAATTTCATCGGTGGTGTTGTCTTTTTTCTCCAGGATATAGTTGATTATTTCACTGCCACCATCATCAATTGGTGCATTCCATGTGCAAATGACAGAGTCTTTCCTGATCTCATCAAATCCAAAGTTTACAGGTTGTCCAGGCTTATCTGCACATTAATGCAAAACACATTTTAGAACAATCTGCTAATCGCTAATCATGCTAATAATTTACAGATTCATGTTTAGAAAGCACCGGAAACACAAGAAACCTACCAAGAACATTGACATCACAAGATGCAGTTGCAAAACCATGAGGATTCTCAACTCTGATGGTGAAAAGTCCATGATCATCTCTGATGGCATCACGCACCATCATGGCAGTCTCGCCTCTCTTGCTCTGGTCAAATGACAGACGATCTGGGAGCGGAGGATGGAAAACCTCCTCCGGTTCAGGATAAACAGATTTGGTCTTCTTTTTTCTTTTCACAACAAATTCTGGCTTCTTCTTCACAGTCTTCTGGACATTCTCATCATTCCTGAACCATGTCACAGTAGGGTATGGTGATCCAGAAATGTGGGCATCCAGTCTAATCTCCTCACCCTTTCTGATGGTCAGGCCAGATGCAATGGATACATGTAGTGATACCTTTGGTGGGTCTAAATGAAATAACATTTACTTAGTTATTATCCTTCAATATGATTTTATTTTATTGCTGTGTCATTGTACATACCAACAGGATCTGCAGCCTTAATTGGCGGAGTGCTACGGGACGGGTCACTTTCTCCAGCTACATTCTCTGCACGAACACGGAACTGATATTCCATGCCATCTGTCAACCCAGTGATGGGGTAGGAGAAACCAGGCACCAGGTTTGGAACACATCTTGTGAATCTATCACCATCCTTCTCAATTTTCTCCAGAATATAGCCAGTAATTGGACAGCCACCGTCATATGGTGGGGCTTTCCAAGTAATTGTAATGGATTGCGAGGTAGGATTAGATGCCTCAACATCAACTGGTGGGTCAGGTCGCTCTGAAATGCAAGGCCAAATGCAAGGGAGAACATATTTAACAATCAATTAAAAAATATTTGGAATAATGTGATTAATGTTGCAGTTGTTTAAATTGTAATTATACTTACGCTTCTTCTCCTCTGTGATGACAGGATTGCGAAGTTCCAGATATTCACCGCTACCAATTCTGTTAACTGCCTTAACTCTGAAGTAAAATTCACCGTTTAACATAAGGTCTTTGACCACAAAGTTTAGTACATTGATTCCAGACATTACAGGCATGAATGTCTTCTTCTGAGCCTCTCTACGCTCCAGTACATAATGCAAAATGGGGCTACCACCATCACTCTCTGGTGGTTCCCAAGAGATTTGACAGGAGTTCTTGGTGACTTCACTTGGAGAGATGCTCTTGCATTGTCCGGGTAGACCTACAGATAGAAGCCATTTAATTAATGGTTGTTTTTCTTAACAAAATATAACTAAACACAGATAAATGACAGGTGTCTTACCAATCACTTTAACATTAACTGTTCCAGTAACTGAACCCAGACTGTTTTCTAGAGTGACTGTGTATACACCAGCATCTTCATGCTTGCATTTTAGAAGCTCAATGTGAATACTGTTGAGCTCGCATCTCATAGTCAGCCTGTCATCTGCCTTCAATTCTGCCTCATCCTTTTTCCAAACCATTGATGGCTTAGGAATTGCTTTATATGGAATTTTTAGATTCATTTTTTCACCCTCGACAACAACAACATCTTGGGTCTCCAAATCAATTTTAGGTGCACCTAGAAAGTAAAAAAAACAAAAAACATTAATATAAATATATTATAAATGCTTCTACAGAAACACTATTCAAATTAGAGTTGTGTTGAAAAAATATACTGTGCTTACTGTCTGGGTCTTTAGCGAATACTTTGTCTGAGATTTCAGATGGATCACTGACACCAACAGCATTGATTGCACGGACTCTAAGAACATATTGTTTTTCAGGAATAATGCCATCTTCAGCCTTGAATCTGAGCTCTTTTATGGGACGAGCATTGATCCTCATCCACTTATCTGTGTCAGCCTCAGACAGTTCAACATGATATCCAGTAACAGGACTGCCGCCATTCTTCTCTGGTGCCTTCCAGGTGATGTTGATGTGCTCCCTGCTGGCATCCACAATCTTAACCTCAATTGGAGCGGATGGTATGCCTAAAATCATGCCATTAAATAATGGGTTAATCATGTACTTGTAGCAAAAATCCAATGTGTGCCATATCGCGTACACAGATATGTTGACATACTTATAGGATCTTCAATGGTAATAATGTCTGTGGGTTCACTTGGTTCGCCAACTCCAGCCTCATTTTCAGCACGGACCTGGAACTGCACCTCAGTACCCTCATCAACATCAGTTACACTGTACTTGGTTTCGGGCCCTGATGTCTTTCCAGACTTTATCCAGCGGGTGCCCACTTTTTCCTTCTTCTCAATGACGTATCTGTGAGAGTAATTATGTACATTATTATACTGCACAATGTGAAGCCCTGAACAGTATAATATATAATGCCTATATACTTGGTGATTGGTCGTCCACCATCACTGTTGGGAGGCTCCCATTTCAGATCAACATTCCTCTTGGATACCGCAACCACAGTCAAAGCATATGGAGGTCCAGGAGTTGCTATAGACAAAAGCATTAATGTGTTACCTAAACTGCTTTGCTCTGTTAAATTAAAACATTATACATCATTATACTTCTATCATAATCATTTGAACTTACTAAAAGTATCTTTTGCTAGAACAGAGTCCTCTAGCTCACAGAATTCGCTTACACCCGCAGCATTCTCAGCTGCCACACGGAACACATATAGAGTTCCTTCATTGAGTGGAGTGACAGTATATTTGGTTTCTTTCACCGTAGTGTCCACAGTCTGCCAGGTCCAGCGTCTAACATCTCGTTTCTCAACAACGTAGTTGGTAACAGGAGAGCCACCATCATTTTCTGGTTCAGTCCATTTCAGTTCACAGTCAATCTTTGAAATATTAACCACCTCAAGCCAGCGTGGTGGGGATGGAGGATCTGTCACAATGCAAAAGTTAATAATTATTATTTTTTTTATTACATTCTGTCTATTTAATTGAATACCCTATACAAAGATATGTACTTACAGAGTCTTTCTTTGCACACTACTGGGTCACTTGGATCACTTGGCTCACTCTCTCCAGCAGCATTTACAGCTCTGACACGGAAAGAGTATTCCTGTTTCTCCATTAGTCCTTTCAGCAAGTGCTCTGTCATAGGCACATCCTCAGCCACACGGACCCATTCTTCAGTTCCAGTCTTAAGGAGCTCAATGATATAAGACTCGATTTTAGCACCACCATCATGCTCTGGTCTAGTCCATTGCAGGAATGCAGAGGTCTTAGCAATGTCTTTGATATATGGTTTGCCAGGAGCCCATGGAGGATCTATAAAAAGAATAAAAATGTTTTTTTTTCAGTTTTTTTTTTTTTTATGAAAGCAAATAAATCGATTATATATGTGTTATTGCAACCTACCGATTGGATCCTTAATCAAGATGGGATCTGTTTCAGCACTTGGTTTTCCAACTCCTGCAAGGTTCTCAGCCAGAACACGGAACTTGTACTTTTTCTTTGTGACCAGGCCTTTCACTCTGCAGGAAGCATACGTGTTGTTATTGCTTTAATATTTTATAACATATTCAACTTTCTGGTTTTGAATAAGTACTTACCTGAGTGTGGTGTCTTTAATAGGCAGCTTGTTGCATTTAATCCATTTGTCACTTTCTGGGTCAAACCTCTCAACCCAGTAACCAGTGATTGGACTTCCACCATCCTCATCAGGCTCATACCAGGACAAAGTTACGGCATCCTTTGAGATATCAGAGTGCTGCACTTTGCTTGGGGAACCAGGAGTATCTGAATAATAGAAAAAAAAAACATAGTAGTATTTGTACCAATTTTTAAAAAACACAGTGACCACAGTGTACTATACCTTTACCAACTAAACTTATACCTACCAAATGCATACTTGGCGACAATTGGAGCATGCTCAATGGGAGAACCAATGCCATACTGGTTCTCAGCAGATACCCTGAAAACATACTCCTTTAAAGGCACCAGTTTGCAGGCATCAAACGTGGTTTGCTTGACTGTGGCTGAGAGCTTCTGCCATTCTTCTTTTTCCAAAGGTCTCATTTCCACAATGTAGTTGGTTACAGGAGAGCCACCATCATCTCTGGGGGCGTTCCAAGCCAGACAACAGGACTCATTGGTAATGTCAGAAATGTCAAAAGCAGCTGGGGGACCAGGCTTATCTGTTATGGACACAACAAAAAGACTAATTGAAATTGCTTTATTTTATAGTATTAAACATTATAAAATGTTAGTAGCAAATAGCTGTATTTTATTTAAGTAGTAGTAGTTAGTAGTAGTGATCTTAATGTCTTAGTCATGTGATTTATTACATCATACTGTATTTTATAGTACAGTACTGTACCAAGAATGTTGACATCAACTGTTGCAGTGGCACGACCACAAGTGTTGACTGCCTCAATGATGTAAGTAGCTGTGTCTGCCCTGGTTGTATTAGCAATAGAGAGTGTAGAGTGGCCAGGCTTTGTGTCAATGGTGATTCTGTCATCTGGCTTAAGGATAAGGTCAGCCTTGGTCCATTTCACCCTGGGGTCCGGTTTTCCAAGTACGTCTGCTGGAAGGTCAATCTTTGTGCCAGCCTTAGCAGTCAAGCCAGCCAGCAGTTTGGCATCAAGCTCAATAACTGGAGGTTCTGTGGTAACAAGGTTGAATATTTTTGTAAACATGAAAAAAAGATGTACTAAAGCAATGACTCTGTGAATGTTGTATAAAACATACCTTTAGGATCAACAGCAAGGATCTCATCTGTTGCCTTACATGGTCTGCTAGCTCCAAGTCTGTTCACTGCCCTCACACGATAGGCATACCACTGTCCTTCAATAAGACCCGTCACCTGAAACCTACATGAAAACAAGATGTACAGATTCACACATGGTCCCAGAATAAAGTGAATAAGATACATAAGATACGATACATGCCACTTACTTTAGTTCAGGTATTGGATCACCACAGGCTTCCCATTTGTCAGTGCCACGCTGGCATTTATCAACAATGTAGCCCTTGATAGGAGCACCGCCATCATATGAAGGGGGGTCCCAGTACACGAAGATTCCCTTTGCTGATTTGTCTCTCCATTTTAGATTCTCCGGTGGTTCTGGCACAGCTATTAATTAAAAAAAAAAATCAGAACTCTTAACCACTATTCTGATGAAAATGATAGATTTGTATATAACAATAGGTAGTAAGGGTTAAGGGTGTTCCATATCATAATGTTATAACTTACTGGCTGGAGAGGAAACATTGACTGCCTCATCAATATATGCTGGTTCCCCAGGACCACATTTGTTGCAAGCTGTTACACTAAACAAGTACTCCTTGCCCTCAATCACATCTGTGACAGTGTGCTCAAGGTCCTGAACACCAGATATCACCTGAAAGAGATGTTATTCTTCAGATTAATTCTTCTTCATACTGCATAACATACAGTGACCATACATGAATCTGCATATATTTACAGTGAGTTGCTAGTTTAGAATAAAGTGTATATACTGAGCTAATTAATAAACATATTAATACACAACATTAATAAGTAGACAAAAAAGCAAACCTTGACCCAGGTCTTGCGAGATACTTCTCTCTTCTCAATATTATAACCAGTAACAGGGCTTCCTCCATTATGCTCTGGTTCCTCCCATGAAAGGTGGACATGATGTCTGGTTACCTCTGCAACCTTGAAGTCTTTGGGTGCACTTGGAGATGCTACATTACAGACAAAGCAGATTACTATTATAATAGCACACAGCATAAAGTGTAAATATATACCATATGATGATTTAGATTTTTTTTTTTAATTACAATACAACATACCAATGACGTTTACTTCAATCTCCCCACAGACTGAAGTCACATCATTCTCTAAGTGTAAAATGTATGTTCCCTTGTCTGGTCGCACACTTGGGGTAATGATCAGCTCAGTGTATGTAGGCTTTGTGACCATAGAGACACGATCTCCGGGAGTGAGCTCCTGATCACCAAACATCCACTTGGCCTTAGGTGTGGGGTATCCGGTGATTGGCACACGAATATTAAGAGCATTGGGGACAAAAACTTCTAGGCCATTTTTAAATCCACTCAAATCCAATGTGGGACCAACTAAGGAGACCAGAAACAATGTCAATGACCTTTTAAGCATTCTACACAAAACAATTTGATCTAATACAATGTTGTTGTTTTTTGATCTTTATGATTACCATGTGGGTCATCAGCCAAGATTGGTCCAATCTGCTCAGCTGGATCCGAAACCCCCGCGGCATTTTCTGCAGATACTCTGTAGTGATACTTCTGACCAAACTTCAAGCCAGATACCTAGAACAGATACAAAAAAACCATCAGTGAACTTAACCATTGGATGCAAACATATGTTTCTACACACCATGTTTCCTTACATACCCTGTAATAAAGGTCTGGGCAGAGCCTGGCATTGCATCTTAGCCAGTTGCTAGTGCCATCTTCACATTTCTCAATGATGTATCCTGTGATCATACTACCTCCATTGCTAAGTGGAATGTCCCATGCCAGTTGAACAGAGTCTCTTTTTGGATTTGTGTAATTGAAATTCAGTGGTGGGCTTGGTCTCTCTGTAACATGAATAAGTATCAGAAGTACATTTTAATTAAAACAAGTTTAAAGTTTTACAACAGCTGAAGGAAAAATGTAACCTACGTATAAACAGTCTTTCACAGAGAATTAATTTACTAACCAATGGGATCCATGATTTTGACAGGATCAGTGGCAGCACTTGGCATGCCAATTCCAGCTTTATTCTCAGCTTTAACACGGAAGATATACTCCTTATTCTCAACAACATCATTCAGTGTGGCTGTGCGATCCTCAGCTCGGACCACCATTGCAGGCTCCCATTTCACAGATGTCCTATCACGGAGCTCAATTATATAAGATGTGATCTCAGATCCACCATCAGACAGGGGTGGTTGCCAAGTCACTGTGGCGCCAAACCTGTTGACAATTCCTACCATGACATTCTGAGGTGCATCAGGAACATCTGTAAAAAGGAACAGAAAGGAAATCAAAGTTTGTCGCCTTGTAGAAGTTTATGATAGAACAGCAATTAGATAAAAGGAAATGTGGTGTTTACCAAATTTATTCTTGGCTTTGACCGCTTCATCTGTACAGACAGGCTCTCCGTTGCCAACTCTGTTGCGAGCACACACGCGGAAAAAGTACAAGTTGTCTTTTTGCAATCCACCAACACAGTACTCCGGAATATCAGCACGATCAGTGGCCAGTGTCCAAGCCTTGCGGTTAACATCACGCCTCTCAACCACATAGGCCAAAATCTTGCTGCCACCATCACTCTCAGGCTCTTCCCAGGCCAAGCTGACCTCACCATCAGCGGTGTCAAGAACTCTTAAATTCTTCACAGGCCCAGGAACATCTAAAAATTAGACTCCAATTAGGCAACTATAACATACCGTGAAGGTAATAGCTTCCTATATGTTCACTGCACAGAAAATATATAAGATGTCAACCTCAATGTTTGAGTTTTCTCAATTGCTAACTCACCAATAACATCCAAATTGATGAAAGCCTCTCCCTGTCCATGCTTATTCTTAATGACAATTTTATAGCGGCCTTGGTCTGACTTCTTAGGGTCCTTTAACCGGTACTCTGTCTTGTCAGTGGATGTGTCAATGTTTTGCATTGGAAGGCTAATGTCATTGAAGAACCATTCAGCCTCTGCACGAGGGTAGGCATCATAGGGTACTGTCATCAAGAACGGCTTTCCAGCATCTGTTACAAGATTCTGGTCTGTGGTCTTGATTTTTGGTACAGCTGTAAGAAGAAAATTGCAGTGTAAAGCATATGCAACTACACCTTTTGTATAAATGTAACAAACTATGTTCAGAAATTCACCTGCAAGCTCAAGCTTGGCTCTCGCATCTTTATCCTTGGCAACAACTCTGTACTCGCCCTGATCGCGAGGCCTGATCTCACAAACCTGAAGTCTGTGAACTTTGCCCTCGCTAATCATCTGGTATTTGTCTCCTTGGACAATGATCATGTTGTTCCTCATCCATTTAACTTCAATGCGGTCTTTGTTCAGCTCTACCTCAAATACACTATCTGAGCCTGGTGCCTCAAATATATCTTTTGGGGGTCTGACAATTTCCACTGGGGTCTCTGAAGAGAAGAAAGGAAAAAAGGTGAGAGAAGAACCAACCTATTGAAAAATTGCACAGAACTGTGGGAACAACATTGCAGGAATTGTGCTTTTTTTTATGTTTAACTAAGTATTTCTTTCAAGTAACCTTCAACAAAGAGACGAGCCCTGGATCTTTTGTCGTCTACTCCACAGGCATATTCACATTCATCATCAGGTCTGCATTCCTTAATGTACAGTGTGCACGTCTTTCCATCCTTTTCCATGTGATATCTGGCAGACGAAATAGAAAATTATTATTATAAATAATTATTAACATATAAAATTTTTGTATTAAGAGCTTTCCTATAAAGTATATATAAAAAAAGATTACCTAGGTCCTTCTCTGATTTCACGGCCGTTTTTGTACCATTTAGCAGTGGCTCTCTCCTTAGATACCTTGCAAATAAACTCAGCATCCTCAAATTCAGTGACAGTCTGGTCTCTGAGTTGGGTAGTGAAGTCAGTTGGTGCCTCGCTGATGATCAGTTCAGCTGAAGACTTATCGGTGCCAGCAACTGCCGTGTATTCACCCTCATCATCCATGGTGCAATCTTTGATGGTCAAAGTGTGCTTGTTCTTGTCCACCCGGTAAACAATGCGTTTGCTGAGGGTGATTTCCTGTCCTCCCTTCATCCATTGTACAGTTACATTTGGTCTGTTCACTTTGCAAGTGAAGCTGATTGTTTTCTTCTCCTCAGTTTCACAGTCCTCAAGAGGGTCTGTGATACGGAGCTCTTCCTCTGCAGAAAGGACACAGTTGTTTTATATATGTATTAGAGATGGAACAAATCAGTTGGTATTAGGTCCAATATTGACGTCATTCACCCATTGGATATTGGACGGACAGGTATGCTTTCTGATCCCGATTGCATTGCACAGCTTGTGCTGGACAATAAACCCGTGGTAACATAACATAACATGAACTCGCAGCAGCTTCAGTCTAACTGAGTGAGCAAATATCCTTACCAAAAGTTGTTAGTTCGAATATGTTTTACACCGAAATCGCCAAAAAGCAAAAAAGCAGCTACTTGTACTATGTTTATTTCTCTGTAGTTTTTGCTTTATTGTATAAAGATGTAATTTTATAAGATGATTAATCCTAGGTTTAAAGGTTTTCAGTATTTAACATGTTTAATTCAGTTTTGCATTTTGAATATTTAATTAGAATGCAAAAGTTACAGCTGTTGCTTCTATCTGTTTATATGCAAAGTGTAACAAAGTTCCTTTGGAATCAATTCACATTCAATGCATTTGGGTATATTTATTGCTCTACTAATACGACTGAATGTAACATTAAACATACCTATTACGCTGACTTTTGCAGAGCATTTGGCTTGTTCTCCACGCTGGTTGGTCAGTGTAATGGTGTACGTAGCCTCATCAGACTTGTCTGCAGCTTTAATCCTCAGAGAAAAGACAGTGTCTCTTTGTACCATGACAAACTTGCTGCTTTCAAACAAAGTCTCAGTCTCTTTTAGCCACTTAGCCTTAGCTCCCTCTGAATTAACTTCGCAGTTAAGAACAATTTCTTGTCCTTCCTTCATTTGGGTGTCTTTGATAGGAGTAATGATCCTCAGTTTTTCTAAAAAGATAATAGAATAGAAAATATTAGTAAACATTCCTAATTTGATCTGCATTCAAACTGTAAAGGTAATCACTTCGAAACGCTTACCAATCACATGTAAATCTGCAGAAGCCTTGACAGTATCAATGCAGGCAGAGAAGGCTCCTTCATCCTTCAAATCGCAGTTTTTAACAATGAGAGCTCTTCTCTTGCCATCACTAACGATCTCATACTTGTCCCCAGTTTGAAGCTCCATGTCGCCTCTGAACCATTTAAGTTCATAGGTGTCTTTGGATACTGAGCACACAAATTGTGCCTTTTCACCCTCTATCACCTCCTGGCTCTGGGGCTTGGAAATAAACTCAGCTGCCAATTCTAATGAAACATAAATAAATGTTTTCGCAGTAAAGGGATATGGTCAAAAAAGCAAAGGAATATGGTCAAAAGCAAATTACTCTAATGAATAATTCCTGTAGAACTAAGGTAACTAAAATAAATTTGAGCTGCTTACCATTAATCTTTAGTGTAGCTGCAGTCTGTGAATTGGCCAATTTGCAGTTGTATTCTCCAGCATCTTCCAAACGGAGGTCTTGGATAATAAGAGTTCTCTTTCTGCCATCTGCAATTTGTTCATATCTACCACCCTCAGGCAATTCCTGGTCACCTTTATACCATGTAACCTCTGAACTGGACTTGGAGACCTCACAGATCAGTTTAATACTTTCAGTTTCATTGCCTTCAACATTAGCCAAGTTCTTTGTGAATCTAGCCTCTTCCTCTGTAAGCAGAACAAGAAAGCAAGATTAGTTTGGATCTTGTGAATTAAATTTTTTTATGTACAGAAATTGAATTAAAACTCACCAACAACAGTAAGCATGCCAGAGGATTTCGAAGTTCTTGCATCGCATTCATATTCAGCTTCATCATCAAAGACCGCCTTGCTAATGATGAGAATACGCTGTACTCCCTTGGCAATGATCTCATACTTTTTGCCCTTTCTTATTTCAATGCCATCTTTGTACCAGTGAACCTATTGACACAAATGCCCACAAATTAGATTCAGCTTCATTTATTCTCATGTATATATCATAGTGGTATATCAAGATTTATCTAAAGTGAATGTAATACCTTGGCACTTTCACGGGAAACTTCACATTCAAATTTAGCAGACTCCTTCTCCTTGACCTCAACATCATGAAGAGGCTTAGTGAACTCAATATGTGGAGCTAATAGGGAAAAATAAAACATGAGCATAATATAAAAATGTATTATCTAATTAACAAAACAAATCATTACATTTTCAAATGTTTTTTATTCTTAATACTACATTATTCTTATGTCTTTATTTACTTACGCTCAACACTCAGGAAAGCAGAGGTCTTAAAGTGTTCTGCATCACACGTGTACACTTTGGAGTCATCAAGAGTACAGTCTTTGATTATCAGCTTCCTTATGCGGCCCTCAGCCACCATTTCGTATTTCTTTGTTTTGCGAATTTCCTGTCGATCTCTGAACCATTTGACATCAGCTTTATCTCTGGAGAGTTCACACTCAAGAATAGCTGTTGCCTCCTCTTCAACAGTCTGGTCCTCCAAGGGCTTGGTAAACTCAACAGGTGGCTCTGTGGGAGATAATTAGTTATGTAAAATTAGGCAGCAGGAAAGTGCAATGCATCTGGAAAAACACAAAACACCTGGAAATCTGTTACAGTTTTATGTGTATGTAATGTTCAGAGTTCCTTTTACCGTTTACTGTAAGTGAGGCCTGGGCCTGAAAGTCCTTTGCTGTTATCTTTACAAAGCCAGCATCTGTCATCGTGACGTTTCTCAGAGTTAAGCTGTGCAGTCTGCCTTCTGCTCTAGTTACCACCTGCATATTACAAAAAGAGCTACTTGAGAGCAAAGCCCACTACAAATAGTTTTAAACTCTTGTTAAACAAAAACATGTTCATAAGCTATTTCAAAATATTATAGGAGAAATAATTGTGTTCTTCTGATTAAAAGGACACATTAAAATTATGTTATACAATTTATATATATTTTACATACATTATTATGATCACCACTCTAACAAACACTCATGATGTTGGTTAAAATAGATAAAGAAACACTTGTAGGGCAGAACAGCTCACTATGTTCTCACTATCTCAAAAACCTCTGCTGTAGTTTGGCCATTGGCTCTAAGTCCATATAAGACAACATCATTGTGGCAAATGATAATTAAATTTGGAAAAAAAGGTCACTTCAGTATGTTCTACATATATGTGAAGCAGTCTACATATGCAGCTACAGAAACATTGTTGTGTAACTTTTCGTAAAAAAATTAAGAGAATCAGCCCAAAATGTTAATGTTAATACATTAGCATAAAAGGCACATAAAATATAAGAATATTTTTATCTCTCAAACTTACTGTATCACTTGGCTCAACTTTTTTTGTTCCAACAAACCATTCAACAGCAATGCCCTCATACGAAAGTTCACACTCAAAAGTTGCGGTTTCTCCAGCAGTAACCATGATATCCTGTAGAGGCCGCAAAAGGCTAATTGTCCGAGCTTGGGATTGAGAAGAAATCATTATTAGTTACCTCAGAAAATAAACCCTTTCTTTTAAAATGTTTCAAATACTCTTTCTATCCTTATTCAAGTACTCATGCTTCCATTGCCTTCAAGCTTCTAGCATAAACCCAGAGTCTTATTTTATCAGTCGGAGTGCCTGTCAATTGGCATACCAGGATTTCATGTAATGCCATTGGTCAGCAAGCAGGGACCAATGATAAGGGCTGCCAGTCATTCACCACCCCCTCTAGATAAGGCTAGCAGGGTCTAAAATAACCATGTTATGATAGGCTAAAACTTCCAGATACAGCACATATAGCAGATACAGATGGATCACAAATTAAAGTATAAACTAACAGGGTTTTGGTTACGTGCTAGAGAGACAATGGACCACCATGCATACTCTTGCCCACAAGAATATGGTGTAAGATGATGCTGACGATGTCGCTTTTTTCAGATCGCTGTACACCATTGCACTGATGTTCTCACTCACCAATAGACCAAAGGCCGTCCTTTTTTTCTTTCGGAAAATCTGAAAGTTATGGCCATAATCTATTTAGATGATGATCTTCAACCCTATTTACTGATGTCTTTTCCACAGGTCTAAATGTGAATGCCACTTTAGGCACTGTTTTTAAAGTTGTTTTTTTTTGTCTGCTACTTTTACACAGTATTGGTTGGGCAAAAATGGACATTTAAGTGGGTATTAAGGTAGGTATTAAGCAGTACATTTCAAGTCCAAAGTTATACTCATACATTTATATAAACCAAATACAGAGTACTTAGTGATTATTGACAATAAATAAATAAATAAAATGCATAGCCTGTGGTTTAAAAAAAACCTTACCTTTAACTCTGAGCTGAGCACTGGATTTAGCATTGGCAGCACTGAAGTCCACAGCACCAGCCATGTCCATGCGTACATTGTAGAGAATCAGAATGTGCTTGGTGCCTTCTTCTTTAATCTCACAGTCCTATTGAGAGTAGATATTTAGCTTCACTAAAAGAAGTATGTAGATTCTCCATTTAAAAACCATGAGTATTAAAAAGGTGATTGATTATGTGTGATCCAATTCTTACAGCTGACTGGTGCAAAGCCTCTCCTTTGAGTTTCCAGTGTCCATGTACATCCTCTTCTGAGATCTCTACTTCAAATCGAGTGGATTCAGTCTCTGTAACCTCCACACTGTACAGTGGACGGGTAACTTTAATGTCACGCTCTGCAGAGAAAATAGGGAATTTAATAAGAAACGTAATTGGTAATAGACAACATATGTTTCTCATTTGTATGTGGGAAATTATATGCACCTTCAATGTTCAGCTTAGATGTAGTTTTGTCAGAACCACAGTCACAGACATATTCGCCAATGTTGGCCTTCTCTGCTTTCCTCACTGTCAGAATGCGTTTCTTTCCATCAGCTTTAATAAGAATGTTCTTTGATGGGATAATCTCTGTGCCATCTTTAAACCATTTCACCTCAGCAGAGGGTTTGCTTAGTTCACACTTCAACACAACCTCATCCTTCTCGACTGCTGTGTAGTCTTGTAGCTTGGTAATGAAATAAGCATCTCCCTCTGAAAACAAGAAAAAAATTTCTAAATTGACTGAAATGTTTCTAAAACATTATTTGATTTAAAATCATATGCAGATTAAAATATTTACCAAGCACTGTAAGCATGGCCTCTGATGTCTTTCCAAGAGCCTCTACTTTAATAAGTGAGGTATCATCAATGGACACCTCCTTGAAGGACAGAGTGTGGATCTTGCCATGTTCAGACATGTGTACCACTTTACTTGGATGCAAACGGATATCATTCTTGTACCAGCTTACTTGAATCTTTTCATGAGAAAGTTCAATGCTGAATTCTGCTGTCTCACGCTCCTTGACAGTAACATCCTTGATGGGTTTGACAAACTCCAGACGAATACCTAAGTGTGAAATAAGGAATATAAATGGGAGAAAAAATATTATATATGGAGAAGTTAGTAGATAAATGTATATCTCAACCCTCCAAAACTGATCCAAAAATGTATTTCTTTTACCTTGGATGACCAGTTTGGCAGTGGTTCTCTTGTCCTCAGCTTCAAACATGTATTTAGCCTCATCTTCATAAGCAGCTGATTTAAGAATAAGTATGTGCCTTTTTCCCTCAGACAGAATATTAAATTTATCATCTGCCTTCAGCTCTTGAGAGCCCTTCATCCATCGGAAGGTCTTCGCTTCACGTGACAGTTCACATTCAAATCTTGCCTCATCTTTCTCATATACATTTACATCACTCAAAGGCGTGACGAATGTGATAGGCAGTTCTGTAACAAGAGCATTTTCATTTTGATTTAATTTTAGAATATAATTGGTATGATTTTTATAAAGTAAGAAAGTATGGAAACACTGCAAGAAAACACTACCTTTTACTTTAAGATTTGCCGCACACTTAGCATTTGCACCCTGGAATTCAACCTCTCCTGTCTGGGCAACTCTGCAGTTGTACAGTGTCAATATGTGTTTTGAACCATCCTTAATGATCTCAACATCCTGTTTGGTTTTTTTTTAAAAAAGAACAAATTATATTTCTATTTACACACTGGAATATTTCTTTACACATGGTGTTAAAAAAATCATTTTCAGGGTCTAACATAACAGAATTCCATCCTTACAGCTGAAGGACTGAGGACTTCGCCCTTCAGTTTCCACTGGCCATGGATATCATCCTCTGAAATTTCAACTTCAAAACGGGCAGTCTCTCCATCGAACACTTCAACTCCATACATGGGTCGGACCACCTTCACATCACGAGCTGAAATTTTGCAGTCAGTATTTAGAGGAAGTGAAGCTACAGGATGCTGAATTACCCATTTGTGAATAATTTAAAAGATCACCTTCGATGTTAACATTGGAAGATGTCTTGTCTGTTCCACAGTCACATGCATATACTCCTTTGTCGTTCTGTTCCACTTTTTTAATGTTGAGGATTCTTCGTTTACCCTCAACTTTCATGGCAACCAACTTTGAGGCCTTAATTTCAATCTCATTATGGAACCACTTGACAGGAACATCTTTGCTCAGCTCGCAGTCGAGAGTAACCTCTTCTTTTTCGACAGCAGTGTAGTCTTGCAGCTTGGTAATGAATCGTGCATCACCCTCTGCAAAAATAAGCTGAATTAGACAAATTCACAGACAGAAAATCATACAAAGGTGTGCCTTATGTGCCGAGTAGGGAATAAAAGCAAGTGTCCGAACCCTCAACGTTACAGATGTTTACCAGTGTTTATTCATGATTAAAATTTCATCTTAAAAACAATAAAGAAATAGAAAGAAAAAAAGGTTACCTATAACCAGAAGCTTAGCCTTGGTTGATATTCCTTTAGCTTCTGCCTTTATTTGACAAGTATCATCTAGTGTGACTTCCTTGATTTCTAATATATGCTTTGTCGCTTCAACATGTATTATTACTGTTCTGCTTGGATGCAATCTAATTTCATTTTTGTACCAAGCCACTGGCACATTCTCATGAGAGAGATCAATGTCAAACAAGGCCGTTTCGGTTTCCTTTACGGTTTGATCCTTTAACTCTGAGATGAACTTCAGCCTCATACCTATGATGTTATACATCATGTCACATTATTTCACTGTATAACACATTTCCTTACACAGGTTTATTTCACGGTTTTGCCGTCTTCAGTTCAAGTACTATTCTGTGCAAAATGATTACCATGAAGAGAAAGGATAACCACTTACCCTCTACCGTTAGTTTTGCTGTTGATGTTTTGCCTAACACCTCAATGGTGTATTCTCCCTCATCATCAAATTCACAATTATTTATTATCAAAATGTGTTTTTTCCCATCATCAATGATTTCGTAATTATTTCCAGATGTAATAATATCAGAACCTTTAAACCACATCACTTTAGGCACATCCTTATTGACTGCACACTCAAATTTGGCCTGTTTCTTTTCAGGCACAGAAACATCTTTCAACGGGACAGTGAATTCGATTTCCATTTCTGGTAGGTACAACATGACATGAGCTCAGCGTAATACAATACATCAATTAAACGTAACAAAAATGTAAAATTTTCTCTTTATATGAGAACATAACATTTTTTATGTTTGCTTTACCTTTCACTGTAAGCATAGCACTTGTCACAGCATTCAAAGCTTGGTATGTAACTTCACCAGCCTGATCAAGCTGAACATTTTTCAAAGTAAGGAAGCGCTTCGTGCCCTCAGCTTTAATATCACAGGTCTTGAAAATAAACACAGAAATAGTCAAATATACAATTTCTCAACATGTTTGATGAAAAGCCTTTGAGTCACAAAACATATATGGTTGTACGAAAATATAACTTGGTCTTACAGGTGATCTTGTTAGAACCTGCCCTTGAAGTTTCCATTCTCCGGGCACATCATCTTCAGAAATTTCAGTATCAAACTTCGCTTCCTCCTTTTCAACCACTTCCACACTAGCAAGGGGTTTTAGGATTTCAGCTTCACGCTCTGAAGGGGTATTAAACATAAAACATGAGACAAGAAAACAAATAATTATCGATTTCTTTAAGACAGTAAAAACTATATAAGCCAAAGCACAATGCTACTTACCGCCAAGTGTGAGCTTTGCTGTGTATCGTTTGCCCTCAACTTCCATGGCATACTCCCCAACATCGTCTGGTTGTGCATTCTTAATGGTCAGAACAATGTCTTTTCCATCCTTCTTGACTTCACTTTTATCTGTGGGTTCATTTGGTATCTCTTCATTACCCTTAAACCACTTCCAGTTGGGAGTGTCTTTGAAGAGCTCGCACTTAAAGGTAGCAGTGGCCTTTGGTTTTACATGTTGGTCCCTCAGTGGTTTCACCAACCAGTCTCTGATGAATTCTGTAAAATATATATTTATTATGCATTAACTATTCTGCATCTTAGAAATGACCTTTTTATATACATAAATGTTATTTTATATAATATAATAATATAATATAATATAATATAATCTGTTATAATATATATAACAGAAAGATAACATACCTATAATCTTCACAGATGTTTCGGTTTTCAGATTCTCACATTCACAGGTATAAATACCAGCATCACTGTCATTTGCATCCTGGATTGTCACAGCATGCTGCAGTCCAATGATATTAATGGCAATCTTGCCGGCAACTGATGTGAGCTCTTTGCCGTCCTTTTTCCAGACCACACTTCGTTCTTTGTTCAACTCACAGGTCAAGTACATGGGCTGTCCCTTGATCACCGATACCTCCTCTTCCAGGGTCTTGATAAATTTAACAGGCAGCTCTAGTTTACATAAAAAAAGTAAAGTAGTTAATCTAAATTTACCCAGGAGGACTGTTACATTTTATCAGTATGAAATAAGGTCAAAACTCTGCTCACCTTCAACAATAAGTCTGGCAGTGGACGTCTTCTCTTTGTTCCCTAGCTTGGCAACACATGTATACTCCCCTCTGTCAGAAAGCTGAACATCAATGATGGCCAATTTTCGATCTTTTCCATCTGAAGTAAATTTGTACTTCGGACTCTCCCTTATATTACTTCCATCCTTCATCCATGAAGTTATAGCAGTAGAAGGTGAAATCTGGCACTCAAACACAGCAGAGGAACCGATAGACTCAGCCTCCTGCAACACAATGTCTTGAACCTCTTTCACAAATTTAAGAGGGACAGCCTTAAGCTGGAAAGCAAATGGTGACTCTCCAGGAGGCTTGTCACCTCCACCGCCAGGTCTGAGACCCTTTCCACGTCCTGCATCACCAGGAGATGGAGTTTGACGTGCTGAAAGATGTCCGTTAAGAAGATTGTTAAATTGCAACTAGAAACATGGTGTTGGCTATTTAATATTTTGTTATATACTTGGACATAATCAGAATGTGTCCTTACGTCTAAGCCCTCTGCCTCTGCCCACTGCTCCCTCTTCCTTGGGTTTTCCATCTGTTAAACGAAATGTAATAGTAGCACAAAATTGCTTTTGCGATTCAAACTTTACTTAACATATACTTACATACTTGTGATACTTGTCATGGAAAGCAAGAAGATGTAATACTTTTTTAAGCAACACAACATGCATATTACTGAAATAGCTTATGTAAGTAGATAATGTAGAAATGAAGAAAATACATATGTAAAAAACAAGATGAAACAATATTTGACAAACAATATTTGACATAAATTTGACAAAAGACAGATAACAGTTGACATTTACAAACAGAGCAAGTGACGTACATGTACAGACAATTACTGACATCACAAAAAAACATATAAAAGAGGGGGAAAGTTTTCATCACAAGGATGGTCTTAGGAAATGAAAAGTAGGAAGATGGAAATTGTTAAACTAAAATATGCTGGTTAAACTGGAGGATGTAAATTATTTGTGATTATTTTGAGGGTTCTGGACAGGAATGAAATGCCAATGGGCAGGTTTGGGTCTCCCTCTCACCTATCTTGTCACCTGTGTCACCTGGAGTTTCGATGGCTCCATCCTCCAAGGAGGAACACAATTCTTCTTCATACCCTTCAGAAGGAACAAGCTCCCACCCCCATGTTTCTTCTTCTTCTTCTTCCTCATTCTCATCTTTAATTTTTTCCTCAGATATGACTTCTTCTTGCCGAGTTGGAATCGTTTGCAGCTGCACAGCTCCAGGAGATAACTCCTTCATTATTTTTATTTTTTCTTTTTCAGGATGTTCCTGAGATGCTTTTTCATGTTGGGAGGATATCGGGACCTTTTTTAGAGTAACAGACTCTTTTAAGTCTTGAGGTGAGACTTTTTTAGGAACTGTTGCACTGGACTTCCTCTGCACTGGAATGGGTTCACTTTTGGGTGAAAGAGTTCCTTTTATTTCTACACCTTTTTTAATGGGTTTTAAAGATATTTTCTCTTCTTCCATCATTTTTCCTGGAAGAGTACCACTCTTTTTAAGAAGAGGTGGTTTACATTCTTCTTTTGGGCTTTCTTTTGCTTTGGTCACTGTGGCCAGAGAAGGTTTTTCTTCTTTAGGTTCCTCAACCTTCGGTGAGATCTTTTCAAGCATGCTATCACTTTTAGTGTGTTCCACTGGTTTTAATAATATGTGTTCTTTTTCTTCATTTTCCTTTAAAATGTGTCTACCCTTTTTAATTATCAGTGGCTTTGCTTCTTCTTTTGGACATGTTTCTGTCTTCTTTACTTTAATTTGAACCTTATCTTCTTTTTCCATCCTTTCACCGTTTTTTGTCCTCTCCTGATCCTTTACCAATTTCTCCACCTCATCATCCTCTGTTGGAACTCTTTTTGTTTTAGTAAGTAACTCAGGTTCTTTATGTTCACCTTTGTCTGCTAGAACCACAGGTTTCTGTGCCACCGTTTCTGCTATCTTTTTAGATGTTGGTGTAATTTCCTTTTTCTTTATAGGGGCAACAGTTGATATATCAGGTCTTTCAGCTGATTTCAGCACTACTTTTTCTTGTTCCTGCAGAGATGGTGGTATCTTGGATATTTTTTTAATATTTTGGCTTGGAGTCTGTTCTTTTGGCATCCTGTCCTTCTGGAAATCCCTTTGGTCGTTAGGTCTTCCAGTAACTTTAAGTAAGACTGGCATATCCTGTTTCTGTTGCTCATCAGTGGGTTTATGATATTGTTCTAAGGCAGTAAATGTCACATCACAAAAAGCACAATATTCAAGACACAGGACAGCCAAATACAACAGACAACACTCAACATTACTAATGTCAGTTATATTACACTTTAGCTAATTCATGGTATTGACGAGCTTTTAATATGCTCCCAGACAGCATCTATAATGATAGCTCATTGCCAACAACTAGAATACATCTTTCAGTATTTCAGTGTGATAATTGTAAAATAAAGAAACAAGGCAGATAACTGACACACCTTAGAGAACACAAACAAAAAACAAAAACAGTGGAGTCCAATAATTAAATATTAACAATATATTGAACAGTTTTAAATGAGTTTTTGTAGCATACCAGAAATAAAGTAACAACATACCTTTTTGGACTGGTCCAGGAGTTTGAACAGGACCATGATCTGTAGAGATTAAAACATTTTAAAAGAGTTATAATTTGATAGTGAAACAAATAAAGCAGCACAGCACTACACTGCAAGTTTGTGTTATATTTAATCAGACGGCCTTAAACAGTTTAAACAAAGGGTTGTAAAAACAAACTGTAAATAAAATTCACTGTCCCCGCAGTTTTAAACTGAACATCATGAACATTATTTAAATATGTAAATGTACATCAGTATATAAAAGACTTTTGTGTTTTGTGTTACAAATTTTTATTAACTTAAACTGGATTAATTCCACAATTTGAGTAAACAGAAAAAAAAACTAATCACACATATTAATAACTATAAAAACTAAATAAATAAATGATAATGTTGATAATGGTTTAAGTCCAATAAAAAATTAAAACAAAAACAGTGACTCTTCTGGCTATGCTTCATGGAACCCCTGGTTTGAGACCCAGTGGTTTAGATACCTGACTGTAATGTTGACCACTAAAAATAAGGAATTTGCTCAAATATGTGATATTTGTAATGGAAGCCAAGATGTAACACTTTTTAAAGCAACATGACATGCATATTATGGAAATAGCTTATGTAAGTAGATAATCTACATTTATGAGTGAAAATTAAGAAAAAAAAACATGTAAAAAACAAGATGAAACAATATTTGACAAACAATATTTGACATAAATTTGACAAAAGACAGATAACAGTTGACATTTACAAACAGAGCAAGTGACGTACATGTACAGACAATTACTGACATCACAAAAAAACATATAAAAGAGGGGGAAAGTTTTCATCACAAGGATGGTCTTAGGAAATGAAAAGTAGGAAGATGGAAATTGTTAAACTAAAATATGCTGGTTAAACTGGAGGATGTAAATTATTTGTGATTATTTTGAGGGTTCTGGACAGGAATGAAATGCCAATGGGCAGGTTTGGGTCTCCCTCTCACCTATCTTGTCACCTGTGTCACCTGGAGTTTCGATGGCTCCATCCTCCAAGGAGGAACACAATTCTTCTTCATACCCTTCAGAAGGAACAAGCTCCCACCCCCATGTTTCTTCTTCTTCTTCTTCCTCATTCTCATCTTTAATTTTTTCCTCAGATATGACTTCTTCTTGCCGAGTTGGAATCGTTTGCAGCTGCACAGCTCCAGGAGATAACTCCTTCATTATTTTTATTTTTTCTTTTTCAGGATGTTCCTGAGATGCTTTTTCATGTTGGGAGGATATCGGGACCTTTTTTAGAGTAACAGACTCTTTTAA
Source organism: Duopalatinus emarginatus (assembly GCA_028565595.1). Classification (NCBI taxonomy): domain Eukaryota; kingdom Metazoa; phylum Chordata; class Actinopteri; order Siluriformes; family Pimelodidae; genus Duopalatinus; species Duopalatinus emarginatus. Next base: position 2,922,039 of record JAOVVF010000047.1, read on the forward strand.
GTCTTGAGGTGAGACTTTTTTAGGAACTGTTGCACTGGACTTCCTCTGCACTGGAATGGGTTCACTTTTGGGTGAAAGAGTTCCTTTTATTTCTACACCTTTTTTAATGGGTTTTAAAGATATTTTCTCTTCTTCCATCATTTTTCCTGGAAGAGTACCACTCTTTTTAAGAAGAGGTGGTTTACATTCTTCTTTTGGGCTTTCTTTTGCTTTGGTCACTGTGGCCAGAGAAGGTTTTTCTTCTTTAGGTTCCTCAACCTTCGGTGAGATCTTTTCAAGCATGCTATCACTTTTAGTGTGTTCCACTGGTTTTAATAATATGTGTTCTTTTTCTTCATTTTCCTTTAAAATGTGTCTACCCTTTTTAATTATCAGTGGCTTTGCTTCTTCTTTTGGACATGTTTCTGTCTTCTTTACTTTAATTTGAACCTTATCTTCTTTTTCCATCCTTTCACCGTTTTTTGTCCTCTCCTGATCCTTTACCAATTTCTCCACCTCATCATCCTCTGTTGGAACTCTTTTTGTTTTAGTAAGTAACTCAGGTTCTTTATGTTCACCTTTGTCTGCTAGAACCACAGGTTTCTGTGCCACCGTTTCTGCTATCTTTTTAGATGTTGGTGTAATTTCCTTTTTCTTTATAGGGGCAACAGTTGATATATCAGGTCTTTCAGCTGATTTCAGCACTACTTTTTCTTGTTCCTGCAGAGATGGTGGTATCTTGGATATTTTTTTAATATTTTGGCTTGGAGTCTGTTCTTTTGGCATCCTGTCCTTCTGGAAATCCCTTTGGTCGTTAGGTCTTCCAGTAACTTTAAGTAAGACTGGCATATCCTGTTTCTGTTGCTCATCAGTGGGTTTATGATATTGTTCTAAGGCAGTAAATGTCACATCACAAAAAGCACAATATTCAAGACACAGGACAGCCAAATACAACAGACAACACTCAACATTACTAATGTCAGTTATATTACACTTTAGCTAATTCATGGTATTGACGAGCTTTTAATATGCTCCCAGACAGCATCTATAATGATAGCTCATTGCCAACAACTAGAATACATCTTTCAGTATTTCAGTGTGATAATTGTAAAATAAAGAAACAAGGCAACTGATACACCTGTAACAACTGTGGATTAATTCCACAATTTGAGCAAACCCCAAAAAAACTAATCGCCCACATTAATGACTATAAATACTAAATAGAAACATGATTATGTTGATAATGGTTTGTGTGAGACATAGTGCAAAATATGGCAAATGAATATCAGCAAACAAATAGTTAAAATCCACCACATATAAATAAATATCTAAATAAAAATTATATAATGAAGACAAGAAGAGCACATAACACAAGGTATAAAACAAGTCTAGCACAAGTAAAATAGTGACACATAAAGAAACGTTCTCTACCTTGAGGAGGAGAGTCTGTTTGGTCAACTGGTGCTTCAGGTGTTGCCTTACGCTCCAGATGTGGCTCTTTAAATGAAAGCATGTCATTTTCACAGTCAATAAATAATCATATGGATAGAAATAAGTGCTGAATTACATACTGAATGAAATGCATATTTTAAAGAACACAAAATAAGATGCAGCTGATACATCAAGGAAAAAAGAAGAGGACAAATCAGACTGAGACTCTACCTAAAGAGGGAGAGACTTGTTGTGCAAGTGGCACCATTATTGGCTCTGGCGCCTCAGGTGTTGCCTTCCTCAACACAGCTGACTCTTTAAATAAAATTACGTACATTGTAACAGAGAAAATTCTGACAAAAAGTAAACAGAAAACAGACATATAAAAGACATGGAACAGACATAATACCTTGAGGAGGTACTTCTTGTTGTGTTACTGTTGCCTTTGGTGCCTCGGGTTTTGCCTTCTTTACCACAGTTGGCTCTTTAAATAAAAGCAATCCAGTCAAGAAATTGTATTAAGAATATACAGCTGTGCTGCATTACAGAATTTTCAGACAGACACAAAGAGGAACATTGAACAAAGTCATCTTATATTGCTTTAAGGACTCAGAAGTAGAGAGCAGAAGCAGAAACAATAACAACAACAACAACAACAAAGGAAGACATGGAAGCCAAGGCAGTACCTTGAGGTGGAGAGATTTTTTTCTCAACTGGCACCTCTGTGGGCTCTGGTGTCTTAGGTGTTGTTTTCTTTACTACAGTTGGCTCTTTAAATAAAAGGAGGCCAATGTCACAAACAAGAATTTATATTTTGCATGGACAAATTGCACAGTCTGCAAACAGCACAGTAAGAGAAAAACCTAACAAAGTTATTGTGTTTTATTAATACAGAGGAAGGCAGCAGGAAAAAAACTGAAGACATGGAAGCCAGGGCAGTACCTTGAGGTTGAGAGACTTTTTTCTCAACTGGCTCTACTGTGGGCTTTGGTGCCTCAGGTGTTTCCTCATTTTCCACAGCTGGCTCTTTAAATAAAATTATGCCAGTGACATGTTAATTAATTAATATTGTGCAATGAAAGATGTGCTGCGGAACAAAACATGAAACTACACACGAAGAGGAACACCTAGCACAGCTGTTTAACTTTGTCTTTAGGACACAAAAGAAAAGAATAGGTAGAAGAAAAGAAAACAGAAAGCAGGAAAACCAAGGCAGTAGCTTGAGGTGGAGAGACTTTTTCCCCAACTGCCACCACTGTTGGCTTTGCTACCTCAGGTGTTGCTTTCTTCTCTACAGTTGGTTCTTTAAATAAAACCATGCCAATGGCACGTTCAATAATCAATATTGTGATAGGAAATATGTGCTACACAACATAATGTCAAATTATACCCGAAGAGGAAAACCAAACATAGCCATCTAACATTGTCTTAAGGACACAAAAGAAGAGAACAGGCAGAAGAAAACAAAACAGAAAGCATGAAAACCAAGGCAGTACCTTGAGGTGGAGAGACTTTTTTCTCAACTGCCACCACTGTTGGCTTTGCTACCTCAGGTGTTGCTTTCTTCTCTACAGTTGGTTCTTTAAATAAAAGCAGGCCAATGTTGCAGTTAAGGATTGATATTAAGCACAAAAGAAGTGCTGCATTACAGAATTTTTCTAAATGCACATAAAGAGGATCAAAAAAGAACATCTAGCCATGCCTATTCATATTGTACCTATGGGCACACAGAAAGAATATAGGGACAAAAAACAAACAAACAAACAAAAAAAGAAGACATTGAAGACCAAGCAGTACCTTTTTGTGGTGTCACTGTTGGTTTTGGTGCCTCAGGTGTTGGCTTCTTCTCAACAACTGGCTCTTTAAAGAAAAGCAAGCCATTGTCACAATACAAAATACATATATAATATGCATGCCTACACTGTGTTGAAATAGACCACATACCTTATTAAATTAATTGTTAGACAGTACTGTGTCTATTTTGTTGTTGTTACAAAATTAAGAATAGAGAATGAAATATTTTTAAAAAAAGAATAATAATTTTACACAACTAAAGAAGAGCATAAGATAATTTCGCTTGCCTACTCGGCAAGCATTGTAAGACAAGAGAAAGAGCACTTTGTATAACGTGCATAAAGAGTGTAGACATTCCAAAGAAGGCACATGTACAAGTGTTTCTCAAAGTACCTCTTTCAGGCATTTTAAGTTCTTTCTTCATTTTAATGTTATTTTCTTTAGGCATTACTTTCATAGATGTGTCCTCTTTTGGTGCCACCACTTTATCAACAAGTTCTGGCTTAGTTTGTGAAACATCATTCTTGAACACCATCTTCGGAAGCTTTTTACCTTCTTCCACAACACCAGACGTCTCAGACATCATGGTTTCAGGATGCATTACTTGTATAATTGGTTTAACCTTCATTTCAGGGATCTCTTGCTTTGTGAGTGTTTCTGTGATCTTGGTTTTAGAATGCATCACTTCTATAATTGGCTTAACCTTAATTTCAGGGATCTCCTCCTTTGGAAGTATTTCTGTAACTGGCAAATACTTTTTCCTCATTGAATCTTCTGGGTTAAAAGTTTGTTCCTTATGAGCCACCTTCATTTCCACATGAACTTCTTGAGTCTCTTCAGGTTGAACTACAATGTCAGCATCTTTGTATGAAAGCTGCTCCCTTGAATCCAGATGTTGCACTTTTTTCTTCTTCTCTACCTCAGCAGAATTGTCCACCGTGCATAAAGTTTGTTCAACGCTCTTCAGAGCTGTATAGACTAAGATGTAAAGATAAAATAAGTTGTAAGATTGCACAATGTGGCAATAGCAGAAGAACCTTTAAACACACACATGCATTAAAGAAAATAAAGCCCCCATATACAACCTTACATTTACATTTGAGAAAATTAACATATAAAGAAAGCCTTTAACTACATGCTAAACTAAAACTTGATGTAAATACATTTGTGTAATTTTGTGTAAGATGGTGCTTGATCGATTTAGGTACTAACTAACCTAAACAGAAAGCTATCCAGATCACACATACCTTGTGTATGACCAATCTCTGTCTGCTTTTGAGATTTAGCCACTGTCTTTTTCTCAGATGGCATTTCTGCAAGATTAGCTTTAGCTACTTTTAGAGAAGTCTCTTCAGGACAATACTGAATGTCGTCACTTTTATGCGAGGATTCTTTTAAAATCACTGCCTCCACCCGTGAGCTCTCTTCAGTTTTTTTAGATATGTCCACAGTAAGGTTAGTATTAGAAAACTCTTCTAAAACTTTCTTGGCAGGCACAGCGTCTTTAAAGATAAAACATTGAAACTGTAATTGTATCATATGGCAAGGAGTAAAGAATATTCAACAATTTATTTATATATTTGTTTGTTTGTTTATTTGCTTATTTATTTAATAATCAGTAATATGGTGTCTGTGCAATGTATAAATAGTTTTCTTTATTAAAATTGGTAATAGGAATAACACTAAAACTAACTGACAACTGAATTGCCCTATGAAAGGTCCTGTTAGACTAGACATCATTTTTAACAGGCTTCATATCTCATTTTGGCTAAATATTATATAGTGATGCACAATGTAAATTGAATGGGTTTATATTTTAATAATAATCCTCAAGACCAACCAAGCATACCTCCGCCCGGGGCCAGTTCTGTCCTCTTTTGAGGTTTAGCTGCCGGTGTTTCTTCAGGTAATGTTTCTTGAGTTTGAACTTCAGATGGTTTCAACGTACTGTATTTAGTCTCAGTTTCATAAAACACTTCCTTTGCCACTGTTTTCTTTGACAATTCCACTTTATGTTGACTTTGTTCAACTACTTTAGGAGCTGCTAAGAGTTTAAAAATAATAAAAAAAAAAAACTTCAGGATGTCACCATGTGAAAATTAATATTCAGAACATGAAGACTGTATACTAAACAGGCTACTATTCTCAGCCAGTTGTCTCAATCAGTTGTTATGTTAAATTTTATTTTTAACAGACAAAGTTTTATTACTTTGAGGGCCAGCCTTTTACAGTGTATGTTTAAAGAAAATGTTTTATTCCTGGACATTTATATTTTGCTTATACATTTGATTACCCATTCAGTTTCCCTTCTTAAAAATGCTTTTAATTTAATTTAAACATTTGTTAAAATGTTATGTTACTTGCTTAAGTATGAATAAGGAGACATTAGTGATTAGAGGAAACCCCTCAAACCAAACAAGCATACCTTTGGAAGAATCAGCCTTCTTTTCAATTTGAGGTTTCCTCATCAGCTCACTTTCAGATGGAGCTTTAATTTCAGGTTTAATTTGAACCACTTTCAGTAAAGTCTCCATAGGCTGATATGACAGACTATCACTTTCATATGAGATTTCTTGTCTTGAAATCACTTCCTCTGTCACAGAACATTCCTCTATTCTCTTAGTTATTTCCACTGTTGCATATTGTTTTTGTTCGACTCTTTTTAAAGCTGCAAGTACATGAAACAACAAGATTCCACCATTTGCCAATGTCAGAAGCATGTTCGACATTAACAAGATTTCTGAATGCTATACATGTAAAATGAGTTTTGCTCAGATTGTTAGAGACATAACACATGATCCAAGAAGTACTTTAGTCCTGGTATTAGGGACAAACCGCAAGATCAACCTATCATACCTCTTGTAGGAGCCATTTCAATCTCCTTTTGAGATTTAGTCACAGGTGCTTCCTCAGTTGGAACTTCTGGATATTTAAGTTCAACCACTTTGTAAAAGAAGGAATAATATCAAAAAAAAAAAAAAAAAAAAAAGGAAAGAAGTTAATGATCACACATGACCAACACAAACTTAAAGATTGATAATATCCAGAATAGATTACAGTTTTACAAATTAATTCATAAAATACATTTTGAAGGTGTATAAAGCACAGTTTTTTACAAAATCTTTGATGATTATTAATGGGAAACAATGATAAATGTTTTGGTAGTTATACCTCTCTTTGGCGGACACTTCTGTTTAGGAACAGGTGTCTTTTCTTTCTCCTGAATAAGTTCAGGTTTTGCCAGAGGTAGCTCTAAGGTACTTTGGGTTAGCTCTGGCTCTTCTGTTTGGGTTAGCTCTGGCTCCACCCCTATAGAGATTGATGGTAGGTCAGGCTTTCTAGTTGTTTCTGGTTTTCGAATGCCTGGAGACACATGTTTAGGTTCTGGCTTTTTAGCCAGTTGTACTTCTACTAGCTCTCTATAGGCAGGTGTAACTTCTGGCTCTGCCTTTTGCACCTCAAGTGAAACCTCAGTTGAAGCCTCTGGTTTCCTTGTTAGGACAGGTTCAGGCTCTTGTTTTTTAACTGTCCCAGCCTTCAGTTCTGCAGGCAATTCCAGTTTAGGCTCGATAAACTTTGGTGTTTCAGGTTCAAATGGTTTTTTATCTGGTACTAATTTTGGTGCTTCTCTTGTCTCCTCCACATTGTGAGCTTGGAAAAAAGATATATTGGTTACACTTATAAATATAACAGAGACAATGATGGGTATAATATCTCAAAGACCAGCAAGAGGTTAAGAATTTTGACAACCAATTCTGGTTGCCCCAACACATAGACAATACAAATGGATTTCCATTATAGTAATAATGGCTTGTCACACAGAAACAACACAAAAAGACAAGATTTAACATAAAAAGCCACAAACCAAATGCTTAAATAAATTGCAATCTTACAACTGCTTCCTACAGACAGTTACCTTTCATTGGTGTTTTTTGAGGCAAAAGCTCCTCATGTTTTGTAGTTATTTCTGGTTGAGGTTCTGCTTCTGGCTTCTTAGGAGCACCTAGTTCTTTTAACAAACATTCAATGTAAGAAAATACTGACAAATACTAGAATAATGAAAGTAAACCATACACAAAGAATTTAAGAAATTTAAGAAATTAGGAAACATTCAATAAAAAAGGTACAAACAATACGACACATAAACGACATACAGACAAACGGAAACAGACAGAAATAGACAGAGATAGACAGAAATAGACAGAGATAGACAGAGATAGACAGAAATAGATTGACAGACATATAAACAAGGACCTATTCTACTCAGACAGAATACCTTTTATTTGTGTGGACTCAGGTTTCTTTGTAACTGAAATCTTAGGTTCTGACTTAGTTTCAGGTTTTGGCTCTGTTTTCTGTGTAGCTTTTGGTTCAGGTTTAGGCTCAGCTTTAGGCTGTAGCTTCTGTGTGGTTTTTGGTACAGGTTTAGGCTCTGGCTTCTGTGTAGCCTTTGGTTCAGGTTTAGGCTCAGGTTTAGGCTTTGGCTTGGCTACATCTACTTGTACCACTTTAGGTTCAGTTGACATCTGAGGTTTGGGCTTAGGTGCCTCGGGAACTGCAGGTTTTAGAACATTTTTAGATAAGACACAACTATTAGAGTCTAAAAGATGGGACTAACAGACAGCACAGATAGTAACAAGAATAATGTCAACATATTAAAGATTTGTAAAGAAATAAACAAAAAATGCAAATCACAAGAAATGTTGCACATTTGCACACAAAGAAGATTTAGTAAAATTACTATTTACTTAGATTTTACATAAGACCCATAAATTAATGCTTGCAGATCCTGCAGCAATAAAAAAAATCTGTAAAGCAACATATGAGATCAGTAACAAAGACAATTATGATGAGTACCTTTAAGTGTAGGTGCTTGTTTGGACTCAGGGACAATTGTTACCAGGACTGTTTCCTCTACAGGCATGACTTCAGGTTCTAAAAATAAAACATTAAGTAAAACAAAACATTTGCATATTATGTTTATTAAACTGTACCTTTCAAAATAAGACTATTAATGGTCAGTGATCCAAAAAATAATTTTCATTTAGATACTGAGTTCTTGTACGGGGAACACATGAACACATGAATCTTTACGTCTGGTTTATTTGCTAATACTTCGTTGCCCAACTGACAAATTTTTTTTATTTCTTTTTATTATAAACCATTCATGTGCTGGCGAATATAGATAGATCTAGGACATTTAGTATTTAGCATGAGATATATATTTCGTGTAAAAGGAGAAACTGCTAAGCTTAAGCTTATCCACATAAGCATGGTGTTCTCTTACCTGTTTGAGGTTTCCCTTCGGTCTTTAGTGCCTCAACTTTGGGTATAATTTCTTCAACAGGCTTCTTCAATTCTACAACAAATACAGATTGATATGATAAAGATATGAATATATTGTCCAATATTCTTCAGTAGCTTAGTGTGGAGGACATCATACTCGAGGTTTCTGGTGAGATTTACTGACGATGTATTAGACACAACAGTTGGAAGGAGAAACAGGTAGATTAGTCAGTAAAACAGAGCAATAATTGAAGTATTTTATTACATTACTCAGATGATGAGGACAAACAAATGAAAACGTATTAACAGAATGGAAGAGCTTGCAGATAGACACATGGTAAAGATGAAGTAGGCTATCCATTAAGCTCTTGGTTAGTAACATGGTAGCCATGGTATACCTTGAGTTGTTGTGACTTCATGAATGACTTTTTCTTCTTGCACTGTCCAACTCTCATACTCTACCAGGCCAAATTAAAGTGTGCCAAGAACACAAGGGGGAAGAAGCAAGAATGAATAAATATAAGGAATGAGCTCAGACCTTTTTTTTTTTTTTGTGTGTGTGTGTATTTAGTCTTTTATTTAGGTTCTTCAGCATAACTCTCTTTGAGCTAGCCACAAAAGAAAATAATGAGTAATATAAGGAACATAGGAAATATGTGAAGACATGAATGTATGTTGCCTTATTGGTTATAATTATTAGTTTAACAATGTAATTTGTTGAAGAATGAGGGATGGGAAGCTTGTTAGGATGAGGATGGTTGAAATTTAAAATAAGTAATCAGGTTAAAGGTGAAGTAACATTAGAAATAGTACCTGTTACTTCAGTATTTTCTTCATAATGATAATATTCTGTTGACTCATCTTTTAAATAGGAAACATTTGAAAGAAGTCATTATTTATCTAAATTGCATGACCTAGAACATGCATTATATTTAAGACTTAAAATATTTCGTCTTACCTTTAAAACTAATCATAGATGACACCTCAGGCACTTGTATTGTTGTATCTGAGACATCTAAATGTATTAAGAAGTATTGTCATTTAATTATGTAGATTGATTTAATAGTTTAGATTTGAAGAGGTTTGAGCAACTGTCTCTGAACATAAAAAAATACTCACCGTAAGAAATTGTTCCTAAATCAATTTCTGTGAAAGGGCGTAAAATATTGTTACTGGGAATCAACCCATATCACTAAAGGTAATTAACGCAAGGCTAAATGTAATATTTAATTGGTACCTTTGCCTGACAGGTACAGCTCGGCTGTACTTTTAGCTTCACCAATGGGCTCCAGACGTGCAATCACTGAGTACACGCCTAAAACATTATTAAAAAAGATAATAAAGTTTATGAACTTTAATTAAACATTTAAACTGACTGCATTTGTTTACTGTACACACCTTCGTCCTCAGAAGTTACATTATGGATGATCATAAAATGACGGCGTCCCTCACATCGGAAGGCATATTTTGGACTGTCTTTAAGTTCCCAAGAGTCTTTATACCATGTGACGATAGCATTGTCAAACGACAACTCGCACTCAAAAGTTGCAGTTTGGCGCTCCTTCACCACAATGTTTTGAATGCGCTTAGTGAACTGTATTTGTTCAGCTGGAAATAAAACGAATAATTAACTTGTATGGTATATTTCTTAATGTTTTAGTATGCACTATAATTAACCCTTACATTCCTTCATTATTTTTATTTCAAGAAAGAATCGGGCCACCATAGTCATTCAGTTCAAGAATATTATGGAAACAAGAAAACACTCTGTATTTATTAGTAAGAAAACAAAAATGGAGCAAAGAGATTAGTCTGGAAATCAAAAAAACATTATCATAAAAATAAAAGGCATTTTTTCCATTAAATTGAATGTTCACATCATAAGCCCATGGTCTTTGTCCATCATTGGGTGGTGGTGGTGGTGGGGGGGGAGGGTTTCACTGTTTATGTCATAATATGATAAAATGTAATATTTAATAGTAATTTCTAGCTTGTTTTAGTGGTGGTAACTGCTGCAGATTATTGTATATGTTATACTGTAATGCAATGTATTGGTTATACTGTATGTTTCATTGTCAATCCCATTTGAACAGAAAAATGCACAATAGTAAGAAAAACAGTGAATTTGACAAAAGAAAGTGTAAACACGGAGATGCTGTGCAGCCCAGCAGAGTAGAATTAAAAAGGTTCAAAATAAAAACCCAAGAATGTTTTGAACAATAAGTGATCAGACATTTATAATGTTTTTCAGAGGCTGTCACTATAGTCGTGGATATTATACAAGGTTTTCAGGAGAAGGGAACTGATTCCGGACTTGTCCAGTCTTCTTGCATTCCCACAACTGAGCAGCGTTAAGAGGCTAAGACTTGCATGCAAATACTCACGGGTGAAATTAAAACTGTGTTCATGTTAGTAATCAGTGTGCTACTGGCAGATTTAACTTCTTACCATGATGAGGCCTTTGCTTGTTCTTATCTCTCTCTGTGTCAGAATTGTAAAACTGTCTCAACACAGTTCTATACATGGCAATTGACAACGAAATCCAAGCAAAGGTAAAAAGACTTACCTGTGACTGTCAGTGTAGCACTGGAGATGTGTGGGCCACAGACAACACGGTAATTTCCCTGGTCACTTGTCTCGACATTCTTGATCTTCAACAAGTGACGATCGCCCAATACTTTAATATCATATTTACTGCTGTTTTCAAGCTTCTTTGAGTCTTTGTACCAAGACAGAGCGATTTCTGAGTAGTTGATCTTAATTTCACACTCAAACACAGCTTCTCCATTAACCTTGGTAGTTTGATCTTTGATGTCATTGACCAGGGTAATGGGCTGCAAAAAAGGAAAGAATGCACATGGTCATATATAACAGTAAATACATGATTATAGTAAGTTCTAAATCTGAATCCTTGAAAACACTCGTACTTCAGTTTGTTCCATTCTTCTTTGCAAATCAGCCACAAGCCTAGCCAAATCCTCATCGGATTCTCTGCTACGTTCGTATTCCTTATAAAATAAAAAAAGAATAAATAAATACATTTGCAAAACATGATTATATAGCAATACAATAAAGAAAACATTGTAACAGGGAAACCTACTGGTCTTCCACTTTCTTCACCCTTCTCTTTCTTGAGCTGCTCAATGGCCTGAAGAAGACCACGATAATCTGTGATACCGTACATGCGAGCGTATTTCTCATACTCTTTAGGGTCTACATTTCTTAGCAGCTCAATTATGTCAATGTCTTTGTCCTCCTTTGGACTTTTCTGCTTTGATGGTGTCCTGAAAATAACAGATAAGAGCAGGGGTTCCACTTATATATGTTTTATTTGCTTACGTATATTTTAAAAGATATAGTATGTTATAATTACACTTATAAATATGGACAGCCTTAATTTTTTTACTCACTTCTTCAGTTTCACTGTTTCAGGTACAATTTCGTGCTTTTCATCAACAGTCAGATCAGTGCTGGATTCGATTTCGCCATGTTTGTTTGATGCAACACATCTATACTGGCCAGCATCAGATTTTGTCACCTCTCTAATTTCCAATTTGGCATCTTGGCCCTTTTGCTCAATAGCAATGCGACCACCATGAGTCACCTGCCTCCATTTTCCCTTCATCCATTTCACGCTAGGAATGGGATCACCACCAACCTTGGCGATGAAGGTTGCAGTGCCCTCTGTAAAGCAGAACATGACATGCCTATAAATAAAACATGCAACATCAAAATAGGACATTTCTGTGGAAATAAGCACTTACTCTCTGCTATACGGACACTCTTAGGTACATCAATGAAGAACAAGTTGTCAAGTTTCTGAGCAGGCTGAGGTGCTGTAGGTGCTGTTTGAGCTGCCGCAGGGGCCGCTCCTGCTGGTTGAAACAGAAAATGATATTTGAAATAACCAAACTTGAAAACTATGTTTGTAAATAAAAGCAAAGACATAAGGGATAAGCCAAATTTCCATGTTGGGGAAAAAATATGACTTACGATGACATATAGAAAGCCACCTATTTTTATTTATCTTTATAATAAATATTACAGACAATATCTACAGGTTTTCTTCTCTTTCTGTTTCACAAAAACAGAAGAGGATCAAATGATGGGCTGGAAATAATGACTAGGGGGAAGTATAATACTTTATTATGTAAATAGATACACATATAATACATTATTATTGTTGTTTTTATTACTATTATTATTATTATTATTATTATTATTATTATTATTATTAATAATAATAATAATAATAATAATAATAATAA
>JAOVVF010000047.1:2935777-2964003 GCA_028565595.1 Duopalatinus emarginatus
AATTATTATTATTATTATTATTATTATTATTATTATTATTAATAATAATAATAATAATAATAATAATAATAATAATAGATTATTATTTAATATAAACTGGATAAACCCAGTCTCAGGTTGAATGTACACCTTTTACAGTGTTTTAAAAAGTTATTTAAAAAATAATAATAATAAATTAAATGTTACTTTAGAAAAACAATAAATTCAAATTAGGAATATGACTGTAACCCCTTTTCATTATTCACCTTTCAAGATTGTACTCATACCTTTAATGGTGACCTTGGCCTTTGAGAAATCATTACCAACATTGTTGGTTGCCTTGCATAAGTAGTCTCCTGCATCAGCACTTGATGCCTTGGCAATTGTCAGATTTGCAGTGCCATCCACAAACGTAATGCTGGAGTTGTCAGAGGAAATCAGCTCTCTTCTGTCCTTCATCCATTTGATAGACAGTGGAGCAGAGCCACGAACATGGCAACTAAGGCTAAGTCTGTCACCCTCATTCACTGTCACAGGCTTAAGAGTCAGATCAAAGGTCGGTGGCATTTGTTTTTCTAATAAGAAACAAAAATGATTACATTATATTAAGACATTACACTATATATTAAAGGTTCTCAATACAACAAAACAATAAAAATGATACAGATGTATAGGATCAAGACAATGAAAGTGAAATATTTACCTGTAATGCTTATCAGCACATTGTAGGACACAGTACCAGCTTCATTAGAGGCACTGCAAGTGTATGTTCCACTGTCTGACATTTGGGATTGCTTAATACATAACAAAGCCACATTGCCTTTAAAGGACATTTCACAGTTGGCAGAACTGAAAAGTTGCTTATCATCTTTGTACCAGCTGATGGACAATGGCTGTGATCCAGATACACGGCCCTCGAGTTCCACCAAATTACCCTCAGCCACCTCAAAATGCTCTGGGGGCTTTTTGGTGAAGGTTGGTGGAATTTTCACTTCTGAAAATAAAACATACAGCAAAACATATCAAGTCATAAAACACTTAAGACTTGCAGGCGTGCATTCCGTTCCCAGACATCCGAGGTCAGAGTAGCATTATCCACTCAAGACATAAATACCTCCTGAATGCATATGAGAGTGAATTTTAGTTGTGATGTAACAATTATGTCGCACTAGTAAAGATGGTCTTCACAAGTATCAACCATCATATATGGCATAATATGAAAGTTCAGGAAAAACTAAGTAGAGTTACTGTTACTACCCCAATGTTTATTATGACAGTAGCAAGTTTCTAACATGCTTCCTACTTAGTATAAAATACATTTTTTAAATACATATAAAAATATAAATGATAAATATAAGAAATATTTTTTGGTCAAGGTAAAGTTGCATTAAATGTCATGAAATGTAAGTGAAACAACACTACGTATCCTGTTATGATATATACAGCTACAAACATTCATTATCACACTTTAAGACAAAAGACTGAGTTCTAGAATACCAGCAAAGATTTTCACTCTAGCTAGCTATATAATGCCACTTTACAAATTTATTACATAGGCTGCCTATCTGGATAGCTTTACAACTGTGTAATGCGGTTATCTAACGTTGTCAGAATGAAAGAAACACCCACCAGCAGAAGCCCACCAGTAAATCAAACACACAAATGGAGAATGCCAGCTGAATTTATACAATAGCTTATTGACTAGGCCTGTGTAGCTAACTGAAATGTTCTTTAATTAAATAAGTCTCATTATTTATTACTTTTTATATGTATACATTTCTATTTCTTAGATAACAGAATAGAAAAATGTTTTATTATGCTGATAATTAAAGCTTTACATTTTACAGTTATGTGTTGTATTAATATTTTATTTGAACATTAATCAAGATAAATACAGATTATTTACCTTGTTATGCATATAATCATGTACAGTTGGAAGCTGCTACAATTTTACATAAACACTGCCAGTTAAAAGCTTTTGAAGACTCTACATTGTAGCATATTCATTTGAATGACATTTATTTATTTATTGCCGTTGTTGTTGCTGCTGTTATTATTATTATTATTATTATTATTATTATTATTATTATTGTCTGCTATGAAAAAGTCTGAAAGAAATATGAAAGATCCTTACAGCATATCATTAGGCACTAATAATCATCAGCTCTTATTGTAAAATTTTCAATCTAGGTTGAACAATAGGTTAGAATGCTAGTTTCTAGTTAGTGGTAGTTAGTTTAAGATGGGCTTTTTAAACCAGTTTTTTTTCCTTCCAAATTAAGCATTTTAGCTTTAGTCTGTTGTTGAACACCTTCTTCATAAAATAAGCAGGTCCTGGGAGAAACAACAGCTTCCTCACAAAACGAGAGGTCCTGAGATGATCAACATCAAAAAAGACTGCCGTAATCTCATAAATAAATCGTCTTCATTGGGAAGTGTTCCCAGTGTTATATTAGCACAATTAAAAAAATGGCAGCCCATAATATAAGTCTAACCTCACATCACAGTCACTTGAGCATGAAAGATTCGTTCAGTTCCTTAGGGAGTTGAAACTTCACAAAAGTATTTTCCAAGGGTATCTTTAGTGCACTCATGTAGACATTTCAACATGAGGGGTGTCCAACAACTCTTGTGTTGTATTTATAAGAGATATAGATCTGTTTTCTGTTTAAACATGTTGAATCTTGAATATTTTCCATAAAAGTCCTTGTCAGCCAAATGCTTAAAGACAAGAAACCTTATCCAAAGTATGCTAATCCAAACTAAATGACTAAACACGATGATAGCACCAACTGGTTAAAAAAATTTGATGCTGTAGAAAA
Organism: Duopalatinus emarginatus; assembly: GCA_028565595.1. NCBI lineage: Eukaryota > Metazoa > Chordata > Actinopteri > Siluriformes > Pimelodidae > Duopalatinus > Duopalatinus emarginatus. The sequence continues at coordinate 2,938,579 of JAOVVF010000047.1, forward strand.
TACAAAGAATCCAAAGTTATACGAACCTGTCTCTGTTGTCACATTGGCATGGCAGATGTCGGTTCCATAGGAATTTGAAACTTCGCAAGAGTATTTTCCTGGAGTTTCTTGGTTACACTCATGCAGGCACTCCAGGATACATGAATTGTCTGTCACTTGTGTGTTATATCTGTATGATGCATACAGCTGCTTTCCATCTTTGTACCATGTTACAAACAACTTTGGAGCTCCAGTAAAAGTACATTCAAGCCTCAGTCTACTGCTAATTGGGAAGACTGTGTCGTTCAACCTCTTCAGGAAGCATGGCGGTTCTAAGAGGGGCAGCAGAATCGATATTTTTGTCAAAACATCACCAACACCACCAAATTTAAAGGTTTACAACATCCTCAGCAATCCTCAGCAACATGCTAGCAACTGTGGAGCAAATCATTCCCCATTGTTTTCCATATTGGAAATCCATGTGGAAGAGTTCAAGCTTTTCGGAAAGCGTGCAAACCGAAAGACAAATGAAAAGAAGTTGATCCAAGCATACCCACAAAAGCAAGCAATAGAAAACACGATTCTCGACACATGCTTCCTGTCATGGTCAAAATGAGACCTTTCATCACACCATATCACATCTCGTAGTACAGCAGCACAGACATCACTCCAGGCACCATGCTGTCCGACACTGCAATATCAACTTGCTTTCTCAGGACATTACATGAATTCACAACACTAAAACATCAATGGTGACTTTTTTTTAAATGCAGGCAAACATCTTCTTCATGTACAGTCATGTACAATTTACCAAACTGTTTGCACTTGAGCATGGCAGAAATCAATTCCATATGCATTTAAAACGTCACAAGAGTATCTTCCAGAGGTTTCTTTATTGGTGCTACACCGGCACTCTAAGATGCGTAAGTCAGGCATGACTTGGGTATTGTATCTGTAAGAGGCATCTGTAAGAGTTGCTTGCCATTCTTGTAACAAGTCACATTTTTTTGATGCTCCAGTGAATAAACATTCAAGTTTTAATAACTGGATTATAGGCATATGAAGATCTGGCAACTTCTTGACAATCGGGCTGGTTCTGAGGGAGAAAGGATTGGAGGACTTTTCTGGAATTGCTTTTCTGCAAATGTATGAACCAACACTGCAACACGGGGTGAAAAATAACTTAAAAAATCCTAAATAGTTGTAAACAGACAAACAGTAAGTGTTGCCTCCCAAGTTTACAAAAAGAACTAAGATTATATTTTTTAGCTTTGTGACAAAACGTCAAGGTCTGGTCATAAAGCAGTGTTATTCAGTGTAGCAGCAAATAGATTCCTATGCATCATGATCCTTCAGTATAGCTCATCAGGATATTGAACGTTGATTTTCTTCTATCCAGATTCCATTTTACACCTTTTTGCATTCTTTAAGATGTGCCACAGGTTCCTCTTGGTCCTTTCTGTCTCTTCTTGTATACCCCAGAAACCCAGTTACAAGTGAGAGGAAAGAAAAAGAAGAAAGAAAAAAAGGTCCTCAGTTGAAGGGAGATGCTCAGGCACTGACCATGCGTATTGTTTAGTGTTCTTCTCAGATCACAGTGTGGGACTTGGACACAAGTATTGGAATGTTTATTCCACAAAATTATACCAACAAGAAAAGAACAAATTAACTTTACTTCAACAGAAACCCAAGTGACACGAAACAACAGACACCGTATTTATCCACCGCTAAAGGTGACACACTGAAAGACAACTAAGACAATATCGAATCAGTGATAAACGCCCATAGTCATATGGTCTGTGAATAGCCTAAGCAGAATCCATATAGGATAATAACATGACCAAACAAAGACATTTTAGACAGTCAAATCAAGTTGACTTGATCCAGTGTTGACTGTCTTGAGATTTCGTCGTCAGGTTGCTTTTCCAGTATTTTTCTGAACAGGAAAATAAAGGCCATCTTCATAGCTTTGTGGTATACATCTTTCATTTCAACATTTCAACAGCTGTCGAAGGTGTCACTGAGGTGCCACCATTCTTATAGCCATTCCATCATGTAATTTCATGCATGACTGTTTATCAAAGATTAGTGGTGTCCACCGTCTTATGCTTGAATTGTGTCACTTAAATGATTCATACATAAAGATCACATAAAACTGCATTCAGGTGATTTCACTGTTTTCTGTGTTCTTGTCTGAGTATGAACTGATAATAGCATCGTCCTTATTTCCAACATGTCTGCCGAGCTATATCAAAGAATTAAACTTGGAAATGCTGTGAAATTGTTTTGAAATATTCTGACTGCTGATGCAGTGGCTTGATGCTATTCAGCAATCAAAAACACTGATAATGCAGGATGATCACACCATTGAAAAGCGGCGTTGCTCATGCCAACATGAAATCCTCAAATTGCCAGATGCTTGTTAGCAGATTATAGCTGGAAACTGTGGCCCACGCTACACGTTAGTTACAACACATGGGTTAGTGGAAGGAAAACCGTAGGCTGCACTTTCTCTGACGTACTAACCTCTCAGCACAGCAACTGATTCTGAAGACATCTTTCCGACTGTATTTGATATGCAATATTGGTATTCCTCAACATCTGATCGTTCAAAAGAATGTAACTTCAAATGTGCAAGTGAATCTTGAAAAACAAGTGCCTGCTTTTTGTCCAAAGGAAGTGGCTTAATGTTACTAAAGAGGTTAACTCCAAATGGGGCAGTACCAATAACCTCACAGGGAAACACAGCAGTGGGTGTCTTTTCTACATCCAGCATTTGTAGTGAGAGAGGTTCTGAGGATCAAAATAAAAATAAATCTCATCACGATAATATTAGACGTTAAAAGCCCTGTCGTTATTGTATTCATCTAATAGGACCACATTAAACGTTGGCTATTTAACTTTTATTTTAGTATATAAGTTAAACTTAAAATTCTGCATTTATTCTGCAGGTCTGATTCAGATTATGCAAATGACCTGCCTGTAGCCTTTAAACACACCTGTTACAGGTCTGTAGGTTTGAAAATATCAGGGATAGAAAATTCAGAGCAAAAAAGCAAATTGCTTTTTGTATGTAATATAATGTAACAAAGAAGCAAATATGGCATGATATCTAATAGCTGTCTAGTATATTCCCAACATACTGTATTGTCTATAAATATTCCTTAATGTACTTATTTTAAGCATTGTAAAGATACAATGAAAATTGTTTTATTTGCTTATTACTTTAATTATGTAGTGACATATTAATTAAATAATTTCTCTCTTCAATTATTTAAACCTATCATTTGGCATTAGTGTTTTAAAGTTTGGCAAGAATGTTAGTACATTTGCTCAATAATTATAAAAAAAAAAATGGTTGGGATCAACCAGTATTTGGGATGCATTTGAACCCTATAGTGGCATTCAGCATAAGATAAGATTATATAAAAGAAAAGGGTATTTGAAACATGACTTAATGAATACCTAACCTTATATAACCAATATTAAAGACCTGCCAACAAATCACAACACACACAACGGTGTACACCACACACCACCATACCTACATTGACAAACATTCACAATAAACAGAACATGACAAGTATTTACCTTGTCACAAATCTGTACATCTATCACTCGGCTTAATAGAGACATACGTAGGGACAAACTCCCTTGTTTATGTTTATAATCAACAAGAATATCCTTCTTTCTTATCTTCTCTTGGCCAAGCGCTATCCACTATACACTCTGGGATATTCAAACATACTTACCAGTCATTACTAATAGAGCTTTGTCTACAAGAGTAATATCTGTACTGAGAAAAGAGGTATCCAGGGTTTTAGGTTAAATTTAAGTTCATTACATGTAGATTTCTTATTTCAAGAAATATTTCAAGAAAGATGTACATTTCCTTCAAGACATACAAAGATCGGAGGTTTCCAATGAGAATAAAGTAAACCGTTCTGCAAGTCATGCATAAAAAGATATGTGCAAAAGAATGCAATATAAATACAATACAGAACATACGATACTACCCTTTAAAGATCATAGACAAGACACACCAACTTTTACATTTTGAGACGGGACAAATCTCGAGTCATCAGAAAAGTTACTGCATCTAATGCTGTTTATCAAATGCTGCTCACTCAGCTATCTCTTGTCAAACTACCGTCAGAAGATAAATGCATTAATCAGAACAATCGAACAGCAAAAATGCTACTGAAAGAGGTGTTACTACACCTCTGCCTTTAAGAATAGTTAACTGATAACTAATCAGGGTTCAGCACAATTAAACCCCAATTATAATATCATTCAATTCATGGTGCAAGCAAAGCTTAAAATAATATAAACCAATCAACTCACCACTGAGGTTCAGGTTAGCAGAGCAGCTATCAGTGCCATGTTTGTTGGAAGCATGGCAGGTATATACCCCACTGTCTGCCTTGGTTGAGTTCAGGAGCTCTAGACATGATGTGGTATGACGGTTGATGATTCTGTACTTCTCACTTGCTCTGAGTTCAGAGTTAGACTTGAACCATTTGAAGGTGACGCTCGGAGCATCTTCTACTTCGCATTCGAAACTTGCAGCACTGCCGACTTTGACTTCGAGGTCATGGATTTTCTTCTTGAATACTGGTGGCACTGAATTGTGTAAAGGAAAGAAAATATATTAATTAAATTTCTGACATTTTTTAAATAGAGATTGTGTTCAGGTGGGTGAATGAAAAGAATGGATATGATAGAAAAGAGCAGTGGTCCTCAAGTGACTGTGAAAAAGAGATGTGGTAAATATTAAGGAGGTGAAATGGAAAGAAATGTTGTGATGAAGCCATTTTTCATAAGTAATGAATCAAGTCATGATTTGAAGAAGCATGGCCAAGATGGCAAAAAATAATATAATTGTAATTTTTAAAATGCTTTGCTTTTTTTGCTACACAATACATATTTTCTACAGCACAGTGTATAAGGAAGATAAAAAAAATCTAATCTGTAATACTTCATATGCAATTAGGATTCTACTGGTTGTTATTTGGATTTTTTTTACAATATCGGTCAGTGGTCAATATTCTGGAAATACTGACTCAACTGACATATTGCCATATTGTCCACTTCTGGTATCAATGCTGGAATCACAACAGTCTATGACACAACAATAGTGAAAGTTATTTTATAAATTAAGAGAAGTTATAATGTTTCCACACATGAAGATCCCTAAAGACAACAAAATGATTAAAGAATGTGATGGAAAGGTGACGGTGGAATGTGAAAAAAAGTGAAGGCTAGCATTTAATTAGTAATTATCCAAAGTTTCTAACACCTAAAATGAAAAAGTGTTAAGGATTAGATGACTCATTGTGACTAATACAACTCCATAATCAAACCTCTTGAAATAATCGTGAGTCTTGATGACGTTGAGGCCTGGCCACCTTCGCTCACAGCCTGGCATGTGTATTCTCCTTCATGTTTTTCCTTTGTAACTTTGTTGATTACTAAGGTATATGTATCTTGGTTTTTGCAGCAATTGAACTCTTTGCCAGGTTTGATCAATTTGCCATTAAGCAACCAGCTAACTTGGTTCACATTTTTGATACGCACAGTAAATGTAACCACAGAGTTCTCCACAGCAGCAATATCCTGTAATGGCAATTCAAAAGCGACCCTTTTGGCCAAATCCTGTTCTGATGTACTTTTCTGTTCTGTTACATCCTTTTTGACCAATTCTACCCTTTTCTGTTTCTCAGTAATGACACCTGTAGACTTTTCGACTGGAAGTGGTTCCACTGGTATGTTAGCCGGTATGCCTTCAAAACCTACATGTCTTTCTTTTTCAACTGACACAGATTTAATTTCTTGTGTTCTAGTCTGAACTGATTCTCGGATTTCAGATTTTTCCTCAACGGCCATCTGAATCTTCTGATGTTTTGACTCTTGTACTATAATTTGTTCCTGGTCAGCTATATACTTGAAAGATTCCTTGGATACCTCGGTCTTCAAAGCAGCAGACTGAGTCTTTGGTGGTGTAAACACGTCCACATTTTCAGTTAATTGTACAGACTTTACCACGGATGAGAGCACCTCTTTGGAAGCAGCAGTTCTAACCTGACCATGCTGGGGTCTAAGAACTGGCATTGTTTCAGGCTGTTCAGAAGTGAAGACGTGATGTTCCTGATAGACTATTGCGTTTAAGGCTGACTGAAGTTCACTCCTAAGATCAGCTATTTGAGGATATTCACCCTCAAAAGCAATTGATATTTCCACTGGAGTAGATGTAGTTGTAATAAGATATGAGAATGTTGCGTACTTTTGTTCCCTATGCACCTTAACCTCCTTAACCTCAACAACTTCTAAACTGCCTACAACATCTGCCAGGATTAATGGCTGGTCACAGGCCACAGCACACTGTAAAGCATTTTTTAGCTGATGTTTGATGTCCAAGCTGTGTGGCTTTGGGGTAGGAATTACAAATGTGAGTTCTTTGGGAAGTGCTTTGCTTTCTTGAGACTCTGTCACAAGAAGAGATTCTGAAGGCTCAGTCAGAATATTTACTGTTGTTGTCTCTGATTTGTGAATATCCTCAGATACTTCACCTGTCACCATTTGCTTCTCTTCAATAAATATGGACTGCTTTACCGATTGGCCTTCTTGAATATGAAGAGCATAATCCTGCTCAGCAGCTTCAAGAGTGGTACAGCTTTCGGTTGATATGGCCTTTTCCTCAACATGCACAGACTGTACGGATAGTCTAGGCTCTAGATCTGCCTTGCAAGTAAACTTCTCTATTGCCTTTACACTATCTGTGTGACCCTCCTCCAATGCATATTTATCTAACACTGACATTGCATGCATAATATTCCAGTGGTCCTCCTTCTGTACAAGTGCATGATGCTCTTTATCACAACTAGGAAAAGAACTTTCCTTTGAAAGCTGCATAGATTCTGAGACCACATGAAGAATATCCAAAGGTTTGGGTTCTTTTCTGTGTTCAGGTTTCACCCCAGTTACAGAAACATCAAGAACTTTGGAGGATTCTGCTGTCAGCTTTAATTTCTCCTCAGTGGTGACTGCATATTTAGAGTTTTTTTCTTGTCTCTGCAACGCTTTTTGCTGATCTGGTTCTTCTACGGAAAGTAATCCTTCTTTGTATAAAGTAGTTTCGGTCTGCATAGACTGAAGGTACATCTTGGCTCGAGCTTCTTTTTGTGGTTTTATACATTCTGGTGTCCTCTCAGAAGAAAAGACTGATAAATGCTCACAGTGAACAGCAGTCTGTTCGTTCACAGACACTGGTTGCAGAAGAGTAGCGCTTTTGCTGGCGTCAGCTTTCTCAGCTTCTGGTTTCTCGCTAGTAAATCTACCCTGAGATGGAAGAGTATCTTGATGACAGATTACCTGTAAATGAAGCACCTGATCCTCTTCTTTCTGGCAATGCACTGAAACGGAACTATCTAGACTTACGATCTCTGTTGTTCTGTCAGCCTGAAGTTTATGCTTTTCCTCAGCAATGAGGGCTAATTTCAGCATGCGGTCTGTGGATATTTCTGCAGCTTCCTCAACTGGTTTGTCCATATCTACCCTACTTTCTTTCGAAAGAGTGTGCTTTACTTCACTCACAGCTAAAAGTACTGGTTTGTGTTTTTCTTTTCCAGTTAAAGATTCGGTCGACTCCAAGGATGGTAAAATGGAAGAATGAGACTCCGTAACTTGCAGGTTCTCTGAAGATATTGCCGAGTACAATAATTTAACCCCTTCTGCAACTCTAAAAGATTTCTCCTCTTCAGGAAAAGGAATACTTTTGCATTCTTCATTTAACACAACCAGCCTCGTCTCAACCTGATGACTGTTGACAGCATGCCTCTGTTCTGGAATAGCGTGTATGCTTTCTTCTTTTTTGCAAGTTATCGGGTCAGTTTTCACAATTGTAAGAGGGGTTACACTCTGAGAAATGGCTGACATCACCCGAGAAGGCCGTTCCTGTGTGAACTCAAGCTCTAGAACCTCAGGACTTTTGATGCGATCAGAGTGCTGTTCTGTGAGGCCTTGGCTTTCTTGAACAGCGGAGGTCATCGTAGCTACGTGGAGCTGTTTCTGAGGTACTATAATATGTTGCGGCTCTGTTACAGTAGCTACAGCTACTCTCTCTTGTATTTCCTGAGACTGCAGAACTGCTGCTTGGTGAGTTACCTGCTCTCTGTGCACAGTTGCGGATGTAATGTCTAACTCACAAAGAGTATCTACTTGTTCACTTGATACTGCCTGTCTATCTTCAGTGCCAATGGTATAAATCATCTGGTGTCCTTCCTGCAGACTAGTTCTGGCCTGTCCAGAGAGACTTACACTGTACAAACGGGACTCAGTGGCATGTTCGGACTTGGACACTTTGTAGGATTTTTGCTTCATTGAAGCAACTTTTTCTTGTTGTTGGGATGTTGGAACTGTATCAAGCAAGACAATAAGTTCTGCACTGCACAATGCTTCTCCCAGTGAGTTAGATGCTCTACATGAGTACACACCACTGTGACTTTGCTGAATTTCCATTATTTTTATACAGCCAGATCCATCAACATTACTAACAATGATACAATATTTATTCGATTGAATACGATGGCTGCCTCTGAACCACTGGATTTCAGGAAATGGAGAACCTGTAACTTTGTATTCAAAAACAGCCTGGCCTCCAACAATGCACTGCACAGACTCAATTTCTTTTGTAAAATATGGAGGTTGACCGATGGTCTGCTCTAAGTTTTTTACATCTTTTACTTTAACATGAAGATAAGATGTACATGTTGACTTTCCAAACCTGTTGCTTGCAGTACAAGTATACTCCCCCTCTAATTCCTTTTTCACATTGCTTATAACCAGAGTGTGTTCCTCATTCTCTTGCACAAATGTATAAACAGATGACGTAGTTATTACTTGGCCGTTGTGATACCACTGAACAACAGGTGTTGGAAATCCAGCTACGACTGCATAAAACTTAGCAGTGTTTCCTACAGTTACAATTGCTGGGGAGAGTTTGGTTACAAAAACTGGCTTTTCTATTTTCTTCTCTAGAGTTTCTGAATAGACTTTAGATTCTGGCACAAGTTCAATGGCTTTTATTGTGGTATAAGAGTCCTCTTCAGTACACACAGCCATGCTAGAAAAATCTGTGCACAAAAGGTACATTATATATATTACAATATTCTAATGAAGAAACCAGTTCAAATTGTAGGTAATTGAAAGATTTGTCATTTGTAAGCCGGGGGTGCTTTAGGTATACATGATGAAAGTGAACTATTTGCCTACTGCACACAGAGGAACGTGACCTCCACATTTAACCCATCCGTGCAGTGAAACACACACATCAGTGAACATTAGGGGGCAGTGTACACACTTGCCCGGAGCGGGGCCCAACCACAGCACCCGGGGAGCAGTTGGAGGAGTTAGGAGGCACCTCAGTCGTGTCTTGCCCTGGGCGGGGATCGAACCCGTGACCTTCCGGTCACGGGAACAGTTCCCTAACCACTAGGCCACAGCTGCCCCATATACAGTCTACATGTATACATTTTACAAGATAATTTGCACAATATACATACTAACATACATAGTATATACATACTAGACATTTTCCTAATATGTTGTCATTACTACAACTACTACTACTATTAAGAAGAAAAAGAAGATATATGGTAGTTAGATTACCTTTGACTTCGTCTACAGTTGCAGGTTCCTCCACCCTTGGCACTGTAAAAGAAAAATATATACATAAATGTAAGACACTCAAAGGTATACTTCTGTGATTCCATGGCAGTGCATGGCAGTGCATTAAACAGTGCAATTATTGTGTATTCAAAATATAAAATGAACCACATCTTCCTTGAAGAACATCCTTGATGGATGTCCAGCACAATCATTTCTCTACAAATTTTCTTTAGCTGCAATGCTTTGAGAGATATCACTCGTTTACTTATATGGAAAAGGAATAGAATTCTATAGAGGTGTAGTGAGAAAGAATTATAAGAAGCAAAGCATGCAAAATGCCAACCTGTCTTCACACTGAGTTGGGTGCTGCACTCACTGTCTTCTGCAGCATTGATAATATTGTATGTATAAGTGCCTTCTTGTCTGGGACCATTATTCATTATGTTAAAGCAGCACAAGGGTCCGTCGTGCTTCAGTGAGAACGACCGTGAGTCTTCGAAATTAAACTGGTTGTGTAGCCAAAGCACATATGGAGAGGGGATCCCTTTGATTTCACAGTAAAGAGAGTCGTTGTCTTTCCGTTTTGCAATAATTTCTTCCGGTAGTTTTATAAGAAACTCTGGCTGAATCAAGTCATATATAACATGGTCCATCAAGGGTACCACATCAGGGTAGTAATGTTGGCAGGTCTGCCAGTTCGCTCTCAGGGAGGAGGTATTTAATGGTCCAATATTCTGGATATACTTCTGTTTTTCTTGGTCAGATGTCTTTGTACTGGACTCGGTTTCACTTTTAGAAGATTTACTGACAGAGTCAGAAGGGATTGGGGTTTCTGCTTGGGGGATTGCTTCTTTAGCTGAGTGAGAATAAAGTTATGGAAATTTATTAGGGATTATTTATCAGTAGGAGGAAATTTTAGAACTGATAAAATAAAAAAAAGTTAGTTGTATGACAGACTATTGTTATGCCAAGCTTTTCAAAGATTAGACTATTCACAGGATTATACAAGATATTACACTGTCAATGATAACGCAGGTTTAAATTAAACACCGGCATGAAGCAGAATAGGATGAAATGGACATCGAAGATAAAATAAAATGTGTAAGCACCTTCTACTGTGAGCTGTGCAGATGTTCGATTCTCCCCGTTTTCATTTTTAACAGTACAGCCGTAACTTCCCTCATCTGTGAGTTGCACGTTCAGTATGATAAGAGACAAGACCCCTCCATGATCCATACACTGTACTCTGTCTGTATTTGTGAGTGTCCTTCCATTATGGTCCCATACAATTTCAGTAAGAGGCTCCCCAGTAAAAGAGCAGTTGAATTGAGCCATGTCACCCAGGCCAACAACGAGATCGTTCATTTTCAAAGTCAATGCAGGTTCGCTGGAATATTCTTCCACTGATGTCATGTGTTGTTGGACCTTGAAGCTTTGCACTGAGGTTGTGTATGTTTCCACACTGGACACCATTTCAAATGTTTGAACAGTGGAAGATGAGTGGATCTCGGTCATGGCGTGAGAAGTGATGCCCTCCGAAAGAGATACTTCACTGCTTGATACACTTTGCCTACTTATGGTTTTCACATTGTGATCTGAACGATAAAGAATAAGATTAAACAATTACATCAGTCTTAAAAAATATATTCTTCATTCTGAAGATGCCATTAGAAAAGTGAGAGCTACAAAAAAAGGTGATGTGTTGCAGTCTGTGTGTTTTTATTTTTGGACATCTAGAGGGGCCAAGTCTAGCACAGTGAGATGACTTTACTGCCCACCAATTTAAATAATTAGTTAACCACTAGGCTTGTGTAAGAGCAGGTAAATTATTTATGGCTACATTCCCATTACAGGTTTAAAGCGGTACCAATCAGATGCTTTTGCCCAGGTTGAGCTGTTAAAGATTTTGTAATCCTACATAGGATACATATCTGGCATATAGCCATGCGATTGCATTGCAGCAGAAGTAAGAGCAAAAATGGTTGTAGTCTGCCACTGGTAGCCATTGACACCAAGCCACTACTGCAAGACACACATCTACTGTCCTGCAACACTCACCACTAATGAATTAAATAAAGAAGGTTGGGAAATCCAAGACTAGCCAAGTCTCTTTTTTCTCTACTGGAGTTGAAGATGTTGATGAAGCAGTGCATTTATGGTAGTAAGAGTTTGCCATAAGACAGTCCCGGGTTTCAGCAAGACATTCAGTGCGAGATGATAAAACTGTCATGTGACACTACTACGAGCCGCTGTGTGACTTCTGTGATACACACGTGTGTCTTCAACAGTGCACGTTAAACTTCAGTGCGCATGCGCATACCACCAGTCAGCATCCAGTGTTACCAAAGGAAAAAAAAGAATATAACAGCAATTGTATCTGTAGTCAGCAGAGGGATGGTTGGTGAAATATTTGCTCAGTATTTAGAAAAATATGTCATTCCAGAAGTGCAACTGTAAGGACCATACTAGAAATCATGACGTGAAATGGTAGAGAGAGGCCCACAAACAGACCTGCTTACAAGGCCAAAGAAAAGAGCTTTAGAACTAAGATCAATGAGGCAAAACAAAATGTGGTGACCGTGGTTGCTCAACATGCCTCTTTTTTTTTTTTTTTGAATGTTATTGCTTGTGAAAATGTGCACATGCAGGTACTTTCATAGGAGATCTCGTCACACTGATAACAATTATGGTTCACTTACAAACACAAAAGTGAACCATCAAAGCAGAAAGAGTGGATTGGAGCAAAAAGCAATGAAGCTTGTAATGTGAATGTAGTCAAACTGTGTTGTACCCCAGTCGTCCAGATTTGGGCTGGTAAATTTTAAAGATTCTTTTTCAAACAACCTGACAATCAGATGAAGCATGCAACATGCTAAAATATTCTAAATTGTCAATATGAAAACCAACTTAAATGGATACAGTTACAGTAATTTCATAAATAATGCAAGGTATGTTTTTTTGCACATGAAAAAATGACAAACTGACCATTGACACTCAAAACTGCTGAACAAGAGACCATTCCTGAGGAATTGCGAACCACACAAGAGTATAGCCCCTCATCCTCAGCATAGGCTCTGACAATCTCCAGCTGGCAGCTGTCATCATACTGGGACATTCGGAGGTTGTCTGATGGCTTAATCTCCTTATCTTTGCAGTACCAAGTAACATTCAGATCTACAAAAAAGCAAGATGCCACTATTAACCCTCACTGACAGCTATCAACAGTTATAGAAATATTGTAAAGATCATAATTCAATATAAAGTCTATTAGAATATTAATAAATGTTTAGTACTTCTTGCATATGTTGTCCTATAGTGGTGGCTAATGATTATTCGGTCATTACTGTTTCTTACCCTCTCCAGAGACATGGCACTGGAACCTGGCAGATTCTCCCTCTTCTACAGATACATCATGTATAGGAGAGCTCATTACAGGTGGAGACAGTGGAACTCCAACATCTGGAGAAACCACTTCAGGAACTGATTAAGAAGAAATTCAAACGTTAGCAAACTTGTTTAACTTTGAGCCAATCTTTTTATCAACTGACCTTTTTTTCCCCTCAAGCATACCTTCTACATTGAGTACAGCTGAGCTGGTGGCCACACCAAAGTCATTTCTGGCTTCACAAGTGTACTGAGCTGCATCCTCTGGGAAGACTTCAATGAGCAGCAGAGAGTGCTCGTTTCCTTCTCTCTGGAGCTTACACTTGAATCCAGAAGACAATGCCTGAGAGTTCTTGTACCAGGAGACCTGAGGCTCAGGGATGCCTGTCACTTCCACAGAGAAACGTGCAGGTTTACCAGCCTCAACAGATAAAGGCTCCATATGCCTGATGATCTGAGCAGGCTCAGGGACTGAATTGTATTGAAAGGGGTAATTAAGACAAGTAGTAAGAGATAATGTTATTTAAACACAACTGACTTTTAACATTTATAATAATTTAATATTTATAAAATTATATTTCACCACTGGCACAAACTACCAAGCAAATGATATAAAAAATAAATAGCTTATAGCTTTAGTAATTACTTTATAACATTTAATAAGTACTTCTGGCAAAACAAAAGCAACTTGGCGATACTATGCATGAGCCGTTAAAAACAAACACTCACCGTTAATATGCAGATTTACTGTGCTCCTGTTCTTCCCAGCAATAAAGGTGTATTCCCCAGCATCACTTTGGTAAGTCTCAGCAATTGTCAAGCGATGTACCTTCCTAATAGTCACATAGCTGAAGCGCTTCTCTTGAGAGAACTGGATCTCGACACCGTTTTTCAGCCAGCGACCTTCAATATCATCCTCACCGACTTCAAACTCAAAAGTGGCTCTTTGGTTCTCAACCACCTAGATTGCAAAGGAAAGGTTATAAAAAAATGGGCATGTCCGTTTTAATCAGCTGTCAAGTAGAAGTAATAATGATGTGAGTCTCACCTTTATTTCTTTCTCAGCAGGCTCAGAGATGTGAACGTCCTTGCCCTCTACTGAGAGCTGAGCCTTGGATATGCTTGATCCAGCAACCACGGAGTATTCACCAGCATCAGACATGCGAATGCTCTGGATTATCAAGTACTGAATGCATTTGTCTGTGGTAGCTTTAAACCTAAGTAATTCAAACAATACCAAAGCAGCATTTATTATATAACTGTATAATATGTTAAGTATAAGGAATTGTGAATAGTAAAGTAAAATATTTAAAATACCTGTCAGATAATTCAAGTTCCTGTCCATCTTTTATCCATGTGACTTGAATGTTGGGCTCGGAAAGCTCACATTCAAAGGTGGCCTTTTTCTTCTCAGTGACCTTGATATCTTTGATGTGTTTCGTAAACTCAATGACACGAGCTACGGAGCAGAAAAGTGCGTCATTGTGATGAAACAAAAAGTGCTATAGCTAAAATTGAAAATAATTATTACAATTCAAGAACTTACCCTCAACAAACAGCTTTGCTGACGTCTCAGCAGATCCTGCCACAAACTTGTACTCGGCACTATCCCCAAAGTGCACATTGCGGATGGTGAGAGAGTGAGTGAGCTGTTTGGAACGAGTCTGGCATCTGTCGGTGGATCTGATCTCTACGCCGTTCTTCAGCCATTTGTAGGTGATTCCCTCATAATTAACAGTCACTTCAAATGTAACAGTGTCCTTCTCTTGAGTGTTGAGGTCTTTGAGCACGGAGGTGATCTGAATAGCTGAAGATTGGAAAAAAAAAGATATTGATGTCATCTTTGTATCATAAAGCAACAACCAAGCAAACAGTAAACTGACTTACGGCTAACGGTCAGTGTGGCTGAGACTTTGTCGTTTCCACAGACAAATGTGTACTCTGCAGCATCATCTCTGCTGGTGTTCATGATCTTTAATGTGTGGAGCTTGCCCTGTACTACAGTTCCAAACTTCTCACTCAGTTCAATCTCCTGTCCATTTTTCAGCCAGATGGACGGGACATTAAAATGTGAAACTTCACATTCAAATGTGGCCATCTGGGTCTCTGGAGTCTCGATGTTCTTCATTGGTTTTGTGACCCTCAAAGCTAAATAAATGGTATAATTGACATTATTATTCACTTGAATACAAATACTACTACTACTAATAATAGAGATGCCCATTTTACAAAATGTATAAACATCATATTTACCTTCAACATGGAGGTGTGCACTGCACTGTACATGTCCAATGACAGCAGAGTATTCTCCTGCCATGCTCTCTTCCACACTCTGAATAACCAGCTTGTGGGCTTTTCTTTCGGAGAGTATCTTAACATTAGAGCTTGGTTTGAGTTCCTGGTTCTTAAACATCCACTTAACTGGGATATCATCATGTGACAGGCTCAGCTCAAATGAAGCAGTGCCACCAATCAGTGATGTTACATCCTTAGGCTTCTTCACAATTTTAATAGCTACAAGAGATTCGAAAATTAAAAGAACAGTCCATGAACACATCTGTTTAAAAGCATCAGTGGACAAATACTTACTCTCAACATTGAGTCTTGAATTAGCAGAGAGCTTTCCGAGTTTGAATCCATAAACAGACTCATCCTGGGTGTTACAATTTTTAATCTTTAGGGTGTGCACCATGCCATCTACTGTGATTTCGTATTTATCACTCGGAAGGATTTCAACTCCATTTTTGATCCACTGGGACCCTTGGACATCCAAATGAGTGAGTTCAATACTGAACATGGCCTCTTGTGTCTCAATGACTGTTTGGTTCTTCATGGTCTTCTTGATCTTAACAGCTATAAAATAGCATTTCTTTATTAATAACCAGAAGAAAACACAAGCTAATTATTCATTATTAACCAGAATATAGTAACATTCAATTGTACCTTCAACTTTCAGATTGGCAGATGTCTTAGAGTTTGCAACCTGGTATGTGTACTCTCCAATATCTTGTGGTCTTGTGATATCAATGACAAGCCTTCTTAAAGTGCCGTCCTGTTCACTCCTGACATTGTCATTAAAGTCAACAGGTTGTCCATTCTTAAGCCACTTTCCCACAGCAGATTCGCTTGCAACTTCACACTCTAATACAGATGTCTGGGACTCTGCTACTGTCAAATCACAAAGTGGTCTGCTTATGGCACCACCTAGAGAAAAAGAAAAAGAAATCATATTATCTTTACGCCTACATTTGAGTCAACATAATATAAACCATTGCAGAACCTCTAGAGACACAGATCACAAATGATTTTTAATATATTAATATATATTCTAACAATGTTTGTTTACCTGAAACAATAAGCTTTGCACTAGATGTCTTCTCGCCAGCAGCAAAGACGTACTCTCCCTCCTCGTCCTTCATGGTATTAAGGACGGTGAGGCTATAGTGGGTACCTTTGCCCTCAATTTTGTACTTGGAACCTGCCTTTAGAGGCTGATTATTAAATGTCCAGAGAGCATCAATTCCGGTATGAGATACTTCAACCTTAAATGTGACATTCTGAGTCTCTGTACAAACACAGTTCTCCATGTGCTTTACGATACTGATTTCTAGGGGAAAAGACAGATATATAAAATGTGATGTTGCTCTTTTTATTATTATTATTATTATTATTATTATTATTATTATTATTATTACTACTACTATTGTGATAGCTGAATGACTCGGTCAGATTATCTCATCATATGATATCGACTGATATGAAAAAAAAATATTGTGATCTATATTGTCCAGCTCTAGGTCAAGGGTGCCCAAGACTCATGTGCTTGATGGGTTATTATTATTTTAAATCTATGCAGAACTTACCTTGGACTGTCAGTGTACACGATGAATCAACACGACCAACAACCATCTTATAATGTCCTTCATCAGAAGCGTAGGTCCTATTCAACACTAGACGCTGTTTGGAACCTTTTGCAACCATCTGTACTCTGTCATTGGGTATCACCAGTTTGTCATTATGATACCATTTCACTGAGCTCACATCGGCTGCAGTAATTTTGGCCTCAAAAACAGACTTTGTACCCTCTACTGAAGAAATGTCCTTTAATGGTGTCAAAAAGTCAATAGCTGTAAAGAAATAAAGATTATATTACAGATACCCGCTCAAATATTCGTATATTAAAGAAAACAATTATGTGTAACTACAGGACTCTGGTTGTGAAGTTTACCTTGAACAGTAAGCTTTCCAGTTGTGGAAATATCTTGACTGGGGACAACGAAGGAGTATGCTCCAGTATCATCTTTAGTAGCATCTTCAATTAGAAGCTTGTAGTTCACTTTGTCAATTACAATATGAATTCTGTCTGTGGCTGAGATGGCCTGACCATTCTTCATCCATGTTCCCTCAACATTTTCCTGAGTAAATCGTACCTCCAGCTGGGCAATGTCCCCCTCACATATTGTGAAGTCAGACAGGCCTTGCATCAGTGTAACTGGACGCACTAGAGAGAACAGTAAATGTAAATTGTTATGAATAATATAGACACAGAAATCTTTGTTTTTTCTTTAGAAATAAAGTTCTTAATATCTAGGGCTACTTTCAAGACTACTCACCTTTCATCTTTAAGGTAGCACTTGTCTGTAGATCGCCAACTTTAAAAGTGTATTTGCCTTGGTCCTCTTTTTTCACGTCTTTAACAGATAGGCTGTGGCGACCACGACGGGAGGACACAACATACTTAAGGCTAGAAGTGATCTCTTTGTTCTCAAAATACCAGGTGCCTTCAGCATCCTCACGGGACAGTTCACACTCAAACTCCCCTGCATACGACTCTGGTACTTCAACACTCTCCAAGTTCGACACAATTTCAAGTGGTGCACCTATTTGACAATTAAAATAAATCAACATTATAGAGAACATACATTAGTAACTTAATGGCCCAAAACATAATAGATATAAGAAATGTGGTGAACTATACTTAAATGCTATTATATGTATGGCTACTTAACACCATTACCTTCAACAAAAAGTCTTGCAGTTGTTCTTATGCTGTCATCATCAGCGACTACACAGCTGTATTCTGCTTCATCACGCATGTTGATGATTAATACAGACATGAAATGCACCTTTCTGTCTGAGTGCATTCTGTACTTGTCTCCAGAGAAAATCTCGGCATTGTTCTTCAGCCATTTGACCTTCACAAAAGGCTCATTTGTCTCACATTCAAAGGTCATCATGGTGTCCTTTTCTTTGGCGCTTAAATCTTCTAGCATTTGAGTAAATGATATAACTTGTTTTGCTGAAATAAATAAAGAGGCAATTATGTAGGGGATAATAACATAGAAAGAAAAAACAACAGAGGAAATATTGAGAATTTATCAGTGATTCTAGCTTTATTACTAAAGATTACCTTGAATAAGTAAGAAGGCATGGCTTGAGGTCTCTCCTGCAATGTTCATGGCTTTGACCATGATACTAGCAGAATCTTCAGTGGACACATCTCTAATGACCAGTTCACAGACATGGTCCTCAGGCCAGTACCAATAAATTCTGTCTGATTTTTCTATCAAAACTCCATTCTTGAACCACTGGCATTCTGGATCCGGTTTACCAACAACTCTACAGCGGAAGCGTACTTCATCGCCTTTGGCAACTGTCTGACTCTGAATACGTTCCAGAATTTTTGGAGCCTCCATACTGGGTGACAGTACTATTTTATCTGGCTTGATTTTGGGAATGGTGAGTTTTTGCTCTTCTTCTTCCTTTTTCTTCTCAGCCTCAGTTAGTTCTTTGGCATGATGAAGGAGTTCTTCTTTTCTCTTCCTGAGCATATCTTCATAGGACTCATCCCTCTTACGGGATTTTAGTTCAACCGCAGTAATAGCTTCGTAGTAGCCTTCCTGGGTCCTGCGTTTAAATTTGCTTCTTAGCTCTTCAGATTCCTCTGTTAATTTCTCATGGATTACCCTCTCCGCTTTTCTAAGCTTCACCACCTCTTTTGAATCTCTGGAGGTTTCTAAGGACTTCTCAGGTTTAATAACCTCAAAGGACACTCTGCCATGTTCTTGAACAGTTGTAGGAGGCTTAATTTCCGGAGCCCGGCGCAGGACTGTTCGGAAGTCCTCCCTCTGTTGAATCTCAAATTTCACAACATGCTCAACTGCACCTTCAGGGTTCTCTGCCACAACTTTGACATCTCCTGTATCATAAGACTTGCAGTCCACAATCTCAAGGTAGTGAATACCATCATACTGTAACCTGAATCTTTTGCTCTTGCGAATAAGCTGTCCATTCAGGTACCAGTTGACTTTTGGGGTTGGGTATCCAGTTACTCTGCATCTGAATTTAGCAGTTTCCCCTTCGAGTACTCTAATGGGTTCTGGAAGAAGGACGATCTCAGGCTTTGTTTTTTCTGATGTTTCATCTCCAGTAACTCCAGAAGGACCTCCTTCATGAGCAATGCGCTCAATTTCTTCGATTCTCTGCCCTCTCCTACCTTCAGGCAACTGACTTTCCTCAACAAGGCCCTTCTCATCTTTCACAATCAGGGTGGCTGAGGTCTGGTCAACACCAAATTTGTTGGTAGCTCTGCATGTGACGACACCACTGTCTCTGGCATAAGCAGCTTCATAGTCCAGGCTACAGTAACCAAATTCATTGATCATACGTAGTCTGTTAGCAGCTGCCAGGGGCTTGCCGTCATGCAGCCACTCGACAATCATTGTGGGATCCCCAATAGGGGTAAGTCTGCATTCAAAATGGACAGGACCAAACTGCTTTAGTCTGACAGATGTCAATTTCTTTTTGAATTGAGGCTTCTGCTGCTTCTCCTTGTCATAAAGGTCACCTTCTTCCCATTGTTCCTGACCATAGCGGAGATGCAGTGGCTCCAACTCTGGTGCAGCAATTTCCTTAGCTTTGTAAGTTCCCTTAGGAATAATAAGTTTTCTTTCTGGCTGCGGTCCAACTGCCTCCACTTCAACGTTGATTTTGCAGCGAGTGGTATCTCTGCCAGCTTTGTTAATAGCTGTAGCAGTGTACCATGCAGTGTCCGAGCCAGAACTCTGGGAGATCTTGAAAGAGCCCTCTCCTTTGCCACCCTCAATTCTACAAACAAGCACAATTTCAAAATGTTCAGATTGCTTATTGTGAAAACTATTATTATAACCAAAGAGTACTTGGCCATATATTTCTTTACAGAAGATTCACCTGATGTTTGGATGCTTGTGCGGGGAGATGATATCACTGTTCTTCAACCAGACAATGTCAGGAAGGGGAGAGCCGATTGCTTTAACAGCCAACTCAACCAAACTGCCTTCCTTAACACTGATGTTCTTTAGCTTCTCAACAAACTGAGGTCTCACCAAGCTTTCTTTAGCTAAAAACGTAATAGTATATTTTAATATTTATAAAGTCTTTTCAACCAGAAAGTAAAAAAAGGCATATTAAAAAGAACAAACCTTCTACACTAAGAGTCATAGAAACAGTAGTTTTTCCAGCTCTGTTCTGAGCAACAACTGTCCATTCTCCAGAGTCATGAGGCATCGCAGGAACCACGATCATTGACTGAGTTCCATCTTCCTTCACCACAATCTTGTGGGTGTAGTCATTCACCACTTGTTGTCCTGGTTAAAAAAACAACCAAACACACATTTAGACTTCTATACAAAATTCAAATGTCCAGTGTCCAGTGTTTAATTTAATTCTAATAGAAATCAGTAACCAACCAACCAGGGTCCTTATGCAACGTACCATTATGGAACCAGTAAGTTTCAGGCATCGGTCTTCCTACAACTTTCAGATCAAATCTTGCAGTTTGTCCTTCAGAACATTTAAAGGAAGAAGGCTTTGTGATAAATACAGGCTTATAAAGCCTTTCAAGATGGGCTTCATCAGTTTCATCCAGTCTGCGAGCAGGTGAGCGTCCAGGAGAATGGCTGGTAGAGCGTGGTGATGTGGATCTGTATCGTATCAAAAACAGAATATTATACGTATAACGTTTATTCCAGAAATTACAAATGCTGATTAAAAGCTATTGTTTTGTTATAACTTACAATTATTACTTACAATGCATTTAATTTTTCTAGTTTATATATACACCAATGACAATTCGGGAATTTATTTTAAAACTTAATTTGTAAATTATTTAACATTTAATAAGTCGGATTATATTATCTTCTATACATTGCATGCATTTTTGCCAACAACATGCTATAGTCATCAAACGGATCATACCTGATTCTCTGAGCTGCTTCTGGTTGACGGTACCATGGCTGTACGACCGTATCACTTAATTCCACATGCAGCTTGCCAGAGCTGACGGCATTACCCTTCATGTTGCAGATCAGAGCAGTGTAGATTCCTTCATCCTCTGGCAAGACCACAGGAATTCGTAGACTGGCTCTTCCGTCTTTAAGAACCTCCATTTGATAATGATCTCCATGTTTTATGCGTTTGCCATCTTTAAACCATGCAATCTGCAAATTAAAATATATGATCAGTACATAAATAATATTTAAGTAATTTGGAGGTGTGGGTATTTTTTTAGATAATGCACTGGAGTTGCATACCTTAGGAAGTGGAGTTCCTGTCATTTTAAAGTGCAGTGTGGCGCTCATTCCTTCCCTGAGCTTGTAATTTTTTACTGGAGTGCTGAAAACCGGGGATATACACTCATGCTCAGAAACGGTCATGTCCATCTGCTCTCCATCTTCAGCCAACAATTTTTGGTATGTAATCTTAAGAAGATGACACTCAATCTCATACATGAACCTCTGCTCAACTGAAGATATTTGGAACTCCTGTAAAATGACAGCATTATTAGATCTGGATATAATAATCAAGCAGGTTGAAATGAGATGGCTCTTTGTAAAAAGGTTTCACAAACCTGCTCAGAGGTGAAGGACTGTGTCATTTGTTTTTGCTTAGTCATTTGTCTCTGAATGATTAATTGTTCTTTTTCAAACTCATTTGTAAATACAGGTGGAACATCCGCGACTTTGGGCTCCAGTCTTACTGCTGTAGTCACTTCAGTTCTATATACGTCTTCATGTTCTTTTATGTAAGCTTCATATGCCTCTGTAATACACATTGTAAAATTATATAATCTAATATAATAACATAATATTCAAATATATTTGTGTGTATTTGTGTGTATTTGTGTGTGTGTATGTGTGTGTGTGTGTGTGTGTGTAGCAACACAATGGTCAGTATGACCAACCTTCATTAAGCAACAAAGCTGATGCAGATGCCTCTCCAAGCTTGTTCCTGGCAAATACTGTGTATTCTCCAGCATCATCAGAAAATGTCATAGAAATCTCCAATTTGCATTGACCTGTTTCTTTATTATATGCAGCTCTATATCTGAAAGATCAAATAATATAAAACAATAATTTTTATCTGTACATAAACTGCTGTGTGTAACTGCTATTTTCCTATCAAGATATTTGCTTTTAAAATACCTGTATCCAGTAGTCAATGGAATTCCACTCTTTTTCCAGTAGATGTGAGGTTTGGGACTGCCTCCGATCTGGCATTCAAAAACAACACTATCTCCTTCCACTAGTTTCTGCACTGTGGGCTTTCTCACAAAGAATGGAGCCACAGCTGCTCCAGTCTCCACAGATTCAGACACAGCATAGACTTCTGTCCTGGTCTCAGCTTGTCTGGCTTCAGCTACAATCCTGGGAAGAGTTTTAATGATGAATTAGTATGGATGACATATATGTATTTACATATATGTGACATACATATACTTTGTGCAAAAGCAGCACTAGCCTACCAACTGGTGAAACAATTGTCCTACTGTCTTAATCGTTGAAAAAAAACTGATTTGGTTTGTAGATTTAAATTCAACATGCCATAGTTGGTTCATATGTTTTTTGATTGTGGCAAAGTGCAGTGAAATTGAAAGGTAAAAGTGAACTATTTGCCTACTGTCCTCGCACTCAGAGGAATGTGGCCCACCGCATTTAACCCATCTGTGCAGTAAAACACACACACACCAGTGAACACTAGGGGGCAGTGAACACACTTGCCCAGAGTGGGGGGCAGCCCCAAACCATGGCTGGAAGGAAGCAGTTGGGGGAGTTAGATACCTTGCTCAAGGCCTTCCTGTCACGAGAGGTTCCCTAACCTGTACCGTTGTACTATGGTACTGTTTACAAAAATCCATCACTGAGCAAAACAAGGATATGGTCTGAACTGTGGTCTGTGGTAGGACTAGTTTTTACTAGCCGTACTGGTTAGCTTAAATGCACCTAAACCTACAACATTCTTTCCAGCATCAGAACTCTAAATAAATGCAGAATGAGTAAAATGCAATACATTTAAACATTACTTCAAGAGTAAATTAGGATGCTAGCCTAATTAAGTGCTTATGTGCAATAAGTGAACACTACGTAGTAAAGGATAGTCCAGGACTTGCTGGAGAATGCAAACATGATTCTTTGTTACTTGAGACATAGACAAAGGATAAAGACATAAAGTCACCTATAATTGTACTTTTGATTTAAATTGTTTTTGCTTGCCCAGTGGACTAGCTAATGAATTCATAATTTGCCCATTACTGACAAAGAAGAAAACAGTTAAAAGAATTAAATATTACTAAAGCAACTTAGATGAGGACATGGCACACTTACTGTCTTTCTTGCATAGATACTTTGACATGTTCAGAAATGTCCTCCCGACTCTCAATTTCCTCAGAGACTGTTAAAAAAAATTATTAAAGTAAAAAAATAAATGTATGTTTAAAAATGATTTCATGATGCATGTATTTTGTACACTGTAACCATGTAAGCATATTATTCTCACCTTGCACAAGCAGGTAGCAGGAGGTGCTAATAGTTCCAGCCTCATTTGTTGCAGTGCAAGTAAAGCGTCCGCTATCCTCAGCAAAGGCCTCGCGGATCACTAAACGAGCATATCCATGCTCATATGAGATCTGGAAGTCAATGGAGCTCTCGATTCTGTAGTCCTCTCTGAACCACATAATGCCTGGTGTGGGGTGGCCTGAAATCTGGCACTCCAGTGTCACAGACTCTCCCTCAGTGACAGTCATGTTCTTCAAGCCCTGAATAAAAGATTAGGCCATTTAATTATTTGAATACATTTTTAAGGGGAAAGTCAACCGGTTGAAATCTGCATGTATTGAAAGTAAATACTTACAGCCACAACTGTTGGTGGCATCACTTGCACTTGTGTGTGTGAAGGGATCATTTCAGCCTCCACAACCTGTAAAATATTTAGTGCATTCAGAGCTTCTGATATAGATTACAGGATGACAAAGTATTATTTTTCACAACTAAAATGACAGATTGATGGATAGATAAAATAAAGGAAAGTGCTGTGAAAGGTGCTTGCTGTGTGGAGCATCGAGTGTAGCATAATGAATCTGTGAGACAAATGATTCACATGAAGCTTTGCTGTCAGATCAGTAAGGTAGTGTCCATATTATACCAGCCATGACCACACAATGTAAATAATGTGCCCATAGTATCCCTAAAAGTGGACAGTAGAGTTGTTCTTTTTTTGCATTAGTTTGCGCATTGAAAGCTGAACTCCATTAATGTTCAGAACAGACAGAGTGGGAAACATAACTTTCTGCATTATCTCTATAGCAGATCCAGCTATTAAGACCAATGACAGCACAATTACCGCCATCAATTAATGTTACAGGTTTCATTTTTATATGAACATATAATGCAGTTGTCTAATAATGGTTCTCTGTCTGTGAGCTCTGAGGGGTCTGTGATTTTTTTTCCAGTTACAGTCATGGAAATCACAATCCACAGTTATCTTTATAGATATATGTCTTTACAAATACCTTCAAGCTTATAGTTATTAGTATATTTGTCTGGTGACTTAAATTACAAAAATAAAAACAAATTAAAACAAAAATAGAATGATTAAAAAATAGACAAAATATTACTGAACACCTAAATAATGGAACATAATACAAAGTTAATCAGGTAATCGAGTACATAAGGTTTAGGAAATTCTAGTCTAAAACTATTGTGTGCTATTTAAATGGGACAGCTACATGACAATGAGGAATTGGTGCTACATTTTTTATTGTTGCTTTTTTTCTGAAATTTATAATGTCCCAGATCATTGCAGGAAATTTCTATAGCAGTGGGTAAAAGCACCAGGGTGGAACAGAATTCAGAATTGAATTGAGAATGTCCCCTAAATTCCAGTTCAGTTATTGAATTTGAATTTAAATTTGAATTTGAATTGAGATTGCAAACAGGAAGTCGAATTGCAAGAAGTAGAATTGGAATTCCATGAAATTCAAAGAAATTCATGATACATAATTAAGGTGTATTTAACAATGAAGCTTTACAGTAAATATTACATATAACTACAACATCAATTTATACAGATATTTGTGTATAT
>JAOVVF010000047.1:2964103-2975665 GCA_028565595.1 Duopalatinus emarginatus
ACTGTATAAAACTGAACTGTTGACCATTAGATACAACCTGTACCCTGTAAAGTACTTGCAAGTAAATGATAATTGCATTTACCAAAACATTGTTTTTATTTGATCACTTAGAAATTAAGATATTGCAAATTATTCAACATTAAGGTAATGTAGGCTTAATGTTAGTGTCTATACTTCCATTTGTAAGAAAAATGTAGGCTAAAATTATCACATTCTCACTGATATGTGATAAGAATGAATTCATCTGAACTGCAATGAATTTAATTCCACTTCCTGTAATTCAAATTTAAATACAATTTAACATCCTGTAGGGTGGATTCGATTTAAATTAAAAATTTATTCACTAAATTGAATTAAATTTTACATTTCTGAATTTTTGCACAGCCCTGACAGTTATTACCGTCTTGGAAATGACATGCAGCTCTACAATGCACTTCATGGCTCAGGGACCTTTATATTTTTATATCTCTTTCATTAGTACATATTTTCATATATTTTATGCGTAGTATTATCTAATGTTTACTGTTACTGTTGAACCAAGGGTCTGCGAAAAACGCATTTTCAATTCTCTATGTGTCCTGTACATGTATTGCGGTATTGACAGTAAAAGCTGACTTTGATCTAGCTTGAATTGCTAATATAATATATAATATATATATATGCTTGTTAGCCAGCAAAAGGTGCAGTGGTCATTGAACTTCTGTCACTACGACTAATCGTCATGATTTTGTACATGAATGACAATTCCTTAGTTACTGGGCAAAAACACATTTTAAATATTGGTGTAATGCTGTCCAATGCTACAAACATTTCCTGATATAACAAACAAATCTAAGCAAAACATAATAATCAATCCATGCTTAGTGTCAAAGCAAAGTGACAATATGTAAAAACACAGGGAGACATAAAGGTGAAAGCAGTGTATGAAGGTGGTGCACTTTTGTGCCAACTCTCTAAAGCTGAACAGTGACAGCTAGGTGCTAGAATCACACATAAGCTTGCTACCTCCTGCAGACAAGCCCACTTTTTGCAGTTAGGGTTGGTGTCCTGTGCTCTTTGTTCTGCTAGAGCACCATTGGGGTAAATGCCATCATTTTCATTTAAACGCTCTTCCTCTGGAATCATCAAGGCTGCAGTGTCCTCAACATCTGATATCTGATACATTTTCCAAACATTTATATTGTATTAAAATTGCTCAACTACGTATATAAGTTAAATATATAATGTAAACTGGACACAGAGCAGTATACCTACTTCATCCTCAGTTAGAGTGGAATTAGCGTTGTTTAGCTCTTTGAAAATATTGGCCATGATTTTGACAACACATCCAGTGTCATCCCATTGTTCAGTACTGTTTTCACTATCAGATGTAT
Source organism: Duopalatinus emarginatus (assembly GCA_028565595.1). Taxonomy (NCBI): domain Eukaryota; kingdom Metazoa; phylum Chordata; class Actinopteri; order Siluriformes; family Pimelodidae; genus Duopalatinus; species Duopalatinus emarginatus. The sequence goes on from JAOVVF010000047.1 coordinate 2,965,477, forward strand.
TAGTAACAGAGTCTACAAATGCACACTCACTGCTAGCCTCATCAGTAACCATGCCGTTATATTCACAGATGGTTTCAACATTGTCATCCCTAAAGTTATTTTTTGCAGAGTCATCCATTGCCTACATGTATATGTAAAGGGGAAAGGAAACATCATTAAAATTCTAAGATTAAACTGCATGCAATTCTATCAATCTTTAGAAATCCAAATGAAATTTTTTTACCCATAATGAACAAGCCAGACATGACAAAGAAACCAGAAGAGGAACCAGACTCAAAAGGTAACCCATCCTCCAGGATGGGACACTGGATTATAGGAAATAGTTTCTCTTCCACAGTTGTATGCTAAGATGTCAAACAGTACTAAGTTTGCCGAAAAGATATTCAGTGTGAGCATCGTGATATTTATGATTACAGCAGCTGTTTTAGGAACAGTATCCAGGTGAGATCAAGCACTAAAGAAAGTCTTTGCCATAAAGAACAAAGACCACTTTGACAATTTCCCAGAGCGCTTTAAAGACTCAAAATTTCAAAAATAACTACAGCTCATGGCAAGTCTCGGATCTTTAACACAGTCAGTTTGTGTTCACAGATAGCACAATGCACTGCATCTAACTCTTGTATTCTGTTTGGCACCTTCATGTGCCCAGATAAATGTACCAAACAAACATGTTACAGAGACATATTCCCATTACCACAATCATGTACTGGGCTGATCGGATGCAAAAATAACAAAATAATTGCAAGGCAGATTATCTCCTTTACCAGTTTTCTACTGTTTTTCTACCTCCAAAGTTCAGTGAAAAAATGCTTCAAGGCCTTTTCATTTAATTTTTGTTCATGCTAAATTTAATATTATTATTATTTGGTCTGACAAGTAATGCCTTGATATAAACTAAGCATAAATGTTGCAACTGAAACCGATTGGTTTGTTTTTGTCAATCTTCAGTAAGCAATTTATCCTGGTCAGAGTTGCAGAAGCTTCAGAGCCTATGCTTGGTACACTGGGTACGAAGTGACAATACATCCAGAATTCTGTTTTTGTATTCTTTAAAAACATGCTTGTATTGTTTCAATTATAATTAGAACTGGACTAGCTGACTATCTGTGTATCTGTACCTAGTAAACAATGAAGTACACAGAATGAAAAGAAGCAGAAACTCTACCATCCCGTTGACAGGCTTGCCTTTACAATGGACAATTCAATATTGTTATACACAGCTGCGAATACTGAGCCTGGTCCATAATTTCCACCACAAAATCGACAGCAAAATGTCCAACACAAGCACTCCAATATAACCTGCAGAAACTAAAAAACTACATAGCCATATCAAATCTAATGTATTTCATTACTACAAGTGTGCATTCTATGATCTGAAGTTTGTTCATTTGTTTGATAGCTCTTTTTTTTGTAGCCATACAGGTATAACCCATCTGCACCTCAAGTGTTTTACCACTAGGGGCTGCAAATGATCAACTACAGAAAAACAAAGTCTCACCTCTTTGATAATGGCTCCACTGATCTGTTGCTGCATGGCAAAAGAGCCCTCCCACTGTTCCTTTTGGACAAGTGTGGAAGAGGACTGTACATATGTGGTTCCAGTAGACATTGTTGTGTAGCTAGACTCTGCTACATAGCCTTCCTGCTTCCACGGAGGCAAAACATCAGCACCCTGTTCAACATATTTGCGTGTGGTTAATGGAGACTTCACAGGTCTGATAGGAGACACAGACACTCTTGAAGTTGGGGAACCAGATCTAAAAGAAAGATAAGAAAACACTTTAGAAATCTAACATGATTAAAAACAAAATATGCACCTTTAAAATGTCACAGAAAGAAAAGGAAAAACACTTTACCTGACAGGTGTGGGAGTTGGAGCCTTGACATGTCTTACAGGGGACGGTGACTGATGGCGGCCAACTGCAACCTTTGAAACCACTGAAGCAGGTGTTGGAGACATTGAGGTTGGTTTTCCAGGCACACGAGGAGGTGTCTTGTGAGCCAAATGTTGAATCTCAACACTTCCTTCCATTTGCATTTCTATCATGGCTGTTGAATCAAAATGACCCTCCACTTTCTACAAATGAAATACAAAGCTAGATTATTCTCTAATCTGTATTGTTTTTAGGACAATAGCAAAATAAATAATGACCTGTATATCAGTTCACAATTTCTGTTTTGTTCATTAGATTAAAACCGATCTGAGAGCTGTTGAATTCCAATCAAATAGTAATATTATTTTAGACTGAAGAGTACTGATGGTTAGAGTAGCGTTACAATGTTCATTATCCAAATTGACAGCATACAATCAAATGTAAAATGGGTTTCATACATATATCTATTATTTAAACACAGCAACTGTTTGGATTCCAATTACCTTTTCCATAGTGGTCTGTGAAATCTGAGAGGTTGAAACAACTGTTTTGGTCTTCTTAGCAGGCACTGCAATTTCCTCGCCTGAAATAACACATAGTGTTAAAGTATACTGTACCGTACAGATGTACTAGCATTAAACAGGGTAATTGCAGACAAATGTTTTATGAATTAAATAAAACGTGACCATTAATTCACCTTGAACCAGTAGTTCTGCCGTTGAAGTAGCACGTCCACTGCTGTTGGAGGCAATAACTGAATACATGCCAGAGTCTTCAGGAAAAGCCTCGGCAATCAACAAACTGTAAAGGTCTCCATCTTGAACAATCTGAAAGTCGGCTGAGCTCTGAATCTCAGCTCCCTCTCTGTAAAACTTCACCACAGGTGTAGGGATTCCAGTTACACGGGCGTCCAATCTCACTTGACTTCCTTGTCTCACAGTCATGCTTTGTAGTCTCTGAATAAAGGTCGGTGGCGCAGTTTCCGCTGTAGAAATAAGACAAGTTTAGTGCTTACTTGTTAAGTCAGGACGTGCTATTAATCAGTGTTTAAAGAGTAAATTAGTTACCTGTAACCAGGAGTTCAGCAGTGCTAGTGGCTTGTCCAGCGCCATTGGTGGCTCTCACAGAAAATCTTCCGCTGTGTGCGGCTGTCACGGCGGGGATCGTCAGAACAGCGCGGCCTTCGCTGAACGAGATCTGAGCGCCGGGCAGAGCGGCAGCAGAAAGAACCTGGCCATCACGAAACCAGCTCACCTCAGGAACTGGATTACCTGAAAGAAAGAGAACATAATATAATATATATAATATAATTCTGAAGGGAAATGGAAACTATGCACTGGCACAGCTCAGTTTGTAAACAGACCATCAGGATAGAAAAAAGGGTTTTAGAATGTGACTTTTATTCTTACCACTAACTTGAGCTTCGAACGTTGCGGCACTACCCTCAAGTGCCACAACGCTCTGAAGCGGCTGTGTAAACGTTGGCGCCTGCGTTGTCATAATGGTAGGCACCCTAGAAAAAAGAGGAATGAGGAATTCGTGACTTTAAAAAATTTAATGTCAAAACATTTATTTTGCAAAACACAAAAAAAACCACAGTGCTGTTATTTATTTATTTATTTTTTTACATGACAATATGAATTATAGGTGGGCTATTTTTAGCTGCAGGGAAATTTAACCAACTAATCACTGTGTGATCCTTCTACCCTGCTGCACCTGGCTCTTTGCAGCTTGTCATCTGAGAAACTAGTGGCTCCAAATAGGCCATGTGTTAATTCAAACACCTAACTGACAGCATATAGACATGTAAGTGCAACTGGAAGCTGTGATTTCAGCCTGTGAAACACATTACCTATTCACATGCAAATACGTAAGGGCTCATGAATAAGAAAAGCGAAACAAAGTCTTTCAGGAACAGGCTACAGTAGCACATGGCATCGTCCAGGATTAAGTCATGGACATAACATTGCATTTATTTACATGCTTTTACCCAAAACAACCATTACATTGGACAATATACAAGTCGCACATACAGTTTTTTAGGAATATGGTAGCAACTTGTAAGCTCCCAAGTTAACCAAAAGCATGTGCAAGATATATAGTAATCATTAGATAATATACACTAATGATTATACAACAATCACAAACACAAATGCTCTTTGTTTTGTTTACAGGACACAATATAAGCAGGTGCCAATGTTAAAGCAGTCTACCAAATTGAAACACCAGCTGTTGTGTGACCCCTGTGAACCTTTGTTACCATACTGTAATAGTTCGTTTTACTCAAGTCTGGTTTTTAACACCTGGGACTAAAATGCAAATGCTGCCAAAGTGTATTTAAGATGCCTATATACTACTGAGATGAAATCTGATAAGTTGTTGAGAACAAAGAGAGGCACTAATACCCATTAAAACCCCAACTACTTTTAAATTCTCAAAATATGACCAAATTTAAGTAAGGTCACCAGGCTACAAATACACCCTGTTCTATATTGAGGTGTAATACAATATCTCGTCATGTACATTTATTAACAAGCTGCTCAAATGGACACTTTAAAGCTGTCTGTAATAAACACACAGGATTTTATAGATTTTGACATTTTCTTTGACATGTTCATTTATTAGCCAGTTTCTCATCTTTATAGAACAATTTTCAACTATTTCTATAAAAATCAACAGAGTTCCTAATAAATGGTGATAAAGCCCAAAATACCCTAATGCCCTAATGAACCTATTTGTTTATTTCCTATTTCAGCCCAGGTAAGCATTTCTGCAGTTTGTATAAAATCACTAGTAAAAAAAGGAATAAAAGTAGAAATTAAAGGCTGTGCTGTTTCTTTGCACATTAAACAATTATATGAGTTAAATTAAATTAAACAATTAAATAGTTCTGACCAACTATTTCTTTTGTTGGGGCATTTTATCAGGGACCTTATTAGGCTGCCAAAATTAATTTATTTCTGTAAAACCTACCAGGAAATCTGAAAACCTACCAGGAAACAAGCGATAAGCAATAATCAGATTTATAAAGAAGTTCAGTGGAAATAAAGGATGCAAAATTATGAGCAAAGCTTTTTTAAAATATTATTTTAAAATGATTAGTTATTTAGTGCCCTTAGTAAAACAGGTACAAATGCACTAGCATGAAATAACATTGCCAGCATCACTTATACAAAACAGCAACAATTTCATATGTTTAAATATTTAAAAGAATCTAACAATTTCTGTGTAAATGTGCACTATTTATCAGCCACCACTGATTTGGGCCAACGGGTGAAGTTCAAGCTCATCCCTCAACATGTGTTTAAAATTGTACAAAATGAACAAACACAAATTATTTTCAATAAACAAAAACATAAAGTTAACAGTAAATTGTAAGGTTGGTGTTATATATGATGATTGACGTTCTATTAGACAGAAATGGAAATCTCCAAAAATAATCAGTCCCTTTGCTTGATTGACAGTCACCATGTGGCACATAGCTGGAGGTGCAACTGATAGCCCTGCTGCTGATTCCCTTAAAAAGACATCGCGGCCGAGCCGGGACACCACTCTAATGCTATCACAGGCTATTCTTGGCTTTTCTCAAATCATCGCACCATATAATAACCTTGAACTTTTCAAATCAGATAATTCTTTGCTGAAACATTTACAAAAGGAATTAAAACAACTGCAGCATCCTGTTAAGCCTCTAAAACATCACATAAAAAGACACAGAATGTAATTCTGTAACATACTATAAATATTATGGTAACATGCATAATCAAAAAGTAGAAGACGGTAAATAAATATCTGTCCATGGAGTAAATGCAACTTACTTGGATTATAATGGTGCCTATAACTGATGGGACTGTGCCCAGAAGGCTACTGCCTCAGCAACAATCCTTTTATCCAGTATGTTTCCAGAATATCCAAGGTGAGAACAGTTGAACCTCAAAACGACCCCAAAAACAAAACTACACAGGATTAAAGACCGTGTAGTTTTGCTTTTCCCTTGCAATCCCTACACCCGAGGCAAGGCTGGGAATGCTCCAACTGCTCAGAAGTGCTAATACGCTACTTTTACTTTATATACCTCTAGCCTAGCCTGCAGTGTCAATTCTCAGCCACTCCCCATTCATGCCCCTTGCCCAAGGAATTATGGGAGATGCATTTTATACAACCCTACATTTGCCTCACAGTGTCCCCCTCTATTTGTATACAAAAGTTAATAATAATGTGACATTCCACTGATATGCTCAGAATATTCGATACTTTTTTTTTTTTTGAAACTCTTAAATGTTATGTTTATGCCCTTTAAAAAAAGGCCATGCTGTTTAGCCAGGCCCTCATGGCAAGCATTAACCTGTCGATGACCAAAAGGAGCAAGTGGCTGTGCCTGTCACTCAACAGAAGGCAACCCCCCCACCCCCACAGGAAGGGTCAGCGATAATGAGTACAGAATGGCTACTAATCTTGCTTTGTTGTTTAGACCTTATTTATTTATTTGTTTGTTTACTTATTAACGATGTGTACATTATCAATAATGGCAAAAATACTAATTACACCACAGAATGTCACAATAAGCACCGTTCACTTTATAAACTTGCTAGCTGACATTCCATGCCATCACATTTTTTTTTAATTTTAACATAATTATTAAATTAACCGAATTTAATTAATAAAAGTTAAGTAAGTAAAGTGATGTCTGAGTACCCGACTACGATTCAAAATATAGCTCACAAGGTCATCAGTTTTACATTCCTGTGACTATTCATCCAGTGTATGAAATTGAAAGACTTGTACAGATTCCCAACCTGCATCCCAAGGATACATTTATTTATTTTCCTAAACCACTGTGTTAAAGCTTCATGATTTACACCACAGTCTTACTATCAGTCTGTTTTGAACAATTTCCCTCTTTTTTATTTCTCAACATTAGCGTACAATTTTAAGTTGCTTTTTTTAATCAAGATGTTGGTGCCACTAAATAAATTAAACTAGCCAGTTCTATGGTTTAGAGTGTGGAGTTATTCATCATTGTTAGAGATCTATGTACATTAATCTTTTGATTCGGAACCTAACTACAGTCCTACTTTCACTGAATCACACAGTCTAGCACTAGCAGTGTCCTTATGATTTGAAAAGTATAAATGAACATAGCTTAAATACAAATGCACACAATTTCATAGGCTACAGGGACTGTGTATAGCTTTAAATGTAAAATGTTGAAACATATTAAAAACAAGAGGGACTTACCAGTGGAAACTGGATGCAGAACTGGATGTTATGAGGCAGGTTGTTTTAGCACTTGTAAATTTATATAAAATCACATACCAAGAAACACATTAAAAACTTTTCCTGTGCACTTTGCAAAGTTTGTGTTCGTGGATGACTGCCAAACATTAAGTCCTGTGCATTTTGCTGTGAAAATCCTAATTACACAATGTTAGCCACATGAGTCATTATCAGTACACTGTGACTTTGGCCTGCATAGCTTTCAAAAAATTACTTTTGTCAATTTTTAAAATTTATTTATTTGTTTATTTTTACTTTTGTTTCTTTTCACAATTCATCCTATTTATAAGACTATTTACTATTATAGCATGTTCAGTTTTTTTTCCATGTTTCTAAAGCACTGAAACTTTTTATTAGTCATTTTAATGGCTCCTCAAATCTTTCTTTAATTATGTATTTAATTAAGTATTTCTCACTGTATTTATATTCTTATATGTTTTTTTTCCCTCACACAACTTTAACAACAAACATTTTATCAAAAACTGGAATAAAACTACTTGACCTCTTTCAGGTATCAGTTAATTATAATGGTTTGTTTCCTGTAAAGGATTACTGAGTTATACTGATATTTATAGAAAAGAAGATGAAGATGATACTGTGGACAATAAAGTTAGATATTACATTATTGAACATTTTATTCATTTTGCAAACAAATATTCAGAATTTAAATCTCAAGGTTTGCTCAACTCTTAAATCTGACTGCAGCACTTTTCAACTTTCTGAAAAGTGACAATAACAAAGGTCTATGACAAAGATAAAAGGTGTCAGTATTCTACAATCAAACTGGTTACTGCCACAATAAACTGACTGACATTCTGTTCTGATGTAACAATGGTTTGCTAATCTTATATAAAAACACATAGGAGGTTCTGAATGCAACACAATGATTGATGCTTTGAACTATAAAAATCATCTATAGCAAACTTCCAGAGTTTAGTTTACAGTTTAGCAAAATATGGACATCATTACACTAACAAATATAATTTTGTGAATTTGGCCAAAGGAGTTTGTCGGTACCATTGTGGTGCATGCATTTCACTTTAATGCTGCTTTTAGAACCTTCCATTATTATGACCGGTGTATCATCTTCTGGCAGGATGGCATAAGGCCACCTGTCGACGGGGTTTGTGGACCAATAATTCCACAGGAGTCTGCTACAATCCAAAGCATGAGCAGTCCAATTTGCCATTCATTCTTTGGCACAGACATAAAATTTATTTATTAATCAAGGTCACTCACACTATAATACATTCATAAATGCAAACATGTGATTCAGAAATACTGTTGACTATTGAAATGATCAAACCTTTCATCTCATTGTGACAATAATGAAAGTTTTAAATACACAAAATTGAAAAACTGCAGTTGAATATACAATATAATATGTTCTAACCTTGATGGCGCTGACTGGTTATCTTGGCTTGTTGGTGGTGTGTCAGCATGTAGGCAACTACTAGTCCTGGGTCTGGCAACTTTTTTTCTGTCCATTATCATGTTTGGCACACTACTCAAGTACTCCTCTCTCCGATATACTCTTTGTCCAGGGTCTACACCTTGCTTTCTCCTACTTTAGCTCCTTTAATAGCGGGGTGATACCTTTAAAAAAACATGCAATACTTACAAAAATGGCAGTAATTTTATTAATAGTATTGTTCATAATAAATGCTGATATTTGAGAGTAAAGAGTTTTGGTTTTGAGTGTGTGAGCTTGAGAACTTTAGCTGCAGAGTTTAAACCTTGTACACTTAAAATAGAAACACTTAAAATGCCTCTTTTACCATAAATAGTTTAACAGTTATTAGGAACTATTGCTTTATTTTAATAATAGCAGCAATAGCAACAACAAGACAACAATGAAGAAAAAGTCATGTATATGTGTCTACCCTATCATATATGAGTCTACCCTATCATAGCAAGATGCATGATAGGGACAATGACAGTGTGGACTCGTTACTAAATTTAGCATCTGATGAACACGTGGTTGATCTACAGTTGCAGACATGTTGAATTGTTCAGTTGGTTCAAAAATAAATTGCTATTCTTAGTACTTAATATTTTACCACAACAAGGCGGCGATCTTACACTTGACCTCAGATAAGTATGTGAAAAATATTGTATGAAATTAATTTTTTGTACTTATTGAATATGCAGCAGGTATGTTTATTCTGTTAAAGATTAAACAACATGAAGCTTGCAATGTCACTGGTGTCACTGTTGGTTCAACCCCAGCACATGGCATGACATGACTGAGGTGCCCTTGAGCAAGGCACCTAACTCCCCCAACTGCTCCCCGGGCATCGTTCACTGCATTCCAGTGTTCACTGGTGTGCCGAGGTCACATTCCTCCACTGTAGGCAAATAGTCCAATTTCAATATTTCACTGTTTTAAAGGGGTGATTAGCCCCCTTAAGATGAGATAAGATGAGATGACTGAGTGGACAGAAATTTTTAAAAAAGAAATTGTGTTATTTAACCACTGAAAAGAATTGCTCAAGTTAAGTAGGAAAAACTTCAATAACCAAAAAAACTGTATAAAAATAAAACTGTATAAAATGTACAATAGGTATTTGAAAGTGAAGCTTGACATTCCTATATATTTGTAATAATATGCTTTTTTTTTATAGTAAAAATGTACCACATCACAAAGTATTATGAAATTTAAACAACTATGCTGGGGACCATATATCAATATATTGATATTGACCCACAGACATACAGTACTGTGCAAAAGTCTTAGGCACCCTATATGGTGTTTAGTATAAATGTTGTTGTAGTCATTTATTTTATAAATTCTGCATTTTTTAATTCAGTACAAAAACATTTTAGATTATAAATCCAAAGATTATTATTATTATTATTATTATAATAATGTTACAGTAAAAATGTCATTAAGGAAAGCAATATGTTAAATAAGATATAAAAAAACAGAATAAAGGAAGAAGTGAGTGTGACAGTCCGTAGCTCCAGAAAAACAGATTCTCCAGGACACTCAGTAAAACTGATCATCTAATTCCCTAATAAAATTGGATCGTCCCAAC
>JAOVVF010000047.1:2978982-3036661 GCA_028565595.1 Duopalatinus emarginatus
TCTACCTGTTGAGGCAATCTTAAGACTTCAACTTTTTGTTGAGGCACTAAGTTTAGTTCCAGGTTTAACAGGGTATTCGTTCCACGAGAAACTTTCTCCTGATAAACAATAAGTTCCATTTGTTTTAGTTAATATCGTCTTAAATAACAATTCATACATTTCCCATAACCGGTAAGTTCGGCTATATACATTATGTACATGTCACAAAAAATTGACCAAAAATCCTGGTCATAATTATCCAAAATGGCACATTTTATAACAACTTTAGACTTTAGTCTAGTCGGCATAAATTAATGTCAAGTTTGATATAAAAATAGTTCATATTTACAGGAATAGATATCCAGGTATTTATCAAGTAAATATCTTTTTTTTCTCATTTAATAAATAAAAAGGCAGATAATGCGAGAAGGGGGAAGAAAGTATCATTATTAGATTTATAGTGAACGAATGCTAATGGTGACAGTTGCCATGTCAGACCCATGCTTATTGGAAAGTTTGAGGGTGTACACCCCAGCGTCACTAGATTTTACATTAGTGATTATGAGGGTAGTCAGGTCCTCTGTAGTCTCAATGTGGAACCTCCCACTCTGTTCTGCAGTTGATAGTGTTTTTCCACCACGAGACCACTCAATGTGTGGAGAAGGCTCTCCAGAGAATGCACATGCTATGGTCAAAACTTTCCCAGCTTCAATGCTAATGTCTTCTGGGAGGGCTTCGATTTTTGGTGCTGAACCTTTGAAGCAAAAAATTATTTGTCAGTTGAAGGACATATAAATCAGTGGGCTGTATAAATGTTCTACAAACGCTTGTTACAACTGATCGCTTTTATTAGCTCACCTTGGCCACTGAGCAAAGTGGCTCTTATTGAGGATCCTTCTGCATGCGAAAGACTTGACATACTGCTTGAGCTCAGTGCATACACTGATTCTGAAGTCATGGAGGACATGCTGGACATTGACATGGTTTCAAATTTCATTTCAGCCATGGTGGAACTGCTGAATGATGATTCTTGCATCGTGCTCTCCATGTGGATGGATTTTGAAGAGAAGCTCTCCTGAATACTGCTAAGAGAAGCACTATCTTTCTTAATGATTTCAACCCCCCCATGGACCTTGGAGGACACAGATTCTGTAAGATGAGTGAACATTCAATTAGTGTGAGTATTAGTGTTAGAAAAGTGTTACATTACAATTTGTGCATGAAATAATATGTACCTTTAACAGCCTTGTGTGCAGACACATATGTTGTTATTTTTGTGTAGATGGACTGGAACACTTGACCAGAAAAGGAGAATGATGATTTTGAGACCGCTCCACTCTCTGAAATTATTTCACAGGAATATTCACCCTGATCTCTCTCAGACACATCCGATATATAGAGACAGCAAGTGCCATCGGCAGAGGTTTGGATCTGATAACTGCTACTTTGACTAAGTCTCCTGCTATCTTTGTACCACACAACATCCCTTACAGAGCTTTCAGCAACACAAATCATTTTCACCTTGTCTTCAGAGGCCTCAGCTTTTAGTTGCTGGAGGATCTTTGGCGGTGCTTTCACAGTGAGTGGTGATTTAACCCTTTTTGGCGACATTATTGGCTCAGGAGACTTAGCTGCTGGTGGGGATTTTACTCTTTGTGGAGTGGTGCTTGGCTCGGGTGACTTTATACCTATTGGAGATTTAACTCTCTGTAGAAGTGGCGATTTCACTCTTGGAGGAGATGCTACTGGTTCAGGAGATTTTGGTGCTGTAGGAGATTTAATCCTTGATTCTGAGGGCTTTGCAGGGACAGGTGACTTAACCCTTGGACCAGGCTCAGGAGACTTGACTTGTACTGGTGATTTGACACCCTCAGGTGACTTAATTCGTGGTTCAGGAGACTTGACTTCAGTGGGTTCTGGTGATTTCACCAAGGGCTCTGGAGACTTAATAGATGGCTCCGGAGACTTAACAGATGGCTCTGGAGATTTTACTAATGGCGCTGGAGATGTGGGTGGTGTAGAAAATTTTGGTGATTCCACAGGGGTTGGTGGCGATTTCACTGAGGGCTCAGGTGACTTCACTGCTGGCTCAGGAGATTTAACTGTAGGGGATGGTGCAACCGCCTCCTCTTTAGTTGGTGGCTTGTAGATGGTCAAGGTAAACGTTGCCTCTTGCCTTCCCTCTGAATTTTCTACTACTACTTTGTAGCTTCCCTCATCAGAATAGTCTACAGAAGATATTTCAAAGGTAGACTTGTATCGCGTTGTTGTCACATGTACACGATGGGAAGTAAAAATAGTATGTTGCCCATGCATCCATGTGACCGTTGGTGCTGGTTCACCATCAACATCACAGGTGAATCTTGCAGACTCACCCAGTGATACCGTCAGAGACTGGGGTTTGGTGAGTATTTTTGCTGATAGAGTGGCTTTGACTTTCTGAGCAGTTATGCTTGCAGTAGCTGAAGACTCGACAGATTTTGCCTTATATTCAGAAGAAGTATGTCGTTCTGAAGATGAATATGCAGCAGATGACAGGTATTCAGTAGATGAATATCTGATAGGAGATGATGCAAGCCTTTCGGACTCATATTTCTCAAATCCAGTAACCTCACGTCTCTCAGTAAACTTTGTCTTGGTTTCTTTGATCTCCAAGTGTGTCCTTGAGGCAGAAGATGCCTTGATTAATGATGTATGATAATGGTCTGTCTTTAACACATCAGGTACGAACGCTGTTGGAGCCTCCTCATCTTTGCGTCTTGAGGAATATGTAGTAAATGCTCCACCTGATACATCAAGAGTTGCATAGTCAGATGCTTCTCCCTTTAAGTTGGTACAGACAGCACGGTATGTGCCACTATCCTCTGCCTGGCACTCAGTAATCTGAAGAGTTAGAACACCACTCATGTTTGTAAAGTGGTATTTGCTGCTCTCTTGAATCTGCTGTCCATTGTGGAACCAGTGGATTTCAGCATCTGGCCTTGATTGGACATTGAGGGTGAATTTGGTGTCTTGACCACACGGTACACGGTGTGAGCGCATTCTAACTGTGATTCGTGGGGCATGGTCAAGGCTAAATGGTTGTTGTGTTACAACTTGGTACTTCCGCTCAGATTTCAGAGCAGCTTTTCTTGCTTCATATCTAGACATGATGTCAAACCTTGCAGATCTTTCAAACCTAGAGGAAGATCTCGACGATCTTTCAGGAGACACAGGACTAGGGGAACGTGGTCGTGTCCTCTCAGGAGTGGGTGACCTCCTTTCAATTGCCTCACCTTCATATTCCACTGGTGCCCGGGATGGTCTTATCAGTTCAGAGACAGGGCGCATCAGTTCAATATACGTTGGAGACAGAGATCTCCTTCTTCTCATGAAATGGGAAATGGGGGGTGGAGAACCACTAGGTTTTCTTGGTGTCACAACAACTTTTGTTTCCTCTGTGTGTTTCACTTCAGCTTTGTGTATAACTCTAGGCGATGCACGACGCAGTGCACGCAGTTCAAAACGAACAGGGCTACTTGGAGGAGAGGCAGAGAAGCCAAGTTCAAGTTCCTCTTCAAGCTGTTGTTTCTCTTCTTCAGTTCTCCTCCGTGCCACATAATCTTCTACAGGCTCGAGAAGATCTTCATCTGAAAGATCACCCAGAGAATGCCTTCTCTGTCTGAAGATGTCTGACTCAGGAGATGGAGTGCGTCTAGCTGGTCTTACAGTTTCCAAATCATCTAGCGTAAGCTTTGGAATACGCCATCTTGGCCTGTACTGATCACTGATTCTGGGAAGTGGCATGACATAGAACTGTTCCCATCTGGAAAGTCGAATGCGCTTCTGTCTTCTCTGTACAACTCTCTCCATGCGTTCAGAAATTTCATACTGATCACGAAGTTTCCTGTACCACTTCATGTCAGATAATGGCACAAAATGTTTAATATTCATGTCTTCCTCAAGAACAGCTCGATCATGTACACGAGCTTCAGGAATTTCATAAGGCATTCTGATCTTCCTGCTCTCTTCTTTAATTCTCTTAATTTCCTGATCTTCTTCAGCGATATGAAACTCACCCTGCACATTCTTGGTACTCACTGCAGGTTTGTATAGTTCAGCAGCTTCTTTCAGTGCTTCCTGTGCTACAGGATTAAGTGTAGTCACTTCTGCTGTTGAGAATTCTTGTGCCATTTTCAGTGTCTTCTTTATTTGGTTTTGTATGTATATATGCTTCTCTTCCTCACTCTTGAACTCCCTTCTAATATAAGTTAGGCGTTCAACCTTGAGTGTAGCTTGGCAACTTGCTGAGCCAGCAGAGTTTGTTGCGGTAACTCTGTATGTGCCAGAATCCTCAATTAGTGTTTCTCTGATATGGAGGACATAATAGCCCACATCCTCTTGAACAACCTCAACTTGTGGTCTAAATTCGAGAGGTTTGCCATCTTTTTCCCATTTAAGAGTAGGTGACGGTGTTCCGGACACTCTCAAATCAAAATGGACACTCTCTCCCTCAACACAGTCAATATTTGCTAAGAGGCGTCTGAACATTGGCCTCATTGTGTCCTCTGCAACAGGGTGATGTGTTACTGTTAAGCGTGCCTTACAGCTGTCTTCACCAAACTTGTTGGTTGCCACAACAGTATATTCGCCCTCATCGTCAGGCTCAATATTGTGAATCATTAGCTGATATAGACCCTTGTCGGTCATAAACGTATATTTTGTAGGATCAGGTTTGATTCTGTGTCCTGCCTTCAGCCAAGTAACATGTGGCTCTGGGTGAACAGTTATTGTTACGCCAAAGCGTACGTCCTCTCCAACATATGATGTACAATTGTACAGTGGCAGAGTAAACTCAGGTGGCCTTTGTAGAAGTTTGGTTCTGTCAATTCTACGCTTGGGTTTCTTGAGTGAACGTCCCAGGAAGTATTCTCGATAGGACCTCACAGTCTCAACAAACAGCTCTGCATAGGCGTTGTCTTCCCTCTCTTCACTAACAACTTTGCATCTGTAAAGTCCATCATCACTTTCTTCAATGTCTTTCACATATATGCTTGCAAAGCCATTGGCATAGCTGATTTCATACTTATGACTTGCGGTCAGTTTACGAGAGCCGAAGTACCATGTCACCTCTGTGGTCTTGTCATAGTTTTCAATGTTGCACGTAAAACGAACATGACCACCTTCGACAGCAGAGCCATGCATGACAGGACCTGCTCTCAGGCCTTGTTCTGGATGTCCAATTTTCACTCTGCCAATTGAAACATTTCTCTGGTTCCTGTAACCACCGCCATAGGCAATACGAGCTGCTGAAATAACAGTACTCCACTCCTTCTTGACTATGGACTGGTAATATCGTCTGTGTCTTAAGGTCTTTATGATTTTAGAACTAATGTTTTCTATTTTCATCTTGAGCCAAGGATGTTCCAGAGCCTCAGATGCAGTCATACGGAGTTTGCGCTCTTTAATTAGAAGCCTGTCGATGAAGTCCATGCCTTCAACACTGGTGTATTTAAAGGCCTCACTATCAAATACGAATTCCGCATTGGAAATGTGTTCGATCATTTTTTGAGTTGATTCAGCTGCAAAAGGATTGAGGCCACTAAGGAGCACATATGCAAGAACTCCAACTGACCACATGTCAGTAGCACTGGTAACCAAATCACTATTGTGGACCTCAGGTGCATAATACTCAGGTGCTGTAAACTGAATTCTAAAATTTTCTCCAGGTGTCAGCAGTCTGGCTTGGCCCATTTCAATGATCTTGATTGTACTGCTCTTTCTTGTAGAGTAGACAATGTTATCAGGTCTTATGTCAAAGTGGCCATAGTTGAGGCCATGCAGGAACTTCAGAGCCTGGCAAATTTGTCTCAGGTAGATAACAATTTCCCGCTCAGTGAGGTCAAAATTTGTTCCAAGACGTTCAAAGATGTCCACTCCTGATATGAATTCATAGATCAAAACATACTCCTCCAAGCTATCGAATGACTCATGAAGATATATCAAGTTCTTGTGTCTTGCAATATTGAGTGTCTCAATCTCTCTTGCAACTAGCTCCCTATCAGCCCCTTTGACCTTAATGAGTTTAGCCAGGAACGTCTTCTTGGAGCTAATTTCAACAGAACGATGAACAATGCCAAACTGTCCACAGCGTGCTAGTTCTTCAGAGATTTTATAAAGAGATGGCACATTCTTAACTTTAGAGTGAGGTGCTTCTTCTTTAGTAACCTCTCGTTCTTCATCCACTTCTTCATCATAATTTCTAATAGCTAACTTGTCTTCTCTTCCTGATACAGGTTCAGTTGGCACAGATGGGCTACTCAGACCAAATCTGTTTTCTGCAACAACACGGAACTGATA
Source organism: Duopalatinus emarginatus (assembly GCA_028565595.1). NCBI lineage: Eukaryota > Metazoa > Chordata > Actinopteri > Siluriformes > Pimelodidae > Duopalatinus > Duopalatinus emarginatus. The sequence goes on from JAOVVF010000047.1 coordinate 2,985,301, forward strand.
TTTGGTCTTTCCAAATAGGCTCATCACAGTATAGTGTGGTTCAGGTGTCTGGGCAACACGAATCCACCTATCACCAGATACTGGGCACTTCTCTACTATGTAGCTGATGATCTCACTTCCACCATCATCTGGAGGAGTCCATGTGAGTGTGATGGTATCTCTTCCAATATCACTTATTTTGACATCCTTAGGTGGTTCAGGTACGTCAGCAACATCGAGTTCAACGGTTTGTTTGTCAACACCAAATCTGTTCTTGGCACAAATGATATAGTAACCAGCATCTTTCTTCTGCACTCCTTTCTGGAACACCAGGGACGTGAAGGATCTTGTAACAATCACTTGATGATATGCTGTGTTGTTTAGTATTTCCTGTCCCTTTTGCCATGTGATTGTAGGATCAGGTTTACCAGTGATTGGAATCTTGATGGTGACTACCTCACCACGAAGAGCATGAACAGCTCCCATACCTTGTAGGTGTAATGGCAAGTGAATCTTGGCAGGAACTAGAAAAGAGGGGAAAAGAACTTAATACACTGTATTTAACTGAGAGTGTTAGCAGTTTAAAATAGAAGGCCATGACCAAATAAATATGAAAACACAAAGCAATCATACCTTCAACATCAAGTGTCATAGTTGTAGAGATGGATCCTTCCTGATTTGTGGCTCTGATTTGATAAACAGCCACATCATTCTCATCTGCATTACTGATAACAAGTTGGAAGTAGCCTCCTTTGAATTCTTGGATCTTGAGTTTCTCACCATCTGGTAAAATTTCTTTGCCATTCTTGTACCATTTGACTATTGGCTTAGGATACCCGATGACCTTAGTAACAAATGTTGCATTAGCTTTATATTTAACACACATGTCTCTCAGTTCCTCTTTAAAGAAGGGAGCACGAGGAGCTGTGTCTGATTTTGGAACGACAGGCTCTGAAATCTCACTCCAGTTACTTTCTCCACCAATGTTCTCACATTTGACACGGAATTCGTACTCAAAGCCTTCAATAAGGCCTTTGACAGCATAGAAGGTCTCATGAATTTCTTCAGTTGTAACAGCAATCCATTTGTTCTGTTTCTTTTCTCTCTTCTCCAGATAGTAATTCTTAATTCTGGCACCTCCATCACTGGATGGTGGTTTCCATGTCACAACACAGGAATCCTCTGTGACTGAATTAACCACTGGTTGATGTGGGATTCCAGGTTTTTCTGCAAAGCAAAATTGAGAGTATGAAAATTCCCTTCTATTCCTTGTTTTTTTTGTATACAGATACAGTGGAAGTGGCTTGAAAACTTACCATATGGGCTCTTGATGATGACAACAGCAGGAATCTCTAATGACTCACTAACACCATACTGATTCTGGGCAGAAACACGGAAGTAATATCCAGCACTCTCAATTAAATTTGGAATGCGGCATGTGGGTCCTGAGACAGATGATGACACTAGGTTCCATTTCTCTCCCTCTTTGGCTTCACGTTTTTCTACAATATAGTTTGTGATCATTGAACCACCATCATCCTTAGGTGGTTTCCAACTTATGACTACAGAGTTCCTCAATAGGGCGTCAACAATAATTGGCCCTTCAGGAATCAGAGGCTTATCTGAAATGAGAGTAACAATGTTAAATGTCAGCAAAATAAAAATTTTGATCAATACAAAATATACCTGTCAACACAAACCTACCTTGGATTTCAACACGCAGCACTGTATCAATCGTGCCAAATTTGTTGCTCAGTTGCACCTTGTATCTGCCAGCATTTGTCTTGCGCTGAACATTTCTGACAACCAAGTGAGTATAATTCTCTGTGTTTTCAATAATTATATTCTCTGATGGATTTAGAGGTTTCTTGCCATAAAACCACATGATTTGTGGAATTGGACGTCCAATATAGACAACATGGAGACGTAGGCTTGTTCCAGAGCCTGCAAAGTATTTCTCCTTCAGAGGGAATCCAGGATGGAATTGGGGCGCAGCCTGCAAAAGAAGCTTGCCACTGGTTTCAATCTCACCAGCCTCATTGATGGCTCGGCAAGTGTACAGCCCTTCATCTTCTTGCTCGTCTGTTACAACCGTTAGAGAATGATTTCTGCCATCAGAGCTCATTTTGTATTTACGACTCTGAGTCAGTTCTTTTCCATATCTATACCACTTGATTTCTGGAAGAGGTCTTCCCATAATCTGGCAAGTGAGTGTTCCAGATTCTCCAAGTTTAGTGGTAGTATCTTGTATCTCTTCTTTTAGACTTGGTGCTTCTCCAACTGTTTAAAAAGATGAACAAATTAAATAAAAATACATACTCACATTGTGCACTACAAATCTACAGTAAAATAGGATACATACCGCTCAGTTTGGTTTTGATGCCCATGGCAGTTCTACGGGGTCTGCTCAGTCCGGTTTCATTTTCAGCAAACACTCTAAATTCATATTCTGTTGCCTCCATGAGACCACCCATGGTAAACTGCCTGTCTTTTGAACGCTCTTTGTTGCATTTCTTCCATGCACTTTCACCTGCTTGTCTAAACTCAATCCAGTATCCAAGAATTTCTTTGCCACCATCAGATTCTGGACGTATCCAGTGAATGGTGATGCAATCCTTGGTAACTGAGATGATGTCAATATCACCAGGCTGGCTTGGTTTATCTAGTAAAGTATCAGAATGAAGTAATCAGAACCTGGACACCAACAACATTTTTTGTTTAAGTTGACTTGCATGTTACTTACCAAATGGATCCTTGCACACAACTGCTTCAGATACAGGTCCAGGCTCACTTTGACCAATATCATTCTGAGCAATCACACGGAACTGATACTCTGCATCAGGGATGAGGCCAGTGAGAGTATACATTGTGGTTGTGATATGAGTCTTATTGTGACGCACCCATTTTTCAGTCGACAACTCTCTTCTTTCAATATAGTATCCAGTGACACGAGAGCCACCATCGTCCTTTGGTCTTGACCAAGACAGACCAACAGTGGTTTTTGTGACATCCATAATTTCCGGAGGGAAGCTCGGAGGCTCAGGTGGACCTTTTTTTTAAAAGAACACAAAGACAGTATCAATTACCTGTTTATTAATATAAGCAATACAAGATTAAGCGATTTAATGTGAAAAATACTTACAGAGTTGTGTCTTTGGTATAACTGATTCATCAGATTTTAGAGATCTACTAATTCCAAACTGGTTCTCTGCTGAAACTCTGAAGTGGTACTCAACATTTTCTTTCAATCCTTTGACCACTAGTGATGTCTCAACCACTCTGGAGTCCACAGTGTACCATGCTGCCTTTGGTACCTCTCGCCTCTCCACAACGTAACCAAGAATATCAGAGCCACCATCATCTGAGGGTGGTCTCCAGCTCACTCTTACAGAACGAGCTTGAATATCATCAAATTCCAGAGGACCTTCAGGTGGATCTGGACGTCCAATGACTTTAACATTGATGTACACTACTTTTTTCCCACATTTGTTCTCCAACACAAGATCATAGGTTCCAGTGTCATCCCTGTGAGCTTCCTTGATTACCAGCTCAGTGCGTTCTTCACTAGTGGCAATCATAGCTCTGTGAGAAATATCACGGCCTTCCTTTGTCCATTTACATGTTGGGTATGGTTTTCCCTTAATTGGCACAGAAAGTCTAACAACTCCACCTTGTCTGACGATATAGCCCTCCTGGTACTTTGGATCCAACTCATAATCAGGATATTCTAAAATGTTAAAGCCAATGTTAATGGTTTTTAAGCATTAACACACTGTTAGTCACATAGAATAAGTAAAGTTTAAAATGAAATTTTTCATTCTTACCAAGCATTTCTGTGACTTTAACAATTCCTGGAATTTCAGCTGGTTCTCCAGCTCCACCAGCATTACATGCCATCACACGGAACCTATACTCAGCACCTTGGGGCATATGTGTCAATGTATATTCACAAATCTTTGTTGGAGTTGTATTACATTTGGTCCATTCAATCTGGTCAACTTTCTGCATCTCTATCAGGTAACCAGTGACGATGGCACCTCCCTCTTCTTGTGGAGGAGACCATGCCAATGACACAGATGTCCTGGTTGTATCTGTGACTCTTGGGTTTAAAGGTATGCCTGGAGGTTCTGTGTGAGAAGAAATAGTGAATGTTATTTTTCCTTCAAATATTTGACTCATAGACTACCACTATGTATGACTGTATCTCTGCACATACCGATAGGATCCATTGCAATCACTGGTTTTGAGCTCAGGCTTGGTTTGCCAGTGCCTCTGGAGTTCATAGCTGTCACTCTGTACTCGTATTCGAGACCTTCAATTAGTCCAGTTGATCTGTATCTTGTCATTGTCACTGGATTCTTATTGATGCGCACCCATCTGTCAGATCTAGTTTCTTTCCGCTCGATGATGTAGCCAGCCACTGAGGAACCACCATCATGTTCTGGTGGTTTCCAAGTAAGTGTCATACCTTCATGGGACACGTCAAATATTTCAGGTGTGCTTGGTGCATCAGGAACAGCTGTAGACGATAACGGAAGAGATTGTTATGTGTTTTGTTTCTCTATTAATTATTAAAAAGCAGATAAGTGTTTGTGTGTATTTTTTCTAACATGAACTTACTCTTGACACTCTTGCATTCAACAACTTCAGACTGAATGAATGCACCAATGCCAAAACGATTTGTTGCAGCTACACGGAACACATATTCGGTTCCCTCGGTCAGCCTGGTGAATTTAAATGTGGGTCTTGTGACAGATTCAGAAATAGTCAGCCAACCAGGACGATGAGCATCCCGTTGCTCAACTACATAGCCGCTGACATTGGCACCGCCATCTTTCAAGGGTGGCTCCCAGCTGCATGTTACAGATGTGGCATCAATTCCATCGATTCTCATAGGCCCAACTGGAATGCCAGGTTTGTCTGAAAATGGGATGCATCAGTCATAAGTCAGTTTCAGTTGCACTGGAAATGCTGTAAATTTTTAGTGATAGACAAAATGGATGAAGTAAAACATTCCTCTTACCAAGAATAATAACTTTGATGATTTCAGTAGCTACTCCTGTGATATTCTTCACTTCGAGAGTATAGTCACCAGTATCATCAAGAGTAGTTTCACGAACCATTAGTTGAGCGTACTTGGCAGTTGTCTCAATTTTAATACGGTCAAGCGTGTCTTTCATCTTGATGCCACCAAAGAACCAAGAGCAAGTTGGTGCAGGTCTTCCAGTGATGGGAATGTTGAGCACGATTGGCCTGCCAGCATGCACTTGTACAATCTTTTGAGGAATGCCAGCCAAATCAATCTTTGGCATAACTGTAAAATAAAAGCAACATTTTAATATCATGCATGCTTAATCATTTGTTGCTTAACTATATTTAAATACAAGTTAATAATGGCGTACCTCTATGTTCTTGAATAGTAACAGGTGTCCTCAGTTCTCTGGGCTCGCTGACTCCCCTGCTGTTCTGAGCTTTAATTCTGAACAAGTATTGCTCATTCTCATTCAGAGAATCTATTGTGTGTTGAAACACTGAAGCTCTCACATTAGCAACAGCCATCCATCTGTCAGTTTCTTTCTTGCAGGCTTCAATAACATAACCAGTAAGTTTGCTGCCACCATCGTAAAGTGGTTTCTCCCATCCAAGAACGACAGTGGATTTTGTAACGTCAATGAGTTGCAAATCTTGAGGAATGGATGGAATTTCACATGCCAGCACAGAATCAGTGGTTTCACAAGGTTCTCCAATACCATATATGTTTTCAGGCAGTACTCTGAAGAAGTATCGTGTTCCTTCTTCTAGCCCAGTGATTCTGTACAATGTCTTCTTGCATTCCATTGTCACAGTTTTATAAGACTTCATTGATGCTTCACGTGCTTCAATAATGTAGTTGTTAATAGGAGCCCCTCCATCAATAGTAGGGACATCCCATGTAATAACAACTGATTCTTTAGTGTAATCCTTGACTTTGACTGAACCACAAGGGCCAGGGGAATCTGGAATTGAGATAAATAATTTTAATTATAAATGAGTAAATAAAATTAAAGGTGTATATAGATAACTAGATATATGTATTCTTACCATAAATCTTGACAAGAATGGTAATTGTCTTCTTGCCAGATGGATTTTCAGCCTCGATTGTGTATTTTCCAGCATCATAGCGGTGAACCTTCTCCACTATTAAAGTTGTGGTGCTTCCTGTGGTGTCAATGTATCCACGTGACTGGAGATCTACACCAGACTTTCTCCAGGTAACAACTGGCAGTGGTCTTCCAAGTATAGATGCGTTTAGACGTAAAGTGCTACCAGCTCTCAGACAGACTGTTTTCTTCAGATCTTCAGGTAGGTCAAGATCAGGAATTTCTGAGAAGAGTACATTTTAGTGAATTTCAGATCAGTAAAATGAGTGTAACATTCCATTGTAAATAATATATATATATATACATTTGATTACAGTGGCAGGTGTCAAGGGGTGGAATTTACCAGTATCTTGGAACAAACACTTGCAATTTAGAAAATATAAAACCTATTAATCTTAGGGCAACAAATTAACATTAAAGTGAATGGTTTAGCTTGCTGTTCAAAAAAAAAAAAAACATTCAGAAAGGGGAATTATCTTTACCATTAAAGGTTTAATGGAATTTTCTAGGTTAGAGTATAAGAATTTTATACAAGAATGTTTGGTGAAAAAGTGAAATCAGGTGCTTCTCACTCAAAACTAGAGTGGAGAGTGACATCACCTGCTTTAAGTGCTCCCGATAAAAATGAATAGAGTAAACCTGTAAAAGTGATAGCAAGAGAAGAATAATGTGATCTCTCCATAATTTGATGTGTCAGGTCTTAGTGTACTCGGGTCTGTGTGTGACAATTTTCATGGTAGTTGTCAAGCCATCACAGTGTGATCTTTTTCAGTATTGTTTAGATCTTTACACTTGCCAATTTTCCAAGACAACTTGGAGGACTGTCTGCTCACTTGCTCCCTAATATCCAACCCCTTGATAGGTGCCATTGTAACAAAATAATAGTTTTTCACTTCACCTCTTATTGGTTTTAACATTACAGCAGATCGGTGTATATTTTACAGTGATATATATTTGTTTACATTAAACCGTCAGACAATGATATAGACTTTTTCTTGTCTTGGCCAAAACCATGCAAGTAAATTGGGCTAAAGTCCAATATCAAAATAACTGACAGATGCCTCTCAGATTCTTTTTTTTTAATCTTCTAACTCTACCCAGCTACAGAACTGTCACATAGCCTCTGAATAGTACTTAAAAATACTGTATAAAATATGTAGCAGACTGATGTTATATACTGAATATTGATATTCTGAGTATATCGCAACTCTAGTGAGTCATTTTTGGACTGGTCAGACCAGATTTTTTCTCGATATACCTAGGAAAAACTTACCAACTCTTTCAGAGGGTGCAGTCTCCACACTTCCTTCACTGAACTCTCCAGTGCCCATTGCATTGACTGCAGCTACTCTGAAACTGTACTTCTTGTTGCCTGTTAAACCAGCTGCAGTATATTCAGTAGTAGTCAGGATCTTCTGGGTGGCTCTATACCACTGTTCAGTTCCCTCCTCTAAAATCTCAACAACATAGCCAGTGACATCTGAACCACCATCATACATAGGCCTGGTCCATGTCATAGTGATGCTATGTTTGGTAGTATCTGTTATGCGAGGAGTCGATGGAGGAGCTGGGGTATCTGTAATAGAAAAAACAGTGTCACTTCACCATTTTGAAATAGCAATAAAATTTATGAGAATGTTAATAATGAAATATTCGTGGCATCATGATGTGGTCAGGCAACAGACGTTATAGTTACTCACATGTTGGATCTCTGCAGAGAGCATATTCAGAAGCTTCACTTGGTAAGCTTGTGCCGGCATTATTGGCAGCTGCGACACGGAATTGGTATTCGCTTCCCTCTATTAGACCTGTTATCTTAAGTCTTGTGTCATAGACGGTGAAAGTCTTGTTGACCCTGGTCCATCTCACACTGCTTTTTTCACGTTTATCCACAAGGAAATTTTTTATTTCACTACCACCATCACTCTCCGGCTTCAGCCACTCGATAATGACATGTTGCTTTCCAACAGCTGTAATTTCTGGTGCTCCAGGAGGTGTTGGAACAGCTGTAATACAGACAAGAATACTTAGTATTGTTTTTTTTCTGAAGCTCAGTGAATCTTTGGGTATGCAAATTATACAAATGACTTACTATATGCATTCCTTGCAATAATTGGTTCGGACTCCAGTGGTGCACCAGCTCCATATTTGTTGACACCTCTGACACGGAATATATATTCGTTGTTCTTGATTAGTTTCGTACTGACACAAGAAAGGGTCTTGCATTCAGTTTCCATGACAACCCAGTTAAGCCTACTGGTCTCACGTCTGTCAACAATGTAGTGACTGATAGAATCTCCTCCATCCTCAAGAGGTATCTTCCAAGAAACTGTGCATTTTTCCTCTGTGACCCTGCTGATTGTGATTTTACCATCTGGAGGACCAGGGGTATCTGAAATAAAAAAAGGAAAAGATTCCCATCATCAGTCTGACATTTAATAGTTTGTTTTGAATAGGATATGTTTTACTGTATTAATAATTTCTTACCAAGAACTTTAACATTGACAGCTGCAGTTCTGGTTCCACTGGCATTCTTAACAGTCAATATATATTTTCCTGTATCATTTCTGTTACATGACTTGATGATTGCCATGGCTCTTGTGCTGGTGTATGTCAATGAGTACTTATCACCAAGCTCCAACTCCTTATCACCCTTAGACCAGAATACTTTGGGTTCAGGTTTTCCACCTATTGCAGCATCAAGAACCAGGTCTGATCCAGCCCTAATAGTTACTGTCTCACCGACAAGTTTGCTGTCTAACTCAGCCTTTGGTGGTGCTAGAAGAAATAATTAAGAAATATTAGAAAAATACCAACTTGACATACACAGTCAAATTATGTCAAATATTCATCAGGGAATTATCTTACTGTATTCATCCTTGCATGCGACAGGGCCTGTTGATTCTGATGGCATACTGTGGACTCCTGCACAGTTTTTGGCAATGACACGGAATTCATAAACTGCTCCATCTTCCAATGATGATATAGTGAAGAAATTCTCAGTGATAGTTGTGTAGTTGCACTTCAACCAACGCGTTTCATCATCCTCAGTGGATGCCTTGCGTTCAACTACATATCCAGCAAGTTTGCTGCCACCGTCATTAAATGGTACAGACCATCTTATAGAGATGGAAGATCTTGTAATGTCATATACTTCTGGTTTGCCAGGTGGATCTAAAATGAAAAACGATGAACCTGTAAGTATTATGTCACCAATAAACTACAATGGGGAAAGATATTAAAAAGATTGATCCAATACATACCAACTGGATTCAAAGCCAGCACTGGTCTTGAAGCTTCACTGGCTTTGCTTAGACCAGCAATGTTCATAGCATATACACGGAACTGATATTCAAGACCTTCAATAAGATTGGAAACCTTATAGTGACACTCGACACATGGAATTTTATTTTCCCGTGTCCATAATATAGTGTTGCGCTCTTTCTTCTCAATCCAATATCCAGTCACCTTGCTTCCACCATCATGATATGGAATATCCCATTTAATGGAAATGGCATTAGCAGATATTAATACCACATCTGGACGTGTAGGTGGGCTTGGTGGTACTGCAAGATGGAACAACGATTATAAATTATGTAATTCTAAAGGGACATATTTAATAAGAATTCATAAGTAATTGTGCTTACCAAATGGATGTTCTGCCACAATAGCCTGAGACTCAACTGGTTTGCTTACACCAAACTTGTTTTCTGCACAGACACGGAATGTGTACTCCATGTATTTTGTCAAATGGCTGACTTTAATGGTTGGTCGTTTCACACTTGAGTTCACGACCTGCCATGAAGTTTGACCAGATTCACGTTTCTCAACTATATAGTTAGTTATATCTGATCCACCATCATCTGTAGGTTCCGCCCATGTCAACACACAGGATTCTGATGTGATTCCTGAGATTTCTATCGGGCCAGTGGGTGGGTTTGGTCTGCCAACGACAATTACACTAATACTGAATGTCTTTGCCCCAGCTGCATTCTCCAGAGTAAGATAGTATTTTCCACTGTCCCCTCTTTTGGCATCCTTAACCAGTAGAGTGGTTTTCACATTAGTAGTCTTGATAAAGACTCTTTCGGTTTCCTTTAGTTTTATCTCCTCAAGCTTCCATGTTACTTTTGGAGCTGGTCTGCCACTAATGGGGATATCAATGGTAAAGGAATTGCCAGTCTTACAGGAAATAAGCTGTTTGCTGATGCCACTAAGGTCTGCAGTCGGCTCAATGCGAGGTTCTTTGATGATGACAGAGGTAAGTGCATCTCTTGGATAACTGATTCCAGTATCATTTTGTGCTTTGACCCGGAATTCATATTCTGTGTTCTCAACCAAGCCCTCCAGGACCATCTTCAAAGATTTTGTTTGACCGCCAACAACCCAGTTATCAGAACCTTTCTTTCTGGTTTCAACGATGTATCCTGTGATGCGGCTTCCACCGTCATGCTCAGGCTTCATCCATACTAAGGTAGCTGATGAAGATGTAGTATCAATAATGTCCAGCCTCTTGGGTGGTGCAGGTTCCTCAGTGGCAATAATAGGTTCTGACATTTCATAAGGCTCACCTATACCGTACTGATTTTCAGCTGTTACCCTGAAACAGTATGCTACACCAACTGCAAGATTAGTCACTCTCAAAATTTGGCGTGTACACCTGGCACTGACCTCTTGCCAGCTCAGGCGACTTGCTTCACGTTTTTCAATAATATAATGATGAACACGAGCACCTCCATCATTGGATGGAGCATCCCACATGAGAGTCAATGCTCCTCTTGTTACATCTTTGAATGAGATAGGACCCGGTGACCCAGGTGTGTCCAGCACTTTTACTGTTAATGTAATGGATTTACGACCACTATTGTTCTCAAGAGAAAGTGTGTATTTGCCAGCATCAAATCTGGTACAGTTTTCAATTGTTAATGTACTGAAGGTGTCTGTAGTATTAATATCAACCATAACACCAAGCTCTCCATCTGCTTTTGTCCATGTCGCCAGGGGTGTAGGTTTTCCACGGAAAGGTATAGTAAGAGAAACTGTTCCTCCACTTCTCACAATGTGTGTCTGTTTGAAATCTGCATCAATGTCGATCTCTGGTGATGTCAGTCTGTCAATGGTCTGCACAGCATTTGGAATCTCAGACGCCTCTCCTTTTCCAGCACCGTTAACAGCACACACACGTAATTTGTACTCTTCACCTGGTTCTAAATCTGTAACTGTGTACGAGGTATGGATACAAGTCTGGCTATTGACTCTATGCCATTCCTCAAGACTTGCTTTGCACATCTCAATAATGTATCCAATGATCGCCATACCACCATCAAAGACTGGTTTGGTCCATGTCAGGGTCAAAGAGGTCTTTGTTGTGTCACTGACCTTTACCACTGTTGGTGCGCTAGGTGCACTTGTAGGTTCTCTGCACTTAAATAGTCTTGATACTCCACTCGGTGGTCCTACACCAGCCCCGTTTTCAGCCATAACACGGAATTCATATTCATTTCCTTCAGTCAAGTTTGTGACTCTGTGTCTAAGCTCTGTGATTGGTCTTTTTGCTGAAACCTTTACCCATTGTAAACTTTTCTTTTCTCTCCTTTCAAGGATGTAGTGCTTTATCTCATTTCCACCATCAAGTCTTGGTCTTGTCCAGCAGATTGTAAGACTGTTTCCTGTCACATGAGTGCAGTCAGGTGTTCCCGGTGCATCAGGTACAGCTAAAAATAATAACAACACCATTTAGATTATCATTCTGCTTAAATATTTTGGATGGATTGTTGGATAAAAGGTTAAATCTCACTTACTGTACTGCATTTTGGCAACAATTGGATCAGATTCGAGTGGTTTGCCAACACCGAAATTGTTGACAGCCGAAACACGGAACTGATACTCATTGCCCTTTATCAACTTTGTGGCATTGAAAGAGCAGGCTTCACACTTAGATGTAACAAGTGCCCAAGAAATACGGGAGGTCTCACGCTTTTCAATCACGTAATGAGTAAGAGCTGAACAACCATCATTTTCTGGGGGACTCCACCAGAGGGTTGCCTTTTCGGCAGAGATGTTTGTGAACCGAATTGGCCCTTCAGGTGGTCCAGGAGTATCTGAATCGACACAAACAGATTTAATTAAACATTACCAAAACTTAACCTACACATGTTATAGAAATAATAAAAAAATAGATAGATAGACAGATAGATAGATAGATAGATAGATAGATAGATAGATAAACAAACCTTGTACTCTGACAAGAACATCTTCCTTTGTTGTTCCAGAGCTGTTTTTGGCTTCAATGGTGTAGATTCCACGGTCACTACGATCAGCATCTCTAATAAACAGTGAGCTCGATCCAATACTAGTTGTGATATCAACAAGCATTTTGTCAAGCGGTTTCCCATCCTTATACCATGTAACCTGAGGCACAGGGCGCCCACTAATAGTGCAGCTCAGTTTGATGTTTTCTCCAGCTTTGATTGTCAGAGTCTTTTCAGCACCAAACTGTATCTCAGGGATAACTGAAACAGAATGCGAAATATTGTATGATCAATTTGAGTGTGTTGCAAAACGTAAAAGAGTGTCAATGTGTAATTTTACAAACAATTTTGAACTACTAAACAATTAAATAACTTTCATACTTTTTCTTGTAAATAATAGACATACCACTTTCATCTTTGGTCATGATGTAGCCAGATGACTGTGATGGTGGACTGACTGTTCCAACAGCATTTCTGGCAATTACTCTAAATTCAAAGCGGTCCCCACAAGCAAGTCCTGTCACTGTAAACTGGCATTCACTAATATCAATAAAATTGCATCTTAGCCAGCGTGCTCTTCCTTGGCGCCTCTCAACACTGTATGCCACAATCCTACTGCCTCCATCACGTTTAGGTGGCTCCCAATGAAGTGTGACAGAATCTCTTGTGACATCAATACAGCTGGGTGTGCCAGGAGGATCTAAACGTATAAGACAGGCAATAAATGATTAAGACTGACAATCTTATGTATTGATGTATGTCGATTGAGACCATGAAAAATTAAACTCACCAACAGGAGAAATAGCGAGTTTGTGCTTGCTTTGCTCACTGACTGGACTCATGCCGGCATTATTCTGAGCATACACTCTGAATGAATATTCCAGACCTTCAATGAGACCAATGGCTCTGTACTCTCTTCCAGAGATGACACTGGAATTAACTTTCATCCAAAGGAGGCTGTTTCTGTCTTTCTTCTCAAGATGGTAGCCAGTAATAGGAGAACCGCCATCAAAGCTTGGTGCATCCCATGAAACAGTCATGCCATCACTTGTAACATTAAACACAACAGGTTTTCCTGGTGGACCTGGTGGCTTATACTGGTGTTGGGCAACAACATCCACAGAGTTGAGAGAATCACTTACTCCATATTTGTTCTCTGCACGCACCCTGAATTGATATTCAGTGCCCTTAACCAGATTGGGTATCTTGAATGTGGTCCTAACCACACTTGAACAAACAATTTTCCAAGCTGCTTGAGAGGTCTCTCTTTTTTCCACACTATAACAGGTGATTTCTCCACCACCATCTTCTTGTGGCTCATTCCATGAGATAATAATGCTCTGTGCTTTGATTTCATCAAACCGGATAGGGCCCACTGGTGCAGAAGGTGGCCCAAGTGTGGTGACCTTGATGTCAAAGAAGTTCTTGACAAGTCTATTGTCAAGGACCAGAGTGTATTTTCCAGCATGCTCTTTTCTTGCACTCCTCACAATTAGACTAGCTTTATTCTCTGTTTGTCTGAAGCGAACCTGTTCGCTTTCCTTAAGTGGAACATCCTCTTTCATCCACTGAATTGCAGGTTTGGGTTTACCCTTGTATGGTAATTCCATGTTCACAGTTTGTCCGATTCTGACACTCAGTTCACCATTAGGATAGTCACTGAGGTTTGCTTCTGGTGGAATAAGGAATTCCTTCACAGTAATGGGTCCAATTTGAGAGAAGTCACTCTGACCCTTCTCATTCTTGGCATACACTCTGAAGAAAACATCTGAGTCTTCTTTAAGATTTGTCACCTCATACTTGCAACATCTGCATGTACCTCCAAGGCTCCATGTCACAACATCGTCTTCCTTCTTTTCAATTATGTACTCAGAAACATGGCTGCCACCATCATGATCAGGCTTTGCCCATGCCAGGGTTACGGATGTATTAGTTGAGTCAACCATAACAAGGTTCTTCACAGGACCAGGAGTCTCAGTTGCTCTAACAGGTTCTGTAGTCTCACAAACATCACCAATGCCATTTTCATTTTCAGCAGACACACGGAACAAATAGGCAATGTCATCTGACAGGTCTTCAACTTTGTATGATGTGTTGGCACATTCTGTTGTAATTATGGAGTAAGCCTTGAATTTAGCATCCTTTTTCTCAATGATGTAATTTGTAATCGGAGATCCACCATCAATAAGAGGAGGATCCCAGCTAAGAGTAAGTTTACCACGGGTAACATTTTTCACTACCAGCTTACTACAAGCGGATGGTGAGTCCAATACCTTCACAGAGATAGTAATTTTCTTTGGTTCACCAACTCCATTTTCAATCTCAAGATAATATTTGCCTGAATCGTCGCGAGTGACCTTTGGAATTTTAAGTGTTGTTGAATATTCTGTGTTTTTAATTGTGTATTTTGCATCTCCACCAATATTCCTATCTCCTCTTCGCCATGTGACATTTGGTACAGGTCTGCCTTTTAGAGGGATCATGATTTCCACATCTCTTCCAGCCTTTGCTGTATATTGGGTTGACATTGAAATATCAAGATCAACATCAGCCTCCTCTGTTGGAATAAAAAAAGATGTACACCACTGGTTAGATTTAGACAACTCAATCATAAAAATACTCTATGGAATTAAGTTTATTAGTCATAGAAAAAAAACAAACCCAGAATATCCTTGGCTTGTACTGGCTGAATCATTTCAATGGGGCGTCCAACTCCAGCACAGTTAACAGCAGAGATGCGGAAGTAATAATACATTCCAGGTTTTAAATGGGACACCACATACTCTGTGGTTCTTACTTCACCCTTGGAACTAATTGTGACCCACTCCTTTTCATCAGCTGTCATCTGCTCAACTGTGTAGCTTGTGATTTCACTGCCACCATCATACACAGGCTTCACCCATCCAAGTGTAATTGATGTCTTGGTCGAATCAACCACTTTAAGTTTTGTTGGCTCACTTGGTGGATCTAAAAATGTAAACAATGTTGAGTAAATGTTTTGTGTAAAACATTCTGCTAAACAACAATTAATGCCAAAGTAAAAACATCTTACCAATTGGATCATGTGCTTTATAGAAGTTGGATGCATCAGAGTATTGACCTGCACCAGCTTTATTAATTGCACAAACACGATATTGATACTCATTTCCATCTGTAAGATTGCTGACTTTCTGCCTGGTGTCACGAATTGTGTCTTTGATGACCTTAAACCACTGCAGGCTCTTCTTTTCTCGTTTCTCCAGATAATAGCCATCAATGTCACTGCCACCATCTAGACTTGGTCTTTCCCATGTGACAGTCATAGTTGATTTAGTAATCATTGTAACCTGAGGTTTGGAAGGTTGACTGGGAGGTACTGCATAAAACAAAATGGCAAAAATGGGTTTACTTTAAACATGAGACAAAAAAATAAGACAGTTAAACAGTGATTGAAAAAAGTTTTTACCAAATAAGTTCTGAGCAATGACAGGCTCAGATTCCAAAGGATCTCCAACTCCATATTTGTTCACACCACGAACACGGAAGATGTACTCATTTCCTTTGATCAGCCTTGAAACAGAGACAATGCAGTCCTCCAGTTTCTCGGATATTATGGACCACATGATTCTGCTACTTTCACGTTTCTCCACAATGTAATGGGTAACCATTGCACCACCCTCATCAGCTGGTGGATCCCACATGATGGTTATACTATCTGCTGTGATCTTCTTGAACTGAATCTGTCCTGCAGGGGGACCAGGCTTGTCTAGTGGAGATAAGCAAGTAATTATTGCAATAAATAAGTGATAAATATTAACGTAACATTTTTTCAACCAGGAAAAAATACATAGTAGCATACCTTGAATAAGTACTCTGACAGCTGCATAGGCTGAGCCCAAAGAGTTCTTGATCTTGAGTTCATATGTTCCAGTGTTTATGCGTGTAGCCTCCTTTATTGAAATGCATGCAGAGTCAGTGGTGTTTGAAATCATGATCTGAGGTCCAGATTCCAGCTCTTTCCCATCTTTGTACCATTCAATTGTTGGTTGGGGTTTAGCAATAATACCAATTTTAAGCTGGACATTTTCTCCTGCTTTGTGTTTTACAACATCCAGGTAGTCCTGTGGAAGTTCAATTTCAGGAGCACCAAAGGTATCCACACATGTAACTGGCCCAACAATAGCTGATGGGTTACTGACAGAGCCAACTGCATTTATGGATAAGACTCTAAATTCATAAGATTCGCCTTGAGTGAGGCCTGATACAGTGAACTTGGTATCAGAAATCTTTGATAAATTTGCTTTGAACCATTTGCCTTTTGGACCATCTTTCTTCTCAATTATGTATCCTGTGATCTTGCTTCCACCATCGTAGGAAGGTCTATTCCATGCAAGACTTATTGAATTCTTTGTGATATCAGTGACACGGACATCAGTTGGTGGTTCTGGAAAACAGTACCATAGTTAAATTAGAATAAGACAGAGAATAAATTGTTTTCCCCAAACAATTTACATTTCATCATGTTCTTACCACAAGCATCAATTGCCAGTACAGCATCTGAAATTTTGCTGACAGGTCCAATGCCAGCAGCATTTTCTGCCACAACTTTGAACTCGTAGATAAGGCCTGGATTGATGTTCGTCACTTTGAAATGTGTGGCACGGATGACAGTTTTGTTGACTTTTTTCCACAAAATACTGTTTTTGTCTTTCATCTGAAGGTGGTATCCAAATATATGACTTCCTCCATCAGAAGTAGGTTCTTTCCAGTTGACAGTAATACTTTCTCTAGTGACAGCAGATACCCATGGGGTTGAAGGTGCCTCAGGGATTGCTGAAACAGAATGAAAGCAAATGTTATTGATATTTGTCATTTAGTCAAATCAAAATGAATAATATTAGTACAAAAGACATGCTACTTACTATATGGCAGACTGACTGTGACAGTTTGAGAATCAAGATGATCACTAATGCCAAAGCGATTTTCAGCTCTAATTCTGAACTGATACTCGACTCCAGTAGTCAGTTTCATAATCTTAATTGTGCATCTTGCGACAGCAGATGAAACTTCAACCCAGTTTGCTGTTGTTGTTTCACGTTTTAGAACAATGTAGTTGGTAATTGTGCTGCCACCATCATATGCAGGTGGAAGCCATTTTAGATTTACATTGTCCTCTGTAATATCACACATCTCAACTGGACCAACAGGTGGACTTGGTCTATCCAGGACAACAATATTGATAAAAGACTTAGAAGTTCCACTTGAGTTTGAGGCTGTAATGTCATATCTTCCTGCATCATGAGCAACACTGTCACGCAGGGTGATGATAAGACAGTCAGGTGTTGTCTCAGAATTGAACCTCATGGTTGACTTCAGGATCTGATCATCCTTTGAGAGTGATACCTTTGGTAAAGGTTTGCCAGTAAGTGGGATTTCTACTTTAAGATTTGAACCTGCTTTTACGTAGACTGTATTGTGTTGGAAGTTCTTCATGTTAATTTCAGGTGCCTCTGTTTATAGAAGAGTGCAAAAAAACACCAGGTTATTTATCATAATAAACTACCATACAAACGTTTGAAGCTATGGCAACATATTAAGTACAGGACGAATTACTTACCTAGTTGATCTTTAACAAGAACAGGCAGAACCATGTCTTTAGGGTCACTAAATCCAGCATGGTTTTCTGCACGGACTCTAAAGTAGTATTCAGCATTCTCTCTTAACCCATAGACAACGAAGTGAGTTGATTTGGTGACACCACATTTTATCCATTTCTGTTGTCCTTTCTCAAGAGCATCAACCTGGTAATTGGTAATTCTACTGCCTCCATCATGTTCAGGTTTGCTCCAAGCTAATGAGACAGTATCTTTTGTAACATCAGTTACTCCAAGCTTTTCAGGTGGACTTGGTTTTTCTGAAATGAAAGGTTATGAAGAATTACTTAAATCAAATTTATATTAAATACATTAAAATCCAAAGACAACACAATTATTTTTAGCTAGGCATTATTCAGAAGCTAATTGTAATATCATACCTGTAATCTTAGTTCCCTCTTTAGTTTCAAGTGGTACTCCAATTCCATATTCATTTTCACCCGTGACTCTGAAGTAATAAACACCTCCCTCTTCAAGGTCAGTTACTTTGAAGGTAAGTCTGGGACAGTTTTCTGTGACTCTTGTCCATCCTTTTTTGCTGGCCTCACGCAGATCAACAAGATAGTTTTTGACAGGAGCACCACCTTCATTTTCTGGTGTATCCCATGTAATCGTTGCAGTGTTTTTAGTCACTTCCTTAACAGAAACACTAGCAGGTGGTCCAGGTGAATCGAGCACTTTTACATTCAGTGTTAGTGTGGCTGTTCCAGCAACATTTTGTAGAGTCACTGTGTACTTGCCTGAGTCATTTCGTGTAGCTTGCTCAATTGTTACGGATGTGCAAGTATCTGTGGTGTCAATTGTCGCCCGAACTCTTAGATCAACATCAGGCTTGTTCCACATTACATTTGGCACAGGTTTCCCCTTGAAGGGTACTCTTAGGGTGAATGAGCTGCCATCTTTGACAATCAATGTTTTTCGCATTTCATTACTGATGAGGAAAACAGGCTCGTCTTCTTTGTCCTTTGCTACCTGTGGATCAGTCTCGGGGCTTTGCTCACTTGGACCAATTTTATTAATTGACCTAACCACAAAGACATATTCTGCTCCTGATGTTAGCCCAACAACTGTAAACTCAGTGTTAGTAGTGTGCTGCACCCCAACAATCCAATCCTCTTCGTTTGTTTTCCTATATTCGACTGAGTATCCTGTGACTGGAGAACCACCATCAAACAATGGCTTGTTCCAGGAGAGTGTTATTGTGGACTTTGTAGAATCGATTACCTTTGGTTTCACTGGTGGTGATGGCAAGAATAATGGATCCTCTGCTTTTGTCAGTGGGCAAGGAACACTTGGTGCACTTAAACCTGCAGCATTTTCTGCATATACACGGTATTCATATTCACATCCTTCTCTCAGATTAGATGCTTTGACCCTCAAGTCGTACACAGGCTTTTTGTTGACACGAACCCAGCGCAGACCTGATTTTTCACGTTTTTCTATGACATAGCAATTAATACTGCTGCCACCATCAGAAATAGGCCTTTCCCAGCAGATTGTCATAGCTTCGCTTGTAACACTTGTGACTTCAACGTTTGTTGGTGCAGCAGGTACTGTAAATGGATCAAGGGCCTTAATAGCATCACTCTCCAGAGCTTCTCCTGTTCCATATTTATTTACTCCCCGAACTCTGAAAATATATTCATTGCCCTTAAGCAGTTTTGTAACTTTGCATGTTGTGGCCTTCATCTCTGCATAGACTAATGTCCAGGCAAGACGACTTGTTTCACGCTTCTCAACAATGTAGTGTTGTATTTCAGCACCACCATTTTCTTGGGGTGGTCCCCAAGTTAATGTGCATTTTTCTGCTGTCAAACCAGTTACTTCCAATGGACCAGATGATGGGCCAGGTCTATCAAGGACTTTACAGTTCACTGCTAAAGATCTGGTACCAGCAACATTCTGTAATGTAAGAACATACTGACCAGAGTCTCTTCTGATGGAGTCTCTAACAATTAGTGTTGTGGTTGTGAATGTTGAAGAAATTTCAACTCTTGCTTTTGAATCAATTTCTTTTCCATCTTTTGCCCATGAAATCACAGGAGCTGGGCGGCCAGAGATTTCAGCATCAATTCTTAGTATATCTCCTGCTTTAACTACAACTAATTGTCTGAGTTTGTCATCAATTGTAATACGTGGTGGATCAACATCATCTTTCACTGTAACAGGACCTGTACACTCTGATGGCTCGCTAAGTAAACCAGCTGCATTCTTTGCAATTATACGGAAATCATATCTTTGCTCTTCAATTAGGCCAGTCACGTCGAAGAAAGTTTCTTGGAGGTTGGTGAAATTACATTTTAACCAACGGCCATCTGGTAGTTCTCTTCGTTCTACAATGTAACCAGTCACCTTGGCACCACCATCATTTTCAGGTTTGGTCCACAAAAGAGAAACAGAAGTTCTTGTAATATTAGTAACAATTGGCTGACCTGGATGATCACATGGATCTCTTGCAGCAACAGGCTCGCAGGCCTTTGTGCAAGGCCCAATTCCTGCAATGTTCTCTGCATATACTCTGTACTGATAAAGAAGACCCTCTTCAAGGCCAGTTACTTTAAACTGTGTATCAGAAACAAGACCCCTAGTAATCTTTGTCCAGAGAATGCTGCTTTGGCCCTTGCATTCCAAGTGATATCCAATGACTGGACTTCCACCATCACTGGTTGGTTGTTTCCATGTAACCAACATGCCTGACTTTGTAGCATGAGAAACTGTAAGACTATTTGGAGGGCCAGGTGGTGTGAAGGAGTACTGTGCAACAATTGGTGCAGAGTCAACAGCATGGCTCTTGCCATAACGATTTTCAGCAGCAATACGGAATTGAT
Organism: Duopalatinus emarginatus; assembly: GCA_028565595.1. NCBI lineage: Eukaryota > Metazoa > Chordata > Actinopteri > Siluriformes > Pimelodidae > Duopalatinus > Duopalatinus emarginatus. The sequence continues at coordinate 3,006,132 of JAOVVF010000047.1, forward strand.
ATTCAGTTCCCTGTGTCAAATGGGATACTTTAATTGATGTCCGTGCCACTGTAGCTGAAACTATTTGCCATGTTGTAGTGGTTGTATCTCTTTTCTCAACAACATAATTATTGATTTGGCACCCACCATCATAAACTGGAGGATCCCATGATAAGGAAATGTAATCTGCACTTACTTCATCTACTCTGATTGCAGATGGTGGACCTGGCTTGTCAAGAATGATAACTGTTATTTCAGCTGATTGCACACCAACTGAATTGGTCAGTGTAATTTCGTATTTTCCGGCATCTTCCCTCGTTGCATCTTTGATAACAATCTTTGAAGACGTTTTGGATGTAAGAACATTAACTCTAATTGTTTGCTTCAGGGTGTGGCCATCTTTCTTCCATAATACCTCTGGGTGAGGTCTACCTCTAAAAGGAACATCGATTTTAAGATCTTCTCCAGATTTAATACTGTATGTGTTAAATAGTAAGTCAATAACAGGTCCAATAGTGATATCTTTGGCAACCACAGGTGCTCCCAGTGGTTTAGGATCGCTCTTTCCTTTCTCGTTCATGGCAGAAATTCTAAATAAATATTCCTCTCCTGTTGTAAGCCCTTCAATGGTAGCTTCAGGCATTTTTACTGTTGCACATACAGTCCATTTGTCCGATCCTTTAGTCAACATCTCTACTATGTAACTTGTTATCTTGCTACCCCCATCATGGTCTGGCTTTTCCCAAGAAAGACTCACACTGTGCCGAGTTACATCAACAAGTGTAACCTTACCTGGTGGTAGAGGTGCTTGGGACACTTTGACTGGCTCTGTGGTGGTTGCTGGCAAGCCAACACCAAGTTCATTTACTGCAAGTACACGGAAGTAATAAACACCTCCCTCTTGGAGATCATCAACCCTGATGGAATTCCTGACACAGTTATTTGTCACAGATGTAAATGCCATTCTTTTAGATTCACGTTTCTCTACAATGTAATGAGTAATCTTGGCACCGCCATCAATATGTGGAGGGTCCCACTGGAGCTGGACTGAGTCTCTTTTGATATCTTTAACAACAAAGTTCACAGGAGCACTTGGGGAGTCCAGGACTCTAACATTTACAAATGCAGATTTGGTGCCACTGTTGTTTTCAAGAGTTAAAATATATTTGCCAGTGTCAAATCTGTCAACGTTGTCAATAACAAGCATGGTATAAGAACTTGTGACCTCAATTTGGGCACGCTCTGTTAGGGTACCCTCAGCCTTTGTCCATTTAACTTCAGGCTCTGGCCTTCCTCTTATGGTAACAAACAATCGTAGTGTCGCACTTGCACGAACAGTCACAATTTTTCTCAGATCAGCGTCTAACTCTACCTCTGGGGCTTCAAGATTCTCAGCAGCAATTACAGAGCCTTGAATATCAACATGATCTCCAGCACCCGCAATATTAATGGCATAAATACGGAAGTTGTATTCTGCATTTTCCTTTAGACATTTCACTGTAAAATGAGTTGTTTGTACACCAGCGTTTGGTGTACACAGTGTCCATTCGTCGTCAACGACTTCTTTCATCTCAACAATATATCCAGAGATTGGTGCACCACCATCATAAATAGGCCTACTCCATGCAAGGGAAACTGTTGTACTTGAGTGGTCTGTCACTTTGGGATTGTTTGGTGGGCCAGGAGGATAGGTTGCGTCACAAGCTTTGTAATATTCAGATGGTTCACTTGGCGAGCCAACACCGGCAGCATTTTCGGCCGACACTCTGAATTCATAAGAGTGTCCATCTGTCAACCCAGTGGCTCTAAAACGCAGATCACTTAGTCTTTTCCTGTTGCACTTTGACCATCGGACACCTTCTTTGTCACGCTTCTCCAGGATGTAACCCTCAATTTGTGAACCACCGTCATCCTCTGGACGGTCCCAAGTGAGTACCATTGAGTCTCTAGTTATTGCACTTGCTTCTGGAGTCGAAGGTGGGCCAGGTGTTTTGAAAGGATTTTTTGCAATTACAGGTTCAGATTCTAGTGGTTCGCCGATTCCATACTTGTTTACTGCCATGACTCTGAAGATGTACTCATTACCTGGCAGGAGTTTGGTAACTTTATAACTTATAGCTTGAATTTTGGGTTCTACCATGGTCCAAGACAGTCTGCTTGTTTCCCTCTTTTCGATAATGTAATGTGAAATACCAGCTCCACCATCATGAGTTGGGTGGCTCCAGTGTAGGTAACATTTCTCTGCTCTGACACCAGTTACCTTTAGAGGCCCATCTGGTGGACCAGGTCTATCCAGAACCTTGACAGTAACAGGAACCAGTTTTGTTCCACCCACATTACTGAGGCTTAAGACGAAATGTCCACCATCTACTCTGATGCAATCTTTAACTATCAAAACAGTATGTGTAATAGTGGATTTAATTTCCATTCTTGGTGTAGCACTGTCAATTTCTTTTCCATCCTTTAGCCACTTTATATCTGGGACTGGTTTGCCGGCAATGTCAGCATCAATAGTAAATGTTTCGCCTGCATTTACGATAATGACATCTTTAAACTTTGAGTCCATAGAAACTGAAGGTGCTTCAATCTCATCTTGTGCAGTAATTGGTCCAGTGCTATCAGAAGGCTGACTTAAAGTACCAGCTGCATTTCTTGCAATCACTCTGAATTCATAACGGTCTCCCTCTGTCAATTCTGTAATTGTAAATTGAGTGTCAATTATATTTGTAAAGCTAGCCTTCATCCAACGACCATCAGGCAGCTTTTTCTTCTCAACAATATAACCTGTGACAACACTGCCTCCATCATATTGAGGCCTTGTCCATTGAAGTGTTACAAGATTTCTAGTGATAACAATAGCCTCCGGAGTTCCAGGTGGATCACATGGATCATGGGCCACAACACTTTCAGAAACTTTGCTAGATGGACTTACTCCTGCCATATTTTCAGCAAATACTCTATATTCATACTCAATACCCTCCTCAAGTCCATTTGTTCTGAAGTGGGTATCAGTAATATGAAGCTTGTTAAGTTTTGTCCAGAGAATGCTGTTCTTCTCTTTGCGCTCCAAATGATACCCAATTATAGGGCTACCTCCATTATTACCAGGTGTCTTCCATTCAACTGTCATGTGATCTTTTGTCACTGAAGACACAAATGGTGTTCCAGGTGCTGAAGGTTCAGTGAAAGGATAGCTAACAACAACAGGTATTGAGTCTAAAGATGAACTCTTTCCATATCTGTTTTCAGCAAACACTCTAAACTGATATTCTGAGCCAGTTTTCAGCTTAGATATTTTGATTGTTGTACGTGCAATAGTTGCTGATACAATCTGCCAGGCAGTTGTAGTTGTGTCTCGTTTCTCCACAATGTAATTATTTATCTGACAACCACCAGTGTACACAGGTGGTTCCCATGAAATGATTACATAATTGGCACTTACTTCATCTATTTTGACTGGACCAACAGGTGGACCAGGCTTGTCCAAAATGATTACACCAATTTCCTCAGAGACTGATCCAACATTGTTAGTAGCTGTTACTATATATTTGCCAGCATCCTCTCTATTGGCATCTTTGATGGTAAGAACCGTTAAATTTGCTGTGCTTGAGACATTTAGCCTAGTTGTTTCTTTTAAAGAGTGGCCATCTTTAGTCCATTTGACCTTTGGTGTTGGACGACCTTTTACTGGAATTTCTATTTTCAGCTCTCCACCATATTGCACGCTGTATGTGTTGTAAGTCATTTTGAGGGTTGGTTGAATTGTTATATCATTAGCTATGACTGGAACTGCTAGTGGCCTTGGATCACTTTTTCCTTTATCATTGTAGGCCAACACTCTGAAGAGGTACTCTCTGCCAGCGCTAAGTCCTGTGACTGTTCCCTCACAGGTTTTAGTAGTGGTTGCTACTACCCAGTCTTCTGATCCTTCTGGCTGCATTTCTATATAATATCCTAGAATCCTACTACCACCATCATGGTCTGGTTTCTCCCACGACAGTGATGCAGAAGATTTAGTCACATCAGTCAATGTCACTTTACCCACAGATAGAGGAGGATCTGCTGTCTTCACGGAATCTTCTGTTTCTATAGGCAGTCCAACTCCAAACTCATTCTCAGCCATGACTCTAAAGTAATAAATGCCACCTTCATTGAGATCACCAACACGTAAGCTTGTCTTAGTGCATTTTGTAGTAATATTAGAGAAGGCAGGTCTAGTTGATTCACGTTTGTCCACAATATAATTCTTTATCTTCGCACCACCATCAATAAGTGGAGGCTCCCACACAAGAGTTACATAATTTCTTGTGATATCCTTAACAGTTAGGTTTAATGGAGGACCTGGTGTATCTAGTACTTTTACTGAAACAAATGCTGACTTGGTACCACTGCTGTTCTCTAGAGTCAGTGTATATTTTCCTGCATCGTTCCTGTCACATATGTCAGTTGAGAGCTGGGTATAATCTAGACCCTTTTCAATTTGAGCTTTACTTGGTAGATCACCATCATCCTTAGTCCAATTTATCTCTGGAGTGGGACGGCCTTTGAATGGAATTCTAATTCTCATGCTTCCTCCAGCACGGACAACAATGCCCTTTCTTAACTCAGAATCAAGTTCAATTTCCGGAGGTTCCATTTTATCAACAGGCTTTACTGTACCAGGAATGGTGACAGGCTCACCAACACCTAATTTGTTGATAGCACATACTCTAACTTTGTATTCTTGATGTTCTATGAGTTTGGTAATTGTAAATTTTGTATCAGTCAACCCAGTAGGTGGAGTACATGTTAGCCATTCATCTTCATCAGCGTTGCAGATTTCTACAACATAGCCTTGGATGGGTAGGCCACCATCATAGATTGGTCTATTCCATTCAATAGTCACTGAATCCTTTGTGGTGTCAGTAAGATGGGCATTAGTTGGTGAAGCAGGTTTAAATGTTGGGTCACATGCTTTGTAATATAGAGTTGGTGGACTCGGTTGACCAACTCCTGCAGCGTTTTCTGCAGATAACCTGAATTCATACTCGTGGTCCTCTGTGAGACCTGTAACTCTGAAGCGAAGGTCTGTAGTTCTGTGTTTGTTACATTTTGTCCATCTGACTCCAGTTCTGTCTCTCTTTTCTACAATGTACCCAACAATCTCACTTCCACCATCAGTGTTTGGGCGAGTCCAGCACACAGTCATAGAATCTCTTGAAATATTTGTTATTTCTAGTTCTCTAGGTGGTCCAGGAGGATCAAATGGATTTTTCATTATTACTGGTGCAGATTCCAAAGGTTCACCTACACCATATTTGTTAACAGCCATGGCACGGAAAATGTACTCATTTCCTTTTAGAAGCTTAGTGACCTTCAACATAGTTGCTACACAGTCAGTAGCCACTACAGTCCAAGTAAGACGACTTGTTTCCCTTTTTTCAATGATGTAATGGGAAATGTTACTGCCACCATCATGAGTAGGAGGAAGCCATGACAAGGAGCACTTCTCACTTGTTACATTTGAAACTGTCATTGGTCCTGCTGGTGGCCCAGGTCTATCAAGTACTCTTACATTGAAGGGCATGGATTTAGTTCCCCCAACATTTGTAAGCTGCAAAGTGTATTGTCCTCCATCGATTCTTATAGCATCTTTGATAATAAGGACTGCTTCGAAGTCTGTGTTCTTGGTCTCAGCTCTTGCAGAAATTTCAACTTCCACATCACCTTTGAACCACTGTATTGTTGGAACTGGCTTTCCCAGTACAGATGCTTGCAATATAAATGTATCTCCAGCATTCACAATAATTACTTGGCTGTATTTTGAGTCAATTTCATAGGTTGGCGGCTCAACCTCATCTTTAGCTGTGATTGGCCCTGTGCATGCAGAAGGCTTGCTGACTGATCCCGCAGCATTTCTAGCAATGACCCTAAAGTCATATTTTGAGTCTTCTGTCAGACCTGTGACAATAAACTCAGTTTCAAGGATGTTTGCAAAGCTTGCTTTCATCCAACGGCCATCTGGGAGGTCGCGTTTCTCCACAATGTATCCAGTGACCAGACTGCCTCCATCATATTCTGGTGGTGTCCACCTCAGCATCACTGAGTGTCTTGTCACAATTACTGGCACAGGTATGCCAGGAGGATCGCATGGATCACGGGCCACACAACCCTCAGAAACTTTGCTGCATTGACCAATTCCAACAATGTTTTCAGCAGAAACTCTGAACTCATATTCTATGCCTTCCTCCAAAGGAGATGTTTTAAATCTGGTGTCTTGAATAAGCATTTTATTTATTTTAGTCCAAAGAATACTGTTCTTTTCTTTTCTTTCAAGGTGATATCCAAGAATAGCACTGCCGCCATCTGAAACTGGTTTGTGCCATTCCACAGCCATTGATTCCTTTGTGAAGGCAGACACATATGGTGTTCCAGGGGGGCCTGGCTCTTTAAAAGGATACTGAGCAACAACTGCCTCTGAGTCAATAGCATAGCTTTTCCCATATCTATTTTCTGCAAAGATTCTGAACTGGTACTCAGTTCCTGTTTTCAAATTTCCAACTTTGAGTGTAGTTCTTGCGACTGTAGCTGAAACAACTGCCCAGTTAGTTGTGGTAGTATCTCTCTTTTGCACAATGTAATTCGAAATTTGGCATCCTCCTGTGTAGGTTGGAGGATCCCATGACAGTGTCATACTTTCTGCGCTTATTTCATCTATCCTCACTGGCCCTGTTGGTGGTCCAGGTTTATCAAGTACGATGATTTCAACAGTGGCCTCTTTTTGTCCTAATACATTGGCTACTGTAATGCTGTACATACCACCATCATCTCTTGTTGCATCTTTAATCGATAATGTTGTATGTTGGGCAGTATCTGCAACATTAACTCTTGTGGTCTGTTTCAGGTCCGTGCCATCTTTAGTCCATGTAATGGTTGGCTTTGGATGACCAGTTATGCGTGCTTCAATTTTCAAGTCATAACCAACTTGTACACTATATGTGCTAAGTTTTGTCCTTACAGATGGCTCAATTACAAGGTCTTTTGCAAGAACAGGATGTGCTAGATTTCTGGGATCACTCTTTCCTTTGTCATTAACTGCAATTACCCTAAAATTGTACTCTGCACCTTGGACTAAATTGGTAATAATGGTGTCAAGTGACTTAACTTGAGCACACAGAGACCACTTTTCACTGTCTTTTGCTTGCATCTCAACTTCATAGTGAGTAATTCGACTTCCCCCATCATGTACTGGTTTTTCCCAGGACAGAGAAATGCTCTTGCGTGTAACATCCACTACAGATATTTTTCCAGGAGGTTGTGGCACTTCTGAGATTTTTAGTGGTTCTAGTGTTTCAGCAGGTAATCCAATTCCAAATTCATTTTCAGCAAGAACTCTGAAAAAGTAGTTGCTGCCCTCCTGCATCTGTTCAATCTTATATGTCATCTTGTTACAGGAAGCAACAGCAGAGTATACCTTCCTTGTACTCTCACGTTTTTCAACAATATAATTTTTTATTTTAGATCCACCATCCAGCAATGGTGGCTCCCAAGTGAGGGTAACTGAATTCTTTGTTACTTCCTTCACATGGAAGTTTTTGGGTGCATCAGGGGTGTCAAGTACTCTGACACTAATAAATGCAGTTTTTGTGCCAATTGCATTTTCCAAAGACAGTGTGTATTTTCCACTGTCAAATCTTGTAATGTTTTCAATTACAAGGGAAGTATAACTGCTTGTGATGTCAATCTGTGCTGCCTCATTAATTTCCCCTTCAGCTTTTCCCCATTTGACCTCAGGAGCTGGTCGGCCTTTGACTGGAACAAACAATCTAAGGGCTCCTCCAGCTCTAACAGTGATCATCTTCCGTAGGTCAGCGTCAAGGTCAATATCTGGCGCCTCAAGTTTGTCTTCTATAAGAATTGAGTCTTTGATATCGGCATGTTCTCCAACTCCAATCTTATTTATTGCACAAATTCTGAATTTGTATTCATGTTTTTCCAACAGCTTTTTAACTTCAAATCTTGTTTCTGCAATTCCTGTGGGAGGTGTGCACATCACCCATTCATCAGATATGCCTTCACAGACTTCAACAATATAACCCTGAATCTCGCATCCACCATCATAAATAGGTTTGCTCCAATGTAGTACAACAGATGACCTTGTGATATCAATAACCTTAGGGTTGTTTGGTGGACCAGGCCTGAAGATTGGATCCAAAGCCTTGAAGTACACAGTAGGAGCACTTGGTTTACCAATACCAGCTGCATTTTCAGCAGAGACATGGAATTCATAACTGCGGTTTTCAAGAAGACCTGTCACTCTAAAGCGTAGTTCACTAACTGAACGCTTATTGCATCTTGTCCATCTCACACCTTCTTTGTCCCTCTTTTCAATTACATATCCTGTAATTGCATTACCGCCATCACTAATGGGTCTTTCCCAAGTAACAACCATGGAGTCCTTTGTTATATTTGATACCTCCACTCCAGTTGGTGGGTCAGGTGTGACAAATGGATTTGCGGCAATGACTGGATCAGATTCCAGGGGCTCACCAATTCCATATTTGTTGACAGGGAGTACTCTGAAAATGTACTCATTCCCAGGTAGGAGTTTGGTAATTTTGAGACTAAGGGTTTGCACCTTTGATTCCACAACAGTCCAAACTAATCGGCTGGTCTCCCTCCTTTCAACAATATAATGTGATACCTCAGCACCTCCATCATGTAAAGGTGTTTTCCATGCTATGCAGCATTTCTCACTTGTAACCCCATATATAGAAATAGGCCCATCAGGTGGCCCAGGCCTGTCTAGAACTTTAATATTGATGTTCATGGATTTCTCACCACCGACATTTTTCAATAGTAGTGTGTACTGGCCTCCATCAACACGAATAGCTTCTTTTACACTTAAAGAAGTTGTGAAGTCAGTATTTTTAATCTCAAGTCTAGCTGTATTAGCAAGTTCCTCATTATTTTTTATCCAGTGGACTGATGGTATAGGTTTGCCAGATATTCCAGCATCAATCTTGAATGATTCTCCGGCATTAACAGTAATGGTTTGAGAATATTTAGCATCCAAGTCAACCATAGGTGGCTCTACTTCATCCTTTGCGGTTATTGCACCAGTACTGGCAGATGGTAAACTAAATACACCAGCTGCATTTTTTGCAATGACTCTGAATTCATATCGTTGTTCTTCCACCAAGCCACTGACAACAAATTCGGTTTCTATCACATTTGCAAAACTAGCCTTCATCCAGCGACCATTAGGCAATTCTTTCTTCTCAACTACATAACCAGTTATTCGGCTGCCACCATCAAACTCTGGTGCTGTCCATCGTAAGGTTACATGGCTTCTAGTGACAATCACTGCCTCAGGTTTGCCTGGAGGGTCACAGGGATCTCTTGCTACCTGTATTTCTGAAACTTTACTGGCTTTGCTCAGTCCAACAATATTTTCAGCATAAACTCTGAACTCATATTCAATGCCTTCTTCGAGGTCACTAACTTTGAACCTTGTGTCTGGAATGATAGTTTTATTTTGTTTTACCCACATGAGACTATTTCTTTCCTTACTCTCAAGATGATAGCCAATAATCTTGCTTCCACCATCACTGCCTGGCTTGTTCCAAACAATGACCATATTTTCTTTGGTAGCAGACTGAACAGTGGGAGTCCCTGGTGCACTTGGCACTTCAAATGGATACTGCGCAATTACAGGCTCAGACAGCAGAAATGAGCTCTTGCCGTATCTGTTTTCAGCTGCAATTCTGAATTGATACTCACAGCCAGTTTTCAGTCTTGCAGCCTTGGTGGTTGTTCTAGCAATTGTAGCTGATACAATCTGCCAATTTGTGGTGGATGTGTCTCTCTTTTCCACAATGTAATTATTAATTGAACACCCACCTTCATACTCTGGTGGTTGCCATGACAATGTCATACTGTCTGCAGTTACCTCATCTATTTTTATTGGTCCAGTGGGAGGACCAGGCTTGTCAAGTACAACAACAATGATATCAGCTGTAGCTTCTCCAGCCGAGTTTGAAATCTTGATAGTATAGTTCCCGACATCATCACGTGTTGCTTCCTTAATTCCAAGATATAGATGACTGTCAGTAACTTCAGAATTTACTCGTGTTGTCTCTTTGAGTACGCTGCCATCTTTAAACCAGGTAACTGCTGCCTTGGGCTCAGCAACATAAGGTACATCTATCTTTAGATCATCACCTGCCAGCACACTAAATGTATTAAATAAGAGTTTGAATGCAGGTGTGATGACAAGATCCTTTGCCACAACAGGGACACTGAGTAGACGAGGATCACTTGTCCCTTTTTCATTTGTTGCTGATATACGGAATGAGTACTCTTCACCTTGAATTAGACCAGCAATAACTGCCTCTGTTACCTTAACAGTCATAACCTGAGTCCATTTGTCACTGCCCTTTCCTTGCATTTCCACAACATATCCCGTGATCCTGCTTCCTCCGTCATGATCTGGCTTCTCCCAGGACAAAGTTACACTGCTGCCAGTTACCTCTTTAAGAGTGACCTTGCCAGGAGGTAAAGGCTTTTCAGATATCTTGACTGGCTCAGCAGTTTCCACTGGGAGGCCAACACCATATTCATTTTCTGCCAAGACTCTGAAGAAATACAAACTTCCCTCCTTCAGATCACCAATTCTCCAGCTTGTTTTGGGGCAGGAAGCATTTACAATGGAATATGCCTTTCTTGTGGATTCACGTTTTTCTACAAGGTAATGCCTGACTCTTGATCCACCATCAATAATTGGAGGATCCCAGATCAGTGAAATAGAATCTTTTGTGATTTCCTTAATTGTAAGATTTTGTGGTGCTCCTGGAGTGTCAAGCACCCTGATGTTCACAAATGCTGTTTTACTTCCAGAGCTGTTTTCCACTGTTAGCAAATACTTTCCACTGTCAAACCTGTTGACATTCTCAATAACCAGTGATGTAAATGATGTTGTGGTTTCAATAGCTGCTTTATCAAGAGGTTCACCATTTTCCCTTGCCCATTTAGCTTCTGGTGCAGGTCTTCCTTTAATAGGTACAAACAGTCTTAGTGTGCAGCAAGCTCTAATGCTCACCACTTTGCGAAGGTCTGATTCAAGCTCTATTTCAGGAGGAATATATCTGTCCTCTGCTTTTGGTGAGCCAGGTACTGTTGCAGGTTCTCCAACTCCCTCAGAGTTCAGGGCAAAAATCTGGATCTTGTATTCCTGGTTTTCTCTCAAATTAATTATGGTGTATGATGTTCCTATAAGACCAGCCTTTGGAGAGACAATTGTCCATTCATCTTCTTCTGGTAGGCAGGTTTCTACAAGATATCCTGTAATCTCTGAACCACCATCATAAACTGGTTTGTTCCAAGCAACTGTAATGGATGACTTTGAGGTATCCAAAACTCTTGGATTTCCTGGAGGTCCAGGCTGAAATATTGTGTCACATGCCTTATAAAACGGACTTGAAGGGCTTGGAGCACTTAAACCAGCAGCATTTTCAGCAAGGATCCTGAATTCATATTCATGCCCAGGTGTAAGTCCAGACACTTTATAGCGCAAATCTGTCACTGATCTCTTGTTGCATTTGACCCATCTGAGGCCAGTTTTATCTCTTCTTTCAATTATGTAAGTATTTATGGCACTTCCTCCATTGTTTTCAGGATGTCCCCAGCAAACCACCATAGAGTCCTTTGTAATTGTTGTTACTTCTGGAGCTTGTGGTGGATCAGAGGGTACATAGGGGTTAGTGGCAACTGCAGGTTCTGACTCAAGGGGCTCACCAACTCCATATTTATTCACAGCCATAACTCTAAAGACATACTCATTTCCTTTTAGCAATTTGGTAACTTTATAACGGTTGACTTGTAAATCTGTGGCTACATTTGTCCATGCAAGCCTGCTTGTTTCACGTCTCTGAATTATATAATATTCAATTTTTGCTCCTCCATCTTCAAGTGGAGGTAGCCAAGACAGAACACATTTCTCTGTTGTCATATTTGTAACATGAAGGGGTCCCTCAGGGGGCCCAGGCCTATCAAGGACCTTAACATTAAAAACAAATTTGGCAAATCCTCCAGGGTTGCTTGCAGTTAGAGTGAATGCACCACCATCTCTTCGTGACGAATCTTTGTTAATTAAACATGTATAGAAGTCTCCTGATTTGATCTCTATTTTTGCAGTGTCTTCAAGTTCTTTCCCATCTTTTGTCCATACCAAAGATGGGATTGGTCTGCCGGTAACATTTGCATCTAGTTTGAAGACATCACCTGCCTTAACTACGACAATACTGCTAAAGCTTGCATCAACATCAAGCTTTGGCTCCTCAATATCATCTCTGCAGATTATGACTTCTGAGGGTTTAGAGGGCTTGCTGACAGAGCCAGCTGAATTTCTTGCAATGACACGGAATTCATATGAAGAATTTTCTGTCAGTCCACTTACAGTGAAGCTTGTCTCAAGGATATTGCCAAAGTTTGCTTTGAGCCAGCGACCATTTGGCAATTCTTTCTTTTCCACTGTGTACCCAGTGATTGGGAAACCACCATCACTCTGTGGCTTCATCCACTGAAGGGTAACCTCATGTCTAGTTATATTACGTGCCACTGGTTGACTGGGAGGGTCTACTGGATCAAGTGCAAATGTCATCTCAGAGGCCTTGCTCGGCTTGCTAAGACCAGCCATGTTTTCAGCAATAACACGGAATTCGTATGCAATAGCATCCATCAGACCAGATGACTTGAAAATGTTCCCAACTACAAGGGCTTTGCTGATCCGCTGCCATAGGATGCTGTTTTTCTCTTTCCTCTCAATATGATATCCTAAAATTGGGCTTCCCCCATCTGTAGAAGGTTCATTCCAGCTAATTGTAATAGAATCTTTTGTGAAGGCAACAACTTGTGGAATACCCGGCTGGCTTGGTACCTCAAATGGATAAGCAGCAACAACGGGTTCAGATGTTATGTAGGGACCAACACCATATCTGTTCTGAGCTTTTACACGGAACTGATATTCAGTTCCTACTGTAAGGCGAGCAGCTTTGAAAGTTGTGCGAATAGCAGTTGCTGCTAACTCAACCCATGATGTGCCAGTTGTCTCTCTCATCTCTACAATATAATTGTTAATAGGAACTCCTCCATCATTCTCTGGTGCATCCCATGTTATAACTACATAGTCACATGATACTTCATCTAATTTAATTGGTCCAGTTGGAGGTCCTGGGATATCATGTACTTGTACGGTGATGGTTTCTGTCACTGTTCCAAGTATATTCTTTCCTGTCATTGAATACTGTCCTCCGTCCTTTCTCTTGATTTCTCGTATGTTAAGAATTGTTGAGGTTGTTGTGTTCTCAGTGTTGATTCTTTGTGTCTGTTTAAGTTCCTGATCTTCTTTCTTCCAAACAACAGATGGTCTTGGGCGACCAAAAACAGGAATCTCAACCTTGACATTATCACCTGCTTTGGCTACTACCACCTTCTGATAAACAGATCTTAGGTCAAAACCTGGTGCTGTTGTCTGCTCCTTGATTTCAACTGGTCGACTTTCACGAGGGTCACTTCTACCTGAGCTGTTCACAGCAAAGATACGGAATACATATTCTGCATTTTCTGTCAAGTCTGTTACAGTATAGTCCAAAGCTTTTATTGTTGTAACATGTAGCCACTGATCAGAATCCTTCTTCTGAGCCTCAATCACATAGCCTGTGATTCTGCTACCACCATCATGAGTTGGTTTTGTCCATGCAAGAGTTGCTGTATCCTTTGTCACCTCTGTAACCACTAAGTTGTCTGGTGAAGATGGAGCCTGAGAAGCCCTGATAGGTTCAGGTGTCTCTGCTGCCACACCAATACCTTGTTCATTTTCAGCTGACACTCTGAAGTAATATTCAGCTCCTTCTTCCAAATCTGGAACTTTGTACGAACATTTCTGCCAGTTTGTACTTACTGTTGTAAAGGCCTTTCTGGTTGCATCACGCTTCTCAATAATGTAATTTATGATCTTTGATCCACCATCAATAATTGGAATTTCCCACTGAAGTGTGATGCTGTTTTTGGTGATTTGCCTTGGTTTCAAATTGACTGGAGGTCCAGGTGTGTCCACAACACGGACATTGACAAATCCAGTCTTCTTTCCAGCAACATTTTCTAAAGTCAAAATGTATTTTCCAGCATCATACCTTGTACACTCAGGGATGACCACCAGAGTGTATGACTCAGTAGTGTCAATGTGAGCTCTACCTTTGAGAGCAATATTGTCTTTCATCCATGTAACTTCAGGAGTCGGACGGCCTTTAATTGGTACAAATATGCGAATGGAGCCACCTGATCGGACAACAAGTGTTTTTCTCAGTTCTGCATCAAGTTCAAAGTCAGGAATCTCTTCACGGTCAACAAGTTCCACAATTTTTTCAATTTCAGCAGGTTCCCCATGCCCTTCTGAGTTAATTGCACTCACTCTAAAATTATATTTGCCCCCTGGTTGTAGGTTTGAAATAACGAACTCAGTGATTCTCAGGGGAGAAGTTGTGTCCTGAATCCAGTCATCTTCTCCTTCCTTTTTGTGTTCAACAATATATCCTGTCACATCAAGGCCACCATCATAAAATGGTCTTCCCCAGTTAAATGTTGCTGTTGTTTTGGTTGTATCAGTTATCCTTGGGTTGGAGGGAGGTCCAGGTGGATCTAAATATGATCAAAGTATATTAAAAATGTAAATGCAAAGGTGATACTTGTTTAAAACTACATGACTTTATATTAAAATAGTTTTTTTCACTTACATGCAATGTCCTTTGTCAGCACTGGTTGGGATGGCTCACTGGGTTCCCCAAAACCAGCTTTATTCTCAGCAGTTACACGGAACTCATACTCCACTCCTTCCGTAAGGCCAGATACTTTGTAACGTAGATCAGAGATGGACTTCTTTGAAGCTCTAACCCATCTCATACCTCTCCTCTCCTTTCTCTCAACACTGTACCCTCTAATATCACTTCCACCATCTACTACTGGTCTCTTCCAAGAAATAGTTACTGCAGTTCTGCTGATATTATCAATTTCTGGTTTTGATGGTGGTCCAGGGGGTCCTGACAAAAATAACATAACATTTATGTAATAACATACAACAACACATAGTGTATCAAAGAAATAAATTCAACAAGCACATGAATTACACTCACCAAAGCTGTCAACCATTTTGACAGGACTGGATTGGACAGCATCACCTATACCATACTGATTGACCGCTGAAACACGGAACATATATTCATTGCCTTTAATCAACTTGCAGGCCACATGACGACAATCCACTATATCTTCAGCAAGCTTTGTCCAAAGTAGGCGGCTAGTTTCTCTCTTTTCCAGTGTGTATGATTTGATAGCACAGCCTCCATCCTCTTCTGGTGGTAACCATGTCAGTGTGCATTTTTCAGCAGAGACACTGCTGACCTCAATAGGACCAGGTGGACCAGGCACATCTAGAACTTTTACCTTTACTTTTTCTTCTTTAATACCAAACGGGTTGCTAGCAGTAATTGTATAATCGCCAGTGTTTTTTCTGCTGGCATATTTAATTGATAGAGTGGATGATGTGGGAGTGCTTGTAATCTGGACAATATCTGATGGCTTAAATTCTCTTCCTTCCTTAGACCATACAGCTGCCGGTGGAGGTTTGCCAAGAATACTTGATGCAGAAATCACAATTGTTTCTCCGGCTCTGACAGAGACACCATCCTTCATTTCAGGGTCAATTGTAATAGTTGGTGGCTCTGTAAATAGTAAGATGTTGATTATATAACTTCTGTAAATCATATATAGATTCTATAAATCAAACTCTGTTAATAAGACCTACCATATTCATCTTTGCAGACAAGGGTTTCAGTTTGCTCAGAGGGAGCACTGATGGCACCAGCTGCATTCTTTGCCCTAATTCTAAAATCATACATGCAACCTTCTTGCAAGTCTGTTACTGTGAAAGCACAACGCTGAATATTGACATGGTTGGCCTTCATCCAGACCTTTCCTGGATGCACTAGTTTTTCAACCATATAGCCGATTAATTTGTGTCCTCCATCATACTTTGGTGGAGTCCACATGAGTGTAACGGTGTTCCTTGTAATGTTGATTACATCTGGTTTACCAGGAGGATCTGAAAACAGTGATAAAATATTAGATGTATAATCCATAAATTATGAGTTATTTGATTTAAAAATGCTTAAAAGACCACAAGTTACCGATTGGATCAAGGGCAACAAATGCTTCAGTTGGTTTGCTTGGTTTTCCTAGTCCAGCCATGTTTATAGCCATAACTCTAAATTCATACTCAAGACCCTCAACTAAACCGGTCACTCTACATTCCTTCACTCTCAGAGGTGTCTTGCTGGCTCTCTTCCATAATAAACTGTTCCTGTCTTTGAATTCCACATGGTACCCTAAAAAAAATAAAACATGGTAAATGTTCTTACATGATCAGAACACACAGTAAATAAATTAACCTGCAGAAAAGAACAATTTACCTGTAATAGGAGAGCCTCCAGTATCCTTTGGATCTGACCATGACACAATAGCGGACTCATGGCGGATAGTCAAGACCTGGGGTGGACTTGGAGCTTCTGGTGCATCTTTTTGAAAATGAATTATTTAACAGTTATAAACATAACTGCCTAAAAAAAACTATTTTCCGTATTCTTAAACATAATAGTTCGTTACATGATGTAATGCACACATTCAGTTAAGTTAATATACAATTGTAATTTTAATAATGAAATGGAAGAGGAATTGAAGTCAGTTGATTTCTTGATTTTTATCTGAACAGGTTTTTTTTGTTGCTACTGCTATTAAAGCATGCAAGGATTAGAGGAATTCTTTAAAACAGTCTTTGTTTATTAAATATATTTATTAATACTCACTGAATGGATGTTTAGCCACCACTGGATCAGATCTGAGGAAGTCTCCAACACCGTATTTGTTTTCTGCACATACTCTGAATAGGTACTCTGTTCCATCATGGAGTCTGGTGACCCTGATGGTGTTCTTCTGAATCGCAGAAGCAACAGTGACCCATTTGTTGTTAGTGGACTGCCTCTTCTCTATGATGTAGTTGGAAATTTCTGATCCACCATCATCCGTGGGCGGACCCCATTCCAAGGTAATTCCATCAGCTGTAATTTCATCAAATTTGATGGGTGCTGTGCAAATTCCAGGTTTCCCAACTACTTTGAGGTCTATGGTGGATTCCTTGGTTCCTGCACTATTTTTCAAAATGAGACAGTACTTCTCTGCATCACCTCTCTGACAGTCACGTATCAGCAAGGTTGTGTTTGTTACCGTGGATTCAAAAGAGACTCTTCCACTATCTCCTAAAGCAACACCACCCTTCTTCCACATGGCCGTAGGAGCAGGAATGCCAGAAATTGGGATTGTGAGGCGCACAGTGCTTCCCTCTTTTGCCACATAACAGCAGTCTGGCAACCCCTTAAGGTCACAGTCTGGAAGAGCTGCATTATAAATGCACAGATATGAATATAATGCACAACCCCAACAATTTTGTTTAAAAAAAATTAACAGTGTTTGTGTTTTGTGAAATACATAATCAATCACATACCAACTTGATCTTTAGCCACCACAGACAGTTCCGTGGCCAGTCCTTCCGCAATCTCATTAAAAGCCTTAACTCTGAAAGAGTATTCTTTTCCCTCTTGTAGGTCCTTTGCTGTGTATTGTAGTTGTTTGGCCTTTATGAGCTGCTTCCATTTGTCATCACCTTCACTGATTTCTAATGCATATGCAACAATATGG
Source organism: Duopalatinus emarginatus (assembly GCA_028565595.1). NCBI lineage: Eukaryota > Metazoa > Chordata > Actinopteri > Siluriformes > Pimelodidae > Duopalatinus > Duopalatinus emarginatus. The sequence goes on from JAOVVF010000047.1 coordinate 3,023,895, forward strand.
CTTCCACCATCACTAATAGGCTTCTTCCAAGTAAGATTGCAAGAATTCTTGGTGACTAGTGCAGGTTTGAAGTCAGTAACTGGTCCAGGTTGCTCTGCAATAAAACATTAGATTTTTACTTCATTGTGGCACATTATTCAACAAAATCCCATTACAGCATTATTTGAAGATCAAGTGGGTATAACAAGTATAACAGTTCTAACCTGAGGCTTTAACTGGTCCAGCTGTTTCACAGCCTTCACCAATACCATACACATTTTCAGCAGAGACTCTGAAACAATAGGAGTTTCCAGAATCTAGGTTTGTAATTCTGAAAGATGTTTTGGGGCATTCTGTAGCAACACAGGTCCATGCCTTCCGTTCTGCCAGACGTTTTTCCACAACATAGCTCTTCACTGGACTTCCACCATCAATTTGTGGAGGATCCCAAGTAATGGATGCATGATTTCTTGATGTTTCTTTTACAGTCAGGTTGAGGGGTGGTCCAGGTGTATCTTAGCAGGATTAAATAAACAATTTGGAGTGAGTATTAAAACTTATATACTTATCATTTTAACTTAACACAAAGCTAGTTTAAGATAAAACAAAAACAATCTGAAAAATATTATTAAAATAATACCTAAGACTTTGACGACAATGGTGTAGGACTTGGAGCCACTGCTATTTTCAAGAGTTAAAACATATTTGCCAGCATCATATCTGTTGATGTTTTCACAGTATACAAAAGTATCCCATTCAGTCGTGTTGATCATAAGACCTTGTCTCTCCTTCAGGTTGGCGTTAACCTTGCTCCATGTCACTTTTGGTGCAGGACGGCCTCTAATCGGCACATAGAGTCTTAATGTGACTCCAGCGCGCAAGACAAGTGCTTTCCTAAGGTCTGCATCAAGATCTGCCTCAGGAGCAACTATAAGAAAATAAAAATAGAAAAATGTTGAGTGTCAAGCATATAAATAGAGTATATTTAAATTGTTGTCACAAATTACAAATATTTTACATACTTAAAATGTCTTGTGCCGTATGCTTCCCAGGAACTTCACTTGGCTCACTAAATCCAATCTTATTTACAGCCAACACACGGAATTGATATTCTGTGTTATCAAGGAGCCCAGTGACAAGGAACTTTGTGTCCTGAAGTTTTTGGGGTACATTGCACTTTAACCATTCTTCTGAATCTGCCCTCTTGACCTCAACTAGGTAGCCCAAAATTTCACAACCACCATCATAGGCAGGCTTGGTCCAGGTTAGACTAATTGAGCTATGTGTAGAGTCAACAACCTTGGGGAAAGCAGGTGGTCCTGGGGGATCTATAGTAACAGACAAATGAAAGTGTTTTAAAACAATGAAAATGGAATTTAAGAACCTGGCAAACAAATAGAAAACGTCACTTACATAATGGGTCCACTGCAAAAGCAGCCTTAGATGGATCACTTGGTTTTCCAAGACCAGCCTTATTGAAAGCAATAACTCTGAATTCATACTCAGATCCTTCAGTGAGACCTCCTGCTTTAATTGTCCTATCAATGACAGGTTTTCTGTTTACTTTAGACCAACTAAGTTCCTGAACTTCTCGTTTTTCAACCATGTATCCAAGGATTGGGGATTTGCCATCATCAGCAGGGGCCTTCCAGCTCACAGTCATGTGGTCTTTGGTAACATTGGTAATAATAGGTGGGTCACAAGGTCCGGGAACATCTGGTTTTGGGGATAGCATAATGAACATGAATGGATAGTTTATATACTTGAGCTGTGATCTCTTAGGATAGCCTTAATTGTAACATACTTACCATATGGATTTTTAGCAATCACAGAGGTAGTGACAATAGGGTCACCAATTCCATACTTGTTCTCAGCACTGATGCGGAACTCATATTCATGACCTTCAATCAATTTCTCCACTGAGCAGTTTGTAATCTGTCCATTAATGTTGGAAGTTACCTGAGCCCAGTTAGCTCTGCTCGTTTCACGTTTATCTATAATGTAATTTGTAATTTCAGAGCCACCATCTGAAAGAGGTGGCTCCCACCTCAGTTTGACCCTGTCAGCAAAGACATGACTGATCTTTACTGATGCTGGGGGTCCAGGTTTATCTGTGAAACATAAACAAAAAATAGAATTTTAATTCCATTTAAGTATAAAAATATATGTGTGTGTGTGTGTGTGTGTGTGTGTGCGTGTGTGTGTGTGCGTGTGTGTGTGTATAGCTAACAACAGCTTACCCAGAACTTTCAGCTTAATGCTGCCAGACTTAGTGCCACTAGGGTTCTCAGCAACAATAGTGTAGTCTCCAGTCTCCTTTCTTGTCACAGAGAACAATTCTAAGAGGAAGAGATGTCTCTTCTGAGACATTTTTATGCCCTCTGTAAGTGGCAGTGGCACACCATCTCTCTTCCATGTAACTGTTGGTAATGGTTTTCCATAGACCTCAGCATAAAGGCAAACATTTGCTCCAGCTTTGGCAATGATCAGGTTCTTCATTTCAAGACTGATGTCAATCCTGGGTGGAACTGAAATGTGACAAAAACCAAAAGTGAAATATTAATACAGGCTCTGGAATTACTAAAAGCAAATTATATGGGTGAAGAATGACTTACCATGTTCTGCAATGACTGTGACAGCATCAGACTCCTCTGAAGGCTCGCTGATGTTAACTGCTGTTTTTGCAATAATTCTGAACTTGTATTGGGATCCCTCGTCAAGTCCGGTGACAATGTATTCCTCTTTTGGCACATTTTGGCTACTTGCATTTATACGCACCCACTTGTCACCTGGTAGCTTCAAAGCCTCAACATAATAGCCAATAAGTTTGCTACCACCATCATGTTTTGGACGGCTCCAGACCAGGGAAACTGAATGTTTTGTTATGTCAAGAACCTCCGGTTTACCAGGTGGATCTAAATAAATAAGTAAAAATTTCACATAAGATTTCACATCTGAGTACAGAAGGATATTTTAGTAAAAATATTTTCTCTACCACATACCAACTGGGGTCCTTGCTGTAATAATCTCAGTAGGTTTGCTTGGTTTGCCTTGGCCTGCCTTATTCACAGCAGATACTCTGAATGTATATTCCAGGCCCTCAATAAGGCCATAGCAGGTATATTCAGTTGGACGTACAAGTGTCTCATTTGCCTTAACCCATAAAAGGCTGTTTCTCTCTTTACGTTCAATCGAGTATCCTATAATAGGACTGCCACCATCATTTACAGGTCTCTCCCAAGACAAAACAACAGATTCCTTATTGATTTTATTGACACAGCAGTTCCTTGGTTCACTGGGTGGATCTGAAATAACACAAAAAAACGTATGACAATCTTGCGCATATTAACATTGTTCACTTTTGTTCACTTCTTCGATCTATTTTGTTTTTTAGAATCTTAGTGTTCTAGCCTAGAATCTTAGTGTTCTAGCCTAGACGTATACATTGTACTACTGTACTACTAACAACTCTCTGATGCCTGCCAACAGACCATAATACATTTATTTTAAAATATATATTAAAAAGGGCAGATACACCAAAACAATAAATATGTATTAGTGTTATAGAAGTGCCCTAAATACAGCAAATGTAACAATTTGTTAGCATTACGTAAGACCTACCGAATGGATATCTGGCAATCATTTTTGCAGAGTAGATTGGCTCTGAAATTCCGAAGCGATTTTCAGCGCGCACTCGGAAGCCATACTCCTTGCCAGGGGTAAGTTTTGTCACTCTGCAACTGGTCTTGGTGCAAGAGGCTACAGCAGGGACCCAGTCACCTCTGCTCACATCACATTTTTCAACAACATAATTAGTTATGTTGCTACCACCATCCTCAGTTGGGGAGTTCCATGCAAGAGTGCAGGCATCAATGTCGACATCAAGAATCTCCAGGGGCCCCTCTGGAGGACCAGGTATATCTGAGGGAAAGATATATATATATAATAAATAAATGTATGACATATTGAATATATTGGATATAAAAAATGGATATTGTCATGAATACATTGTTCTTTTTTACTGATAACTCACCCATGATAATAATTCTAAGGATTTGGTTGACCTTAGAAATGCTGTTCTCAGCACTAAGACTGTAATAACCACTGTCCTTCCTTGTAACATCCTTAATCATTAGTGTGGATGAGGACAGTGTTTTTTGAACAAACAGACGATCAGATGTAACCATATCATCACTTCCTCTCTTCCATGTAGTGACTGGGACAGGTTTACCAGATACAAGTGCTTCAACCTTCAGCTTTGTTCCTGCCTTTGCTGTGACCACATCAGGCATGATAATCTTTGGTGCCACTGTAACATAAATGGTAGAACATGAATGCTTTTGAATCTATTATAAGCGTTACAATCGTAATTTAACTATAAAAACATTAAGATACATACTCATCTGCTCTTTGACCTCAAAGATCCCTTCAGCCTCTCTAGGAAGACTGCATCCTACAGAATTTCTTGCAGCAACCCTAAATTTATACTTTGTGTTTTCTTTAAGACCAACAACAACAATGCTCAAATCTTTTACAACTGAGTATGATGTCCATTTGTCTTCAGGTTGACCAGCCTCCTGGTAATCAACTATATAGCCATTAATCTTGGATCCTCCATCTCTAAGTGGTTTCAGCCATCCCAGGGTTGCAGTGTTCCTTGAAATCTCTAGGACATCCATCTTTTTAGGTGGATCTGGTTCACCTTTAAGTAAATATAAATGAAACATCATTAGTTACATGCATTATTATATAAACAGAAATAATGTTCCATATATAGTATGCAGTATATGGTCCCTTACTTATAGGATCTACAGCCAAATAGGACCTTGGAGAGTCTTTTGGCACTCCAATACCATATTTGTTGACTGCTATGACCCTGAAGTAGTATTCAGTTCCTGGTGTTAGGTTTGTGATTTTAAAGCTTGTTTTCTTCAAGTCACTGGTGCAATTTGTCCATGTCTTCCTATCTACTTCACGCTTCTCAACAATGTAGTTAAGGATTGGACTGCCACCATCATTTTCTGGAGGTGACCAGGAGAGTTGGCAAGATGTCTTTGTGACATCAGTTGCATCCAGTTCACCAACAGGTCCAGGAGTGTCTGTATAAAGTATTATGTTAATATGTTAATCTTAGGAATAAAAATCATACTGTTTGCATATGTGTAAATGATTTAACTGTGATTATAAATGTAATATTAAGCGTTAATTAACATACCCAAGACCTTAACACGAACAAATACGGCTTTCTCTCCTGAAGGATTTGAAAGTGTCAGAGAGTATTTTCCAGAATCTTCACGTGTGCTTTCAGGAATAACAAGAAAGGTCATTGTATCAATCTGGTCCACATGACCTCTCCTGACAACATTGTCGATACCAATGCGTTTCCAGGTAACTTTGGGTGATGGTCTTCCTCTGATTGTAGCACATAGTCTAATGGGACAGCCTGCTCTAACACTGAGTCCCTTTCTCAAACCGGCATCCAGATCAATCTCTGGCATTTCTGTAGTAAAGAAAGCATAGAATTTCGGTATACTGTACATATGTTATATATGCATTTACTTACATTGAGAAAGATAAGAAAAAAGCATCGTACCATGAATCTCTTTTGGTGTCACAGAATCTTTAAGTTTTGCTGGGCGACCCAGTCCAACTTGATTTTGTGCCGAGACACGGAATTCATATTGTTTCCTCTCATCCAAATTCAGCATTGTAAATTCAGTGAGAACAAGCTGCGCACTAGTGTTACATTTTGACCAGCCTTCTTCTGGATCTCGCTCTTGTTCACCTTCCATTTCAATCTTCTCTCTCATTTCAACCAAATATCCAATGATTGGAGCACCACCATCATACACTGGCTTGGACCAGCCAAGTGTAATTGAAGTCTTTGTACTGTCCACCACTTTCAGACTACCAGGAGGACCAGGAGGCTCTGAAACAGTCACAAATTTTTATATATAAATATATATATGTTAGACATCATAAATTACAAAAATGCAATACTTCATTATATCTGTTAAGCACATAAATAATATATATAAAAATATATGTACCAATTGGATCTTTAGCAGCAACTGGTCTTGAAGGTTTGCTTGGTTCTCCTAGTCCAACTTCATTTTCAGCTTTAACACGATATTGATATTCATGGTTAGGAATCAAGTTGGTTACTTTCATGCGCCTCTCAGTGATGGGACTTTTTGTAACCGGTACCCATCGTACAGCACGCTTCTCCTTTCTTTCTAGGATGTAGCCAGTAATGGATTTTCCACCATCATTCTCTGGAGGAGCCCAAATCACAGTCATCTCATCCTTTCCAATTTTTGTGACCTCTGGAGGTTCAGGCGGACCAGGTCTGCTGTACTGAGTTTTGGCCACAACAGGTTTGCTTTCCATTGGAGGACCTGTACCCATCTTGTTTTCTGCTCTTACCCTAAAGATGTACTCATTACCTTCTACAAGGCGAGACACATTACAGTAGTTCGTGACTACATTAGCAGAATATGTCGACCAAACCATTCTTCTGGTTTCACATTTTTCCAGAATATAGCTATCAACTTCACAACCACCATCATCCTCTGGAGGATCCCATACTACTCTGCATTTGTCTGAGGACAAACCAGTGACCCTGACATCCCTGACAGGTCCTGGTATGTCCAAAACACTTATAGTTGCATATGCAGTAAAGGTTCCAGCAGAGTTTGTGGCCGTGATTACATATTTTCCAGTGTCAGATCGTTTGGCTTTAGTCATAAGAAATTTAGAATAATCTGCTCCAGTGTCAATGGTGACTCTTGGGTTTTCTTCTGTAGCCTTGTCCTTCACCCATTTTACCTCAGGTTGTGGCTTTCCTCTGAGAGCTGCCTCAAGCCTGACTGATTCACCGGCTTTAACCACAATGGTACCAGCAAATTTGAGGTCAAGAACTGGTTTTTGAATTTCTTCTTTGACAAGAACGTCAGATGTCTTCACCCAGTTGCTTTCTCCACCATCATTTGTTGCCTTAACTCTAAATTGATATGTTTGGTTCTCAACACATTTGTCTGCCATAAAGAATGTATTCTTGATTATGCCACCATGTAAGCTTTCCCATTCCTCAGCATCCTTTAATTTCTTTTCCAAAATGTAGCCTAAGTTTGGACTGCCACCATCATAATCTGGTCTTCGCCATCTAAGGAAAACAAAGTTCTTGCCAACATCAGCTACATGGAAATTCTCTGGTTCACCAGGTTTCTGAAGTGGATCGATTGCAAGTATTGGTGTTTTTGTTTCTGTTGCTTGTCCAGGACCACACTTGTTCTCTGCAGATACACGGAAGACATATTCATGATTCTCCAGGAGTTTTGCCTTTACCTTGCGGTTGGTGCAGTCAGAAGAGATCATTGACCACAATCTACTACTTGGCTCACGACACTCAACAATGTAGTTCGTAATCTCAGTGCCGCCATTGTCCTCAGGAGCATCCCAGTTCACCATGCAAGAATTTTTGTTTACATATGTCAAGTTAAGATTCCTGCAGGGTCCAGGTCTGTCCAGTACAGTTACAATGATAGTAGCTGAGGCTTCTCCACCATAATTCACAGCCTTAAGGACATACTTTCCATGATCTGCTCTGGTTGCTTCCTTGATACGCATTTGTACTGCAGGGAAGTTATTTATGAGAGTAGTGCGCTTATCTTTTTCCAAAACAGTCTCTCCTCTAGTCCAAGTAATCTCCGGATCTGGTCTTGCCTTCACATATCCGAGAATATTAATGTTGTGACCTACACGTACAGTCACACGTGTACGGCATGCAACATCCATCTCAATTTCTGGGGGAATGAGGATATCCTGAGCAATAACTGACTCTGGGATTTCTCTTGTTTCACCATCTCCGATCATGTTGACAGCACGAACACGGAATCTATATTCTGTGCCTTCAGTTAGTCCTTTGACTCTGTATGCACATTGAGTGATTAGATCATCTTTGTTAACTTTATCCCATTCACCACCAGCCTTTTGCATTTCAATGACATATCCCAGGATTGGGCTACCTCCATCTTTTGTAGGCTTTATCCAGACTAAATCAGCATAAGTGCAACTATAATCCTTAACTTTAGGATTGACTGGAGGTCCAGGAACTGAAATTGGCCTGCATGGTTTGACTGGGTCTGAGATAGGTGAGGGTCCACTAAAGCCAGCAATATTTTCAGCAAATACCCTAAACTCATATTCATTACCTTCAAAAAGTCCAAGAACTCTGAAACGGAGTTCTTTACATGGTATCTTATTTACTCGAATCCATTTGCCGCCTTTATGTCTACGTTCGATAATGTAACCAGTAATAGGACTGTCACCATCATACAACGGCATTGTCCAACCAAGAGTAAGCGCATCCTCAGAAATATCAGAGGCAACAGGTTTTCCAGGATGGCCAGGTGGCCCAAACTGGTGCTTTGCCACAGTTGGTGCACTTTCAAGAGGTGCACCAATTCCCATCTTGTTTTCTGCACGGATTCTCATAACATATTCAACTCCACTCTGTAAGCGTGAAATCTTAAGTCGGGTCGCAGTGCTGCCAGAACTAACACCTCCCCAGGTTTCCTTAGTAGATTCCTTCTTTTCAACAATGTAATTCATGACCGGGCTTCCACCATCATCTTTGGGAGGACGCCACTCAATGACCATGGAATCTGGAGTTACTTCACAGATCTTAACTGGGCCAATAGGTGCAGCAGGTACATCAAGTACTGTGACATTCAGAGAAACAGTTTTACTTCCTGCAGGGTTAGATACCGTAAGAATATAGTTTCCAGTGTGATTTCTTGTGCATTCAGCAATGCTCAGAACTGTCGAAAAGTTGTCTGTGTCAATCTTGGTATTCCCTTGGCTTTTGATTTCTTCGCCATCAATGACCCATTTTGCAGTTGGAACTGGAATGCCTCTCATGATTGCAGGCAGCCTGATAGTGCTTCCAGCCTTTACGATGATTCCATCAATCAGTTTTGCATCAACCTCAACAATTGGTGGTACTGCAAATACAAAAAAACAATGTACTTTAGAAATATGAAATTAATAATGTTATTGTAAGGAAACTGAGGAAAAAATTACCAAGTTTTTCTTGGCAGAGCACTGGCACAGTGGTGTCTGGTCGGCTAAGACCAATTGCATTCTCTGTCTTCACACGGAATCTATAGGTTTTTCCCTCCTCTAGCCCTGTCACATGGCATTCAGGGATGCTCACTGTCTTGAAGACTATCCAGTCTCTTGCACCCTCCTCCTGATACTCAACCAAGAAACCAGTGATGTCACTTCCTCCTGTACGATCAGGCCAGTTCCACTGAAGCCATACTTCTGTTTTGTCGACATCTACATGATGCAGGTCCTTTGGAGGTCCGGGGGGGACTAAAGAACACAAAAGTTTATACTTTTAATAACAGCTTACCTTAGCTCATGACAAAACAACACATCATCTGTTCATACTTACACAGTGGGTTCATTGCCTTCACAGGTTTAGTTGTCTCAACATATTCACTTCTGCCAAACTGATTTTCAGCAGCCACACGGAACATGTATGATGTGCCTTCCAACAAATGCTTGGCTGTAATACTTCTCTTTTTGGATGTTGCACAGACTGGGACCCACTGTGTAGCAGCAGCATCCTTCTTCTCTACCACAAAGTTGGTGATGCGTACACCACCACTATCTTCTGGATCTTTCCAGGAAAGTTGTGCGGAGTCACTTCTAACATCAGATACCCTCAGATTTTGAATTGGGCCAGGTTTGTCTAGCAGAGAACAGAAATAGTTGCCATTTTAACAAAACGGTATAAGACGTATTTTTATTGATTAGGACTGTGGGTTAAATACATATTGATAGACATGATTTTATCTGCATTTTATGCAGATTTTATGCTTGCTCCATCTTTATTGATGAAATGCTTACCTAAAACGAGCACAGTGCATGTTGCTGCCTTAGAGCCAGCTGGGTTTTCTACAGTGAGTGTGTAGTCTCCGCTGTCTCCTCGATTACAGTAGCGCATTTGAAGCTTGCTTCTTACGACAGATGTCTCAATTTCTGCTCTTGGAGGTACCTCGGTATCATTTTTCTTCCATGTGACAGTTGGGAAAGGCATACCCTTGATTCCAGCAACAATTTTTATATGGGTTCCTGCCATGGCTTTGAGTTCCCGAGGCATGCCCATATCCAGCAGAAGCTCTGGAGGCTCTGGATTAGGAAATAATAAATTGTTTTTAAATATAGTACATTTCTTAGTATTCACTCTATGCGCAATAATTACCAAGATGTTGGTTATGACTAACCGAGTCTGTCTTGTGCCCGAACAGGCTCAGGAACATTTGCAGGTTCAGATTCCCCAGCTGCATTGACTGCTTTCACTCTAAACCGGTACAACACTCCATCTTCAAGGTTGACTATTTTAAATGTTGTTTCTGGGCAGGACTCTGGAGTCTGGTTAACCTGTAACCAATCTTCAGCTCCAGCTTTCTGGTACTCAAGCAGGTAGCCAAAGATTTTGCCTCTGCCACAGTCCTTTGGTGGCTCCCAGGATAGAGTGACTGAGCTCTTTGTTTTGTCAATTGCCATTGGATTTACTGGTGGGCTTGGAATCACTGTATTGAAAGGAAAAGTAAAATTTGACATTTGATATGTCCTAATAAGTTAAGAGAAAGTTAAGAGGAATATCCTAACCACATACCAATGGGATCTTTAGCGAATACAGGCTTTGATGGTGGGCTGGGATCACCAACACCAATAACATTCTCTGCCAAGACACGGAACTCATATTCACATCCTTTGAGAAGATCTGGAACCCAGGATTCTGTTGTAGGGAAGATGCGGTCAGCACGAACCCATCTATTTGACATGGTTTCTTTTTTCTCGATAATATAGTGAGTGATTGGTTTTCCCCCATCAGCTGGTGGTTCCCAGGAAATCAGAGCTGTGTCTTTGTAGACCTCTTTCACCACTGGTTGCTTAGGAGCATCAGGCACCTCTGTTTTTGGTAGACACGTTGGGGTGGAGTAGACATTTATGTTAAAAAAATGACTGAAGTAAGTAAAAGCAAATAAAAAGACAGTTGTGAAAAAACATCTACTTACTGAAAACATCCTTTGCTTTTGTCTCAGCAGACAGCAATGGGTCACTTATGCCATGAATATTTTTAGCACAAATTCTAATAATGTACTCTCTGCCCTCAATTAGTTTGGGTACTTTACATGTTGTTCTAGTGCAGGATTCTGTAACAGGCATCCAGAGATCCCTGTTGCTATCTCTCTTTTCAACAATGTAATTAGATACAGCACATCCGCCATCATCCAGTGGTGGTTTCCAAGAGATGACCATGTGATCCCTGAAGATTTCTTCAAAGACAACAGGGCCCTCAGGAGGCTGTGGTCGATCTGAAAAAAAGTTAGAAAACAAAGGACAATTTAGCACTGTAGCAGTTGAATAAAAATCTACCCAATAAAACCAAAGTCGCAAGACTCACCAACAACAATAACAGTGCAGATGCCCTTCTGTGTGCCAGTTGAGTTCTCTACAACCACAGTGTATTTACCACTGTGATCACGCTTAGCTTTTTCAATAGACAGGCACATGGTCTTTTTAGTGCTGGTGAGCATAATCTCATCATTTGATTGAAGTTCCTCATCATTTTTAAACCATTTGATTGTTGGTGTTGGTTTCCCTGTATAACGTCCTTGAAGAATGCAGGGCTGCCCAACACGAACTAAGAGTGTGTCACGGAATTCCAGGTAAAGTGTAGGTGGCTCTAAAATTGAATAACAAAAAATTATGTTAGTCCTATATTACTACATACAGCTGTAATGTTATTTCCAATTCACATTATTTAACTGCAACTTACCAAGCTCATCCTTGCATGTAATTGGTTTAGTGTTGAATGACGGCTTGCCTTGGCCAATCTGATTTACAGCACTGACACGGAATTCATATGTAAAGCCTTCTTTAAGACCCTCATGAACAAATTTACGATCCATTAGCTTGTTGTCAGTTGCAACACGTGTAAAGTTGTCCTTTCCTAACTGACGGATTTCAAGGACATAGCTTGTCACTTCTGCACCACCATCATATTTTGGTGGTCTCCATGCTAAGCTAATTGAATCTTTTGTTACAGCTGTTACCACAAGATCCTCAGGACGCTCAGGAACAGCTGTAGAAAAATAATATAGCAAATAAAGCAAATACATGAAATGCCCATTATTTTCTATGTGGATTTTTGTTCATGCAATACATTTTATTTCCCCCCAAAAAAGGACTTACAAAATGGATCCTTAATAAGAACTTCTGATGCAGTCTCAATGAATGGACCCCTTCCAATTATATTTTCAGCAGCAATTCTGAAGAAGTAACCTTTGCCATCAAGAAGACCCTGAACCACAGCATTATGTCTGGTCACAGTGTATGTTACTGAAGTCCAGCCTCTGCGGTCAGATTCTCTTTTTTCTATTATGTAATTGGTGATGGCTGAGCCACCATTATCCTCTGGTGAATTCCATGTCAGCTTGCAAGAGTCAGTAGTCAGATTTATACCAGTGAAAGGCTGACCGACAGGCCCAGGAACATCTAAAAATGTATAGGTTTGTGTTATTATCATAATGTATTTATATTTACATTTGCACTTTTGCACTCTGTACATTGTTACTATTTGCACTTTTGGTAAATGCTAACTGCATTATGTTGCCTTGTACTTGTACCAAGCAATGACAAAGTTAAATCTATCTATCTATCTGTCTATCTATCTATCTATCTATCTATCTATCTATCTATCTATCTAT
>JAOVVF010000047.1:3036761-3064463 GCA_028565595.1 Duopalatinus emarginatus
CAATGACAAAGTTAAATCTATCTATCTATCTGTCTATCTATCTATCTATCTATCTATCTATCTATCTATCTATCTATAATATGTTGTGCTAAAAATCACATTGCTTACAATATTTTGTGTTAAAAATCACAAGTCCATAATTCATCATAAACAGCACACTTACCCAGCACCTCCACAATTATTGCCTTCTTCCTTTCTCCTCCTTCATTCTTGGCGGTCAATGTGTAAATACCTTGTTGACTTCTTTTGCAATTTTTGATAACCAGAGAAGAGCTGATAGCTGTCGTCTCAACGACAGCCTCTTTAGGCATAGTACCATCATCTTTGTTCCAGATAATTTCGGGAGCAGGTTTGCCAGATACGTAAGCAATAATACGGATTACACCACCAGCATGAACAGTTATCCTCTCCTTTACAGAGGCATCCAGGTCCACTTCAGGAGGAACTGAAAAAAAGTGAATGTTTGGAATTTATTTTCTGTTAGACTATTGGCACACATGTCAGTCTTAAAAGGAGATTTAAGATAAAATATTCAGTAAATAAATAAAAATTAAAAAAATGAGTATAACATAGTATAATATAAGCATAAAACTGAAACATCACTATAAATAAAATCAGGTCATTAATTTTTTAAATTTTAGTTTAGAAATAAGGAATCAGACACATTATGCTACTACTATGCTGTAATACCCATTGATAGTATTAATTTGTTCTTACTTGTACGATCCTTGACCTCAATCACTTCTGAGACTTCACCAGGTTCACCAACTCCTGCAGCATTCACTGCTCTTACTCTAAATCTATAAAGTCCAAGCTCTTTGAGTCCAGGAACAACAAACTTAGTGCCTCTGATCTCCTTGTCTTTAGCCTAGAAAGAAACAAATAGAATCTCACTAAAGGAAGTGTAAATGCTTATATATTTTAAATAAATAAATACATTATTTTCCATAATTTCTTTGTAAGAATTGTAGTCTTATGCTTAAAAGTACATTTACCTTCTCCCATTCTTCCTTTCCTTCTTCTTTGTATTCAACAAAGTATCCTGTTATTTTAGATCCACCATCAATCAGTGGAGGAATCCATTCAAGATCTACAGTTGACTTTGTGCAGTCGGTTACCTTTGGCATCGGGGGTCCTGGAGGAGCTGTAGGAAAAATTATATTTTATATGTTTAGATTTTGTAGGTTTTGTAATCAATTATCAAAACATGTTACTAATACAGAATCTAGAACATACCAATTGGATCTCTTGAAACAGCAGGATCTGATGGCAGACTTGGAAGCCCACATCCAGCAGCATTCATAGCAATGACACGGAACTGGTAGGTCGCTCCTTCCAGAAGACCAGTCACAACATGTGAAACACCAAGTGGCCTGATTCTAATGGGGTCGCGATTCACTTTAGTCCAGCGTTTTGATGTAGTCTCCTTCTTCTCCAGCCAATAGCCAGTAACTGGTGAACCACCATCATATTCTGGCTCCTCCCATTCAACAGTCATAGATTCAAGACTGATTTCTGAGACCGTTGGCTTATTACATTGCCCAGGGACAGCTATTGTAGGAAGATATATTAAAATGTAAACATTGATAGTAAAACATTGTATTTAAATCAAACAGTCCCTTTAAAAGGTGCATTAACTTTACACTATCAGCCAACAGGTGGACATTCATTTTAATAGTCATATATTTTAGAGGCAAATAGCAAAATAATACTGAATATCCACTCTAAGCTTAGTGGTTAGTGGTAGTATCTTGAGTGGGACAGGACCATACAGGTCCCCTAAGGTAATACAACTTCATAATCAGTTTAGATACTGCCATGCCGTGACTTTTTGGCATGTCAGTGTATATTTTTAGCCACACAAGAAGGAAAAAAAAGTACCCCAAGTGAAATGAGCAGCTGGTCAGTACTTACTGAATAGGTTTCTTGCTTTTTCAGGCTCACTATAGAGTGGTGGTCCAACACCATATTTGTTCTGAGCCATAACACGGAACTCATATTCATGTCCTTCTGTTAGCCTTTGAACTGTATATGCACATTCCTTAGGATCACTAGATACATGAACCCATGTCTTCCTGTTCTCCTCACGCTTCTCAATGACATAGTTTGTGATTTTGGAACCACCATCATCTGTGGGTGGATTCCAGGAGAGTCCAATCCTTTCAGCAAAAATCTCCCCAATTTTGATCGGTCCAACAGGTGGCCCAGGTCGTCCTTGAGGTAAACACAATAATAATTGGTCACATAATTTACATAAATTAGCAATCTATGTTTGCAATCTATAATATAGTATGTTGAAGTGACATATAAAGTGATCGACCTCTATCTATGACAGTTTTATAATTATAATTATGTTTTATAAGTCATTAAAAATTGTAAACATACCCAAAACGGTAAGTTTGATATCCTTGGAAGCCTTGCCAAGACTGTTAGTAGCTGTGAGTGTATAAATTCCACTGTCATCTCTCTTGGATTGCTGAATTACCAGAGTACATTTTTCATCAGAGACAAGTTTATTGATATGCTGATCATAGTGTATATCAGACTTTTCATCAGGCTTGTCAAATGTGGCTTTCTGCCAGACGAGTGATGGGAATGGACAGCCCTGGATCCTGGCAAGTATGTTGATATCAAATGTTTCTGGGCTCTCCAGAGATTCCCGGAGTTCGATGGTTGGAGCACCTGAGATAATTATCATAATGAGACATGCATTTAATGTGGACACAGCTGAATATCCTGTTATGTAATGAACACCAAATACTTACAGGTCTGGTCCTTAATAATTATTGGCCCAACAGTAACGGAGGGTCTGCTTGGACCAGCTTCATTCACTGCTTTGACACGGAACTCATATTCTCCACCCTCGTTAAGATCTTCAACAATAAAGGTGGTCTCTTCAACATCTCTTTTATTGCACTGTTTCCAGGTCTCCTTTTGTGGACCAGTGGTGTCCCAGCACAGCCTTTCAATAATATAATGTGTTACTGGTGCACCACCATTATTTTTAGGAGGTACCCATGTTAGAGTCACTGTATTCTTGGTGACAAGGTTTATCTTGACTTTAGTTGGAGGATCAGGAGGATCTAAAAGAAATCCCAGCATGTACAATGTCACAACAGTAAATATGGAATACTTTCTGCTATATTTTTATTCAAGGAGACCATATGAAGTGTTCTTATTTCTAACTTACAAATGGGATCCCTTGCTCTTGCTGGATCTTTGGTCTCAGTGAATGGCCCCATTCCAATACGATTCTCAGCACGAACTCTGAACAGGTATTCCTGACCCTCAAGAAGATCAGGCACCACATAGGCCATACTGGCACATGTTGGATGTACTGTTGTCCAGGCCTTTCCACTGACAGCCTTCTTTTCAATAAAGTAGCTCTTAATTCTCTCTCCACCATCAGTATCTGGGAGTTTCCAGATAAGCCGCATTGTAGATCTGGTAATGTCAGTAACTTTGAGATCCTTGGGTGCTCCAGGAACATCTGCAAGAAAGCATATCATATACATTTATGTAATGAACTTATGCACACAAAATTTTGGAATTTGCATGCTTTGATACAAATAACAAACGCACCCATAACAATTACTCTGATATTAATATGTTTTTGTCCAGTTTTGTTTTTTGCTGTGACGGTATATCTTCCAGAGTGAGATCTCAAGCTCACAGGAATTGTTACAATGGAGGTAGTGTCAGTAGATTCAACCTAATCACAACAGAGAAAGAAAAAAGTGAAAAAAGAGAAGAAAAGCCATGTATCATTACTTTATATTTTATCTATATATCTATCTATACATATACATATATACATGTACACAATACATATGTACACAATAATACAGCAGAGAGGGTTAAGGCCCCAATAGTTCACCCATACTCATTTTAATCTCTAAGCCTTCTAAACATTAACCAGAGTTTAACAACCACCACTGCCTTTAAAATCCTAAAACAGTCCTAGTCCTAAAACAATTCCAGTGAACATACAAAGTGTCAGTAAGTTATAATACCTGGGAATCAACTGGCAAAACATGAAGACGATCTTTCTTCTCTGTCTTTGCCTTTCCATCAAATTCCCAAGTAACCTTTGGAACAGGGCGCCCAGTAATAGTTACAGGGATTTTGATTGGAGATCCAGCAGGAATACATTGTAATTCCTCTGCAGTGATGTCCAGGAATAACTTTGGCTCAGCTGTTGAATTAATCATTTCACCATGTTAGAAAAGTAAATGAAAGCATTTAAATTAATAGTAAAATGCAATTTTATATAGAAAACATACTGTGAATGTCCTCCAGGAGAACTTCTGTTGTTCTAGGACTTGGCTCAGACTCGCCAATATCATTTACTGCAATAATTCTAAATCTGTATTTCTTGAGTTCCTGGAGATTGGGAATGGTAAATTCAGTAGTAGGGTGTAGATTGTCTGCGTCGTTCACCCTTGCCCAATCAGATGTGCCCTCACCCTGGATCTCAATTATATAACCTTTGATTGGGCTGCCACCATCTTTGGCTGGTGGGGTCCAAGACAATGTGACACTACGCTTAGTTTTGTCAGCAACTACTGGAGCTGCTGGCATGCCAGGTGGAGCTAGAGTACAGAAACACAAATAACATATAAATATTACATATATAAACAATTCTACAATAATCCTGTGTGTATAAATATGTGTTTCGGCTTACTAAGTTTATCAGTAGCAATGGCTGATTCAGAGACAGCACTTGGGGGTCCAATTCCGGCAGCATTGCAAGCCATGACTCGGAATTCGTACTCGGTTTCCTCAATGAGACGTGTGACCTGAAAGTCCCAGCCTTTCATGCCACGTTTTGATACCAGGGTCTTATTTGCTTTAGCCCAGTAGCTGGTGCCTTTTACACGCTTCTCCAGCCAATAGCCAATAATACTAGATCCACCACAATCCATAGGAGGCTCCCATGTTACTAGCATATGGGTGTTAGAATGTTCTGCTATAGCAACCTTTTCTGGGGGACCAGGTAGGGCAAATGGATCCTTTATTTGCACTTCCACTGGTTCGCAAGCCTCACTTACTCCATATTTATTCTCAGCTTTAACCCTGAACTGATAGGTTCCACCAGTTACAAGGTCCCATGCCTGCAAGATATAATGTAATTGGCTTCATTTAATAGTTACACAAATTAATTAATTAATGACATGTCAGGTAAATGAATGACAAGATATCTAAAATTCTTAATTGGCTTACCCCATATTTCCTGTCTATGATGGTGTTATTAACCTGAACCCATTCAGCTTTCTCAACATCTTCCACATTAAGATCTTTCTTCTCAATAATGTAGTTGGTGACTTCACTGCCAGCAATATCTAGTGGTGGATCCCATGTCAACTGGCAAGATGTGGCTCTGATATTTGAAACTGCAAGATTTCTTGGTGGTGTTGGTCGATCTAGTAAAATAGAATACAACCATAACGCAACTGCACACTTTAAATTAAAACATTAAAGAGGTCATTCTGTCTAAACTTACCCAGCACCTCCACTGTGATGGAATGGCTTGTTATTCCCAGGCGATTTGAGGCAGTCACAGTGTATGTTCCTTTTTCCAACCTTGAAACAGCTGGTATACTGAGTTTGGTGTGTTCTGTTTGTCTGTCAATCTCTTTGGTCTCAAACAGGATTTTCTCAGTGGGCTTTGCAATAACAACATCATCTTTCAACCATTCAACTTTTGGCATTGGGAGACCTGTGATTTCAGCAGGAATCTCAATTTGTTCATTCTTCCTCACTCTAATCAGGTTTTCTTTGAAGTGTTTCATCATGTGCAACGTTGGAGCAACTGTTAAAAGAAATATTTAAGACATAGCATATAGTAAAGTACATTACGCCATTAAAGTAGGTGAAAGTGTCTTGTTTTCACAGAGCAGACAAACCTTCATCATCCTGAATCACAACAGTTAAGGGTATAGATGGATCACTTTCACCAATGCTATTAACAGCCTTTGCACGGAACTCATACATGTGCAGCTCATCCAGATTCTCCACAGTCAGTGTCAGAGCAGTGCACAAGTCTGTGGAGACAGGCTGGAAAGCAGGATGATCTTGACGTTTCTTTTCAATGATGTAGCCAATAATTGGACTGCCACCATCATTGCGAGGTGGCCTCCATGCAAGTGTGATGGATGACTTTGTTCTCTCTGTGTAGTGGAACCTCTCAGGAGATGTTGGTGGACCTGATTTTATACAAAAGCAGATTAAATTATTCTAGTTATCTTGCTTATCCACATTTTGTTGTTAGCAATTGCATCTTCTGTATAAACATGACATTACCTTGTGGATCAACTGCAGCAATAGGTCCAAGATCAACCGGCGGTCCACAGCCATATTTGTTCTTGGCCACAACTCGGAAAATGTACTCCTGTCCTTCAATAATACCAACAATTTCACATTTGGACGCGACTGTTTCAATGGGCTGTCTAAATGTGTGCATCTTTGGCTCTCTTCTTTCAACAATGAAGCCAGTCAAATCGCTGCCACCGTCATCATCAGGATCGGACCAGTTCAGAATCATTAACTTCCTGGTTACTACTACAGGCTTGAGGTCAAGAACCGGGCCAGGAACATCTGAATAAACAATTTATGTAGGTTATATTTGTGCTTCGTTATGTATATTATCATTACAGACCAATACAAACCACTCAAATAGTGTAGAGTTGGGTAATTAGGTTTAAAAGAATATAACAACAGTTCTCACCCACAACTTCAACCCTAGTTGAAGCAGACTTGATAGCACTTGGGTTTGCTGCAGTTATCTGGTATTTGCCACTGTCACTTCTTTTTGAGGTCTTGATGATGAGGGTGCTGTCCTGTCCTACTTCTTCTATTTCCACACGCTGTTTGTCAGGAGCTGCATCATCCTTCATCCATGTAATTGATGGTTTCGGTTTACCCGTTACATGTGCAGGAATCGTCAGAATCTCTCCAGCTCTTACAATGAGACCATTCTTCACTGAGATATCAAGTTCGATTACAGGCATCTCTGTTTGGGGACGGTAACAACACAGTTATCAACCCAGTTTTAAAATCTAACCTCATAGTGTCTCCTCTACTTTTCATATTAATTGTTTTATACCTGCTGGATTCCTCACAATGACAGCATCTGTCATACCAGGAGCACCTTCACCAGCACAGTTGACTGCCAACACACGGACAATGTACTTAGCTCCTTCTCTGACCCCATACACAGTAAATGTGCAGGTCTTCCACGGTCTCTCTGTGGCTCGTGACCAGTCCTTAGTGCCAGCAATAAGTTTGTCAACATGGTAACCGAAAATATCGGCACCACCATTGTCTGCTGGAGGAACCCATTCAACTGTTATTGAATGGTCTGTGGTATCAACAACATGTGGAATTGGTGGACCTGGTGGCACTGAAGACAAAAAAAACAGTGAATTTAGCACTAATCAACAATCTGTTAAAGTAAATATAATTTAAAGAATTGTAATATACTAGTAATATATATTACAGTGACGTGATTAATCAACTTACAGATTGGAGCCTGGGCTGTTTTTGGTTCAGATGGTGGACTGAACTTTCCACATCCAGCTACATTTTCTGCACAGACCCTGAAAATGTATGTCAATCCTTCCAAAAGACCCTCTACTTTTATTTCCAGTGCATCAACACTCTCACGATTAACTCGTGCCCAGTGTGTGCTGTTAACTTCACGTTTTTCCACCCAGTATCCTTTGATGGGGCTCCCATTGTCATTGGGCTCAGTCCAAGTAACAACCATGCTGTTAGCCGTAATGTCTTTAATTTCAGGTTTCTCAGGCGCATCTGGGGGATCTAAAAAAATATGAAAATATGTCAAATATCAACTTACACGTTTATGGACCAGACATTAAAAATTACCAAAAAAAATGTAGTAAAAATGTTAACTACCAAATGGATTCTTGGCGATGACAGGTTTAGAGATGCATGGTTTTCCTGGACCATATCTGTTCTCAGCAATAACTCTGAAAATATACTCCTTTCCTTCAATCAGTTTTGTGACTGGGTACTTGCAACCTCTGAGACTTGATGTCACAGTTACCCATCCAGTCTCAACCTTGGAGTTGTCTTTCTTCTCCAGTATATAATTTAGGACCTCACTACCACCATCATCTAGAGGAGGTTCCCACTTGCAGAGGATAGAATCCTTCCTAACTTCCTCAAATTTAAAGTTGACTGGAGGTCCAGGAGTTTCTGCAATATATAAATTAAAAAAAACACATAAGTTGGTATCCCAGTACATTTATAAGATAATTCAATATAATTCATTGTACAACGATATAGAAATCACATTAATTTAATTTACCAAGGACATTAACGTCACAGGTGGCAGAAGCAACACCATGATCATTCTCCACCTTGATGGTAAAAACACCATGATCGCCTCTGATAGAATCCTTCACAAGAATGGAGGATTCACCCTTCCTTGAGTTATCAATGGTAAGACGCTCATTCAGAGATGGATGGTATTCCTCCTCTGGCTCTTCTGGTTCCTCTGGCTCTGGTACCTTCTCCTTTTTCTCTTCCTCCTTCTTCTCCTGCTCTTCTGTTGTCTTCTCCTCCTTTTTCTCCTTGTCTTCTTCTATTTTTTCTTCCTCCACCTTCTTCTCCTTCTTTTTCTTTATAGGCTTTTCCGGCCTCTTCTTTAATGCCTCTGGCCTGATGGTGCAATTATTCCTCATCCATGTAATTTCCGGGTAAGGAAAACCAGAAATGTAGGCAGTCAGTCGGATCTCCTCACCTCTCCTGACATTTAAGCCTGATTGCAAACTGCCACTGAGGAACACTTTAGGACGATCTGAAATTGAGAGTAATTAGACTAAACAAATTGCGATACTGAAAATACAGCTGACAAATTATTGTAGTATGAAAAGTTAAATTCTTTCTTGTACATACCAACTGCATCAGTGGCTTTGACCATAGGAGTGGCTCGAGAGGGGTCGCTAATACCTGCAGCATTCTCTGCACGTACACGGAACTGATACTCTTTTCCTTGCCTCAAGCCCTTAACTGTGTACGACAGTACTGGTACAAGGAAGTCATTACATCTCACAAATTTATCTTCACCTTTCATCATTTTTTCTAGAATGTAACCCATGATCTTGGATCCACCATCATACATGGGTGGCTTCCAAGTAAGTGTCACAGATTCAGAAGAAGGGTTGTGAGTCTCAACATCAACAGGTGGATCAGGTGGATCTGTATATACAGACCAAGGCAGAAGGTGAGCAATTATGTTGACACATTGATCGTTTTAAAAAGAAATTTGTACTAAAGTTACTTACGCTTTTGATCCTCAGCAATTACAGGATTGCGAAGCTCAATAAACTCGCCACCACCAATTTTATTCACTGCTCTGACACGGAAATAGTATTCTCCGTTTTGGATGAGGTCCTTGACAGGCCAGCTCAGTTTGTTCTCACCAGACATAACATTGACATACGTTCTCCTGCCTGCTTCTCTGCGCTGCAAGACATAGTGCAGGACAGGACTGCCACCATCATAGTCTGGAGGTTCCCATGTCACTTTGCAGGAGTTCTTGGTAATATCACTAGCAACAATTTCTTTGCATGGTCCAGGAAGACCTAGTGACAACATAAATATTGTAAGTATAGTGCTTGATTAAAAATCAATGCAGTATAAAAATCAAAGTAGTGCTTATGTATGACTGCATAATCGTACCAATAACTTTAACATTAATCGTTCCACTGGTTGCTCCAAGGCTGTTCTCTAGGGTAACTTTGTATTGGCCAGCATCAGAATGCAGGCAACTTGGAATTTCCAAGTGGCAGGAAGTGTAATCTGATCTCAATGCAACTCTTTCATCAGTCTTCATCTCCTTTCCATCTTTGTGCCATGAGATCCTAGGTGATGGAACAGCCTTATATGGAATTGGGAGGTGCATCTTTTCACCCTCCACAACAACTATGTCCTTGGTCTGGAACTCAATAGTAGGGTTGCCTAGAAAGATTGTTAGGAACCAGTCAGTGAACTTTCCATTCAGATGAGTCAGATTAAACTGTTACAATAATGACAATCATGTGTAATTAATGAAAACATGAAAATGATTAGGCTTACAGTCAGAGTCATTAGCGTAGACACTCTCAGAGATGTCCGATGGTTCACTAGCACCAATGGAATTGACAGCACGGACCCTGAAAATGTACTTCTTCTCAGGAACAATGCCTTCCTCCTCACCAGCTCTGTATTTCAGCTCTTTTACTGGGCGAGAGTTAATTCTCATCCACTTTTCAGTTCCAGCCTCACAGAGCTCAATGTGGTATCCAGTGACTGGACTTCCTCCATTTCTTTCTGGAGCTTTCCAGGCAATAGAGATATGGTCCCTGGCTGCCTCAGTGACATGGAGATCCTGAGGAGGAGATGGTGGTCCTGGAAAAAAGGCAGAATATATTTTAACTTGAAAATGGCATGTATTTTGAATTGGTATCTGTAATTAAGTTATTGCATTTAAATTTACAAAAATTTAGTATATTGTCCTTTTTAACATACCTGTTGGGTCCTCAATTACCACAATGTCTGTAGGTTCACTTGGGTGACCAACGCCAGCCTCATTTTCAGCAAGGACCTGGAACTGTACTTCAGTGCCTTCAATGACATCAGTAACCCTATACTTGCAGTCAGGCCCTGCTGTCTTTCCTGATTTCACCCAGCGAGTTCCAAGTTTCTCTTTCTTCTCAATAACATATCTAAAAGTTTTAATATATACAAAATTTAGTGGCACTGAATTCTACTGATGGCACCAATCTACTCAAGGCATTTAATTTTGTACTTGCGTACCTTTGGATAGGTCTGCCACCATCATTCTTAGGTGCCTCCCATTTAAGATCAACATGTGTCTTTGACACGCCTGTGACAGTCAGAGCATAAGGAGGTCCAGGAGTAGCTAGAAGAGTTGGAAAGATAAAGTAACATAATTAGACATCATAACCACCATCTTTCGGTTGAAGAATGTCAAATAAAGCCTGTCCAGGTTTTCAGACTTACTGAATGTATCTTTTGCCAGAACGGAGTCTACGAGTTCACAGTATTCACTAGGTCCAACAGCATTCTCAGCTGCCACACGGAATACATAGAGAGAACCATCATTCAGTGGAGTGACAGTATGTGTCAGCTCCTTCACTGTGGTATCCACAACCTGCCAGCCTTTTCGTCTTACATCTCTCTTTTCCACAATGTAATTTGTAACTGGAGAGCCACCGTCTCTCTCTGGGGCTGTCCACTTGAGTTCAGCAGTGTTACGGGAAATACTAACCACCTCTAGCCATCTTGGTGGTGATGGAGGATCTAATGAGAAAGAAAAATTATTATTATTTTCATTATTGATTGGGGGGGGGGGTTAGTATGAAAGTATAATATAAAGATTGAAAAATCTACAAACATAAACAAACAAAAAGAAAATCTTTAAAAAAAAACTTACTGAGTCTTTCCTTGCAAAGGACAGGATTGCTAGGTTCGCTAGGTTCACTTTCGCCTGCTGCATTGACAGCTCTGACACGGAAGGAGTATTCCTGCTTCTCCATTAATCCCTTCAGAAAGTATTCGAGAGAAGGTATACCGTCTGCTACACGAACCCACTCATCAGTTCCACTCTTGAGAAGTTCAATAATGTAGGACTCAATCTTAGCACCACCATCATGCTCAGGCTTTGTCCACTGCAGGAAAGCAGATGTCTTTGCAACATCCTTAACAGTTGGCTTGCCAGGAGGCCATGGAGGATCTAAAACCAAAAAAAAAAATCAGCTGCCTTTTTCTGTACATATACACTACCTGGCCAAAAGTCTGAGAACATAAACATCACATCCATATGTGCTTTTGGATCATCCTAGTCCAGTCCTAATAACATCCACTCTATTGGGAACATTCCACAACATTTTCGGTTTTTGTTTGGCCTTAGTTCAACTGAAGGGAAATAATAATGCTACAGCATACAAATACATCCTGTACAGCTTTCTGCTTCCAACTTTGAAGCAACCGTTTATGTTACAGTTCATATAGGTGTGATGGTTAGGTGTCCACAAAACCTCGGCTATATTGTGTATAATATACACTATATTGTATAGGTCTTAGACCAGGGAACAGGTGGAAAAAAATAGCCATCAAATGCCATATTTTACCGATAGGATCTTTGATCATGATTTGGTCAGTCTCTTTGCTTGGTTTGCCTGGTCCAGCAAGATTTTCAGCAAAGACACGGAACTTATACTTCTTCCTTGTGGGCAGTCCTCTTACCCTTGATTCACCAAAAAATTATACATATATAAAAACTAC
Organism: Duopalatinus emarginatus; assembly: GCA_028565595.1. Classification (NCBI taxonomy): domain Eukaryota; kingdom Metazoa; phylum Chordata; class Actinopteri; order Siluriformes; family Pimelodidae; genus Duopalatinus; species Duopalatinus emarginatus. The sequence continues at coordinate 3,049,077 of JAOVVF010000047.1, forward strand.
ATTTTGCTGTAAAATTGTTACTTTATCGTAATTTTGTGCATTGTAAATTCATACCTGAAATTAGTGTCACTGACTGGTACTTTATTGCATCTTATCCACTTATCAGCATCTGGCTCAAATCTCTCAACCCAGTAGCCAGTGATGGGACTTCCTCCATCGTCATCTGGCTCATACCAGTTCAGAGTTACTGCATCTTTAGCAATATCTGATGCCTGCAGTTTGTATGGTGGTCCAGGTGGATCTAGTTAGAATATTGGTAACATATATTTATTAGTATTGGTGTGCATTTTGGGGTGGGAACCAATTACATTTTCTTAATTCTGGTATAAAAATTTAGTTAACATACCAAAGGGATATTTGGCAGTAATTGGAGCATTTTCAGCAGGTGGACCAACCCCAAATTGATTCTCAGCATAGACTCTAAAGACATATTCTTTGAAAGCCACAAGCTTGGTGGCTTTGTAGTTGGTCTGCTTCACAGTAGAAGATAGCTTGTACCAGATTTCACTGTCTGTAGCCTTTCTTTCAACAATGTAGTTTGTCACCTTTGAACCACCATCATCTCTGGGTGGATTCCAAGCCAGCAAACAGGATTCATTTGTGATTTCAGAGATATCGAAGGCAGCTGGAGGGCCAGGTTTATCTGTATAAAGGTAAATAAACACATTAAAATCACAGTAAACTGTTTTTCTTCTAGAAGAATATTTTTCTTAGAAGACCTTTTTTGTAAACTGTTTATTAGAACCGGATCTAAATTGCATAGGGCAGTGTTTTGATCATTTGTTTTAAACACCAATTACATTACCTAGAATGTTGACGTCAACAGTTGCAGTTGCACGGCCACTGCTGTTAACTGCTTCAATAATGTATGTTGCTGAGTCATCTCTTTTTGTCTTAGCAACTGTCACTGTGGAGTGGCCAGGCTTGGTATCAATAGTTATTCTGTCATCTTCCTTAAGAATAAGGTCAGCCTTGGTCCATTTGACTTTAGGTTCTGGTTTGCCTGTAATGTCAGCAGGAAGTTCGATCTTTGTGCCAGCCTTTGCAGTTAAGCCTGCCAGGAGTTTTGCATCCAAGTGGATTTCTGGTGGCTCTGTAACAAGTGGTAAACAAGGGTAAACGTACTGGCAATATTACACCTACATATAACACAAAAAGTAAAGCAATGCTTTATCATACCTTTAGGATCAACAGCCAAGATCTCATCGGTTGCCTTACTAGGTCTACCTGAGCCCAGTCTGTTCAAGGCTCTCACACGATAAGCGTACCACTGTCCCTCTATCAGACCAGTAACCTCAAACCTAAGGCAGAATAAAAATGGTTTTGTGCCAGTTTATAAAAACAACATGTCAGGAAAACAGTGGGCAAATAGTTCATTTTCACTTTCACAATTTTTTTTATTTACTTACTTAAGGTCAGGTATTATGTCACTACATGGCTCCCACTTGTCAGTACCACGCTGGCACTTGTCAACGCTGTAGCCTTTTATTGGAGCACCACCATCCCATTTTGGGGGTTCCCAAGAAAGGAATATTTTGCTAGCTGACTTGTCTCTCCATTTAAGATTCTCTGGTGGATCTGGAACAGCTGTGTAAAAAAAAGTGAGAATTTACTTTGTTGTGCTTGTTGCATGTCTATTTGGATATTTCTCAGCCAAATAGACAAACAAAAGAAATGTATACGATTATTCTCATGATCACTTACTGGCTGGTGAAGACACGTTTACTGGATCATCAATGTATGCAGGCTCTCCAGGGCCACACTTGTTGCAGGCAATAACTCTAAACAAGTACTCCTTTCCCTCAATCACATCTGTGATAGTGTATTCCTGATCTTGCACACCACTCATGACCTAAAGTGTAAATTTTAAATGTGAAAAAAGAAAAAACAGTTATTACAGCTGAAACATGTAAACTAGCAAAGGACCAAGGTAAACCTTGTTGAATTTGAATACCTTGACCCATGTTTTTCTGGACGCTTCACGCTTCTCAACTAGGTAGCCAGTCAGTGGACTACCTCCATCATGGTCTGGTGCTTCCCACATAAGATGCACATGTCTTCTGGTAACTTCTGCAACCTTGAAGTCCTTGGGGGCGCTTGGGCATGCTGAAACAAATGGATGCAAATGGTAAGTTTTATCCTTGACGACAGAAAACAAGTGACAACTATGACAATGTACTGAACATACCAATGACATTGACGTCAATCTCTCCAGAGACACTGCTTACGTCGTTCTCCAGTGTCAGAGAATATGTGCCTTTGTCAGGCCGCACGCTTGGTGTAATGACTAACTCTGTGAAAGTGCTCTTTGTGACCATGGACACTCGGTCACCAGCAGTGAGCTCCTGGTCACCAAAGGTCCACTTAGCAGTGGGTATTGGGTATCCAGTGATAGGAACACGAATAGCAAGAGGGTTAGGTACAATGACCTCCAGACCATCCTTAAAGGCACTCAAGTCCAGTGTAGGTGCAACTAAATTAATAGAAATAAATAGTATTAATTTATAATACTCTGCTGTAAAAAAAAAAAAAAAAAAAAACATTCAAAGGATCTGTGAAACAGTTTAGTACTTACAGTGTGGATCATCTGCTAGCACAGGTCCAACAATATTAGATGGGTCAGACTGACCTGCTGCATTCTCAGCAATGACTCTGTATTTATAGTTCTTTCCAAATTTAAGACCAGACACCTAGGAAACATAAAATAAATTGAAATAATATAAATAAATATGACAACCAAAGACGAGCGCAAATAAACTGTGAAAAGTCAGATGTTTACCCTGAATGAGAGATCCTGGCAAAGCCTGGCATTACATCTCAGCCACTTGTCTGAATCTTCCTCACATTTCTCAATGATGTAGCCGGTGATCATGCTGCCTCCATTTCTAAGAGGGGTCTCCCAGGTCAGTAGACATGCATCCTTTGTCTGTTCAGAGTGTGTCAGATTGAGGGGTGGGCTTGGTCTCTCTGAAAAAGTGCAACAAATACGAAATTATAAAACAATCCTATAAATTCTCTTTAAAAGATTGAGGTAGAGATGTTTGAGAAAGAATGTATTTCGTACCTATTGGGTCCATGATTTTAACTGGGTTAGTGGCAGCACTTGGCTTGCCAGGACCAGCCTTGTTCTCTGCTCTTACACGGAAAATGTATTCCTTGTTTTCGATAACATCATTGATTATAGCTGAACGATCCTGTGCTTTAGTCACCATAACCGGAGACCATTTGACAGACGTCCTGTCGCGGAGTTCAATGATGTAGGATGTGATTTCAGATCCACCATCAAACAGAGGTGGTTCCCAGGAGACTGTGGCACCAAACTTGTTTACATTTCCAACAGTGACATTTTGAGGTGGATCAGGAACATCTGGAATACAGATAATTGAAGATTATATACAAATGCTTAAGTTTTGTTATTTTAGCACTCACAATTAAAACTGTAGCCTAAAAAAACATCAAATTCTGACTTACCAAACTTATTCTTAGCTTGCACTGCTTCATCTGTTTCAACATTTGGACCGCTTCCTACTCTGTTGCGTGCACAAACACGGAAAAAGTACTTGGAGTCGCTCTGTAACCCAGTGACTGTGTACTCTGTGGTATCGGCACTGTCAGTTGCCAGAGTCCAGGTTTTGCGCTTGACATCACGTCTTTCCACCACATAGGCTAAGATCTTGCTGCCACCATCACTTTCAGGCTCATCCCATGCTATGCTGACCTCTCCGTCAGCAGTATCAGCCACATGCAGGTTCTTCACAGGGCCAGGAACATCTGCAGGGCCAGAGTATGTTATTTAGTCAACCCCAAATCTCTTGATCAGCAGATAAAGCAGGATTGTTGAGGCCATGTTTGCAAATTGTCTTGATTTAGCATTTGTTCCTTAATGTAGCGTACCAATTATTGCAAGAATAATCAAGTTTAGGCATGTGCTAAAGCAATTGGTTATCACTTGAGTAAATTCATTATTAGGATTTTCTTAGGAAAAACGGTTACAAATAGCTCAAATACAAAAACAAGCTCACCAATAACTTTCAGATTAATGAAAGCCTCTCCCTCTCCATGCTTGTTCTTGATAACGATCTTGTAACGGCCCTCGTCTGATTTCTTAGGGTCCTTCAACCGGTACTCTGCTTTGTCTGGTGTGGTATGAAGATTTTCTTTAGGCAGGCTAATGTTGTCAAAGAACCATTCGGCCTCAGCGTGTGGGTAGGCGTTGTAGGGAACTGACATGACAAATGGTTTTCCAGCATCTGTCACCAAGTCCTGGTCCATTGTCTTAATCTTCGGCACAGCTGTAAAAGGGTTAATTAAGGTGCAACTTTAGACACTATGTTGAATAAGATTAAATGCAATTCATTTCATTTATATAAAATTTACTAATGCACAATTTTTATTAAAATGTAATGAAAATTACCTGCAAGCTCAAGCTTGGCTTTGGCATCCTTGTCTTTAGCAATAAATCTGTACTCTCCCTGGTCACGAGGTCTAATCTCACATATTTGGAGTCTGTGAATCTTGCCTTCACTCATCATTTGGTATTTGTCACCCTGGACTATAGTCATATTGTTCCTTAGCCATTTGATTTCAACTCTGTCTTTGTTAAGCTCGACTTCATACACAACATCAGAGCCAGGGGGCTCAAATATATCCATTGGCGGTCTGACAATCTCCACTGGTGTTTCTGGATAAAAACAATCATGGGATACCATTAGACATATACTTCTTTAATGGTTGTTAAATTAAATAAAATACATTCATACTTCAGAAAAAAAATTCTGCACCTTCAACAAAGAGACGGGCCCTTGATTTTTTGTCATCTACACCGCAGGCATATTCACACTCATCATCAGGTCTGCACTCCTTAATACGTAGTGTGCAGGTCTTTCCATCACGCTGAAACTGGTATCTAAAAAAGCAATTGACAACGATCATTATCTGTTTCTGTAATGAAAAACATAACCATGACAGTCCTTACACCAGTAGATAAAGTTCATTACCGTGGACCCTCCCTGATCTCTCTGCCATCTCTGTACCATTTGATTTCAGCTTTTTCTTTCGAAAGTTGGCAGGTAAATTCAGCATCTTCAAATTCAGTAATGGTCTGGTCTTGAAGATTGATGATAAAATCTGTAGGCGCTTCACTAATAATCAACTCAGCAGTTGACTTGTCGGCGCCAGCAATGACGGTGTACTCCCCTTCATCTGCCAGAGTACAGTCTTTAATGGTCAAGGTGTGCTTGTCCTTGTCAACACGATATACAAGGTGCTTGCTAAGAGTAATCTCTTGTCCTGACTTCATCCACTGCACTTTCACATTTAGTTTGTTGACTTTGCATGAGAAGCTGATGGTCTTCTTCTCCTGGGTTTCGACATCCTCCAGAGGAACAATGATTTTCAGATCCTCCGCTGTAGACAGAAATATTAGTCAGTACATCATATGTACACAATAATGATATCATTCCCATATGGAAAAAAAATGAAGGAAAACAAACTACATATGTAACAAACCTTGTACAGTGATGTTGGCAGAACTCTTGACAGATTCATTGTGTTGATTGGTCAGCGTTACAGTGTAGGTAGCTGCATCTGACATTTCAGCATCTTTAATTCTCAAAGAGTACACATTGTATTTCTGGGTAATGATAAATTTGCTGCTATCAAATATTGTTTCATCATTCTTCATCCATTTGGCCTTGGCCTCCTCTGTGTTCACTTCACAATTGAGAACAATTTCTTGTCCTTCACTTGGCTTTGTGTCCTTGAGGGGCGTGATAATTCTGAGTTTCTCTGCAATGAAAAACAAAAAGAAAAGTAAGCCAAGATTTTACACATTATTTGAAGCAATTAAATTAACTTGGATTGAATACAGAATCCGTACCAAGGACGACCAAATTGGCAGAAGCTCTTGTAGCACCAATAGCAGCCACAAAAGGGCCCTCATCGCTGAGCTCACATTTCTTCACTCTAAGGACTTGTCTTTTGCCATCAGAAATAATTTCATACTTGTCATCATTTTGAAGTTCCTTGTCACCCCTAAGCCATTTGACTTGATAAGAGTCTTTGGACACAGTGCACACAAACTCAGCTTTTTTACCCTCAACCACCTCCTGGCTTTGAGGTCTAGAGATGAACTCAGCAGCAAGTTCTAAAAGGATAAAAAAAATGTAGTCTTTAGTCATTTTATTCTTACACAAAAGTGTTGTCCAAAGGAGAAAATAAACTCCTTAAATTTCAAATCGCTAACCATTGATTCTCAGGTTTCCTGTAGTTTGTGAGTTGGGCAGTTTGCAATGGTATTCTCCAGCATCATCCATATTAAGGGCCCTGATGATAAGGATTCTCTTTCTGCCATCTGCAACATGTTCGTATCTACCACCCTCAGGCAATTCCTTATCACCTTTGTACCATGTCACCTCTGCACTGGACTTGGAGACCTCACAGGCTAGTTTAATAGTGTCCGTTTCAGTGCCTTCAATATCAGCCAGGTTCTTTGTGAATCTTGCCTCCTCCTCTGCAAGAAGAGAGATCAAAGCTTATTCAATTGTTTTTGAATGTTATATACTGATATACAACATAGTGAAGATGAACAAAGACTGACCAACAACAGTAAGCATGCCAGAGGTCTTGGATGTCCTTGCATCGCATTCATATTCAGCTTCATCGTCAAACACTGACTTGCTAATGATGAGAATGCGCTGGACACCTTTGGAAATTATGTCATATTTTTTGCCTTTCCTGATTTCGTTACCGTCCTTGAACCAGCGGACCTTTTAAAAGAAATAAAAGCGAAATCAAATACATGATAGAAGTAAATTGCATGCAGTTACAGTTTTATATATGCCACTTGTCTAGACAAATAAAAGAAATTGTAGATTGGGCAAAATTTCAGAAACAAGTTACCTTGGCATTTTCTCTGGAAACCTCACACTCAAACTTGGCAGTTTCTTTCTCCAATACCTCAACATCATGGAGTGGTTTAGTGAACTCAACATATGGAGCTAAAGATAATAATAATAATAAAAAATAAAGACATAATATTTATTTGGCACCTATATATATATATATATATGTATATATATAATTTTTTTTTTATTCATATCATATAATAGGATATTTATACAATATAATAAGAAAATCCATATTTTTCTTTTAATTTTAAAGAATTTACTGTAGTTTACTTACGCTCCACATTTAGAAAAGCAGAAGTCTTAAAGTCTTTGGCATCACAGGTATACGTCTTTGAGTCATCAAGTGTACAGTCATGGATGATGAGCTTTCTCTTGCGCCCATCAACAACCATCTCATATTTCTTAGATTTGCGGATTTCTTGTCCATCTCTTAACCATGTGACCTCTGCGTTTTCTTTGGAGACCTCACACTCTAATTCAGCAGTAGCTTCTTCCTCTACAGTCTGGTCCTCAAGCGGCTTGGTGAACTCGACTGGAGGCTCTGTAATAGATCGTAGAGTGACCATTTAATACTGGCACAAATGTATTTTTAAAACTTTCAAACTTTTAGCATTCGAAAGCATTTAAAGGAACATTCAGTTTTATGCATGATAATATGCCAATTTTGATCATTTACAAAGAACATATGTGTCATATGCATCATTCAGAGGAACTTCTAAGGGCAGTAACATGGCAGTTTTACTTACAAATAATGTGTAGCATCCATACTGTATGTGAGCCACATATCAACATTATACCAATTATTAATATTTGTGATTATAAGATTTATTATGACCATTTTATACTGTTAAAAATGACAACATTGGATTTTACATTTATGGCATGTATGCAATACATATACATATAATCACAGTATATAACACAATAATACAGAATATAACAAGTGCTACAGGCCATGAGAACATGTCTTTTTGTAATATGTAAAATGTCAACCTACCTTTTACAAAGAGGTTGGCCTGTGTTTGGAAATCCTTTGCAGTGAGTTTTACCTCGCCTGCTTCAGTCAGTTTTACATCTCTTAGGGTCAGCGTGTGGGTTCTGCCCTCAGCTCGGCAGACCACCTGTCCAAATCAAACAGATTGATAATTTAAGTCTCCTTTTGCCTGACACAGGCCTAGAGAGTGCTATTTACTGCACCACTGCAATAGACATCAGCAGCTGAGAAGCAGGAACTGGTCTCAGTTTCACACCTCTGTTTTTGTGCTAGAGCTAACTCAATAGCCTGAGAGCCTATAAAGCAGTATACTCCAATTTACATGGAAGTTGTGTTATATCATATTCACCACTATAACAACTGCATCAGAATTAAACATAAAAATTACAACCAATTTAACAGTAATTAATCAATTTGACCTTTTTAGACACACACACCAATAAACACACTCACAACTCAAACATTTTTATGAAATGTAATAAATGAATTTAACTTGTGCAATAATTATTTAATAGAATTTTTTTTCCAGTGTATATAATTACTACACTGAAATGCAAATCCCAATCACAAAACAGGCTTCTTTTACTGTGCACTACCAGCGTATTACAGCCCATTACAAATAACCAAACAGTTATTTTTGTTTATCAAAACAAAATGAAATCACTAATCACACACATTGATCTTAGTCAGAGAAATATACAAAGCACATATAATCTCCCAATTCACCAAACAAGTTTATATAATCACAATACAATGTTTTACTTTAATTTGCGACTGACAGAAAGGTCTCTTGCCACCTGCCACTTAACATGCAGCCTGGAAGCAGTTAAAAATAACCAGAGGAACGCTTGCAGGGCAGAATAGCCCCAAGCACTATCGCAAAACCCAGATCAAGTAGTCAAGTGTAGCCTGATCCCCACAGGTCCTTATATGCAGAAAGCATGTAGGTGCTAATATCCTGTATTATATTGTGTAAAATGTGAATATAATTGCTACAGGTAAACTTGACCATACGATAGACTTGACCATACGATAGGTCAGGCATATGTGTGTGTGTGTGTGCGCGTGTGTGTGCGTGTATGTGTGTGCGATTTGATTACTGAAATGTCAGGACAATTGCCAGTGCATACACACTGTCAGGACACAGGTGCATGCGTAAGGACAAAAATTGCGAACTTATAAATGTTTTGATTCCAAAAGCAAGCTGTACTTTTATATTACTGGGGTTAAGGTTAAGGTTAGGCATAGCATTTATTTGCTACATTAATCATAATGTAAAACATAAAGTCCTGATATTGATAGTAAAACAAACATGTGCGTGTGTGTGTGTGCGTGCTTGTAGTCCAGTATCAGTCACCATGCCACCATGTTAGAAAGCAACACATAGAACTCATCTGCAATTAACTGATTAGAGGTCTAAGATTTCTAGATCTTATATTCAAGGCATTAATCATTAAAGTACAACACATAACTGGATCTAGATTCACACTTACTCTGTCGCTTGGTTCCAGCTTTGTACCCCCAAGGAACCACTCCACAGCAATTCCCTCATAGGACAGTTCGCAGTCAAAGGTTGCCGTCTCACCAGCCGTTATTGTAACATCCCTGAGAGGCCGCATGAGGCCTATCACTCGTGCTTTGGATTGAGGAGAAGACATTGTTAGTCACCTCCAAGTTCCAAAAAACGCTGATAATCCTTTAACCACAAATCCACATTGCGCTTCCCCACTGACAACAGGCCACTGCTCTGGAGCCTCAAAGCCTCCAGAACAAGCAGAGATTAGTTTGGAGTGGGCCTTGTCAGTGAGGGGGCTACTTCATTAGCATATTGGGTGTCCTTAAAATGTTTATGGCCAACAACAAAAAGGCAAGGAGGGGGGGTGTTGAAGGTGGATCTGTTGAACCTCTGCCAATCACTGATGGGCCTGCTCTACATATGGTATGTGAATTTTAAAATAGCCATGCCATCTGATTGGCCACCTGCCCACCTCTGTCAAGAGCACTGACCAGTCTGTTACTGTCAATCAAGCCCTTGGAATTTTCCAGGAAGATGTATATATGTTACCATGTGTTACTACATCAATTTATTTTATAGAGAACTCGCTTTTACGACTTGCGTGACAATTTTATGACTTACATGAGTGATATACCCTTGTAAATCCACAATTAAAATTTAATCCTTTATTTAAAATGAAACATTTGACTTTTAACATATTTACTGTGGCACATGCATTTTGTAACCTGATCATCTTCGTAGTATGTTCACAGCCACCGTAAATCATTTCATTTTCTTTTGTAAATTACCCCACTTTTCCCTTATTTGAAACTTGACAGTAGATTTTGCTGACCATGGTTAAAGTCTCCCATCTGGAACATGTATCTTCTATGTTATCTGAACTGTGTATGCACACCTTCTCTTCATCATTATCACCTTTAACTCTGAGCTGAGCACTCGATTTAGCATTGGCAGCACTGAAGTCAACACCACCAGCCATGTCCTTGCGTACATTGTAGAGAATCAGCATGTGTTTGGTTCCTTCTTCCTTAATTTCACAGTCCTAAGGATTAGTGGGGAAAAATGTATTAGGACCGTAACAAATTTAATAATAATGAAATAAAGCATATTCCAGTCAAATTCTTTTGAACATATAGTAATTTACCTGAATGAGTTTATTATATAAATGTAATGAAAGCATTAACTGTTTGCTGTGAGATCTACATGCATAAGTGGTAAAAAATGCGTAAACACAGCTACTCTAAATGCTACAACATATGTATGTATACATAATAGATGCAAAAAAAAAAAAAAGTACATATTTACCGGTGACTGGTGCAAAGCCTCTCCTTTGAGTTTCCAGTTTCCATGGACATCTTCCTCCGAGATCTCAGTCTCAAAACGTGCAGTCTCAGTCTCTGTAACTTCGACACTGTACAGTGGCCGAACAACCTTAATATCACGCTCTATAAGAGGAAATACTTTTGAGTACTGAGCCCGTTCTTATAGTCACTGTTTTTAAATTTGGTAACCCATTGAAGGATACAAGGTTAATACCACTTACGCTCGATATTCAGCTTAGCTGTTGTTTTGTCGGTGCCACAATCACAAGTATATTGACCAATATTTCCCTTATCTGCCCTCTTAACTGTGAGAATGCGTTTCTTGCCATCAGCCTTGATGTGGATATTTTTGGAGGGGATAATCTCCTTGCCATCCTTAAACCATTTCACCTCGGCAGACGGTTTGCTCAGTTCACATATCAGCACAACCTCGTCCTTCTCGACTGCCGTGTAGTCCTGTAGCTTGGTTGTGAAATAAGCTTCTCCTTCTGTTGATTAAAACAAATGCGTGTGACTTGCTGTATTTTACCACCACTGTGGACAAACATTTAGAAATACTGCAAGCACTTACCAAGTACCGTGAGCATTGCTTCACAGCTTTTTCCAAGGGCCTCTGCTTTGATCATAGAAGTATCATCAATGGACACCTCCTTGAAGGACAGAGTGTGGATCTTGCCATGTTCAGACATGTGTACCACTTTACTTGGGTGCAAACGGACATCATTCTTGTACCAGGTGACCTGAACTTTCTCGTGGGAAAGTTCAATACTGAATTCTGCCGTCTCGCGCTCTTTTACAGTAACGTCCTTGATAGGCTTGATGAACTCAAGACGAATGCCTGTAAAGTGATGTGCAAATGTCTTGTCATCCTGTTCAGTAACTGTTTTGGTCACTCTCGAGCACTTTGCTTTATTATAATAGTTATTATTATTATAAAAGAGAATAATTACCTTGAATAATGAGTTTGGCAGATGTCCTTTTGTCCTCAGCCTCAAACATGTATTTAGCCTCATCTTCATAGGCAGCTGATTTCACAACAAGAGTGTGCCTTTTTCCCTCTGTCAGAATGTCAAATTTGTCATCTACAGTCAACTCCTGGGTTCCCTTCAGCCACCTGAATGTTTTTGGCTCTCGTGATATTTCGCACTCAAACCTTGCTTCATCTTTTTCATATACTTGCACATCATTTAAAGGTGTGAGGAAAGTAATTGGAAGTTCTAAGAAAAAAAATAAAAAGTTATGCAGTAGATATATATGTTTAAATCACACCAGGCAACAACAAAAAAGACAACAAAAAACTACAAGTGTAAAAGCTCACCTTTGACTTTCAGATTTGCAGAACACTTTGCATTAGCACCCTGGAATGAAACTTCACCTGACTGGGGAACTTTACAGTTGTACAGTGTTAAAGTGTGTTTCGCTCCATCCTCGATAATTTCAACATCCTATAGAAATTAACATAATATGTATAATGTACAGAAATGTAAATGTATAATTGAATACGATAATCAACAAAGGTTGTTATTCTGATTTTTTTAAATGGTTATACCGGTGACTGAGAAAGAACTTCTCCTTTCAGTTTCCATTGGCCATGGACATCATCTTCTGAAAGTTCCACTTCAAAACGTGCAGTTTCTCCATCATACAGCTCAACACCATACATGGGACGAACAACCTTAATGTCACGAGCTGGAAAATAACAGTAGTGTAAAATACATTGGACTTAATGCTTACAATATGGCAGTTTACCAATATTTATGCTTTAATAGTGATTATGCCCTAAATTACTTAGTGTTGTTTGCTAATAGTAGATATCTTTGTTATTTAATAAATAAAAAAAAAAAAAAAAAAAACATTTTCTCAATTTCCCTGAGGGAACCATTCCAAAGGGATCAGTAACGTTCTGTCTCATCTAATCTAATCTTTAATTTTTTTAATCTATTTCAAAATCCAGATTTTTAGCTATTATCCTAGAAACCATATTTTTTAATGGAAAGTTGGGCAGCAATGGCAACTGAATTATTAGTATGGGTAATGGGTAATATCACATACAGCTATGACTACAGATTATTATTGAAATCTCTCTTTCTTTGCCTGAACAGAACGTCACGATACACACACATACACACCCAACCAACCATTATAAAAAAATGTAAATACATATACATATTTCTGTGTATTTTCTTTCATAATAATAATAATAATACTAATAATAATAATAAGAAGAAGAAGAACTACAGTGTGTACCTTCAATATTAACAGTGGCCATTGTTTTGTCTGTTCCACAGTCGCAAACATACTGGCCCTTATCTTTGTTCTCCACTTTCTTAATCTGGAGAATTCTTCGGTTACCCTCAACCTTCATGGAAATCATCTTTGAGGCTTTTATTTCCATCTCATTATGGAACCACTTGACTGGAACATCTTTGCTCAGCTCACAGTCAAGAATGACCTCGTCTTTCTCAACTGCAGTGTAGTCTTGAAGTTTAACTGTGAAGTAGGCATCTCCCTCTGAAAACAGAATCATCAGTGAGCCAACATGTTTGGGTGTTTTTTTAGATGACCTACAAATCATTTCAATACAATTTCACTGCACTGGAGGTCAGTTATGACATTTGTTAGAATAACAGAACAACAGCCACACCCTCACAATATTACCTAGTACTGTCAGGTTTGCAGTGGTTGATATTCCTTTAGCCTCTGCCTTTATTTGGCAAGTATCATCTAGTGTGACTTCCTTGATTTCCAATATATGCCTCTTTCCATCAACATGAGTAAGCACTGTTCTGCTCGGATGCAGTTTTGTTTCATTTTTGTACCAAGTCACTGGCACATTCTCATGAGAGAGTTCAATCTCAAACCGAGCAGTTTTACCTTCCTTCACAGTTTGATCCGACATTGGTGAGACAAACTTAAGTCTAATACCTTTAACACACAATTAGTTGAGTAATTAAGTAATATCATAAATGAAATGTGGTCTGGATGATCTGCTGCCTGAATTATTGTGCAACAGCTTGAACCATGACTTACCCTCTACTGTCAGTTTAGCCGTTGATGTTTTGCCTAAGACCTCAATACTGTAATCTCCCTCATCATCAAACTCTGATTGGTTTATAACCAACATGTGTTTCTTTCCATCATCAATGATATCATATTTCTGGTCTGATGATATAATATCAGATCCTCTATACCACAAGACTTTAGACACATCTTTAGTGATGGTACACTCAAACTTTGCCTGTTTCTTTTCAGGCACTGTAACATCCTTTAGTGGTACTATAAAGTCCATTTCAATTTCTGGGAATTTAAACAAAGATTGTCCAGTAATGTGACTTATTGACAATAATAATATACATCACAAATTCCTTCCAGTTCTGTTAAATCAACATACCTCTGACTGTAAGCATTGCACTTGTGAGGGCATTCAGAGCTTGGTATGTTACTTCTCCTGCCTGATCAAGCTGAACATTTTTCAGAGTAAGATATCTCTTCTTTCCCTCTGCTCTGATATCACATGTCTTGAAAAAGAAACACAAATTGAAATGGGGTCAATATTACAGTTTATCTATGTTCACTGTGTAATTATCAAACCTCCTTTTTGCAGATGTCTTACCGGTGATCTTGTTAGAACCTGCCCTTTAAGCTTCCATTCTCCAGGCACATCTTCCTCAGAAATTTCAGTATCAAAATTGGCCTCGTCTTTTTCAACTACTTCCACGCTAGCAAGGGGTTTGAGGATCTCAGCTTCACGCTCTATATTATTATTATTATTTGAAAAACATATATTATATATACATAATATCTATATATATATACATTTTCTAATTAAGAAACAATTGTGATAATATCACAAACCTCCAAGTGTCAGTTTTGCTGGGTACCTACAACCTTCCACTTCAATGGCATACTGATCAGCATCATTTGGTTGGCAATTCTTAATAGTCAGAGAGATGTCTTTCCCATCCTTCTTGACTTCAGTCTTATCTGTAGGTTCATTTGGAATTTCTTCATCTCCCTTAAACCACTTCCAGTTGGGAGTGTCTTTGTAGAGCTCGCCCTTGAAAGTAGCAGTGGCCTTTGGTTTCACATGCTGGTCCCTCAGTGGTTTCACCAGCCAGTCCCTGATGATCTCTGCCGATTAAAAAAACAACAACAACATTTAAACACAGGACTTTTCACATTATATGAATGTACAATATTAATAGGCTAAAGTGTACTTACCAATGACTTTAACATTGGACTGCGTTTTGAGATTTTCACACTCGCATGTATAAACGCCAGCGTCATCATCATTTGCATTCTGGATAGTTACAGAATGTTGCAGTCCAATGACATTGATGGCAACCTTGCCAGGAATTTCTGAAAGTGGCTTTCCATTCTTCTTCCAAATCACACTTCTTTCCTTACTTAACTCACATGTCAAGTACATGGGCTGCCCTTTAATTACAGAAATCTCCTCTTCCAGGTTCTTTGTGAATCTCACAGGCAACTCTACAAAAATAAATACAGAACAAATTCACTCTTCTCTAAACTCAGTATTAGGTGAAACGTGTAGAGTTCCTTCATGATTACTAGTGTGGTCCTGATAAACTCCTAACTATTCCCTTTATTTCACAGAAAGACCAAGAAAAACCAAACCAGGTAACA
>JAOVVF010000047.1:3064548-3086956 GCA_028565595.1 Duopalatinus emarginatus
CCAATTAATCTAGACATGGAAAACACAGATTATATAAATATCAATCATATTTTTGTCCACAGGTCATGATAAAGACAACATTGCATTCTTGAAGATCTACAGTGCTGTCCTTTTTTAAGTTTCTGCATAGCAGGTCAGTTTATCAGCTCAAAATTGCTGCAACTCACAATACATGGATACTGGTTTACAGTCAAATCTCACTAGAGTTCATTTAGAGACTGAGACAGACTGAGTCCATCTCACTTTGACCATCTCAGACCAGTTGTTTTGACCACCCCCTAGTGTGGGGGTCACTGTTTTAAGTCACTCTGGATAACTGCTGAATGTGTGTTCACACCTGCACAAGGAACCACACTGAGGCGAGAACACACTGGTGTTCCATTTAAAGGGATTAAACGCCACATGTATGAAAACACATTAGCATATATTACCTTCAACTATAAGTTTGGCAGTGGAGGTCACCTCTTTATTTCCAAGCTTGCCAATACATGTGTATTCTCCTGTGTCAGACAGCTGGACATCAATAATGGCTAGTTTGCGATCCTTTCCATCAGAAGTGAACTTATGCTTTGGACTCTCCCTTAGGTTACTTCCATCTTTCATCCATGCAGTTATAGCAGTAGAAGGAGAAATCTGGCACTCAAACACAGCAGAGGAACCGATAGACTCAGCCTCCTGCAACACAATGTCTTTAAGCTCCTTTATAAACTTCAGAGGAACAGCCTTAAGAGTGTATTCAAATGGAGATTGTCCTGGAGGTTTGTCACCACCAGCACCAGGTTTCAGTCCTTTTCCTCGTGCAGCGTCACCAGGAGAAGGAGTTTGTCTGGCTGTAATGACAATAAAGGGTATGGTTTAATATTTCTTTACAAGTGATTTTGAAGAAATATATGAAAAGCACAATTCATTTACATTGTAATTTTTGACAGTAGAAGAGGGTATGTGAAGTTATTTTATTGATGTAATGCTAACTAGGTAATCACCGCTAAATTGATTGGTTCAAACTAAGACTAATAACGTATATGTAAATATAATATAAAAGACTGATAAGTAAAAGATGTAAAATACAAAACTTTAATTTTAGTCTTGTGGATAATTTCGTTTTAGCTTTGATTGATTTTCCAAAAATTGTAAACAGTAAGCTGCACAGATAAAAAAAAAACACTTACGTTTTAGTCCTCGTCCCTTTCCAGCTTCTTCTTGGGGTTTTCCCACTGAATAAAATTGTCAAAAATTAGTTTCATTTCATGGATATGCTGACATGCGTTACTGGTAAATAAACACTGTAGTTTTATGTAATTGTAACAATAACAGTAAAATGAGAATCTTGATGAAATGAAAATAAATATATATGGTATGACTCATGAGGATGATAATCATGCCACAAATTAATTAAATAAAAAGTTCATTAATGTAACAAAAGATGGCACCAATGGACATAACCCCATGGTTAATTCACAACATGGACAAACTCACATTTAACAAGATGATGGATGTTAAAAAGACAACATGCATTCCATAATAAAGACCGACTTAGATGAAGATGAACAACATTCAGAATGTTTTTTCATTATGGATATGAAGATGGGTAGGATGATTATTCAGGGTACAAAAAAAGAGGGTTTTTTTTGGAATGGGATAAAAAAAGATTGGGATAAAAAGACATTCACAGGTGAGGAGCCACAGTCACCCTCTCACCTCGTCTACCTCCCGGTACCCCAGCAGTCTCAAGGGCGCCTTCTTCTAAATAGTCTGCATCTTCAGAAGCATAACTTTCTTGAGGAGAAAGCTCCCATCCCCATGCCTCATCTCCCTCTTCATCTTCATACTCGGCCATCTCCTCTTCAAATGCTTCTTCTTCCATTTGTGTTGATATTTTTCTTAACTCCACAGCTCCAGGGGACAGCTCTTTAAATATGGGAATCTCTTTACCTTCCTTTGCTGCAGGAACCTCTTCTACCTTTTTCTCCTGAGGTGAAGTTTTCTTAGGCACCTTTTTTAGGGTAACACTTTCAATTGAGTCTTTGGGGGAAACCTTTTCAGGAAGCGGTTTCTTAGCCGCACCAACACTTGGCTTCTTTTCCAGTGGAGCAAATTCAGTTGGTTCGGTTTGAGTCACCTTAGGTGAAGGAGACTTTTTAGGCTCCAAACCTTTCTTTGCAAGATCAACCGGTTTTAAAATAACCTCTTCTTTTTCAGGCTCCTTTGGCAAACTTCCCTTTTTGATCACCAGAGGCTTCTTTTCCTCCTCCTTCTTTGGAGTCACCTCCTTTTTCACAGGAGTTACCTTTTTGGGAATTTCCTTCTTTTCCTCCTCTTTAGGTACCACGTGTTCAACAGGTTTTAATATAACCTCTTCTTTTTCAGGCTCCTTCGGCAAAATTCCCTTTTTGATCACCAGAGGCTTCTTCTCGTCCTCCTTCTTTGGAGTCACCTCCTTTTTCACAGGAGTTACCTTTTTAGGAATTTCCTTCTTTTCCTCCACTTTGGGTACCACAGATGGCTCTTTTTCAACCTCTTTTTCGGGAATTTTAACTTCTTTTGGGGGGATTTTTGGTTCCTTTGAGATTTCTGTCTTTGGAGTCCGACTAGGTGGTGATATTTCTAGTGGCTGTCGTTCCTTGTGTTCAGGAGCTTCTTTTTCTGCCGGTGATTCAGCAGAAGGCTTCTTTGTGAAAGGCTTAAGCTGAACTTTCTCTGGTTCCTCATCTTGTTTTGGGATCCTCTTACCTTTCCAAGATGGCGTATCAGGCTCTTTTGTTGGTTCATCTTTTTTAGCACGATCAGAAGGTTTACGTACAGCTTCATCTGGCTTCTTCTCATCAGCCTTAGGAGGCTCTGTTGTTTTCTTGCTGACTTCAGTTTCTTTTTGCACATCAGGCTTTTGGGGTTTTTCACCTTTTTCAAAACTAATAGGTTCTCTGCTTTTTTGGAAAGTCACAGGTTCTTTTTCAGTTGGTTCCTTTTTAGGTTCTTTTGCTGGTTCAGGCACTGGTTTTCCAGGTTTTTCAAAAGGTTTTAACTTAACTGTTTCTTGTTCTTTTGTTTCAGGTGGCAATTTCTTTATTTTCTTCAAAGCCAGCTCGGGCTCCTCAGGCACATCCTGTTTTGGAGTCTTAGATATTTTCAGCACGTCTGGCTTTTCCACCTTTTTGTCCTCTGGTTTTGCCTTTTCTGGTTCTTTATCATGCTTCATTGGTGTGATTTTTTCTTTGTCAGGTCTTGTCATTTCAGTTCTCTTGATACGTTCATATTTTTCAAAATGCCTTTCAGCCTCATAACTCTCAGTAATTAAAACCTCAGTGGCAGCTTCAACATACACCTTCTTAATTTCTTCAGGTTCTTCTGGTGAAGGTTTATAAACCTTTTTCAATGTCACCGTTTCTTGTTCCTCATGCTTTTCTTTGGAGATCCTTGTTACTTTCTTTAGAGTTGGCATTTCTAGCTTTTCCTCCTCAGTAATAAGATTTTTTCCTTTAGATTTGAAAATGTATTACATTACATACCACACAAAAGGTACACAAAAACGATCAAAACCCAACACAACAAACACAGTAACATGTAATCCAGATCATTTGGACATACAAAACTTTAAAAGAACAGGACAAACCACATCGAGTAAGACCAACAGAACACAATATAACAGATGACAATAAAAAACGATACAAAAACATAGTGCCAAAACCTATAAGAAACATATTAACAAGTATCTGAAGAGATATAGTTGCATAATTCAAAGTTTTGATGTGACAAGAACAAAATATCAGATATAGAAGCTTAAATTTTAACATAACATGAATAATGTCAGATTCATTCTTACCTTTTTTCCCAGGAGCGGGTGCAGGTGCAGAAACTGGTTTCTTTTCACCATCTGATATAAAAATTATAGGCAGATCTCGTTAGATACAGAGATTATAATAAAGACAAAAAAAAAAAATAGATAGATGCATGGCAGTTGCATGCAGGGGGGGCAATGAATTTTAAATTTATGGCCACTTCACATATCATCAGTGTTCAAGGGTTTTGTGCACCAACAGTGTTGAGTGGTGGTAACTTAATACTTTTCACCAAGAAAATGCAAAGAATTTTTACATGTAAGAGGGTGAAACAAGAATAGGTACAGTAACTGTATTTCAATTGTCAGTATGACCTATCTTTGATACCTTTGGGTTGTCGTTCAAGATCTTCTTTTGGAGTTGGTTTTGATACACTGGGTTCTTGTGGGGTTGGTTCTTCAAAATAATTTAAAAGAAATTTCAACTAATTGTCACAAGAATATATTAAAGATCACTCTTCAGCAAGCGATCCAGTAAGAATTTAGTCTACGGCTTGTTCTGCTACCTTTTGTTTCTGGTATCTTCTTTTCCATGGGCTTAAGATCTTCAATCTTCTTCTTCTTCTCTTGATCTTAATAAATAGTGCACACTAAGCTTAAGAATGCTTCAGACAATGATATAAATATCCACATGCATAAGAATATGTTACCTCTGATGAGGCTAAGAAGTGGATAAAATAATATTTAAAACATTTGGCTGATATGTTGGCTAAGGTGGACGTGTTGCAGATGCAGCCTTCTTGGCTTTCAGCAATTTTATTACATAAAACACAATATAAATGCGGCATGCAAAAGTGACATGAACATAAAGAGTGTCACACAAACCATGTAATATATTAAGACACCAGATAAAAGCAAACCATACTGGTTACATACATATAGAAAGATATACTTAAGATAAATTAAATGATTACTATTGAGTCTTAACTAATAAAAGTCCATCTACCTTCAACAGGAGGAACTTTCTTAGGTTCCAATACAACAGCAGGCTCAGGTGGTACTTCTTTTTTAACTGTGTGTCATTCAAAGTACAGAAAGATTATTAAAGAACCTATCAAGATCTCACCTCAGAGATAAGTTCATGCCAAGTACTTAGACACACAACCATGTATTCAGGTCATAAACATGCATACACAGGAGGACAGACACAGGAATACAGACAGAAAAGTTCATTCTACTAAGAAAATGTACACATATATAAGATGTTATAGTGACAAAAGACACACAAAAACATATGTTAATAAAGCTGACAGAAAATATTAATAAGATTCAGGACAAAATGAGAAAAATATAAAAGTACCTTCAACTGGAGTAATTTTCTTTGCAGGAACTGGGGTTGGTTCCTTTTCAACTGTGAAAAAGTATGGCCAGGTTATCAAGCCATATATTTGAAGAGGGATTTTCAGAAGAAAAGAAAAATAATAATGCAATTGAAACAAGACCAGAACAAAACAATACACCAAAATAACAAATCATGCAAAGGCTGATTAAAATTATTTTGTACCTTTAGGAGGAACTTCCTCCTTTTTCAGAGGAGTGGCTGGCTTTTCAGAAGGAGCCTTCTTCTCTGGTTCAGGCACTTAAGAACATTATATATAAAATAATGTTAGATGTCATGTTTGCTTTTGAATATAAATGTGAAATTTGACCACATTTATATACATTTAAAAGTGAACCAGTAGTGAGAATTTCATACAAGTGCAGTGATGCATACAGACAATGAAGGGGACAGTGATGGGGGAATTTTTTTTTTTTCAGATGAAAATGGCTTTTTTTAACTGATGTAATAACAGTATAGTGTGATAACACCACGTGAAAAGTGCATATGGACCGTGTTTCAGTCACTGTCACACTAACAAGACACGATAAAACTGTTGGCAATGCAGAAACGTTTTGCGATGTTAAATGTGCGCAAGAGTGGTTATAAGAGTTCTTGATACAACAAACACGCAAGACCATGTCCCTGATACCTCTCAAACTTGCTGCCTCTGGAAGAGTAAGTTCACGCTCTTGAATAAGATCCATCTTTGAGGTTGGCTTCACTTTAAGCATGGCTTCTTTTTTGTCCAAAGAATGTTCTTCATGGTCTTGTTGAAGTCTTTCACTACATGGAAACTGTTCAGTTTCAAGAAATGTAGCATCTTCAGAAAAGCTTTTTTGTATCTCAAAGGGTGTCAGTGGTTTAGTGGAATCATCTTCCTCAACATCTTTGCATATTAGAAGATGTTTTTCACTGGTTTCACTTGAGGGTAATATTACATCCCCTGATTGAATAGATTTCTCTGCCTGACTATATGTCTTATTTAAGTAAGTATTCCCCCTTTCTCTTTGGTCTATGGCTTTAAATGGTTTCTTAGTCATTTCCATGTTTTCGCTAATGCTAGAAATACGTTCCAGTTCCATAATATCTTTTTCATCATGTGCCAAGGGCTCAGTCCTCTGATCAGAAACTGTCAGTATAAATGACCTGTCATCGCTCGACAAATCTCCAATCATTAATGGTGAAGGTGCTTCCTTCAAAGATCCATCATCTTCAGCTTGTACAATGTTGGAAACTATGTGTCCTTTCAAAAGTATTGGTTCTTCTTTCTGTGGAATGCCTCTCTTTTTCCCATTTTCTGCAAGAGACCTCTTGCTGTCTTTCACATTTTGTTTGATTGGTTGTGCAGAGTGTTCCTGTGTAGACTTCATTTCATAATTTACTTTAGAAGGGGTTAATTCTTCTGTAACAACATTACCGTTAAAGGAATCAATTTCAGGCTGATTATTTGTCTCTTTAAAATAAATCCTGTCAAGAGATATTTCTGCTGTTGAATGTTGAGGTCCCTTATGTACATCTTCCAGATGAGATTTTGTAATTTGGGGGATTTTGGGAGTCTTGCTGTCTGCTTCTGAAATTATTGGTGCTTCTTCACCTTGAACAGCGGTCTTTTTCAGGTCTTTTACTAAGTGAGATTTCTTCTTGATTTCTTTTACAGCTTGTTTGACTGGTTGTACAGAGTGTTCCTGTGTAGGCTTCACTTCATAACTTACTTTAGGAGGGGTTAAATGTTCTGTAAAAACAATACCCTCGGAGGAATCTATTTCTGGCTGACTCTTTGTTTCTTTAAAATGAATCCTGTTGAGAGACGTTCCATTTTTGGAACGATCTGGTTTCTCATGTACATCTTTTTCCAGATTGGAACATTTGTGCACTTTAGTAATATCTTTATTAGGAGATACTGATTCCTCCCGTATTGACCCACTATCTTTTGAGAAAGCATGACTCTTTAATAATGAAGGTGCCTGGTTCAAAGGCAGATCTTCTTTGTAAGATTCGTACTCTTGAGTTTTTGTAATTTGGGTCTTGCTCTCTGTTTCTAAAATTACTGATGGTTCTTCACCTTGAACAGCGGTCTCTTTCTGGTCTTTTACTAAGTGAGATTTCTTCTTGATTTCTTTTACAGCTTGTTTGACTGGTTGTACAGTGTGTTCCTGTGTAGGCTTCACTTCATAACTTACTTTAGGAGGGGTTAAATCTTCTGTAACATTGGCATCAAATGAGTCAATTTCAGGCTGACTCTTTGTTTTATTAAAATGAATCTTCTCAAAAGATGTTTTTAGTGTGGAACATTCTGGTTCCTCATGTACATCTTTTTCCAAATGGGAAGATTTGTGCACTTCAGTAAAAGTAATATCTTTATCAGGAGACACTGATTCCTCCCGTATTGACCCACTATCTTTTGAGAAAGCATGACTCTTTAATAATGAAGGTGTCTGGTTTAAAGGCAGACCTTCTTTGTCAGATTCATAGTCTTGAGATTTTGAAAATTTTGGGATTTTTTGGGTCTTGCTCTCTGTTTCTAAAATTATTGGTGCTTCTTCAGTTTGAACAGCGGTCTCTTTCAGGTCCTCTGCATAATGAAATGTCTTCTTGATTTCTTTTACAGCTTGTTTGATTGGTTGTAAAGAGTGTTCCTGCGTAGGCTTCACTTCATAACTTACTTTAGGACAGGTTAAATCTTCTGTAACATTGGCATCAAATGAGTCAATTTCAAGCTGACTCTTTGTTTTATTAAAATGAATCTTCTCAAAAGATGTTTTTAGTGTGGAACATTCTGGTTCCTCATGTACATCTTTTTCCAAATGGGAAGATTTGTGCACTTTAGTAAAAGTAATATCCTTATTAGGAGACACTGATTCCTCACTTAATGACCCCTTATCTTTTGAGAACGCATGACTCTTTAATAATGAAGGTCTCTGGTTTAAAGGCAGACCTTTGTAGGATTCATAGTCTTGAGATTTTGCAATTTTGGGGATTTTTTGGGTCTTGCTCTCTGTTTCTAAAATTACTGATGGTTCTTCACCTTGAACAGCGGTCTCTTTCTGGTCTTTTACTAATTGAGATTTCTTCTTGATTTCTTTTACAGCTTGTTTGACAGGTTGTACAGTGTGTTCCTGTGTAGGCTTCACTTCATAACTTACTTTAGGAGGGGTTAAATCTTCTGTAACAACATTACCCTCAGAGGAATCTATTTCTGGCTGATTGTTTTTCTCTTTAAAATGAATCATCTCAAGAGGTGTTTCTGATGTTGAATGTTCTGGTTCCTCATGTACATCTTTTTCCAGATGGGAAGATTTGTGGATTTTAGTAAAAGAAATATCCTTATTAGGAGATAACAATTCCTTCCTTAATGACCTATGATCTTGTGAGAAAGCTTGACTCTTTAATGGTGAAGGTGCCTGCTTTGAAGGCAGACCTTCTTTGTAGGATTCATAGTCTGGAGATTTTGTAATTTTGGGGATTTTTGGGGTCTTGCTGCCTGTTTCTGAAATTACTGGTGTTTCTTCAGTTTGACCAGTGGTCTCTTTCAGGTCTTCTGCAGAATGAGATGTCTTCCTGTTTTCTTTTACAGCTTGTTTGATTGGTTCATGTGTAGGCTTCACTTCATAACTTACTTTAGGACAGGTTAATTCTTTTGTAACATTGCTGTCAAATGGGTCAATTTCAGGCTGACTCTTTGTTTCTTTGAAATGAATCTTCTCAAAAGATGTTTCTAGTGTGGAATGTTCTGGTTCCTCATGTACATCTTTTTCCAAATGGGAAGATTTGTGCACTTTAGTAAAAGTAATATCCTTATTAGAAGACACTGATTCCTCCTTTAATGACCCCTTATCTTTTGAGAAAATGTGACTCTTTAATGGTGAAGGTACCTGTTTTGAAGGTAGAGCTTCTTTGTCTTGAGATTTTGCAATTTTGGGGATTTTTGGGGTCTTGCTGTCTGTTTCTAAAATTATTGGTGCTTCAGTTTGAACAGCGGTCTCTTTCAGGTCCTCTGCATAATGAGATGTCTTCTTGATTTCTTTCTTTACATCTTGTTTGATTGGTTGTACAGAGTGTTCCTCTGTAGGCTTTACTTTATAATTTACTTTAGAAGGTGTTAAATCTTCTGTAAAAACATTACCCTCGGAGGAATCTATTTCAGGTTGATTCTTTGTCTCTTTAAAATGAATCCTGTCAAGAGACGTTCCAGTTGTGAAACTTTCTGGTTCCTCATGTATATCTTTTTCCAGATAGGAAGATTTGTGCACTTTAGTAAGAGTAATATCTTTATAAGGAGACACCGATTCCTTCTTTAATGACCCATGATCTTTTGAGAAAACCTGTCTTTTTAAAGGTTTCCGGTTCAAAGGCAGACCTTCTTTATAAGATTCATAGTCTTCAGGTTTTGCAGTTTTGGGGATTTTTTGGGTCTTGCTGCCTGCTTTTGAAATTACTGGTGTTTCTTCAGTTTGAACAGTGGTCTCTTTCAGGTCTTGTGCTAAATAAGATGTCTTCCTGATTTCCTTTACAGCTTGTTTGATATCTTTGTTGGGAGATACTGATTCCTCCTTTATTGAAAGACTTTTTCCCAGAGGACTGATATGCTCCTTTTCATCTTTTTTTCTACATTCTAAAATTATTTCTTCATGTTTAACTGGTGTATCTTCAGTAGGGTCAACATCTACATGTTTCACACCATCAATGGACACATCATCTATTCCTTCATCAGAAATTTGAGGATGACCAACCATTTCCAGATATGTTTTATTTTCTTCTGCTGGTAAATCTGGTTGAAAAGTGTCATCACAGGTAGATGATGAACTGTCTCTGAATAACACAGGTTCCTGTAGTACTGTTTGTTCAATTCTTTTTGGAAGCCCAAATTCATTCTTTTGAAGGCTTTCTGTTTTTGCTGTTTCCAGAGGCTTATCTTCATCTATTATCCTGCTATGAATATCTGTCTGAATATCTGCTTTGATTATGGGGGTTTTTTGTTTTTGAGGAATATCCGGAGTTTTATCTTTAGTTTTTGTATCTTTCAAATTGCGCTTAATTTTTTTAAGCTCAGCTGACATATCCACCTGAGTAGTTTTCTCAGGTTTGGTGACTATAGATTTGACCCTACTGACTGGCTGGACATCTCCAGTTACTTCATGGTCTTCCACGAGTACAGTAACATTCTTTTGAATATCCTTCTCCATACTATGTTCTCCTGCATCTTGTTTACCTACTCTTTCTATACTTCTAGTAATAACTTGAATGTTCTCTAATTGTGGGATCTGATCACCCTTTAAATTACTTTCATTATTTAAAATATTTTCCTTTGCCATTTTTCCTTTCTTACTATCATTCTGATTATCTGATGAGACATGATGAATTTTATGGTCGTCATTAACATGTCTATGGAGAATGTCGTCTTCCACTGTACCCTTTATTCCACCTCTTATAGACTTATTTTTATTATGATATGATTCCTCTTCAATGTAGTTGTCCTCACTTATTCTCTTACAAGCCATGTCTGGTTGTAAAGGTTCTTCTTCATAAGAAGCTTTGTCCATCATAAGTGAAGTGAATGGAGTTTTCTCTGTAAACACCAAAGATTGAAATTTCTTCTGAAGATTCAAAGAGGATGCTTGGAGTTCTGAGATCCAGAAGAAGAGCCAGAAGAAGACGTATTGTATCCAGAAGAAAATAAAATGTTTTAAGAGACATATATTATATACCATAAGTTGCCAAAAAAACTATGTATTTTTGTGCAATCTTGATGAGTTAAACCAGTCATCAACTAATTATCAATTATCAATTAACCAAAGCCAAACTTCACAATATTCAAACGGGATAAATAGTCATACTATAGTCATACAGGCTCTATGGTTGTGTGAAAATGTGTCTGTTTTCCCAAAGAATTCAATTTAGCTACAACAATAGATTTGGGCAAGATTGCTTCTGGTCTCATGCTGACATGGTCTGCATGTATAAGATAAATTACTTACGTATTCAAATTCCTGAGTAAAACATTCAACAGATTATAAGAGACTGTAGTAATAACCCTTACACTGTTACTTTATAACTGATGCCATTTCTTTTACATTTTAACACTGTGCTAAAATAAAATTGAGACTAAACAATATGAAATCATTCATAAATAAATGAATTGTTTGCATTAATAAATATATTCTCTTTTTATGTTTATGGCGTTCACACTTTTGCTTGGCTCACTTAAAAACAAAGTCTAATCAAAGCACACACATGCAATGTACATAACAACTCATGAAGCAAAAGAACAAAGAACAATTAAGAGGTTATTAAAGGAGATTAAGATGTTTACAGCTCGTGCCCTACCTTGGGCTTGTTTTACTTTCTCTATTGAGTCAAGAACCGAATCCTGTTTCCTTGGCAGCTCTTCTTTTGGCTCCAAAAGAACTTAAAAGATTTAAATTGCTATTAGGTGCAGTATCAAGAAAGATGCAGAAGAAATAACTATAGATACACAGGTTAACAAATAAGATGTCATTCTAGCGAATGAAAATGTTTAATATTTTGGAAACAAGAAAAGATTGACACGAGTGTCCCACCCAGTTAAGAGCAGGCTTTTGTGTGCCTGATTAAGAGTATGTACATGTAAGACAACATGTAACATGGAACAGTAAAGATATGTATGTAAAGAGTTTGTTTTAAGAAAACATAAGAAAGATAAGGCATTAAATGCCATTGTACCTTTTGCAGCAGTAACACCTTTTTGGAAAACGTCTTTGTCGTCTTTTGCAGGAATAAGAGTATCCTCTTTCTTATGAGGCAGAAATTCTTTTTTCTTCAGGGTAGTAGCAGATTTCAGTTTAAGTGGGTCTTCTTTGTTCTCTTCAGATTTAACTCCAGGAATTGTCATTGTTTTTTGAAGCTGAGGTTCTTTTTCTTTTACCTCCATCTTCTTAGAAAGAGTTGTTTCAGGCATGGTTTTTATTATATCTGATGTTTGTGCCACTGTTTCTTCTTTCTTCGGAGTTATGATATATTTTATTTCTTGTTTTTGTGTTAATTCAGTTTCTTTAGAAGTTACATCAATTTTATGCAGAACTTGTTTCTGTTCTTTTATTTTTGACTCATGACTTACACTTAGCTGCGGATGAGCCAATTCTTGTTCTTTAGAGGATATGGGAAATTCCTTCTTTTTGAGCAGAATGTCTCCGTTTTCTTCTACTTTTGGCATAAGAATTACCTTCAATTTTTGAGTTGCCAACTTGTCTTTAGAAGTTAAGACAGGTTCCTTCATCTTAAGTGGAATTTCATCCTTTTCCCCTATTTTTGGCAGTGTAAGTTCTTGTAGCTCAGCTCCTTCATGAGAAACTAAGACAAATTCCTTCTTGGGTCTTGGAATACTTGGAATACTTTCTTTTTCGTCTGGCTTAGGTTCCTGAGGGACCATTTCTTCTCCAGATATTAAAACAATTTCTTTCCTCTTATATTCCTGACTCTCAATTTTTGGCACAGGTGCTAGTTTAAGTTCTTCAGGTAAAGCAAATTCTTTCTTCTTAAGCTGTATACCTTCCTTTTTCTCCAGTTTTGTTACTGGTTCTACCTTAAACTGTTGAGGCACAATTGTTTCTTCAGAAGTTAAGACAAATCCTTTCTTCATAACTTGGATACCTTCCTTTTTCTCTACTTCTGTTACATGTTCTACCTTTAATTCTTGAGGAACCATTTGTTCAGAAATTAAGATAAATTCTCTCTCAGGTAGAACACCAGTCCTTTCATCTCTTTTTGACACAGAT
Source organism: Duopalatinus emarginatus (assembly GCA_028565595.1). Classification (NCBI taxonomy): domain Eukaryota; kingdom Metazoa; phylum Chordata; class Actinopteri; order Siluriformes; family Pimelodidae; genus Duopalatinus; species Duopalatinus emarginatus. The sequence continues at coordinate 3,077,456 of JAOVVF010000047.1, forward strand.
GCTACCCTTATCGCTTGAGACACACTTTTTTCCTCAGGTGTTTTCTCAGATGTTAAGATACATTCCTTCTTTGTAGAGGGAATGTGTTCCCCTTTCTCTGGTTTTAACACAGGTGCTAAAATCCCCTTTTCAGGTACAACTTTCTCTTCAGAAGTTAGGATGAATTCTTTCTTCTTAAGTTGAATACCGTCCTTTTTCTCTATGATTGGTACAGGCATTAACTTAGGTTCCTGGGTGGCTGTTTCTTCCTCAAATGTTAAGACAAACTCATTCTTTGTAGTGGGAATGTTTTCTAATTTCTCTGGTAACTTCAGTGCTTGAGGTGCCATTTTTTCTTCAGAAATCAAGATAAATTCTTTTTGCTTAAGTGAAATAACTTCTTTCTTCTCTGTTTTTGGTTCAGGTTCTACCTTACGTTCCTGAGACACCATAACTTCTTCAGTAGTTAAAACTAATCCCTTCTTTCTATGCATTATATGTTGCTTGACTTCTGTCTTAGGCATGGTTGTTATTTCTATTTGTTCTTTTTTTAGTGAAACGATTTCTTGCATTTGGGGCATTATTTCCCCACCTTCTTTTGTAGGCCGAAGAGAAACTTCATCTCTTTTTGCTTTCTTCAGATCAGGCTCAGGTTGCTTAACATCTGTTTTAGGTAAAACAGTATTGCTCTGTTTTTCATACTCTGGTTTAGAAACAGGTACAATTTCTGTCCTAAGCTGTGGCATTTCTTCTTTATCCTTTTGTCCCGGTAGGTGTGAAGGAATCTCTGACTTCTTGAAAGGTTCTTGCACTTTGAAAAAACATTAAAATTAAATAGAATTCTTCTATGGGTCACATTCACATCTCTTCAGTACTATAAGAGTTTGGCAATGCAAATGTAATATTTGGCATGCCAGTAAAGCAACTTTTGAATTTTAAAGAGTTTTGGACACAGAAACAAGAACAAGAAACAGGACAAACATTATAATTAAAGAAGCGCCACTTTTTTCCAAGAGCGTGGCTAATAAGAGGACGAAACAACACAGACACATGCACAGAAGAAGATTTACTGACATTTAAGTCATTAACCAATACCTTTTGGAAGAGATACCTCCTTAGGAACCACAGTGGCTGGTTCTGGTTTACTAGGCACTGCTTGTAGCAGTTCCGGTTGAGTTGGTTTTGGTTTCTTTTCCTCCACACGAACTTAAAATGACACATATTGTGGTTTTAAGTCATACTTCAAGATTGTACATAAAACATGCAGAGTAACAGAAGATGTGCTTCCATATCAGAAGCTGGACAACACCACACAGTAAGTAAGGACACTACATTAGACATTAACCAACTAAGATAGTATCACCAAAAGACAAAAACTACCTTTTGGTAGAAGTGACTCAGGTTTCTTCTCTGGTGCAGGTTTTTCTGGCTTGACTTCAGGCTTAGGCAGAGTCTTAATCGCAGGTTTGGGTTCAGGCTTAATTTCAGGTTTAGGTTCAGGTTTAATCTCAGGTTTTGGTTTTGGCTTGACCTCAGGTATAGGCTGAGGCTTAAATTTAGGCTTTGGCTCTAGCATAACCTCGGGTTTAGGTTCAGGTTTGATCTCTGGTTTAGATTCAGGCTTAGGTTTGGGCTCAGGTTTAACCTCAGGTTTGGGTTCTGGCTTAACCTCAGGTTTGGGCTCAGGTTTAACCTCAGGTTTGGGTTCTGGCTTAACCTCAGGTTTGGGCTCAGGTTTAATTTCAGGTTTAGGCTCAGGCGTAAACTTTGCCTTGGGCTCTGGTTTAACCTCAGGTTTGGGCTCTGTCTTAACCTCAAGTATAGGCTCAGGCTTAGGTTTGGGCTCTGGCATAACCTCAGGTTTAGGTTCAGGTTTGATCTCAGGTTTAGACTCTGGCTTAACCTCAGGTTTGGGCCTTGGCTTCATTTCAGGTTTGGGTTCTGGCTTAACTTCAGGTTTAGCCTCAGGTTTGATCTTAGGCTCAGGCATAAACTTTGGTTTGGGCTTTGGCTTAACCTCAGGTTTGGGTTCAGGTTTGACCTCAGGTTTAAGCTCAGTCTTAAGCGTAGGCTTGAGCTCCAGCATGGACTCTGGTTTCGACTCAGCAACAGGTGTAAATTCGGGTTTAGATACTTGAGGTATAGGTGTTACAGGAACGGCTTCTTTTTTCCTCTCTTCTTTGTCTTCTTCAAATTTAGAAACAGGTGTGATGTCTTTCCTGAAAAATGCCATTTCTTCTTGGACTTCCTCTTTTTCGGCATATATATATTTAGGAGCTTCTGGTATCTTGGAAGGTTCTTGCACTTTGAAAGAAGTTTAGCACAATGCTTTAAGAAAGCAGTGTTTTAAGAATTTTACACAGTCAGTATAAAAGCATTCAAAAAGAAGCCACTAAAAAAACAACACTTTCCCCGTAAGAGCGTGGCTTTTGACAATAATGTCAACACAGGCACATTAAGCAAGACATTCACATACAATTATCATGTACCTTTTTGTGGAACAGTTACTTGCGCTGGTTCTGGTTTGGTTGGTACTGGCTTTGGTGGTTCTGGTTCAGTTGGTTTTGCTTTCTTTAGCTCCAAAGGAACTTAAAAGAAGATTATTTTACTTTTAATGCACATTTTATAAAAGCAGACACAACTGTCACAAAAGAGATGCACTTCCACAGTGGAAGTAGGACAAACATTAAGTACTAAAGAGGATTGCAAAGCGCAAAACATAAGCAGTAAGCTTAACTGATAAAAAAATACCTTTTGGTTGTGGTGGCTCAATTTTCTTTTCTGGTACAGGCTTCAATTTAGGTTCTAGCTTCTCCTCAGCTGTAGGCTCAGGTTTGACCTTTGGCTTGATCTCTGGTTTGGTTTCAGGTACTGATGGAGCTTTAGGTGTAGGTTCTTTAGGTGTAGGTTTAGGCTCTGGAACCACAGGTGCTACAGCTTCTGGGACTTTTTTTTTAATGCAATACAAAATGTTAAGAAGATGTAAGATTTTGGAAAGAATCATTTTAACAAGGGCGGATAATAATTTTGATAGACATACAAAATACAAAAAAATACGGCTATACAAAATACATCTTTTATACAACACATAAGAGATCCAACCACAAATCGGACAAACCTGATTATGACACAACATGAAAGAATATTTTAGAATACAAAAACTATATAAAACAGAATTAAAGATGAACAATAGAAAAAAAAATAAAATCATTTCACTGTTTTGACAAACAGAAACAGACAGCACTATGTATGTCAGAAGACTGTGAACAAAAATATGAAACAAAAAATGTGTAAATGTAAGACAAAAAGTATAGTAAGTGGAAATTAGTAGACTGGACAAATACCTTTCTCAGGAGCAACCTTGGTTGGCTGAGGAACAGGCACCTCTTCACGTTCTTTTAAGATATTGAAAGTAAAAATTAACAAAGAGAAGAAACTGCATTTGTCAAAACAACACAAACCTTTCCATTGGTATTTCAAACTTACAAACATATTAAGACAAGCACAGCATTCAAGATATAAAAAGAATTAAAAAATATAAAACATCATGTAACGTCCCATATCTTACAAAGGTCAAATCAGCAAAACAACACCAGAACTATAACATGAATAAATGACATTGACAGGATTTACCTTTTTTTAAGGGAAGTTCTTCTGGTTCTTTCACTATGAGTGGTTTGACTTTTTCTTCTGTAGGTTTCTTAGCTTCGGGTACTTGAAAATGTTTTTCGATATATTTTATTATTAGTTATGAAGGATCATGCATTGAAGGTAGCCAAAGACAAACAATGTAAGAGGTACGAATGAAAAGGATCCACTCAAAGGACAAAACAAAAACTTGAAAAATGTGATTTGGTTGTTTATGACATAACATGGAGAGTTGTCTATACCTTTTTTTGGTGCTTCTATCTTTTCTTCAACTGGTATACGTATCTCCACAGGTTTCTCAACCACCTCAGGAACTTAAGGGACAATGATTGATACATTAGATCAATCCTGCAACCTTCAGGCAGCTTGCATAAGCATTGTTAATACATTATTTTGGAGGCCAAACTGACCTATTTATATGTCAGGTTTTATAGAAAGACAGAAAGAAGAATGAAAGAAAGAAAGAAAGAACACCGTCAAGAGTAACACTAAGACAAAAAGGTAGCAACAATCATAGTGCAGATTAAGACAAATTTTATGCTGTTAACTAGACATAAGACAAGGAAAAGATGAAGATAGCATATCTGAAGATAGGCGAAGATAGCATTGGCCTGTTTGCTAGGAATGCATTGTACTGAACTTGGTATTGGGTATTGGTCTGATACCATACTCTTGTCTCATTTTCATAAACATTCTTCTATACCAGCCCCCAATACCATGTGACACAATGTCATGTAAGCTTAGCGTACATTGCAACACTCCTGAACAGACACTATTAAGTGAGAACAACCTGCATGTATTTTATAAAATCAATCAAAGCGAAGCTGACTGCAGATTGTGTTGTTTAAAAACATCAAGAGAAGCAATTACAGCACTTTAAATACAATATAAGTAAGCTGATAAAAAGAAGCATATTAAATATTTAAACTGCATCGTTAGAGAGCAGTGGTAAGTATATATTGAAAGCGAAGTGCCCTAAATTGTACACATACACACACACGCGGATTTTCACAACGGTGGAGCCGTGAAGTGAGAATGCAGAAAAACTCATGCTTACTTTTACCAGCTTTTACACTTTGCTTACGAGTCAAAATTAAATTACTGACACATTGCGCTCATTTTCCGTCACTACACTCACTGAGACTGTTCTGTGCATTCGGGTTAGCCAGCCCTCAACAGAGAAAACTCAGCACAAAGAGTTCATGACTAGCAGCACAAAGCAGCCACCAACATAAAAGCAGAGCTTATTAAAACATTCGGTGATATCCACAATTATTTAATACAAAGTAGGTTACACAAAACTGACATCAGTAGCAAGCAAACCATGTATCTGCACTCAGTTTGGGGGGAAAGTGTATTAATATATTTTTAATGTTTAACAAACAACATTTAAATGTTTGACAATTTTTTTTTTTTTAAATACCTTTGGTTGGTACTACTTCTCTCACTCCAAGTGCCTTCCTCTCAACAGTCTCTTCTACAGGAATTCTTATGCCTGTTGGGACAGATAATGGACTTAGAATAATGGGAAATCACAAACGTTTTAGATAAGACACAGGTAAGATAAAGAGTTGGATAACATGGAATAAGTCAAACACACACAGATGATGAAACACAAATGGCACACGGATGGGATCAAGAGGAACATCTCTGTGATGTCACACAAATAAGAAGAAACCATCACACGAACTTTGGTGAAGACACACATAGGGTTACGAACAGTTTACAACATTGAGGACAATCAGACAAACACAAATTTGAACGTAAGTGAAAACATATTAGAACATAGAATAAACAGATCAAAATGGATCAAAATCAAAGAGGGTTAGTTTCTTGTAATCTAAAATGAATTGACGAGAATGGAAAGCTCTGAAGTACCTGTAGTAGAGATTTCCTCTACTATCCTTTCCTCAGTTCTGTACTCATACTCTGGTAAAAGGTGACAGTTCATTGTAAATGTTTCAGATATAAAATAAGCAGGTAAATCATCAACTTTGTAGTTTTCATCAGGTGATGTTAATCTGTTATTTGTAAATTGTGCCCCAATGATAAAACACACAAAATACATGAATTATGTATTAATATGAATATAGTGGACAGGCAGATGAGGGTGATTTTTGTTAATAGTGATGTTTATTTTAGTGAATAATCTTGTAAGATAGTGAAGAACGCTCAAATATACCTCGAACTTCCATCTTTTCTTCATACTGATAGTATTCGACAGATGATGCAGCTTTCAGAAATAAAGTATCAAATTAGTCAGAGTGGGTTTATCAGACTAAAGGATTTTTAGAGCTAAATTTATACCAAGTCCCTTTCTTACCTTCCACGGTAAATGCAGATGGTGCTTCAGGGACTTGTATTGAGGAATCAGGAATATCTGGAGGGTTTTAAATATTAATTGAATTTCTAGGGGAAATGACTGGAATATATTGGACTCTTGTGATGGATGTAGCAGTATTAAATTTACTACATAATATGAGCTAAAATACTTACCATAAGGTACCCTTCCTACATCAATGTCTGTGAAAGAAGGTACAGTGAAAATAGTGTTACAGGCAGAAATGCAACGAAATATGCACTTTCCGTCAGTGCTAACAGGTGCTAACAGGTATTTACAGACCTTTCCCTGACAGGTAAAGCTCTGCTGTGCTTTTGGCTTCACCTCTGGGCTCCAATCTGACAATCACTGAATAAACGCCTAAAGAATTGTTTCATTAGATTAGTTGGGTCGGTATGGAAACAATCAGAGTGATAAAAAATAGATCCAGCAGGATTTTCAGCTTGACAAACCTTCATCCTCCGAAGTTACATTGCGGATGATCATAAAGTGTCTTCGGCCTTCGCTGCTGAACGTATACTTTGGGCTTTCTTTAAGCTCCCATATGTCCTTGTACCATGTTACAATTGCATTGTCGAAGGACACTTCACATTCAAAAGTTGCAGACTGTCTTTCCCGTACCACAATGTTCTGGATACGTTTAGTGAAATGTATTTGCTCCGCTAAAGAGAGATGACGCAAGTTTGATGGTTAAGAAGCTTTGCTTTGCTTGACTTAATGTATATACAAACATCAACACATTTCATTTTCTTTAAAGAAAAAGATCAAAATGCTCTTCAATTCTTCATTCATTATCCATGAGATCCATAGAAAGAAAATGTAAAAGAAGATGAGGATGGTTCAGAAAAGAGTGAAAAGAGTGCGTTGTCCAACGCAAGATGAACATGAAAGAGGTTAGTAAATGGCCTAACTTCTTAATATGATAAAATTGTGAGTTCGATGATAAGATACACACCTTCGACCCAAAGATTTGCAGTTGTTTCAAGGTTCTTATATTTGCAGGTATATTCTCCTTGGTCTTCGGGCCTAACGTCTTTAATCGATAGCTTCTGAGTGTAATTGGCCACAGAACATGTGTACCTGCCATGAGGCTCTAAAACCTTCCCTTTTCTAAACCACTGGGCCTTTACATTAGGTATGGAGAACTGGCATGTGAGTGTACAGGTTTGGCCTTCCTTACCAGCAACATCCTCCATGTGCTGTTCCACTTCACCTTCTGCAACAAAAAAAATAGGAGAATACAATGAAATTGCTCTAATTTTTAGCATAATTTGGGAAAATGTTTCAAAGATTGTAAACAGTTTAGTGAAATTCCTGTTAAACCTAAATATAAGCTTATTTACATAGCTAGACATACATCGCTGTTTATCTGAAAAATTTCTACAAGACATAACCACATAGCTGAGATACAGTACATACCCAACACTGTCAGTTTGGCACTGGAGATGTGCGGTCCACACACAATCCGATAACTGCTCTCGTCCCGGAGCTGGCAATTCTTAATCTTTAAGATGTGGCGGTCGCCGACAACTTTAATCTCATACTTGTCGCTTGTGTCAAGTTTCTGGGTGCCTTTGTACCAGGACAGCGTTATCTCCGGGTAGTTGATTTTGATCTCACATTCAAACACAGCCTCTTTATTGGCAACTGTTGTCTGGTCAGTAATGTCTTTTATAAGTGTTACAGGCTGAAAGGAAAGGACAAGAAATGAATAAGCATAACGGGTATATAAATAATTATAGCACATAGATACAGAGTTACACATATGTGAATTTGATTACTTAGACAGAGCTGTCTAATTGTATTACAGCAGCTCTAACGGTTGGTGTAGAGCAAATCACAGCTTTATATGTTAATGTATTTGTATTAATGTACTGTTGTATCTTTTTAGTAGCTGGAGGTGTGTGGTAGACATTGCATATAATCTAATAATATGGAAATAGATTTTAAAGGTTCAGTTGTTTTAAAATGTACAGATGTTCATCAAATGGTCAAGCATTCATTTAACATTTATGAAAGAAGATTCCAAAAAGGGTGTTTTGTAACAGAGGTAAATTTGCTATAGTATGGGAGACATCACACCACCCTGTCACTGATGATTTTATAACCGTATGCCTCATACGTATATGGTGAAATGTACACACTTTGATATCCACATTATTAATGTGTAGCCTCAGCATACCTCAGTTTGCTCCATTCTCTTCTGTAAATCAGCCACAAGTTTGGATAGATCCTCTTCTTCTGACTCACGTCTTGCATGTTCCAGTTCCTACAACCAAGACAATATAGCATCAAAATTAAGACAAGGCAACAAGGCAAGCACTGGGTTTCTTAGGTCTGCGAGTTGCTCCCAGTATTAAGAGCACTCAAAGGAAAATACAGACCCATAATGTCGTAACAGATTAAGATGTAAACATTCTAAAAACAAACAAACAAACAAGGAACTAATATGCAAAAGCTAAGAAATAAAGATGAAAATTAATATAGACCACTCACAGGTCTTGCCATTTGTTCTTCTTCTTTCTCCTTCTTCAGCAGTTCAATGGCCTGAAGAAGTCCACGGTAATCTGTGATCCCATACATGCGTGCATATTTCTCATACTCTTTGGGGTCCACATTTCTGAGCAGTTCAACAATATCAATGTCCTTGTCCTCTTTGGGGCTTTTCTGTTTCGAGGGTGTCCTAAAAACAAAATAATTTTTAGTTGTTTTAGTTTCTAACTGCTTGTTTAATCAATCATAAAAGCAGCATTAAACCTCAGCTCACCTCTTCAACGTGACCATTTCTGGTGTAATCTCTTTTCTCTCGTCAACAGTCAGATCAGTGCTGGATTCAATTTCTCCATGCTTGTTGGATGCTACACATCTATACTGTCCAGCATCAGATTTGGTCACATCTTTGATTTCCAGCTTGGAATCTTGGTCTTTCTGCACAATTGCAATGCGGCCACCATGACTCATCTGCCTCCATTTGCCCTTCATCCATTTCACATTGGGTATGGGATCACCACCAACCTTGGCGATGAAGGTCGCAGTGCCCTCTGTAAATGTAAAAGATGGTTTGTATCCTTTCAGAAAAAAAACCTTGGTAGAAATTTGCATCAAGGCCCAATAAGCTTTGAGTGACCACTCAATTAAATCAATATAGTAAATCACTGGTCTAGAAAAAAAAAATTGGGTTACTTACTCTCAGTGATATGGACACTCTTGGGTACCTCAATAAAGAACAAATTGTCCAATTTCTTAGTTGGTTCAGGAGCTGCAGGTACTACAGCAGCTGGAGCAGGCGCAGTAGGGGCGGTTTTTGGCTTGTCTGTTAAATAGGATTACATAACAGAACAATAATGAGACCTGTAGCTATTCAATGGACACAAGAGACAGCTACTATTTAAAGACAGCCATGTAGCCTTATTCTGTGAATAAGTTAAGAACGCTATCAAAACCAGTGCAAGAAAAAAGGTAGCATGAAGCTCTTAGTAGAATGTATATATATATATATACAGTATATGCACATATATGAAAATAGTAAATGT
>JAOVVF010000047.1:3096122-3151828 GCA_028565595.1 Duopalatinus emarginatus
ATATATATATATATATAAATGTATGATTTTTAAGTGCTTTTTTAACAAACTAACCTAGTACTGTTACAAAGGCTTCACAAGTGCTGCTTCCAACATCATTTGAAACCTCAAATGTATATTGGCCTTGGTCATTTCTCTCTGCAGAAAGGATCTTTAACATGGAGCTTGTATCTGTGTTTTGTATTTTGTATTTTTTGCCAGATGCCAATTCTTTTCCATCCTTCAGCCATTTAGCTTTCAGAGATTTAGTGCCTGAGAACCTGCACTCCAGAGTAGCAGGATCTCCTACTGTCACACTGATAGACTTGGCCTGTTCCGTAATATTTGCTGGCTCTGTAAAGGATGACATATTTTTGTTCCAATGAATTAATATTGTGTTGATTCTAGATAACCAAATCTAAAAATGTGTTTACTTCAAATAACTATCAAATCAAACCTTTGACCACCAAAGCTGCTGTACACTTCTGACTTCCAGCCTCATTCTGGGCATGACAAGTGTACTTTCCAGAATGCTTTAACTGTATATTAGAGATATGCAGAAGTGCTGTTCTGTTCTCAGAAGTAATCTGGACATCCTCAGTATCGCTGACCTCATGGTCACCTTTTGTCCATGACACTGTCATAGGCAGTGAGCCTTTCAGAACGCACAGCATAGTAAGCTCGGTGCCTAGTATGGCATCCATGTTATCTAGCTTCTGTGTGAATGATGGTGGCTCTAATAAAAGAAAAAAGCAAGGCGTATACTTAGAATCTGAAAAAGTAACGCTACAGTTTTTGCTAATGAAAACAGTTGTTGGAATTGTCTCACAGTTTAACTAACCTTTCAATATAACTTCACAATCACATGATGTCTGTCCCACTTCATTTGCTACTGTGCATTTATATTTGCCAGCATCTCCAGGTTCAAATTTGAGAACCTCAATAGTAACTACGTCATTCTTTACGCCAATGATATGCCGGCGGTCGTTTCTGATCTGCTTTGAGTCTTTGAAACACAAAACCTCAAATGGAGGTGTTCCTGAGACAGATCCCTCGAGCACAACATCAGAGCCTTTGACAACTTCTCTGGATTCGAACAACTTAATAAACACAGGAGGTTCTGGGGTAAAGGAATACAAAATAAGCCAATACTGTAGCTGTTACATAGCTTAAAATAGCTAAAAAAAATTAAGATTGTTCTGTTAAATACCTTTGACAGTAACCAAGCAACTGCATTTGTCACTGCCAGCATCGCTGGATGCTACACAAATATAGTCCCCGCTCTCTTCAGAACTGCAATCGGCTATTTGCAGTGTAGCAACTGAGTCAGTGAAGGTCATTTGATATTTATTACTCTGGCTGATTTCTACATTATTTTTATACCACTTTATAGCAATTTCAGGACTGCCAGTTACTTTACACTCCAAAACCACAACACTGCCAGTCACTGCTAATTTAGTTGAATCGGGTTTTGTCACAAACTTGGGAGGGTCTAAAAAAGAAGAACATCATATTTATCATAATCATGCATAAGAGTAGTACAACAATAAAGGTGCATAAGAGTCATAAAAACAAAACAAAACAAAAAAACCAAGAAGAGGCACCTTTCACAAACAAGACGGCGGTGCATGAAACCTTTCCTGCGTCATTAGAGACTTGGCAAGTATACTTGGCAGAATGTGATGGTTTAACAGAATGCAGTGCCAAGGTACTTGAAGTGGCATCTTTCTTGATGAAACAAGTACCTCCAGTTAATATCTCAGTCTCTTCTTTGAACCACTTAATAGTAAAACTTGGTGTTCCAGTAAAAGCAGCTTTCAAAACAACATTAGACCCTGGTATAACATCTTGAGATTCAGGTTTCAGTGTGAAGACTGGTGGCTCTGTTGTCAGTTGTTAAGGGAAAACATCACAGTTAAATCACTACACAGGTACAGGTAGACAGGTACAGACAGGGTAAAGAAATTGCTAGAGCAATTTTTCTAACCTTTAACAGACACTGTTCCACTGGTCTCACTGTGCCCTGCAGCGTTAGTTGCACGGCATGTGTAAACCCCAGCATCAGTGGGCTCTAACCGGGATATTTTCAACAAAGCAGTGCTTTCTTTTAATTCAGCCTGGTACTTTGTGCCAGTTGTGATCTCCTTGCCATCTTTGAACCAAGATATTGTCATGGGCTGTGAGCCTGACACCTTACATTCCATTTGGATGTCACCTCCAAGGTTACCATCAACCTTTTTAAGACTTTTTGTGAAGGTTGGAGGTATAATTTTATCTGTGCAAAAAAAATGTCAACATTGAAATTTAAAAACATGCACACATAAATTACATGTTAGAAATAGGCAAAAAAAAAAAAAAAAAAAACTAACCAAGAACTGTGACTGAGCAAGAGCAGTGGTCTTTTCCAACCCGATTGGAAACTTCCACTGTGTATTCACAGCTATCTCCCCTCTCTGCAGAGAGGAGTTTTAAGGTTGCTACATTATCTTTAAAAGAGATTTTATATTTTCGGCCTGCTGTCAATTCTTTGCCATCACGAAGCCATTTGACTTTAAGATCTGGACTTCCTGAGACAGTGCATTCCAAAGTTGCCGAGTCTCCAGCTGTTACACTGATGGATGGTGCCTTATCAACAATTCTAGCCGGTTCTGAGATATTAAAAAATAAAAATAAAAACAAGCATTAATATTTGAAATATTCTAATTAAAAGAAATGCAAGAATTCCCAAGCTGTTGATAAGCATATGCTTGTTTGCTTTTTTTTCTTTCCCCTAACCTTGAACTGATAACTTGGCTTCACTTCTTTGCTGGCCAGCTTCGTTTTCAGCTTGGCATATGTACTTCCCATCATGGTTCATGGCTATTTTTGCAATTGCCAAACTGGCAATGTTGTTTTCAAAAGTCTTGGTAATATTAGGATCATCATGCCTGACTAGCTCAGAATCCTTAATCCATGTGACAGTAATAGGAGCTGAGCCTTTAAGAGTTCCCTGCAGTTTTACAGCACTGCCCAAAACTGCAGTCATGTTTTCAATCTTCTTTACAAAAGATGGAGGTTCTGCATGAAAGAAGTAACATTTAAACCCATTCCGATGCACAGAAAATGTACGAAATAAAAAAATAGACAACATACAGTACATAATTAAAGAACATACTATTATAATAGGTCGGTTACAAACCTTTCAGTTTGGCTACTGATTTAGAAGTTATTTTACCAACATCATTTGAAACAACACACTGGTAGTCTCCAACATCTGCACTGTCAAAAGACTGTATTTCCAAATACAAAATGGTCTCTTTCGTTACAATGTTGTGCTTTTTATCAGCAGTAACTGGTTTCTTATTCTTAAACCAAGTCACATCAAATGGAGCAGTGCCAGTAACCACACACTGGAGTTTTGCAGCATGCCCCTTGACCACTTCCACCATTTCTAACTCCTTTTTGAAAGCAGGGGGCTCTACAAGTAATAATATGTAATAAAAAGATTTAAACAATGAATAGTAAACCGTTTCCAATCAGGAAGCAAATGCAATTCCTATGATTACAAACCTTTAACAGTCAAGCTGGTGCTACAGCTTTCACAACCAGCCTCGTTCATTACTTCACAGGTGTAATTTCCACTGTCAGACACAGTAAGGTCAATGATCTCAAGTGAAGCTTGACCATCTTTGAAGATGATTTTGTGTCTTTCACCGGAACTGAGTTGTTTGTCATTTAAAAACCAAGTGACATGGAGCTCAGGAGATCCTTTAACAGTGCACAATAAGCGTGCAGAAATGCCTTGTTTCCACAGGATCTTAGGCTCCAGTTTCTTAACAAACACCGGAGGTTCTGAGAAAATTCAGTTTAGAGTAAATCAGCTTTTACACTGCAAGAGAGCTCACAGAGTTCAAGAACACGCATGCAGAAGAAGATAAGGAGAAGAAGTGTTTGGAGAAACAGTTTGCATCATCCGCGGATGACTGCTTAAGTTTTCATTTCTTCTCAAAGCTAAGCAAGTTAAGCACAAATATCTTACCTTTTACCGTAACCACAGAAGAGCAGCTGCTGCTTCCGGCATCATTCATAGCAGTACAGACATAAGTGCCTGTATCTTTAATTTTGGTCTTTGGGATATCAAGGCTAACCACTTTGTCATCAAAAGACATTTTGCTGTCCATAGTGTTATGGAGTTTCTTGCCATCTCTTGTCCAACTGATAGTCACGCCGATATCTTCATTTACCTGACACTCAAGCCGCAGTGGATTACCCACAGCTACAGATGTTGATTCAAAGGTTTTCACAAAACTGGGCTTGTCTATAACTCTCATCTCAGTGCAGCATGTTGCCATGCCAACACTGTTTGAAGCTTTGCAAAGGTAAGTTCCCTGATCACTTTGCTCAAGTTTCCTGATGTCAAGACAATGCTTGTTCTTTTCAAAGTACACTTTATAGTGCTCATCGGGCATTATAGCAATGTTGTCTTTGTACCATACAACATTCATTGGTGCAGAGCCAGTGATAACACACTGGAATTTTGCTTGTTTGCCCACAAATAATGTCATTGGTTCAGGTTTTGACACAAATTCTGGAGGGAAAACCTCTATAAAAACAAAATTGAGTAAAAAAAAAAAGAAGAAAGAAAAAGAATTGGTTGGTACAAACTCGGCATAATATTGAATTTCATTTTTAGACAGAGATTTCAATAACATCCATCACAAAGAACATAGAAAGTAACGATCTCTTACCTGTCACAGTCAGGTTAGCAGAGCAACTGTCGCTACCATGTTGGTTTGAAGCCTTGCACATATACTCTCCACCATCAGCTTTTGCTGGACTCAAAAGCTCCAGAGATGATGTGGTAGCATGGCTGATGATCCTGTACTTGTCAGACTGTCTGATCTCAGAACCAGACTTGAACCATTTGAAGGTCACGTTTGGAGCATCTTCAATCTCACATTCGAAATTGGCAGGGCTGCCAACATTAGTCTCCAGAGTTTGGATCTTATGTCTGAAAACAGGTGGCACTGAATTGTGCACAGCAAGAAAAAAAAAAGACAATTAGTAGAATGAATGCAATATATGCAAAATCATGGAATGAAAATATAGTCACACGCTCTGCATTTGAAATGAACTAAATTCTGCATATATTATTTATACAGTATATCAGTATAAAAGCCAACAGAACTTAATTCATTTCAAAGACAATTAAAAATGACATGAATGATGAGATGCAAAAAAAAATCCAGGAGTGACTGTGGAAAGAAATTTGTGACAGGTTATGGGAAAGAACTGATCAATGAAGAAGAAAACCAAGACATTATGTCCTGGAGAGCATGCAAAGAGAAGTGCGTAGTGAAGAATGAACCATGAGGGAGATACAGTGCATATTTCCAGGGTGCTGCAGGTTCATGTCCAAAAAAAAGCCATGGATGAGAAAGACCCCACCATGAAAAGGTGATAAGCATGGGATGATGTTGAAAGGGATCCAGCTGTTAAGAAGTGATGCAGACTAGAAAGTGAAGTCATGCGTATATAATTGTGAATAATGTGAACAGATCAGACTTGACGTGTGGATTTTAAAGAGAAAAGATCAAGGTGATGTCTTCATATTAAATACGGTGTCCTGTTCTATTAGTTGAGCATATTAATATATCTTTAAGGGTAATCTGAAGAACTCAGGATGAATGGTAAGAGTTAGTCATGGCTGATATGACATGATAAAATAATCCCCATAATCCAACCTCTTGCGACTACTGTGAGCCTTGACGATGTCCTTGTCGCGCCAGCTTCACTCACAGCCTCGCACGTGTATTCGCCTTCATGTTTTTTCTTGATAACCTTGTCTATTACTAGTGTATAGGTATCTCTGTCTTTTAAACACTTGAACTCTTTGCCAGACTCAATTTGCTTTCCATTAAAAAGCCAATTCACCTTTAAAATGTGTCTTATAGATACAGAAAAGGTTGCTTTAGAATGTTCATCAAGTGTAATGTCCTCTAAAGAACGTTCAAAACCTGAGTAATCATCCCTAACTGGTTCCTCTTGTAATTTGATTGTCTCTTGTATAAGATGTTTCTGCATTTCTTCACTCTTAACGAGAACCTCGGTAGGTTTCTCGACTGGTTCTTGCCTAAAAGTCACACTAGTTGTGATATCTCTTGCACCTACTTCTCTGACTTGGCTTTTTACTGTCGCTAATTTGATTTCCTGTTTTTCAATATGAACCAATTGTTTTAGTTCCATTTTTGACTCTGTGGACATCTGCACTATTTCACTCCTGGAGTCTTCCACAACAGTTTCTTTCTGAAAACTAACAGACTGGAAAGCGGCTTCAGTTTTTAGAGCAGCTGATTGAGTTTTAGATGGCAAAAAGGCTTCCGCGTTTTCAGTTAATTGCACCGTCTCGACCATTGTCGAGAGCCTTTCTTTGGAGGCAGCACTGCTAACTTGCAATCGCTCAGGCCTGTCAATTTGTACAATTCCTGGCTGTTCCGATGTAAGTACCTGATGCTCACGAAATAAAATGGAATAAAATGCAGCCTGAAGTTCGCTCTTGAGATCAGCAGTCTGAGGATACTCTCCCTCAAAAGCAATCGAAATCTCAATGGGAGCACCTGCAGTCGTTATAAGATATGTGAATACAATATACTTGGGCTCCTTCTGCACTTTCACTTCCCGCATTTCGACAACTTCTAAATGCTCGACTACATCTGCTAGGATTAATGGCTGATCTCTAGCTACAGCGGATGCAAGCATGTTTTTCAACTGGTGCTTTATGTCTAACCTGTGTGCCTTTGGTGCTGAGATAACAAAAGTCAGTTCTTTTGGAAGAATCTGGCTTTCTCTGGACTCGGGCATTAGTAGAGCACCCATCTTTTGCTGGCTAAGCACTGCGGTGGTCGTTTCCGATTTTGTAATATCCCGAGACACTTCACCACTCAGGGCATGCTTCTCTTCCATTACTATTGACTGTCTAAGGGACTGTCCCTCTTGAATCTGAACAGCAAAGTCCTGTTCTGCAGCCTCAAGAGAAACAGTACTTTCAGTAGAGACCGCCTTCTCCTCAACATGAACAAATTCTGAAGATATTTTAGACTCCATCTTAGTCGAGCATGTGTATTGCTCGACTACACCCAAATTCTCTGTATGCCCTTCTTCCAGATCTTGTCTGTCTTCTACGGACATGGCGTGTAAAACATTCCAGTGATCCTCTTTGTGCACTAATGCACGCTGTTGCTTAATGTCACTGGAAAATGGGCTTTCTTTTGGTAGTTGCATTGGTTCTGTGAACACTTGCAAAATATTTTGAGGTTTTGGTTCTTTTTTGATTTCAGACTGAAAACCTGCCACAGAAACATCAAGAGCTTGGGAATAGTCCGCTGTTAGCTCTCTTTTTTCCTCTGTAGTAGCTGTATGTTTGCGTGCCTTTTCCTTTCTAAGAACTGCCATTTGCTGGTCTGGCCGCTCTACTGAAAGTATGCCCTCTTTTGATAGTGTGCTGTCTGGGTGAACTGCCTGTAGATGCAAGGGGGCAGGAACCTCTTTACGGGGGGTTACGGAAATTGCTGTCTCTTGAACAGATAACTGGGTTGACTCTTCACACACAACAGTCCCCTGTTCATCTGTTGACACTGTATGCATGAGAGTAGGGGATTTTCTAACTTCGACTTGATCAGGAATTGGCCTCTCACTACTGAATCGACCCTCAGAAGGAAGAACTGTCTGATCTGTAAATATCTGTAAATTAAGTAGCTGTTCCTCTTCATTCTGTGACTGAACTGAAACAGCACTGTCCAAACCTGGAATTATACTTGTTTGATCAGCTTTAAGCTCATTTCTTTCCTCGGCAACAAGAGCTGACCTTAACAGTCTATCCTTAGCCAGATGTGCAGCCTCTTCATTTGGCCGATGCATGGATAATTCCTCCTCTTTTGATAGCATTTGCTTGGTCTCACTTACTGAAAGAATGACTGGTTTCGAGGATTCGGTCTTCACTGATGACTGACTGGCTGAGTCTAAGACAGATATATCTGTTGCGTGTCCTTCTGTAAGTTGTTGTTTTTCTGTAGAAACTGCTGAATACAATATTTTAATGCCCTCCTTAACCCGGTAGCTCTTTTCCGCCTCTGTCTGCGGTATAATCTGAGATTGCTCTTTAACAATTGCCAGGGTTGTTTCTACCTGGTGGCCTAACATTTGGTGCTTGGGCTCTGAAGTAGCTTTTACCAGCTTTTCTTCTTGCCTAGTTAGAGGCTCCGCTTTAACTACTGTTAGAGGAGTCACACTCTCTGTTATAGCAGACATACATCTTGAAGGCTGCTCCATTGCAATTTCAAGCTCCGTAACTTCAGGACTTTTAATACGGTCTAAATGCTGCTCTGTGAAACCTTGGCTTTCTTGAACGGCAGAGGTCATTGCAGCCATGTGAACCTCTTTCAGAGGTGTTGCCACAACTGACTGTGGCTGGCTAGAAGCTACTGTTACTCTTTCCTCCATCTTGTAAGACTGCAGAACTGCAGCTTGGTGAGTTACCTGCTCCTTGTGCATGGTTGCAGCTGAAACGTCTATCTCACAGACAGTACCTACTTGCTCATGGGGTACAGTGTGCTTATCTTCGGTGCCAATGGTATAAATCATCTGATGTCCTTCCTGTACTCGGGTTCTGGCTTGAATAGGAAGACTTACACTGTACAACCGAGATTCAGTTGCTTCTTCCGTTGTGGAGACCTTATAAGCCTTTTGTCCCTGAACCAGCTGTTGTTGATGAGATACCGAGAAACTTTTGCAAAACACAACCAATTCAGCACTGCAAGTTGCCTCTCCAAAGCAATTGGATGCCCGGCATGTGTAGAGGCCGCTGTCCTTCTGCTGCGCATCAATCATTATAAGAAAACCAGTGCCATCGGGGTCAGTGACTACACAACAGTTTGGGCTAGGTTTAATTTGATTACTACCCTTAAACCACTGAACCTCTGGATGAGGAGTCCCTGTCACTTTGTACTGAAACTTAGCCTCACATCCCTCAGCACACTGCACTGGATGGATCTGTGTAGTAAAACGTGGAGGCTCTCCGGGAATTTTAAACATTTGCTCAACCCACTTCTCTGCCAGAGATAAATCACTAACTTCTACTTTCAGTGTTGTCGTGCAGGTAGTCTGGCCAAATCTGTTACTGGCAGTGCAAGAATACTCACCCTCAAATTCTTTTTTAACCTCAGTGATAATTAGACTGTATTCATTTTTTTCCTCTACAATTGTATACACGGAAGAAGTAGTAATTGATTTTCCATTATGAAACCACTGAACTTTAGGTTTCGGAAGTCCAGATATAGTGACAGTAAACCTAGCTGAACTGCCAACTGTGGCTACCTGTGGTGTTAATTTGGTTACAAAATCAGGCATTTTCTTTTCCAAAGAACTGTAGTATTGTTTTTGTTCTGGCTTGAGTTCAAGTGTTTTAGCTGTTTCAGGTATATGAAGAGAAGTGCTGAAGGTTTCTTCTTCTTCTTTTTCCTCAATCTTCAAAGTCAACCTAGAATACTCTGTATGAAAATAATGGAGGCAAAGATTGACCAAAATATCCACACATTCAAAATTCAAGTATTTCATTGCAAAAAGTGGATGTAAATCCTTATTAAAGATTAACAAAATGTCTCACACTTTTTCGTTTTGCTATAATTTTATTTCCATTTAACTCAGTGTATTTACACACACACACACACACACACACACAAATATATAATCCACAAAAGTATAACTTTACACTTATTCATTTACACTTCAAATCACTTTGATTTTTTTTAAACTCTACTGAGTATTGTACATTTGCACCAAAATGTATTCTGTTATCCTGCTGAAACTACACCTGAACTACATATACTGTATATTTTTTGTTGTTATTTACAGTTGCTTGAACATTTATAAAAAGTCAGCCTATACAACACAAATAAATATACATTAAACTGTTTTTTTTATTTGCCAGATAGATTTAAATCTAAATTTTGCTTTGCATATATTTTATGGGATATAGAGTAATAAATATTAAATACGATTATATATTATTCACATTTTAACCTAAATTTTATAGCATTTATCAATTCTGAGATATCAACTGAAAATGCATTCATGATAAAATAAAGAAAAAAGAAGAAGAGTAAAAGAATGCAGTCATGCAATATATTTTAAATTATAATTAGGATTAATGACAATATAAAAATGTCCTAAATCCTAATATCCTACATCTTATGTCTTTTTATCTAATATTGAGTACGTATGTATAAATACAATACAATGTAATATCTGATCTGCTTTTTTTTTTTAAATAAAGTTGAATTCAGTGTAAGGACACATTCAGTATCTACCTCTCCGAGTCTATTCCATGCATAATATTATACTACATTTGCACTATTCTGCATGATTTTGAAAATAAATGTTTGCACCTAAAGATCCAATAAATAAAATGTGTTTTATTAAGCGTTTGCATTTTGTCTTCAGCTATAAATTAAGCTTAAATGTATATTGTGAAAAGTAAGCAATGCGAATTTGCGCAGTTAAATACGTTTACTTCAAGCATAGGCGGCTTTAAAAAATTATCAAAAAGCAAAAACCTAAACTACTTTGAGTAAAGCTATTGTTTCACTGCTTCCTGCTTTATTCTGGATAATGCATTTGAATTCACCTGCGTCACTTTGAACCGCATTTGTTATAAGTAAATTGAAGTGCCCTGACGCTTTCTCCTGAATGATGTATCTGGGATTTGTCACTGGAGCACCGTCTTTGAACCACGCTGCTATAGGGTTTGGTTTTCCACTTACTAAACACTGAAGCATCACAGGTGTTCCTACTGCTACTGTAACATTTTGCAGTGGTATTATAATTTTGGGGGGACTTTCTATAACCTGGAAATGAAAACTACACATGCTGGTTGATTTGCCTTTGAACTCTATTTTGTCTTCTTTTGAGGGTTCTGCGAAGACATCAAAATTGATGCTAACATATTTCTCTCCCTGCTCACTGACTTTGTTATCCGTCATAGCTACCAGTCTTACGGCTTTCTGAGACTCGTCAGCTTCCTGCGGAAACTCAAACTCAAGCTCAATCTCTGATGGCTGTTCACCATCAAATGACGAATTTCCAACAACCAAGTCAAATTTCTGGGGTTGAACTATGGCACTTCCTAGAGACACGGCAGTGAGTTCTCTTCCCCTAGCCTTTCCCGAATAGGCTTGTGGGTTCAACACCATAAGTGATGCCCTACACAGGGTTTCGCCCACAACATTAATGGCTCGACATGTGTAAATGCCACTGTCCTGAGTGCTGACTTTCAGGATCTTGAGGAAGTGATTGTCTCCATCAGAGCTATGAATGTACTTTTTCTTATCATGAGCAATCTTCATATTTCCTTTGAACCATGAAACTATAGGAGATGGGATTCCCATCAAAGAGCATTCAAACATTACAGTGGTATTTTCAGGCGTCTCTATGTCACATATTGGGTTGATAAAACGTGGTGGCATCTCTGTGACCTCAAATGCTATTTTGTAGTCATCATTCTCCTGAGCTATAAAATCCACAGTGCCCTCATCGTATGTACTTGGCAGAACATCAAGAGATATTATCATACTTTTGTTGTCGGATGTGTATTCTGGTATAGTGACAATTTTGACCTGTTTCTCAAACTCTTTTACCTCATTTTCATCCAGTTCAACTTCTAATAAAATCTCTTGCGGGGAGGGAGACCTTGACGGATCCTCGTCTTCTTCGACATCAAATTCTATTACATGTTGATGGGTAACAGCAGGGGGTGCTAGCATTATCTTTGTCTCTTGAGATCTCACGACAACAAGCGCAACACTTTTTGCTTCGCCAACATAATTAACTGCCTCACAGATATATTCGCCTTGATCAGTTTTTGCGATGTTATAAATTTCCAATGATATGTTATCACCATCTCTTTTAATTCTAGTTCTTTCATTTGGGACAAGCTTAGTTTTGTTTCTAAACCATTTTACCTCTGGAGACGGTAGTCCAAATACCTCAGCACAGAATCGTAATGTTTCACCTTCAAAAACTCTTTTTTTGGTAAGAGGTTTAAGAAATGCCGGAGGAATTCCCTGAACCTTCTCTTGAAGGCCTCCTACACCTAACAAATCCCGACCCTCTGGGAGAATCATGTTCTCATCAATAGTAAATACTGGGGGAGTTGTTTCAATGCCCTCATCATCTGGAGACCTAAGAAATTTAGCCGGGGAAAACAATCCATCACTGGAGCTACTTGGTGGTCTTTTATGTTCTACTGGAGAAAACGGATACTCATGGGGTGTCAAGGCACCACTAGGGGTTTCGGTGGAGGTGTGGAAAGATTCAGGGGATTTTGGAAATTGAGAAATTTCAGTGGATGAAGCAGGTGTGTAGAAACGCTCGATTTCTGCTATTTCTTCACTGAAAGTGCTTCCCACTTCAATGGACATCTCCGACTCTGGTGACAAGGGTCTTCCCCAGTCAGACGGTGGGTTATAAAAGTCATAAACAGCACTAAAAGTTACTTCTTCCTCTTCAAGTCTAATGCCAGCAGCACCAGAATTGATAGATTTTTGTTGTTGCTGCTGTAGACTTTCTGCTGATTTCTGTTTTACCCTAACTGATTTAGCTATTTCTGGTACATTTCTTAGAGTTCCAGCACCATCCTGTGTGCCAGTTTGGTTTGATTCAACATTTGACAGTTTATAATCATTTTCACCCTGATCAATTGTGTCCGTGTTGACTTGTACAGGCAACTGAACTTCATCTGGCAGGGGAATTTCTTGAGTAGAAAAAGCTCTGCTATCTCTCTCAAGATGACTACCACCTGGTCTAGTAAAGGCTCCTACCGTTTCCCTTTTAATCACATTCTCTACTTGACTGGTTTTTATTTCAGGACTACCAAGAGTACCAGTTATGCTTCTCATCTTCTCAGGTAAGATTGCCTGGGGTCTGATTAAAGTAGGAGACTGCTGGACCTCAGTGACATGTGCAAGAGGGACAAAATGATGCAAATCGCTAGATGCTGATTTGCCCTCCATAGATATTTCTTCGAATGATGGTGCTACAGTTTTCATAGTAAATGTTTCTGTTATATCTGGAGTACTTGTGGGCTCCTTGGATGTAACTAATGAAGAAGGTATATTTTGAGATATCAGTCCCTCTTCATGCTGTTGAATCTGGAGTGCAAATTCTGGAATATCCTCCACAGGGTAATAAGACACTTCACCTGATTCTACTGTTATATCATCTGGCTCGGCTTCGAGACTTTCCGGTTTCTCAAATGCTTGTTTTAATTTTGACACTCTTATATCTGCCCCTGATGACTGCAAACCACAACCACTTATAACAGGTCCACTCGGCTGTACAGTTTGTTTAACCTTTGCTGCACTTTTCTGCAGTACAGAAGGTGCGTCAGTAACTGGAATAAAATAGCTTATGGGAGACGGTGTATTTTCTTCAGTTGTGACAGGCTTATAAACCTCATAAGCCCCTTCCTCACCTTTAGCAAACATTTCTTTGAATGCCCCCGAAGTGCCTAGTAATGTTTTTGGCCTAACTGCTGGACTAATGTAACTTGATGATCCAACAGATCTCGTCTGCTCCATCATTTCCAATCTAGAAAGAGTTCTAGTGCTGCCCAATGTTGTAGACTCAAAAAGCACATCGGCTACACTTTGAACTTGACCAAACTTGTTAGCGGCAGTACATCCATACGCTCCGGCATCAAGATATGTAAAGTTATGAATGTAAAGCCTATAAACATTGCCCTGCTCATCAAATTTGTATTTGCTTGGACTGGAGGCAAGAGAAAGGTCATCATGCCACCATGTGACTTTAGGTGCTGGTTCACCAGATATTACACATTCAAGTATGGCAGCCTGGCCCTCAGAGCAGCTAATGTTCTCTAGCTGTTTAAGAATTTGGGGTGCCTCACCAATATCATCAAAAGAAAAGGTGAACTTGTGCTTCACAGTTTGAGAAGTGCCCTCATCTGGTGGAGTTTCAGTTGTTTTGGCAATGGGCTCAGAAATGTCCTCACTTGTATCTAGCACTGGTGTTGGGGCAGTTATCCTGATTTCTACTGGAGAAGAATGTGTGTGTGAATCAGAGGTGCATGGAACATGGATAACTGGTTGAGGTACTTGTAAAGTAAATTTTTTGTCCAAACCAAAACTCATAAATGACTCAAGTTCTTCAGCTATTATTTGTTCTTCAGCCGGAATCAATTCTTCTGTCACCTTAACCTCTTGAGGCGTTTCAGGCCAGTCCTTGTGTTCATCATCAGTTACTTCTAGCATGCATGATACACTGGCATTTCCATGTTTGTTGGAAATATTACAAGTAAATGTACCTTGGTGGTCTTTTGTTGGATAGTAAATTGTCAATGTTGATGATTTTTCTCTTGTTCGCACATCAAAGTCTGGATCTCTTATTATAGCCTGACCATCTTTAAGCCAAGAAACCACCGGTTTGGGGTCTCCATGAAACTGGCATTGTAGATCAGTCATTTCTCCTGTTCTTACTTTTATATTTGGCATTAAAGTTTTAAGAAAGGCTGGTGCACCAGATTTTACGGTTTCTTCAAACACAGTGGTAGGTTCTTGCCTGGAAAGCAACTTTTCGTGCTCCGTCATGCTGCCGACCACCATATCTTTTGCAGCAGTGTGATGACCTACAATGTCCTCATAAGGCTTTCTTTGGTTTCCAGTCCACTTCTGATCCCGAGGCACGTCTTTAGGATACAATTGAGTGCTGGGCTTGTCCACTTCAGAACAAGCTATTGATGTCAGTCCACCATAGGCAGGATCTAATGCATGCACACTGGTGGATCCTAGACCACGATCAGTTTTTTGAGTCAACGGTTGCTCAGTAATCGTCCAGTTAGGTTCTAACTCAACATTTTCCTCCTGCTCTGTTAGAATGTCTTGCTGCCATTTTTTAATGCGTGCAGCGAGAGCCTCCTCTTCACTCACAAGATAGTCACTATCGGTTTGTAACTTTTCACTAGCGTCATGTGAAATGCTCTGAAATTGCATTTGCATTTTTGAAGTTTCCAGCCCATAGTCTTCAGTGGAACCACGAGTATAAAGCGCTTCCTCAGTGCTTTTTGGCAACGACTGACTGCTTGTAGATGGCTTAAGATCAGACTGTGCTTTGTCTGTAGCAGTATCCTCAGGACTCCCCACAAAAGCTACCCAATCAGGCTCCAATGGAACCACATGCTCGTTTTCACTCAAAACATCATGTTGCCATTTCATTATCCTTTCAGTCAAAGCCTCCTCCTCACTAACAAAGCGCTCATTATTGCTTTTTAACTCATTGATCCTCTCACGTGATAAATGCGACTCTCTCCGTGACCCATGGTCATGCATGTGCTTATCTTTTGATAATCTTGAAGGTCTCTGAGGAACCACTGGAGGCTCTTTTCTGTATTTTTCACCATCAGATCTGTGAAATTGAGATGCTTTTTCTGCATCTGCCTGACTCTGATTCCATTTCCTTACTGGTTGAACTATGGTCTCCTCCTGACCTACCACAAGGTCACTTTTATTTTTTAATGACATTTGTTCTTGTATCAAAAATGGCTCACTATCTGTTTCATGCTCATGAGAAAGACGTTTGAAGGAAGTTCTCTCAGATACAGTTAAAGGCTCTGTCTTCTGAAGTTCATATTTGTATTCATGAACGTGAGAGTCTTTCTCTTTAGACCAATGCTGTGTAAGACCTTCTGCCTCATCCTGCTGCCAATGCATTACCATTTCTTGGGTCTCTCCCTCACCTAATAACAGCACACTTCCACTTTTAGTGTCGGACATTTCTGCTTGTGACAAATGCTTGTCATGTTGTGTTCCTTGCTCAGGTCTAATTTTTTCTTTGACAACGCTTGTGAATAAGGAATCTATTAATTCTTTTGGTCTGTGATGCTCAACCGGAGAATGTTCACTGGCCAAAGATCTTGAAGCATTTGTGAATGACAAATCCCTTTGTTGTTTTTGATTGACTTCATCAGGTTTTGGCAAATTATCGTTTTCTTTAGACCACTTAGATGTACCAACGTCTACATAGCCCTGTTGCCTTGCCACCGGTTGGGCCAAGATACCGACACCCTCTCGTACTACAGCCTCACGATCGTGACATTCACCTGCTTTCTGTTGTGCTTCAAATGTAATTAGATCCTTATCTTTGGGAGAAGCTGCAGTGAATGGAAAGACTGTTTGTGTGACTACTAGTGGTTCGTTAATCATTTTATCATCAAACTGATGAGCGCTGGATACTTTCGCTTCAGACCTCCGAGATGCACCTGCTAACGTTTCATCTGACTGCACACCCTCTTGCCATTTTCGAATGCGTTCAGCCAAGAACTGCTCTTCATTCTCTAAACACTCACTTTCGAAGTTTTTCTCAAGGACATTCTCTATAGACATTGCTCTTGGCTGTAACTGCTGGATAGGAACAAGTTTCCGGTCAATTTGTGGAACACTGTCACTAAGCATTGTTTCCTTCACTGACATGAGAGGTTTGCTACTGGATGATTCTTCAAATGTGTACTCATCGCATAAAGTTTTTAATTCTTTAGGAATGGAAGCTTCACCTGCTTCAAGCCATTGTAACACAAATGGTTCCTTTGCTTTGGCCTCCTCTTTCCATTGTCCAAGAACACTGTCTGTAGCATCCGAAATGTTATATTCTACCTCCTTTGTTGTATCGTCTTTTGAAACCGTTGTCTTATCCATTTTTATTTCAGATATGTCAGATATTTCCTTAGTTCTTATGTCCTCTAGAGGGAGCTCACCTCTCATCATTTGTATTGCCCTTGACCTGGACTGGGGTTCAAAGGAGTGTTTTACCCTTGATTGTGGTGGCTCTACTGACTGCGTCCCAAGTCCAGTAATTCTCTCCAACCTACTTTGGAAATCTGCTGAACGTTTACTCAATGTACCCTCAACCTGGTCACTTTGATGCGCATGGTGGAAGTCTGCCAAGGCAGACGACCGTACCCGATGCCTTTCTGCAAAATCTGTGTAACTAGTCTCACTGGTGACTGATTCAAAGTCAAACTCAGTTGAGGACATTGTTGATACTGAGAGCCTCTTTTTCTTTTTTACAGCTTTTTGTAAAAGATTAAGCTTTGCTCTAACCTCCGCATGAAGACTGTCGGTGTCACTAAATTTATCACTGTGCCGATCACTGCATCTATCACTGAATTTATCACTGAATCTATCACTGTATCTGTCACGACCAGTAAATCGGTCGCAGTAAATGTCACTGTAACGGTCACTGAACCGCTCAGCTCTTTCAAACATTGGTGGTGGAGAACGAGCGCGTTCAGACGCAGTTTCCAGCTTGCTGTCTTTTTCAGGGGCTCTCGATGGAGATGACGTCCTAAAATACATTGTGCGGAATAACGAACTCTTATGTCGGCGATGCTCTTTTGATCTTTCTTTAGTGGCTTTATCAAATGGTGATCCAACACATCTTAGATCTACTCTAAACTTTCTTTCCTTTGTTTGTTCCAGAGAGTCTAAGCTGGAACAGGACCTGTCTGAACGTCTTGAAAGACTGAACCTGTTTGCCTCTTGCTCCTCCCTTAAAGACACAAGCAGTGATGCTGTGGACTCCGCAGACCCCTCTGTGTTAAAAGCCATTACTTTGTAGCTTCCTGAATCTTTCTCTTTAATGTCACTGATGGTCAGGATTGTTAAATGTACATGCATTTTACTCAATGTCTGTATTTTACGACGGTGCTCCTTTTGAATTTGTTTGTTGTTATGAAACCATAATATTGTGGGAGGTGGTCTAGCAACTAATTTGCATCTAAAAGTAGTTACCTCCCCCTCCAGAACAGATCGATACTTTAACTTTTTAAGGATAGAAGGCTTAATATTTTCAGTGTCATGCTCTGTTACTAAACCAACATCTAAAACATCTTCAGGTTCTGATACAACACCATGTGGCTCTGTCCCTTTTTCGGGGCATTCGGTTCCTTCATTATAAAACAATTCTGTAAGAGAAGGGAGACCAATATCAGCACAAATGCCCAGCACGCTAAAATGTCTGAAATGTATTTTAAATGTAATAATAATATTATTAGAAATATTAAACGCATGCATCAAGAACACAAAGCCATAAAAAAAAACAAATTCACTCACCATATTTGTTCGAATAAACGCAAGACTCGATTCTTTATTAAAGATTCTGACTCGAAAATGGCCTGGTGTTTTGTTCCTTCTTCTGTGTCCTTCTTCAAGGCATAAATTTCTTTTCAAAGCATTAAAATATCCAAATGTATCTGATTTTTGAAATAAGCTTAATTTCATAAATGGACCTGTATATATGCTAAAATATTCCTTACCTGACTTGCAGAAAGAAGAATAAACGCCCTTTCTAATCCTTAGATTGACGACATTTGAAAACGTTTAGAGAAAAATGGTTCTCTATTTGCATAAAAAGATAATAAATTGTCATGGCTGGTCTATATTTGTATTAGAAGGCGTTTATTCGAACTAATATAGTATAACCATGTTATTTAAGAAGCAAACAACATTAATCACATACTGCTATCTGCAAGCCAGTCTAAGAAATATTTGCAGTAGAAAGTTCCAGATGCAGGAAACATGAGAAGGTATTAAAAGATGTGGCTACTTCCATATCTTTTAAAAAACATTTCCTGTGGTCTGGAAGACTTAGAAGATACATATCCTGCATGTCCGTTTTTGGTTCTTCATGCCGTTTAAAAAGTCATAAACAGATGCAAAACCCTACATTTCCCAAAATGCTGTACAGCAAGCATTTTATCAGTCAAACTGCTTGCTATTTAAAAATATCCAGAGGTCAGACATAAGGAGAAGAAAAATATGATATGAAAGTGTTCTCATAAAAAAAAAAAACAAAAAAAAAAAAAACATTCATGCAGTTTACAGTCATCAGCAAACAGTACTGTTGAATATGTTACATTCAACACTGTATTTTACCTCCCAAAAAAGAGGACATAAATTAAAACATGGTTATGTCAAGAAATCTTACCTTTGGAGACTTCTTCCACTTTTGTTTCAATTTCCTCACGTTTGGTAACTGTAAAACAGTCATTTGTGGGATGTCAGTTATTAATAATATTGAGAGAGGGAGAATCTGGAAAAGGATTTTCCTCTGCAGATTCTCAACATAAATCTACAGACTATATCTGTTTGGTAAAAATGTAATAAATGACTCAAAAGAGGTGGAAAATGAGAGGAACAGTGTAAGACAAAGAACATGCATCTGTCAAACTAACATTAAATGTTAAGTACTATACACATTTTAGTCCTGCACGAATATATTCCAGGTTGAAGCAGCCCATAAAATCACCTTGTGACACGACAAATGTATCAAACTGTGTGATAATTTTATAATGCTGATGGTCTCAACAAAGTGGGAGTGTAGTATGATCAAGTTCTTGAAGTTGTTTGTGTTGAACAGGTGAAATGGCATTTTCCTTTAAGGGACCCTTATAAGATCATTCAGAAATAGGGACAGTGTAGCAAAAGAATTAAGAAAATGTGTGGAAGTTGAAATGAAGCAATGCGGTAAGAAAAAAAAGACAATACGTGATTTTTTTGATGTGTACACAGAGGTGTAGAGCCAAACGAAGAAGGATCATCAGGAGTGCACGTGAATGCAAAATGGCATGGAATGGTATGAATATTTCTTTGAGTGGTGGTTTGGGATGAGGTAATAACATGGTAAATATCCACCTTGAATGTTGAGCTGTGCAGATGTTGTCTGGGTCTTGCCGTCTTTATATTTTATCACACAGCTGTAAATCCCCTGGTCCTCTGGTTGGATATCATATATCAAGAGTGATAAAATATTTCCAATTTGTTCAATTTGGATTCTTTTTGTATTGGCCAGTCGTTTATCACTGTGATACCAGACAGCATTGGAAAGTGTCTTAGGATTAATGTGGCAGACAAATCTGGCCACGTCATTTGTCTTAACATTCAATTTATTTAATTTCTGGAATGCGCACTGGCCTGACATCATAGCGGATTCCTCAAATGCAGTTTCCTCATCTTCAGCACTTGGTAATGGGAGAATTGTTGGAGATACTACTGTGCACTGGACAATGTCTGTTGACTGTAAAGACCTTGAAGGTGTATCTGATATTTCTGGGTAGTCTGGTGAGGTACCAGAGTAAAACGTAACTGAGGAATATGGGTACATGATTTGGGCTTCCTTTTGGATTTGAGATATTGCAGAATCAGGTAAAGTAGCTGAGCTGGACCTTTCAGTGAGGGCTGATGGCTGTTGGACTTCAACTGGTTTTGACCCCATCTTCAAAGAGATGTCATACAAAGTTTCAGAGACAGAGGTATCCTTTGATAGCATATGAACTTGTTTGACTTCGTGAGCATCAGTAATGCTCTCACTAGACTTTTGGGAAGATGGTTGCTGAATGTCAGGATCACCAAATGATTTTGCCCATATAACAGAAGATTTGTCTAGTGTTTTTTCAGAAAGAAGAGAATCACTTGGTAACTTTTCTAAAACATGACTGTGGTCTGTTGAAAGAGTTATGCCAGTGGCCAAAGCATGTAGAGTAGAGTCTGGTAAAGTGGCTTCAAAAGAACGCTCATTTTTGTCACTGGGCTTTCCAGAAGGGGCTGATTTTTGCTCAACATCAACATCTACTACAACTGATTTTGACCACATGCCAGAAGGTACCTCATCTGTAAGTTCAAGAACAACGGTGTTACTTGGGAGTTGCTGAACTTGCTTATCCTTTATTGGATGGTAATGCTCCGAGTGTAAATGGCAACGAAGACTTTGAGGTTGCAGACTGGGCTTTTTTGTACATTCTGAGCTCTTCAATACTACACCTGCTCTTTTCAGTTTGGTTTGTTTCAAAGATGATTTAATAGTGCCAATAGCCTCTTCATTAAATTGAGCTTCATCCATTGGAGATGTGGTATTTTCACTTTGAACAAGGGCAGCAGCATTTCTTGCTGGAAAGGATACTCTGTCTATAGAGCCTATATCTTTGGTCTTAGTAACCATACAGGCACCTGATAGAGAAAATTCCTCATGAAAACTTGACTTTCCTGAAGGTTCCAGAACCTTTTCATCTGAAAGTAGACAACCATGCTGCTTATCCTCATCCTGTTCTGCCTCTGTAGGCAAAGGTGTTTGTTCCCTTGCTAAAGATGTACCTGAGACATGAGTAACATCAGTTTGATTTGATAGAGTCATGTCATCATAAGCCTCAGTGGCAATATTTTCACTTGACATGCTTGAACGAGTTATTGATAGCTTACGGTCAACATCTCTTACAACTGATTCTGGCCATATCACAGATTTCTCAAGCTTTTTATCTTGCAGAGCCTCTAAACCTTGGGGCTGGTCTTTTGCTATGATAATATTTGCTGCAAAAGCGTGTAACTCAGGTAGTGTGACTGTAGGAGAGCGGGTACGTCTCATACTTGGCTTATTAGAAACGAATGATTTCTGCTGGAGTTCAATGCTGGTCAGTGATGTTTTCTCAGGCGTAATTTCAAAAAGGGGATCGTTACTTTCCAGTTTCTGATCATGTCGGCATTCCAGTGGATATTTATGCAAATTATGCTTATTGTCACTAAAGCCCTGGGTTTGCAAACTGGTCTTTGTGACAAAATTATCTAAACTTTCATTTAAAAAAATCTTGCCACTACTTTCATGAGACTCAGGCCTCAAAATTGAGGTTTTTGACAAGATTTCAGTGTTATCCATATCCCCTGCCTCGATCTGAGCTTTTGTCACATGACATTTGGTACTTTCTTTTTGTAAAAGAGTGTCAGGACTTTTTGTTGAGGATACTATCTTTTTAGGGGTTGTACGGATACCTGTGGAAGGCTTCTCCAAAAGTGACTTAATTGCAAAGCTTTCTGTAGACAATGTAGGCATTGTTGCAGTTCTGGGACCAAATGATGAGGCTTCATCAAGAGAACTTGACTTGACTTCCAGACCTTGAGGTTGAGCTTTTGTTAACAGTATGTTTTTGTCCTTGGTATATAAAGTAGGGTCAGGTAAAGTTATTTGAAGAGTGCCAGTAGTGCTGTCACTTGGCTTTTGAGAGGAGACTGAGTTTTGTGGAGTATCAACGCTTTTTACAATCATCTTTGTCACTTTTTCAGATGTGAATTTAAAGGGCAAAGTGTTACTTGGTAGTTCTTGATCTTTTTGAGCCCCCAGTAAAACTTCCTGTAGATTGTCATCCATGCTTAAAGTTTTCAGACTAGTTCGTTCTGTAATCATTTCATTGCAAGACTCACCCTTGCCTTGAAGAGTAACTGACTTTATAAAAGATTCATCAGAAGTTTTAGTTGTGCCTTCATCCTCTGCTTCTAGGTTAGCTTTGTCCAATTGAGAGTTGATGGATCCTGTTAACGTGGGTACATCAGAACTCTCTGGTAAGGATATCCTCCCTATATAGGCTGTGCTGGTGCTCAAACCAGGCTTTTCAAAACATTGCTTCTCAGTACCTTCTACAGCAGATTCATATACCTTCGTAAAAAACTTAGGAGACTGCTGTCTTTGTGCTTGGTCAAGTAAAATCTGTGACTTATCTACATAAATATTTGATGTTTTAGTGACTGTGGTAGGATCCGATAAATTAATTTCTCCATGACTACCAGTAATAATGCTTTTACTTGACTTTCTGAAAGAACTTGATGATTCAGGAACATTATCACATTTTACATCATCTTCTGAAAATAAAGATGTCTCATATTGGTATTTAGAGATAAGATGATGGTGGGACAGGTTTGTCTGCTGGTCTGGTTCTACAGATAATTTTTGGCCTGTTGACAAAGTCATGTCTGTAACATCACTACGACTAAGAGTGGTTGGCCTTGTGAACTCTTCATCAACCTCAGTGGCAGTCTTCTTACTTGACCTTTCAAAAGGTGGTTGCTTAACACCTTGTTCTTCTGACCATATCAAAAAAGACTTCTTATATGTTTCAGAGAGAAGAGAATTACTTGAAAGCTTTGGATCTTCATGGCCTTCTGTGAAATCTTGCGATTGATTCCTTGTTAAAAGTATGTTTCCGACTTTAGTAATTACTCTAGGGTCTGGGAAACCGATTTGACAGGAATCGGCAGTTCCCTCGTGTGGCTTTTCAAACGGACTGGGATGCTGCTGGATCTCCACATTGCTAATGAAAGATTTCGATGTCACTGAAGATCTATCCACAGACATTTCTTGTGGCGTGGGTTTTAATTGGTCAAACCTTTGTGTTTGAAGGCTGGTTGTTTTTGCGAGAGCTTTTTCAGACCTTGATATACTCGCATTAGTGTGATCCTTAAGGGTTTCATCTGAGCAATACAAAGGAATATGTTAGGCAGACAGTAATGCTACAGTAATGCAAACTGGTGGAACTGTGCTACAGTTTGCACTAAATAAGAAGAGTGGATCACACCTTGCAAATGTCAATCTGCTAACCACAAGCTTTACCCTTATTTAAAATGGTTCATTTTGTGCAGTTAGTAAGAGTGACTAAAAGTCTTACTGTGGACAATCAGTGACAGGCTTCACTCGAGGAAAAATGTGCACTCACAGTTAATCATAGTGTGTTACTTGAAGATAACAATCTAAGCTTATGTGTATTACCTTCTGTGGATACTGTAAGTGTTGCTGTGCAAACAGCTTCTCCAGCGGAATTGGTTGCTTTGCAAGTGTACTGTCCAGCATGCTCAGGGAAAGCATCAACTATGATTAACGTAGCAGTGCTTGTCATTTCGTCAAAATGATACACAGTATTTTTGTTTGACTTGACAAGTTCTTGGCCATGAAACCAACTTATCTGTGGTTTTGGGGTGCCAGAGACGCAAGCAAAAAATCTGGCCACTTCCCCATGAGCCACAGTGCAGCTTACAAGAGGTTGAATAAAAGTGGGCTTCTGACCAGCTGACTCCGTCTTTACACTCTCAATGCTTGTAGAGAGACCAGACAAGGCATGCCACTGAGATTCCTGCGATGCTATATCAAGAATTTGTGTTTTCCCTGTGAGGAGGCATTGATTTGTCTTCAGCCGTTATATACACCAAACATTTGACAAAATTATGATTGCTCAGATCTTGAGAAGTGTGCCCAGTACAGGTCCAATATTTGTGTCATAGCTAATGACCATAACTAAATCATGTAAAGCAATGAACGAGTAACATCTGCAAATGCCAACAGCTGTTAAACTCACCCTCCAGTTTAAGGACTGCGGAGCAAGAAACCATTCCAGCAGAATTGCGAGCAACGCAGGTGTACTCTCCCTCATCCTCTGGGTAAACTCTGGCGATCTCCAGCTGGCAGCTGTCATCAAACTGAGACATTTTAAAGAAGTTCGACTGTTTGATCTCTTTGTCTTTAGAGAACCAGGATATTGTCAGATCTAAAGAGAAACACCAGCAAACAAAAAAGTGAACAATTACTTTACAAGCATAATCATTTCTATGTACATGTTTCATGAACCGAGTTACAGTCGGACAGTTTGTTCACACGATACGCGTGCTTACCTTCTCCAGACACCCGGCACTGAAATCTGGCAGATCCTCCTTCAGTGGCAGAGGTGTGTTGTATTGGAGAAATAATCACAGGTGGGGATAAAGGTGCACCAGTGTCAGGTGAAACAACCTCTGGAACTATGTGAGGAAGTAAAAAAAATTATGTGGGTATATTTTATAGAAGTTTGAAGATCTTTCAAACTTGACATAGCATTAATTTTGTTGTTCATAATAAACAAACTTATGTGAATATTTACCTTCAACATTCAGGGAAGCAGAGCTGGTGGCCTGCCCATAGTCATTTCTTGCCTCACAGTTGTACATAGCTGCATCCTCTGGGAAGACTTCAATGAGCAGCAGTGTGTGTTCATTTGCCTCTCTCAGGATCTTGCACTTGAATCCAGGAGACAATGCCTGAGAGTTCTTGTACCAGGTGACCTGGGGCTGAGGGATGCCAGTCACTTCCACAGAGAAGCGTGCAGGTTTACCAGCCTCAACCGACAAAGGCTCCATATGCCTGACGATCTGAGGAGGCTCAGGGACTGAGAAAAGGAAAAATCTGGTTTATTTCAAGATTCAAGATTTAAAGTTTTATGTGTCACATACACAGTCATACACGGTACAACCAGCAATGAAAAGCTTCTGGCTGTACTTCCACAGAAGTAATTATAAAATAAAATGCAATAAGATAAATACAAATAAAATTTACAAATAAAATAAAAAAAAAAAGAATTGAATAAAGTAAAATATATATGAATATTTAAAATATTAAAAAAGTATTTACAATGCAATATGTAGTATTTATACATATTTGGGGTTGTCCAATTCCTGCAGCTCTACAGTCTGTACAAAAGTTTATTCAAGTATGGTTAAATTAATCAGGTGTGTCATCATATTTATCTAAGCTGCATATCCTACTACTAGGTCACAGGGGGTACTAGAGCCTAAATCAGCAAACAGGTTGAATGGAGTAGTTATTTCATTTGTAGAGATGGGAAACTACAATTATAAAAGTGGTTGTCTCTGTATTTTTTATCACTTTTTTAATTGCACTGTCTCTGTGTGACCTATGAGGTGACAGCGTTTTATCACTTTTTATAATAACTATTTCAGGGTAGGGTAGTAGATAAACACAGCTAACTGCTTAAAAATGGGCAGTGGAATGAAATGTTGGGGGAATAGAAACAACACTTACTGTTGACATGTAGTGTCACCACACTCCTGTTCTTCCCAGCAATAAAAGTGTATTCTCCAGCATCAGTCCTCCAGGTTTCAGTGATCGTCAAGCGATGAATTTTCCTAATGGTCACGTAGCTATAACGCTTATCGAGCGTGAATTGAATTTCAGCACCGTTTCTCAGCCAGCGTCCTTCAATGTCGTCCTCGTTGACTTCAAACTCCAGTGTAGCTCTTTGCTTCTCAAGAACCTGAAAAAAAAAAACATATATAAAATTATAACATCGACCATGTTTTTGGCAACATCACAATTTATGTCACAAACAGCACCACAGTTTGTGCTTGAATAATTACCGTTATTTCTTTCTCAACGGGTTCACTAATGCGGACATCTTTGCCCTCTACTGTGAGATGAGCTGTGGATATGCTTGAGCCAGCAACCACCGAGTATTCTCCAGCATCAGACATGCGAACCGTCTGTATCATTAAGCGCTGAATGTATTTGTCTGTGGTAACCTTGAACCTGTATGGGTCAATACAACATTTGATTTAGACTCATTAAAATAAAAAGTAGCAGCAAATTACTTAAAGGTCTGCATAGTAAAAGCTATTACAACTGCACCTTTCAGATATCTCGAGCTCCTGCCCATTTTTCATCCATGTGACCTGAACGTTGGGCTCAGAAAGCTCACATTCAAAGATGGCCTTTTTCTTCTCGGTCACCTTGATATCTTTGATGTGTTTTCTAAACTCAATGACACGAGCTAGAGAACAGAAGAAAAAAAAAAACATAACCAAGTTAGATGCTTAAAATGTAGAGTTATGAATATAGGACTTACTGTAAAAACAAAGCAATGAAGCAACTTACCCTCAACGAACAGCTTTGCTGACGTCTCAGCAGATCCTGCCACAAACTTGTACTCTGCACTATCCCCAAAGTGCACATTGCGGATGGTGAGAGAGTGAGTGAGCTGCCTCGAACGAGTCTGGCATCTGTCGGTGGATCTGATCTCTACGCCGTTCTTCAGCCATTTGTAGGTGATTCCCTCATAATTAACAGTCACTTCAAAGGTAATGGTGTCCTTCTCTTGAGCGTTGAGGTCTTTGAGCATGGAGGTGATGAGTATAGCTTTAAAAGGAGACAAGAAGAGAAATCATAACTTGTACTATGTTTTTGAACCTGGTGGGTTCTCGATTTTCACCTCCTGGAATCATATGCATTGAGATTTTTCTAATTAATAATTAATTTTATATATAATTTTAATATAAAGTCATTTTTAAGCATGCTCTCATTTATTAATTTATTTATCTTCCTGTGTTATCCTGGTCAGGGTGAGTGTGAGACAGCAATCTAGCCTAAATGTGATGTGATGTCAATCCAGCTACTAGATTTTTAGGATGTTGAAGGAAACCCACCCAAACAGGGAGAACATGGAAAACTCCAAAAACACCTGAGCTCAGGATCTACCTGAGGACTGCTACACTACTGTGGAACAAAAATGGAGTAAAAAATGATTACAGATGTGAGAAAACTTACGGCTAACAGTCAGTGTGGCTGAGACTTTGTCGTTTCCACAGACAAATGTGTACTCTGCAGTATCATCTCTGCTGGTGTTCATGATCTTCAGCTGGTGGAGCTTGCCCTGCACCACTATTCTGAACTTCTCATTCATTTCAATTTCGACTCCATTTTTCAGCCAGGTGGACGGGACATTAAAATGTGAAACTTCACATTCGAATGTGGCCACCTGAGTCTCTGGAATCTCAATGTTCTTCATGGGCTTCGTGACCCTTAAAGCTAATGTAAAGTAATACAACAAATTAGCCATGCGCTTAGACTAAATGCACAAAAAACACATGTAAAACACTCGTATACTTACACTCAACATGTAAAAATGCACTGCACTGCACATGTCCCACTACAGCTGTGTATTCTCCAGCCATGTTTTCTTCAACGTTGGAAATTAGCAGCTTGTGAGCTTTCCTCTCGGAAAGGATTTGGATATTTGCACTTGGCTTAAGCTCTCGGTTCTTGAACATCCATTTAACAGGGACATTGTCATGGGATACGCTTAACTCAAAGGAAGCAGTAGAATTCAGCAAGGAAGTGACGTCTTTTGGCTTCTTCACAATTTTAATTGCTGAAAAATAATTGAACAGAGTAATAAATTAGACATGGGTATTATCCACAGTAAACCTTATAAAGTAACATTTTTATAGCACTTACTCTCAACATTGAGTCTTGCATTAGCAGTGAGTTTTCCAAGTTTGAATCCATAAACAGACTCATCCTGGGTGTTACAGTTTTTAATCTTTAGGGTGTGCACCATGCCATCTATTGTGATTTCGTATTTATCACTCGGAAGGATTTCAACTCCATTTTTGATCCACTGGGACCCTTGGACGTCCAAATGAGTGAGTTCAATACTGAACACGGCCTCTTGTGTCTCAATGACTGTTTGGTTCTTTAGTGTCTTCTTGACCTTTACAGCTGTTAGGACAACACAGGAATGTATTTAGTATGTTGATGTATTTAATATATAATCATATCGTTTAAAAAATTTAAAAGAACATACCTTCAACTCTTAGGTTTGCTGAGGTCTTTGAGTTTGCCACCTGGTAAGTGTACTCTCCAATATCCTGCGGTCTTGAGATGTCAATGACAAGGCGTCTCACAACACCAATCTCTTCACTCCTGACGTTATCATTGAAGTCAATATGTTGTCCATCCTTAAGCCACTTTCCTTCAGCAGACGCACTGGCAACTTCACATTCTAACACAGCTGTCTGGGACTCTGCAACAGTTACATCCTGCAGCGGTTTGTTTATGGCACCACCTAGTGGACAGGACAAAAGCAAGACTTTATTGACTGAGTAAACCTGTGTATTAACTTCTACATTTTGGATTAAACATGTTGGTCCAGTTGAACTGAAGTATAATAATGTGGTGGTACAGTGGTAACATCATTGGCCCCCATGTAAGAAACCTGGTCTGGGTAACCAGTCAGCGCTACACCAATAAGGGACCTTGGGCAAGACTCCTAACACTACGTTGTCCCCCCTATAATACCAGTAACGTTGTAAGTCGCTCACTAACAGAGTCTGCCAAATGCCGTAAATGTAAATGTAATGTCGCACCTGAAACAGTAAGGTTGGCGGTTGAAGTCTTTTCACCAGCTGCAAACGTGTAAGGGCCTTCTCCATCTTTCATGGCATTGAAAACAGTCAGACTATACTTTTTGCCCTTAGAATCAATTTTGTACTTGGGACCAGCCTTCAGAGGTTGACCCTTAAAAGTCCAAAGAGCATCAATGCCAGGGTGAGACAGCTCAACCTCGAATGTGACATTCTGGGTCTCAGTGCACACACGGTCCTCCATGTGCTTTACGATACTGATCTCTGAAAGAAGCAAAAAGCAGAGTTACTACTGGTGGTACTGCAATCATTTGCTAGGTTTTCTCTTTAGAAAGACATTTTGTAAGCCATGAAGCTTATAAAGCATTTATCTGCACTAGAGGACTCATGAGAATATCCCTTGTATATAAAAAAATACTTACTCTCAACACTTAGCTTGCATGATGTATCAACTTTGCCAACAACCAGTTTATACTGTCCTTCATCAGAAGCAAATGTCCTGTTCAGTACTAGTCTTTGTTTGGAGCCCTTGGCCACGACCTGGATTCTCTCACTAGCGCTTAGTAGATTGTCATTGTGGTACCATTTCACTGAGCTCACATCAGCAGCTGAAATCTTGGCCTCTAGTACAGCCTTCGTGCCTTCAATTGTACTAACATCCTTCAGTGGGGTTACAATACCAATGGCTGAAATTAGATAAAGAAGATTAAGCATTAAATAATGTGACATTTAGGTGGAAATTGAAACCTAAACATGGGTGCTTTTCAAACGCTAACTGATGCCTTCAATACATTCAATCCATCTGGATAGGCAGTTCTGTTTAACAGTCAAAACAACTAGGAAACATTGTCGATAAGTGCTGTTAAGTTGTCCACCAGTCCTGTCCTTAGCTATTGCTTACTTACAGGAAGGTGATAAAGAGCAAAGAAAAGGAAATGTGGGGTGCAGTAACGGGGGAAAAAAAGAAAAAGGAAAGCACCTACTGAAACAAAAATATCTGAAAATTGTGCGTGCAGAACCTTACTTTGAACAGAGAGTTTTCCTGAAGTGGAAATGAGATGAGAAGGAACGTGGAAGGTGTACATTCCAGCGTCATCTTTGGTAACATTTTCAATAAGGAGCTTGTGTACCAGTTTGTCAATAACAATATGAATCCTATCCGTAGCAGAGATGGGTTTGTCATTCTTTAGCCAAGTTCCTTCCACATTCTCCTGGGAGAATCGCACCTCCAGCTGTGCAATATCACCTTCACAGACGGTTAAGTCAGAAAGGCCTTGCATCATTGTAACTGGACGCACTGTAGAAAAACAGGGACATGACATAATCCATTACTGTCACTGTAAATTATAGATATCAGACATACAGAGTGTATATAATATGATACACATCAACTTACGTTTCATTGTCAGGGTAGCACTTGTCTGTAGATCACCCACTTTGAAAGTGTATTTGCCTTGGTCCTCTTTTTTCACGTCTTTAACAGATAGGCTGTGACGACCACGGCGGGAAGACACAACATACTTAAGGCTAGAAGTGATCTCTTTGTTCTCAAAATACCAGGTGCCTTCAGCATCCTCACGGGACAGTTCACACTCAAACTCCCCTGCATACGACTCTGGTACTTCAACACTCTCCAAGTTCTTCACAATCTCAAGTGGTGCACCTAGACAATACACAGTAAATGTCATTACACCCTCTGTGAATGTTAATAAGACTATGATAGGGTAACAAAAATACAAATATCTAGGCATTATGCACACCTTCAACATGAAGTCTGCCTGATGTTCTTATGTGATCGTCCTCAATGACGGCACAAGTGTATTCAGCAGCATCATCCATGCTGATAATCAGGACAGATAGGAAATGCACTTTTCGGTCAGAGTGCATCCTGTATTTGTCTCCAGAGAAAATCTCAACGTTGTTCTTCAACCATTTAACCTTGATAAAAGGTTCATTTGTTTCACATTCAAAGGTTACCAAGTTGTCCTTTTCTTTAGCATATAAATCCTCGATTTGCTGTGTAAAGGATATAACTTGCTTGGCTAAAAAACAAGAAAACAGGGGAAATTATTGTATTTAGCAAAAATGAAAATTCATATAATAGAGTATATTCAAGAAATGTCTATCATGATACATACCTTGCACCAGCAGGAACGCATGGCTTGATGT
This sequence comes from Duopalatinus emarginatus, assembly GCA_028565595.1. Lineage (NCBI taxonomy): Eukaryota > Metazoa > Chordata > Actinopteri > Siluriformes > Pimelodidae > Duopalatinus > Duopalatinus emarginatus. The sequence continues at coordinate 3,127,094 of JAOVVF010000047.1, forward strand.
CTCTCCTGCAATATTAATGGCTTTAACCATGATGCTAGCTGAGTCTTCAGCTGAGACATCTCTAACAACCAGTTCACAGACATGGTCCTCAGGCCAGTACCAATAAATCCGGTCCGATTTTTCCAGCATTATTCCATTCTTAAACCACTGACATACTGGATCTGGTTTACCAACAACTCTGCATCGGAAGCGTACTTCATCACCCAGGTTGACGGTCTGGCTCTGAATACGTTCTAAGATCTTCGGTGCCTCCATGCTGGGGGAAAGGGCTATCTTCTCAGGTTTGATGGTAGGAATCGTAAGTTTGCCTTCCTCTTCCATTTTCTTCTTTTCGGATTCGGGTATCTCCTTAGTCCAGTGCAGAAGCTCCTCCTTTCTTTTTCTCAGCATGTCTTCGTAGGACTCGTCCTTCTTGCGAGATTTAAACTCTACTGAGGAAATGGCCTCATAGTAGCCTTCTTCAGTTCTGCGTTTGAATTTGCTTCTTAATTCCTCTGTCTCTTCTGTAGGCCTTTCATGAACAACTCTCTCAGCCCTCCTCAGCTTGACAACCTCTTTGGCTTGCGTGGGCTCGACAGGTTTATCCTCCTTGACCACATCAAAAGACACCCTGCCATGCTCAGGTGCAGGACCTTCTGGAACCTTGACCTCAGTGGCACGGCGCAGGATTGTCCTGAAATCCTCCTTCTGTTTGATCTCTAGCTTGACGGTATTTTCAGCAATGCCTTCAGGGTTCTCTGCCAATACTTTGACATCTCCTGAATCATAAGACTTGCAGTCCACAATCTCAAGGTAGTGAATGCCATCATACAGTAACCTAAATCTTTTGCTCTTGCGAATAAGCTGTCCGTTCAGGTACCAGTTGACTTTTGGAGTTGGGTATCCAGTTACTCTGCATCTGAATTTAGCAGTTTCCCCCTCCAGTACTCTAATGGGCTCTGGAAGCAGGACAATCTCAGGCTTACTTTTTTCAGTGATTTCGTCTCCAGTAACTCCAGCAGGAGCTCCCTCATGAGCAATGCGCTCTAATTCATCTAATCTCGGTCCCCTTCTACCTTCAGGCAACTGACTTTCCTCAACAAGGCTCTTCTCGTCTTTTACAATCAGGGTGGCTGAGGTTTGGTCAACACCAAATTTGTTGGTAGCTCTGCATGTAATGACACCACTGTCTCTGGAATAAGCAACTTCATAGTCCAGGCTACAGTAACCAAATTCGTTTATCATACGTAACCTGTTAGCAGCTTCCAGCGGCTTGCCGTCATGCAGCCACTCAACAACCATTGTAGGATCACCAATAGGGGTAAGTCTGCATTCGAAGTGTACAGCACCAAATCGCTTGAGCCTTACTGAGGTCAGTTTCTTTTTGAAATGAGGCTTCTGCTGCTTCTCCTTGTCGTAAAGGTCACCCTCCTCCCATTGTTCCTGACCATAGCGGAGATGCAGTGGCTCCAACTCTGGTGCAGCAATTTCCTTAGCTTTGTAAGTTCCCTTAGGAATAATAAGTTTTCTTTCTGGTTCAGGTTCAACGTACTCCACTTCAACGTTGACACGGCAACGTGTGGTATCCCGTCCAGCTTTATTAATTGCTGTAGCTGTGTACCATGCACTGTCAGAACCAGCAGTTTGGGGGATTTTGAAACGTGCTTCTCCTTTGGTCCCCTCAATCCTAAAAAAATTCAGCATATTCCATATTTGTATGTATTTTTAAACTGTAAAGATAATAATAAATTATACTGAATCATTTTTTCACTATAGCAATTCAATGCCGAATACTCACTTAATGTTTGGGTACTTATGAGGAGACAAGATATCACTGTTTTTCAGCCAGACGATATCAGGGAGTGGGTTTCCAATGGCTTTGACAGCCAACTCAACCAAGGTTCCTTCCTTGACACTGACGTTCTTTAGCTTTTCGATGAACTGTGGTCTAATCAAGTTTTCCTTAGCTACAAAATACAGATAGGTTTTAGTTTGCACAGTGATTGGTCGTATAGGCTACCATGGGGCAAAAAGGTGGAATATTACCTTCTACAGTAAGAGTCATAGAAACAGTAGTTTTTCCAGCTCTGTTCTGAGCAACAACTGTCCATTCTCCAGAGTCATGAGGCATCGCGGGAACCACGATCATTGACTGTGTTCCATCCTCCTTCACCACAATCTTGTGAGTGTAGTCATTCACCACTTGTTGTCCTGGTTAAAAAAAATAATGAAGCACAAAACGTCCATGTTATTGTTGTTTGATTTGTATTGCCCATGCTGCTCGTAATGTAGATTAAATATTAAAGTATGTATTTGGCTTTCCACAGCCTTCAGGGGGGAGAACTTAACAGATTCTAGATAACATGACAAGTGGATATTTGCCTAATAAACTTCACAGAAGATAAAAAGAGAGGCTGGTGAGAGGGGCCCAATACATGCTTGTATATATAGATTCTATGAGCATACAGCATGCATCTCTCAGCAGCCTCTTTTTTCAAATATTAAAAAGTTAAGAAGATAATGCAATAACTGTGTAATTGTATACCACTGTACTTACCGTTATGGAACCAGAAAGTATCAGGCATAGGCCTTCCAACAACCTTCAAATCAAATCTTGCAGTCTGTCCTTCGGCACACCTGAAGGATGACGGTTTCATGACAAAAACGGGTTTGTAAAGCCTTTCCATCTGGCTCTCATCTGTCTCTTCCAATCTGCGAGCAGGAGAACGGCTAACGGAACGTGCAGGGGAGCGTCCGGGGGAGAGGCTAACGGAGCGTGCAGACAGGGGGGATTCAGACCTGTAATGTGAATGCACAAAAGTCAGGCAAATGCATGTTATATGATTTGTTTTTACTGAGATATTTGTCTATATGTGTCAATGATTTTATTCTTTTATTATTATACATTTTATCTATTTATAGTTTCATCTATTCTTTGGGAGTGTCGAAAAAAACGTTAAATATTGTTATCACTTTTTATGCAAATACTGACACTGGAGACTCCTTCCATATTGTCTTCTTATGGATAGCCTGACCATAGCAATTTTGATAAACATGTTTTTTCTTTCTTAAAAAAAAAAACAACCTTTATCATTATTAAGATTAAACTATGTAGACTGTCTGCCTAGCAAAACTGAGGTTACTACAGAAACAGGAATAAACTATAATGCTAATATTAATGTAAACCTGCGTAATGTGATCAACAGCTTGGTGCATTAACATGCCATTAGTTTACAGGTTACAAGGAAAAATACTTACTGTACTCTCCTCAAGGCTTCTGTCTGAGGATAGAACGGCTGAGCGGCAGCTGAGGACTCTACGTAGAGTTTTCCGGAGCTTACAGCATTACCCTTCATGTTACAAGCTAATGCTGTGTAGACTCCCTCATCTTCTGGCAGCACCACAGGAAGACGCAGGGTGGCTCTACCATCCTGAAGAACCTCCATCTGATAACGGCCTCCATGCAGGATGCGTTTTCCATCTTTGTACCATGCAATCTATAAGAGGGAATTGTGAATGTTGTTGGTTAGGGTATGCATAGGGTCTTTAAGGTGAGGTTAAGTATTATTATTATTATTATTATTATTATTATTATACAGTACCTTTGGCATGGGATTTCCTTCCATTTTGCAGTGGAATGTCACACCCATTCCCTCCAGGATTCTGTAGCTTTTCACAGGTGTGCTGAAAGAGGATCCTACTGCCTCATGCTCAGCCGCACTCAACAGCATTTCTTCTCCATCCTCAATCACCAGTTCGCGGTATGTAATCCTCAGGATCCTGATCTCAATTTCTTGAATGATTTTCTGCTCAATAGCAGATATTTGGAATTCCTGACAGTAAAACAGACTAATTAATTTTTTTGTCGGTGCCCTCAGACACATCCACGAATCACTGTTATGTACAAAGCATCTTTACCCTTTCTGATATGAATGTCATCATCTGTGCTTGTTGAGCCATCCTTCTCTGCATCTCGTATTCACTTATGGCCACAGGGGGCAAGTCTGCCACCTTGGGCTCCTGAACGACTGTAGTGGTCACTTCTGTTTTGTAGGTCACTTCCAGCGTTTTTATATAAGCCTCATATTCCTCTGTAAAACGAAATATTAACGTGAGAAATGATTCATCTGTTTTAAAGGTTTTTAGATTATTTATTAACACAGGTGAATGATTGAATTCGGATTGGTCAATAACAGCAAGGCTCAGACCAGGCTATTTATGGCTGCTATAAGTGGTAACAGGAATAGATTCATGGACATTGCACAATATGAAACTATAACTGTAAATCACTGGCAAAATGTAGTTGTAGAAGATGCATTGTTATTGTAAAGTAGTTGATGCAATACACCACTCTATCACTCTATTGATCATTTTCTATAACAGCACTCTTCACTCCTCTACTGTGTCTTATTTTTGTCTAACATAATCATGTTTTGTTAAATACTGACCTTCTTCGAGAAGTCTTGTAGAGGCAGATACCTCTCCATGCTGATTCTTGGCAGAGATAGTATACTCTCCAGCATCATCAGCAAACGTCATGGAGATCTCCAATTTGCATTCTCCTGTCTCCTTATGGTAACTTATGCGATATCTAGAGATTAGGAAGATATTGATCAGTTTGCATCTGATCATCTCTATATATTATTTTTTGTATGTTTTAGCTGTTGTGACCTGCAAATACCTGTATCCTGAAGTGAGCAGGACACCATTCTTCTTCCAGTAGATGTGAGGTCTGGGGCTGCCTCCAATCTGGCAAGCGAACACAACACTGCCACCTTCCACAAGTTTCTGTGAATCTGGCTTTCTCACAAAGAATGGAGCTGCAGCTGCTCCAGCTTCCACGGTCTCTCTGACTTCGGCCACTTCTTTAATCTCAGTAACAACCCTAAAACAATTGCCATTATCAGTTTTAAATGTTTACGAAGTGCTCGTGTCAGTCATTATATGGAGCCTATAAGGTTTTTATTACTTACTGTTTCTCCATAGTAATCTCTGCTCTGGTCTCGATCTCCTCAGACACTGTAATCATAGCAAATTGTTTACTTCAACAAGATACACTTTAATTTGGATCCTAGAGTCTAACTAGATTACAGTGATGAAGCAAATAACAAAACATCCTAAAGTTACATAAAAAAAATTGTGATGGAGACCTTTAACAAGCAGGTAGCAGGAGGTGCTGATCGTTCCAGCCTCGTTTGTTGCAGTGCAAGTAAAGCGTCCGCTATCCTCAGCAAAGGCCTCACGGATCATTAAACGAGCATATCCATGCTCATATGAGATCTGGAAGTCAATGGAGCTCTCGATTCTGTAGTCCTCTCGGAACCATATAATGCTTGGTGTGGGGTGGCCTGAAATCTGGCACTCCAGAGTCACAGACTCTCCCTCAGTGACAGTCATGTTCTTCAAGCCCTGAATAAAAGAACACAGAGAACATCTGCTTAACATCTGCTTATATCCATAGATATACTTTAAAAACATGTTTTTACTCCAGGAGGAAAGATATAAGGCCTGTTTTATCCTGTTTTTGATTTGAACTAGTCAGGACAGTAGGAGAAAAGAGCAGTGAGGTAAATGGAAAAGAAATACAGGCTAATGGTAATGGGCCAACCTATATGAATGACTAAGGTAGTGGATCACTTTAATGTATAATTTTACCAATTCTACTGCACGTCTTAATCCAGAGCATCTTACATTTATCTTATTTATACAATGGAGCAGCTAAGTGTTAAGGACCTGGCTCAAGGGCCCAGCAGTTGTAGCAGGACTTGCACTCATGGCCTTACATCTACATTCATGGCATTTGGCAGATGCTCTTAACAAGAGCGACTTACAAGGTTACTGGTATTACAGGAAGGCCAACGTAGTGTTAGGAAAATTGCCTAATGATCCTTATTGGTGTAGCACAGACTGGTTGCCCAGACCATGAATCAAACCCAGGTTTTTGTTTTTTTTTACATAGGAGCCAATGACGTTACCACTGTACGACACCAACCAAATCACTTTCAGCCCTTAAGTCCAACATCTTAACCATTGAACTGTTACTCACTGTCCCTACATTGTCTCTACAACTAACAATCAGTTTTTACTTGAACTTTGGAAATGATTAGTCAACTATTTGTCTTGACTAGTGAGTTGATTGCTAATATGAATTGTCTGCAACCCCTAGTGCTTGGTGAATAGTTTTTTTTCATATTATATATTTTTCTACTGCTTTTAATTGCTCTAACCAAAAGCCAATCAAGCCAGCACACAATGCACTTGCACTAATACTTACAGCAACAACAGATGGAGGAATACTTGGCTCTTTGGCAGCTGATGGAACTGCAGCTGTTTCAAGAACCTGGGTGACACAAAACACGATTTTGAATATTTTGCAGGGAAAATCATGTTAGCACCTGAGTTAACAGCTGGACAATGGGTTAAAAGGTAAAAAAAATAAAATGGTGGAGGGAAGAAAATGAAAGGAAAGGTGCATAAAATCTTCAGAACTGTATTTAGAAGAGGGCAGGAGGATGAAGCAGGTAGAGGTGTACAGTAATCCAAAGTTAAGAAAGTGAACTCTAAAGTGAAGTGAAATGTGACCAAAACCGTGAGCAAAACAAGTCGTGAGATTAATGACAAACGTTAGCTCATCTGGCAAGCATCAACCCGATTTACAAACCTGTGTCTCCCATTCCTCTGTATACGAAGCACCTATCTGTCTCTGTAACTCTGTCTCTGTGTCGAAATGCAACTGATATTTCTCAGTAGCATCTCTAAATGGAGGAGGAGTAGGTTCTGGAGTCACTCTCGTCTCCACAACTTTATACGTAGGAGGCTTGACAGGCTTGATGATCTTTTGAGCGGTATGAGAAGAAGACAACTCTTTCTGCAGTGTGGCAATAGCAGAGCCAGCTATTGAGACCTGACCAACCCAAGGAGAGCAGCATGAATCAAATATGGCATAATTCAAAACAACATGGGTTACTGTTTCTTTGATTAGCCACTTCAAATGGGAATCATGAACAAAAGGGGTGATTCCTTAGGGATTACGGGGTGGAATGGATTATGGGGAAAACAAATTTTGAGAGACATTAGAAATAAAAGTCATAACTCCAAATGATAATGATGTGGTTAATTCTTATGATTTAATCATTTTCTCTGGGGTTATTTTGGGATGATGGATTATTTTCATATTTAACAGGTATCGAACAAGTATATGGCTTAGTATTAGCTTTTACAATGTCAATGAGTTAGGTTTTACTTTTGTATTATAGTCATCAGCACTACTTTCTCAGAGTTGCAAGTCAGGCAAGCAGGATAAAACTGAAAATTTATTCATTAAAGTTTCTCATTTTTATTTCTTAGTATAAAGAAAAATGTCTGATTGAAGAGAATAAATGTCTATTATTTGTTTATAAGATTATTCTCTGCTTGCCTGATATTTCTCCCGCTTACCTCATAACTATGATCAGGTTTAGGAACAGTAACTTTTGAAACTGTGAAATGAGGAACTGGGGATGGGGCAAGGCCAGAATCCACCTGGGCCTTAACCTCAGTAGTTCTTTGGATCTAATGTAAATCAACAGAAATCAGGCTGATGAATTGAAAACACACCTTTCATTGAATAAAAGTAGCCTGTCACAGAAGATTCCTAACCTGACTGACATGAACGCTCTGCTCAGTTGAAGGACTCGGTATATGAGTGGGAATTTGCAACACATCCATTTTACTCGCAGCCTCTTGCTTAGCACTTAGCATGGTCTGCTGCTTTATCTCCATTTCCTCTTCAGCCAAAGAACTCTCAACATGCACAGGTTTTCGTACACGTGCATGATCCACCGCAGCAAGCACGGTTGCTACAGCTCCGGCCCTTTTCTCATCACCCTGGTGATCGGTTGTTATCTAATGTGTAGACAGAAATTGTGTTGTTTCGTCAATAATGCCTTCAGATCCATACATTGTGGGTAACATACGGTATGAAAGAAAGTGATATATAATAAAAGATTCTCCTCTTTAGGATTTAAGTGTGCAGTGATGTTAGTAAGTTGGCTGGACAACAATGAGTCACAGAGTAATAAAAAATTAAAACATACACTGTAAAAAAAAATAAAAAAATATCTTGGCTTAAATTTAAGACTGTTTTACCTATAACACCCCCAAGACACATTTTAATAAACTTATTTTTGTCTTGCAATTTCAAGACAACTGTCATTTGTAACACAGAGGGTAAAAAATGTAAATTGCCATATTCAAAATTGGCAAGTAAAGTTCAAAAGTTACATCACTGTTATGCTGGAATATTTATTTATTTATTTATTTGCTTTTCTAAACGTCTCACTAAGATTATGCAAATAGCTTGCATGTACTGCATTCTGTCACAGATTTTTAATGTAGAAGCATCTGAAATGCGGTTTATAATGGTGTCTAGACTTGCAGCAAAAAAATCAAATCAAATTTTCCCTTTTTGCTTTAAGATGCACTATGATGTAACATAAAAGCAATGGACTATTTAAAAATGAATTCTTTAAAAAAACATTCATGGAAAATGACTCCCTTAATGCACATTCTGGATTTTCCAGATGATTCTTCTTCAAGATGATTTAATGAGCAGTGATTTTACTTATATTAAAATGCAAGTATACTGTATATGATGTATTTGAAGAGATGAAACAACTGTGGTGTTAGTTGAAATGGTGGACTTCAACTTTTCATACAAGGTGCTCTCAGTACAACCAGGTGAAAGTGGTCCAAACACAAGGATGATGACTTGAATTGAAGTACCTGCTCCTGAGAGGCAAATGTGTAATGGCTAGAGGTTGTTCCCATAGTTGTGTGTTCTTGGAGAGAACCAGTGGCCTCTCTCTCACTAGCCTGCTCAAGAAGTGTCATGGATGAAATATGCTTGATCTGTTCGGCCAACAAGGAAAATAACAAATCGTCTTAGTTTCATCAAGGATGATGGGACCGACGCTTTGCAGTTAGTATCAAGGGTGGATGTTTGTTATATAGCTTAAATAGTTATACTATTTATACTATAATAAAATCAAATTGAAGTATATATTCTAAAATTAGTCTTCTAGGGTTTGTGTGATTCCAGAGATGTCAGGAACAAAATGTAAAGACAGTAAAAAGAAAATGAATTTCTCAGTGGAGGGACAAGAAAAGGGTAATGAAGGAAAAAGTACATAACAGCTTGAAAAGACAAGATGAAATTTGAGATTATGGAAGTCAATGGAGGCACCAGGATGAAGTGGAATTAAAGGGTTGAATGAGTGACCACATCACTGAATGACCAAACTACCTGCTGGGTCGGAGGTGAAGGAGGAACAGTAGCAGTAGTGATCTCTACACTCTGAGGCTCTGCTGAGCCAGATAAAGGTTTGCGACTACGAGCCTGGTCCACTGCTGCCACCACAGTGGCAACAGCAACGGATCTGTCATCCGTGCTTTGCTGTTCCTTTCACACATGCAGGCACAATTAGGATGCAAAACAAAACATGTATTCATTCATGTTTTCTTCAGCATTGCAGGTAGACACATAGTAATGCATCATTTCAGTCTAAAGACACAGGAACCTTTCTTTCTGGCAACGTTTTATACCTGGTCAATACTGAACAGCGTGGCAGGACCACATCCTCTCCTGTACATGCATGTAAAACCAAACTTAAAGGAAGCAAGGTCCTGCTTACCTCTTTGACGGCGACACCGCTGACTTTTTCCTGCATAGCAACGGAGCTTTCCCAGCGCTTCTCAACACGGACCTGAGTAGTGGTTTGAACCTGTGCAGCTCTGGCTGCCATGCTGGCTACATAGCTGGACTCAGACACATAGCCTGCTTGTTTCCAGGGAGGCAGGACCTCTGTGATCTGTGTAACCTGTTTGCGGGACATCACTGGGGACTTGACAGGTCTGATGGGTGATACAGACAGTCTTGTGGAGGGGGAAACAGTTCTGGAAAAAGAGGAGGAATTTTGAAGAGTTAGACTAAACAAATATTTCCTTATAATTGATGCCTATATATTTGTGTCATTATTGTATCCTAAAACGTAAACCTAAAGTAAAGATCCACCCTGAATGATCTGTATTGTAAAGTTCATACATGTGGTCTTCCTCAGAGGTGGGTAGTAACGTGCATTTACTTATAACTTATAGAGTAGTTTTAATGCAGCATACTTTTAAAGTATGCTGCATTAAGTAAAAATACTCCTACTTGAGTACAATTTTTGAGTACTCTGTCACCTCTGGTCTACATTGACATCCAAGATTAAGTTTGAAATGTGTAAAGACTATCAGAGAAAACACAGATTCCCAGCATCCTTGGTGGTCAGGCAAGACGGTCTTGCCCTGTCCAAGTACTTTGTTTTCCACTCGTTCTCAGTCCCTAGAATTCAAGTTGTCTGTTTTTTTGTTCCAGCTGTGCTTGCGTGTGTTTATTTCAGCCCTGCCTGTTGTCCTGTTTTTCTCTGCACTCTACACTTTACAGAATCACTGATTAGACTTGTTTTTCATTTATGCTTCTTTTATTGGCTTCTTTTATTTTAACTTTGGTTAACAGTCTCTAAATTACCCACAATTTCATCTGTAGTGTTGTCAGTAGGAATCAGCTCTCACTTCATCTCTACTTGCAATGCAATGCAGCAGCAGTGTGTAGCTCTCAGACCTCCACATCTGTATACTCTGCTCAAACAAAGACTCCGAAGCTTCAGCTTTAATGATAACCATCAATGCTATCATGCTTGTCATCTGACAAATCGCTAATGAGCTGCGCTGTCATATAGCTGCATTGAATTCTTGAATTTTAGTCCTTTTTTTGTTGTGAATCCTTTATTTATACAAACCAGCCTATATTTGAGGTTTTTCTTTTATTAGCCATAACTGACACTGTACCTGTTGCTGCACAGATACATACATATATGTCAAAAGTTGCACATGACACATGACCACCTTCCCTTTGGAAAAACTTGCCCTTGATCCAATCTGGCGGCTTGGTGGCCGTGTTCTGGATATAGCCTAAAAGATAAAGATTCCTGGCACGTCATGGTCAAGGACTACTGGAACACTGTCCATGAGGTAGATGGGACACTAGTCCATCACAGAACAATCAGCATGTTCTTTAGAGGAAAATAGAGAACCCGGAGAAACTGCTGTGCCATCATGCCCCAGGTAAATAAATCAACGTATCAATGCGGACAATTCAAGAAGTCGTTACCTGACAGGAGTCGGTGTGGGTGCCTTCACATGCCTCACGGGAGAAGGTGACTGTTGACGAGTAGCTGAAACTTTAGTCAAAAGAGATGGAGGAGACTTAGAGGTTGGTTTGGGTGGCACATGTGGTGGGGTCTTGTGGGCCATTTGTTGAACCATAACACCTCCTTCCATCTGCATCTGCATGGATGCGGCTCCAAAGCGAGCCTCCATTCTCTGTTAATCAAACAAAAGCCGTTAGCAGGACAGCACAGTGTATTGACATTGAACTCATCTGTGAATAAGAAATACTGATTACCTTTTCCACTCTAGTTTGGCGAGCCTGAGAAATCTGAGAGCTTGAAATGACTGTCTTAATTTTCTTAGCAGGCACAGCTTCCTCTTCACCTGCATAACAGTTGGTGAGGTTAGTCATGCAAAGTTTGGTACTCACCCAGATATAATAAACAAAATCTGAAGATTAAGGCTTTTAATACTTGCTTCCACACTTAGAATTCGCATGACATAATTAATACAATCCACAGTTACACTGTAAGAATTCACCTTGAACCAGTAGTTCTGCAGTTGAAGTAGCACGTCCACTGCTGTTAGAAGCGCTAACTGAGTACGTGCCAGAGTCTTCAGGAAAAGCCTCGGCAATCAACAAACTGTAAAGGTCTCCATCTTGAACAATCTGAAAGTCGGCTGAGCTCTGAATCTCAGCTCCCTCTCTGTAAAACTTCACCACAGGTGTAGGGATTCCAGTTACACGGACATCCAGTCTCACTTTGCTTCCTTGTCTCACAGTCATGCTTTGTAGTCTCTGAATAAAGTTGGGTGGCGCAGTTTCCGCTGAAAGACAATTTATACAGAGTTACCAAACCTGACCATGTTATGCATACAGTATATAAAGGAGCTTATTTTATTTAAATCGCACATAGATTTTGAAGAAAATATAACTTTAGCTAATATATATAGTGAACTATTTGCCTCCTGTGCTTGCACACAGAGGATTCTGACCCCGACATTTAACCCATCTGTGCGTTAAAACACACACACACCAGTGAACACTAGAGGGCAGTATACACACTTGTACTGAGTGGGGGGCAGCCCCAAACCATGGCTCCTGGGGAGCAGTTGGGGGGTTTGGTACCTTGCTCATGTATTAACCCTATTAACCAAATATTAACCACTGGTAAAGTTTCATGCAATAAGTGCATGTTTTTAAATAAAAGTGATTTTGATGTTACTAAAACTGAAATCTGTGAGGGCAAGTTTCCTTGGTCACAAAATTTAACATGTATAATGTATAAATAAAAGGGAGATTTTCTGTCCTCATATAATAATACACATAAAAATACCCACATAGTATTACTACAAAAAGTGTACTCAATATTACAAACCTAATACTGGTATTTAACCTTAGAAAATAATTCGTAGCTTTATCTTTCATGATCAAGGGTAATAAGCATTAGCACTTCTAACTAGCACTAGCGTTTAGCATCAGCTATCCTTGAAATTGCTGTTAAAACTGGGCACTTAATTTTAAAACGAAATAACAATAACTCTTTGCAACTGAAGCTAGCCAGTCGCTAGCAGTTAAGTCCTGCATAGCACTACTAACCCCACTAACCCTAACCCTTAGAAAAAGAAGAGACATAGCTTCATCTTAGGTTTTATCTACCATTAGCTCTTAGCAAACAAACTAAAACAATCTAAAGACAATTGAAACACAGTCCTAACACAATCTGAACATAATTTAAATACACTCTTACCACAATCTAGACACGCTTCAAACATAATCTAAACACACGTAACATATTTAAACACAATATAAGAAGAATTCAAACTCAATCTATATACAGTTTAAACGCAATCCAAACACAATTCAAATGCTATCTATAAGCTATAAGCTGAACAAAATTCACAATTTAAAGACAATTTAAACACAATCTAACACACCATTCAACCACAATCTAAACACAATTAAAGCAGAATTTAAAGACAATCCAAACATCCAAACACAAACTAAACACAATTAAACAAACTTAATCTAATCACAACCTGAACATAATCCAAAGGAACACAAAGACAAATCTAAATCAATTTAAGCACAATAAAAACACAAGATAAACATAACTGTAGTCATTTTTACCACTGTAACAAAATAATCAGTGAATGTGCACGCTGATACAATAATAACATGAAAAATGAACAGAAGGCAAAATTTAACAAATCATCTAACTGTGGATAAATATATAGTATATTGATGGACAGGGCAGAGTCTCCTCAAACATCAAACTAGATATGCTCCAATTTTCAACCATGACATAAATCTTCACATCACATGCTCCATCTCAGAGCTTACTTACACTGCACTATAAATAACTTCATTCCCTCGGACATGATACAGATTCTTAATAGAATATCTAATGTTGGTTTGGCAAAGACCTCCATTTAATAAAACCACAACCTGTACACTTAATCCTGATTTATTATATTTCTGCAATTCTGGATTTTTAAACTTGACTTAACCCTATACTATTACAACACATAAATGCTAACATGTTTTAGATTATTCACCAAACCTATGTGAAAAAAGGCATACTTGACCATGAGGTTTGAAAATGTTCTCGGTAACTGACCACATACAGTCTTTTTAATATGCACAATTTATATGAAAAGCCCATTAAAAAGTATATAAAACAGTGTTGAGTGCACAGATTGAATTGCTTTTAAGATCAGTGAGTAAACACAGTAGCTGCATGTCAAACTGTAAACGTTACATATTTTTACATGTCAATGATGTGTTCACATCGGGAAATTCAGTGAGCCATAGTTCACTTTTAATACCTGAATGTGTATAACATTGGATACTTTCAAATTAAATTCAATATGTGTACAGAAAACATCAAGGATAACATGAGTATTTTCTCGATTTTCTCCCTAATTTGGTCATGGCCAATTCTCACCCATCAGGCACCACTCCCATATAATAAAACAGCTACCAACTAGGGAGGGCAAAGGCCGTCATGTACTTCCTCCAAGTCACGTGATGCCAGCCGACCACAACGTGTAACATACTCAAAGGAAAGTGCTCCACCCACTTCTGTATGCATGAGCTCAGACACCCATGACTGGTTACTGTTGCTGTAATTGATAAAAAGGTATGCCACCCCTCCATTCCTGGGGCCAATTCAGTCATCTGATCAGGAACTGGTAATCACCACATCATGACTTCATTTTGCCATTTGGGAGCAGCAACACTTTTTGTGACTGTATCAACAGATTTTTGTATCCTATGCTTTTTGATAAGTGGACAATTTTGCACTTGCAGTCTGCTCTAAGTACAGGCTAGAGGTGGAGTTATGGGGCGGAGCCATCAAGCGATGCTGTGGTTAGCATCTAAGTAGCATCTTTTGAGAATTTTACTATGTCAATCAAATTTGTTAAAGGTTGTTTTGGCACAGTGGCCCAATCACATGACCTACCATGGAGCATTTGTGTGACACAGCTATTTATTTTTTTAATGGTACCCCAACATTATAGATGTTGCCCTACCTGTAACCAGGAGTTCAGCAGTGCTAGTGGCTTGTCCAGCGCCATTGGTGGCTCTCACGGAAAATCTTCCGCTGTGTGCGGCTGTCACGGCGGGGATCTTCAGAACAGCGCGGCCTTCGCTGAACGAGATCTGAGCGCCGGGCAGAGCGGCAGCAGAAAGAACCTGGCCATCACGAAACCAGCTCACCTCAGGAACTGGATTACCTGATCCAATAATAAAAGGCACGTATTAGCAAGAACTATTTGAAAAAAAAAAAAACTTAATAACTTAATATAAAATTTAAGCAAACCACTCATATCACACACATTTTTAGGACTACTTATAATAAATTGTATTAATTATAATAAGTTATAATTATAGTAATTATAATGTTTCTGTAAATTAGATCATTTTCTTTGTAATACAGAAAATTAATAATGTGTAATAATAATCTATTACTTATGTTTTCGAGTGCTTAAATTTGGTCACTGAATTACCTTAATAATTATATAATAATTAATTAAAACCTTATAAATAATATTAAAGTCACAATTTGCATTTTCATCGTGCTAATATCATCACAAACAAGTAATCAAAAGGCCTCCTTACCACTAACTTGAGCTTCGAACGTTGCGGCACTACCCTCAAGTGCCACAACGCTCTGAAGCGGCTGTGTAAACGTTGGCGCCTGTGTTGTCATGATGGTGGGCACCCTGAGAGAAAGACAAATGCCAAACCACTGATTACTGCTTATTCACACTTAAGAGTCAACAAAGTGCAATTATTTAGGAATGCGGAGTTACGGGCTGGGTATTTTTAGATGTAGTTAAACTGAATCATTATTGCAGTGACTCCTCAGTAGCTGGCTGAACAGAAGCCTGACACTTGAGAGATCAGTGGCTCCATGGGGTCTGGGTGTTAGGCCAAACCTTCGCACCTAGCATCGACTGACAGCTCACAGACATGACAGTAACAACTGGTGCCTTTGGTTTTCAGGCACCTCATTTACAATGACTTTTCACTTCCGTCACCTTCCTCCAACACCTCACATACACATATGCAAATTGAACGGTTTAGCACTTGTGTTTATTTTAGCTACTTGTTAGTCATATAATGGAGCACCAGTGTAAATGACACTGAATAGCTCAATCATGGTGACGAATTTCAGAACTTTAATATCAGCATCAGATTTATTGGCCAAGTATGACAAACACAAGGGATTTGATTTCATTGCTGGTCTCTTAATAGAATAAAGATAATATGCAGAAAATATACATATAATTTAGAGGAAATACACAATATATTAAAAAAGCACATAAATACACATTTACATAATTGTTGAAGTTTTTATACTAATTATATATTGTCCAGAATATTGAATTAAATGTTTTTTTTCATCATCAGACAAACAAAAACAATGTAAATGGTCACAGTATTCACTCTTTAAAAAAACAACAACACCTTTTTAATAAGTATAGGAGGTTTTGAAACCAGTACTTTTTAAAATGGCCAGGCAGCTGCACATGACCTTTACCTAAAATAGCTTGTGTGCCTGTGCCAATAAAGTTGATGCTCAGATAAAGCAGCTCTGGATAGTAAGTAGATACATGTTCAATTTCAAAATCTAATTTAGCTAAACGATTTGTTTATTATTTTTGTTTAGTTTAATCCATTAAAATCACACAGCACTATTTATTGCCTAAGTACTTTAAGGTGTAATTTTTTTTAAGAGTATTTACTGTATGAACATAGCATCCATGACGGAAATAGTAGTTTTAAAAAGGGAAATACATTTAAAACCAATAACTGCTTCTAAATTTCCTATTAATAGCCAATCAAATCAAGCACAAAGTCATTATTTCCAATTGTTTCAACACCTATCTGTCCAATCTAAATTCTTAAAGCATGTACAGTAACACAATCACTTGTCTTCATTGCCATCTAACTTCAGAGGTGACAGTTTGGGGGGGAAAAAGTCAAAACTTCCCAAGAAATTAAAGCCCCAGTGTCACAAATGGCTGGGTCTAAAAATAATCAGTCCCTTTTGCTTGATTGACAGTCACCATGTGGCACATAGCTGGAGGTGCAACTGATAGCCCTGCTGTTGATTCCCTTAAAAAGACATCACGGCCGAGCCGGGACACCACTCTAATGCTATCACAGGCTATTCTTGGCTTTTCTCAAATCATCGCACCATAAAATAACCTTGACAGGATGAAAAGTTTCAATCTAAAATCAATTATTGTGTAAAACAACATTGGCTTTTTCGTCAATATCCCAACTCTCAGCAGGGAGACTGATGTGTGTACAGCATGTCTCAGCCAGGGTCTCTTCAAATTGTTATTTTCATTGTTGAAAAATTGTGACATCTCTAAACATCAAAATGCAAAGCACACATTTTTTGAACGAGTTTCCAGGATGAAGGTACAAGTGCATTAATCTTACTTACTTGTATCCACAAGAGTGCCTTGAACTGTGGGGACGGAGCCCAAAGGGGTTTTAGTCTTCCGAAACAAACTCCTTATCCAGAAATGTTTTCCAAAATCCAGTGTGAGAACGGTTGAGCCTCGAGAATATTCCCAAAAAAACAAAACTACACAGGTTGGTATCCGTGTAGTTTTGCTTTTCCCCAAGCAATCCCTACACCCGAGGCAAGGCTGGGAATGCTCCAACTGCTCAGAAGTGCTAATACGCTACTTTTACTTTATATACCTCGAGACCTGACAGCATCATCACCTTATCTCCACAGCCCATTGGACAGCTGGGGCATCATGGGAAGTGGAGGCCATTTTATGCAAACTTACACCTGTCACTCACTTAACACTGGGCAGGCTGTAATACAGGATGTCCACCAACCCCCTCTCAAAACACTCGCACACACTTTTTATCTCTCTCGGACTCACACACCCAACCCCACACACAGTCATGCAGTATATATGTGTCTCGTGTTTACAAAATGAACAGTCAGACTTTTAAAAGTTAAACATACATTGGCTGAGATGACGAAAAAAATACAATAAAAAAGAGAGACGACGCAAGAAAAGAAAGTCAAACAGAGACTGTCTCTGTCAATCAGGGTCAAGGGTTCCCTTCTCTGCTTACACAAACTGTTAGTAGGGGACAAATGCCACACACACACACCAAAATTCATCTGTTTTACTCAGTTTTCCCAGAAGCACCTCATCTTTACAAACATGAAATGATCTTAAAACCCACCAAACCATATTAAGAGCAGCTAATATGGCTGTATAGAGACAGACAGGTCTTCAGATAGCTAAAATAGAGACAGTAAAGCAAGTTAAAGATAGCCAGTGACCCCCCGAGAAAGAATTTCTGACTAACACGTGGTATACTTAACATTGTAAAACACTGATTTATTAAAATGTAGTGTATATGTGCAACATTAAAACTATGACAGAAAGTATGGAAAACAGCGATCTTTAAAATAAATCTGAAAAAAAAATAATTTGCATTGTTTTTTAAATACTAAATCAATGTCCTGCATACACACACTACTGTTAAATTTATTATTTTGTTATGATTAAGCTGGACCTCATACAGCTTCGGAGGTGAAATCCACGCCTGACCCTTCATTCCTGATTTCCCGGCTCTGATATTCTATCTCCACACTCAATCTGAACTCCAGCTGATGTGGTGTTTGGTGACCGAAGGCAGCACCGCGGGATCTGCACCACCTGGCTCACGTTTAGGCTTTGTGACGGGTCTCGGTGTCTGAAAGATGCAGATCACAACAGGTTTATTTAATATGTCCTGTTATAAAATTACACTGAACCAATCCGAAATTATATTATTATATTATATTATATTATATTATATTATTAGTGAAATTACTTAGCAAGTCGGTTTATTTTTAAACTTAAAATGTTTTTGAAAAATAAGTTTAATAGTCTTAAATTTAGTTAGATGTAATTTTACAATAGGAAATATCAAATGAATAAATAAATACAATAGACTAAATAAATTAAATAATAAACAAAATAATTTAAAATAGATACATTTTTTGATAAATACAAAAATAAATAAATACATTTGAAAATAAATTAACAGATAGATAGATAGATAGATTCAGAATGTTGATATCAAACTGATGAAGGCAACATGTAGCCATTAAAGAAAAAATGTAACAAATTGTTAACATGGATCCATTACAAAAGTGTCGACTATGCTATTAGTCAATGAGGCAGTTCTCACATACTGCAGTCATCTGGAAAACAAACCTCCCAGATGATATGTGAATATAAACCTGCTTCATGACGTCTTAATATTATTTCTGTTCACATTGCCTTTCATAATCCAAAAGCAATCACAACAAACATTTAATACTTTAGCAAACACTTCTCATCTCTTTTACTTAGTATTTCTAATAAATTAATTTAATAATTAATATTTACCTGGAGCTGGAGCTTCCCCTCCATCTCAGGAATTCCCCTGAATAAAATAAGACATCAGTCTACATTCACACACACTCATTCACACCTAGTGGTGTATTATTATTGATAATCCTCACTATATTCCTTGTACAAAACTCTGAATTACCTTGTGTATGAAAGTGAAAGTGAACTATTTGCCTCCAGTGCTTGTACACTGAGGAATTTGACCTCCTTATTTTACCCATCCATGCAGTGAAACACACTTTGAACACTAGGGGGCAGACCACAGCACCCAGGGGAGCAGTTGGGGGAGTTAGATGCCTTGCTCAAGGGCACCTCAGTCATGTCTTGCCCTGTGCAGGGATCGAACCTGGGACCTTCCAGTCACAAGACTGGTTCCCTATTTATTTATTTATTTATTTTGAAGTTATGAAGGTGAGAAGGAGAAGGCTTTATATGTCACACATACATTACAGCACATTTCATCACATACCGTTAGGAGATTAGGGTCAGAGCGCAGGGTTCAGAGACCAGGATTCAAGAATTGAAAGCCAGAATACTATTAGAAATGAGCAGAAATTAGTATCAACTTTCCTAAACAATAGACAACCTGAAGAGAGAACAAGACAATAAATACAATTCACAAACGCAGCAATCACTGTGGACAAGGCGAAAAGAGAACAAGACCAATACAATTTACAAACACAATAGTGTATAGAATTAAATGCTGGCAGAACAGATGAGTCTTTAGCCAGAGCAAGTTCATTCCACCACCTTGGTGCCAGGACAGAGAAGAGTCTGGATGTTTGCCTCCCATGCGTCTTAGATGATGGCCGTTCAAGTCAGGCTGTATTTGAAGCACAAAGGGCTCTAGGCCTTAACACACCTGGCCTTAACCATTGCCATCAGGTCGGAAAGAGCCAGACAGTTTTTGTTTCTGTAGGCCAGCATCAGGGTTTTACATCTGATACGAGCTGCTACAGGAAGCCAGTGAAGGGTTCGCAGCAAGGGTGTATCATGGCCCAAGTTGGGTGTTTTCCATTATGATGACCCACTGTCTGCTCTTGTGAATGGTTCTACATGTTAATGTCCAGGGGAAGCCTTGTTGTAATCCACACTTTAATTTGTACATATGAAACGCAGTGCTGTGATCATGAAGACTGTTCTGAGCTCACCCCAAGACTCAGAAAAGACATCCTGTCAAGGCAATTGCTGTATTGTTTGTCTTCACTCCTCTGCACCTGTATACTGTAATGGTTTACAATCTTTCCATCCAATAGAGGAGGGTATGTTCACTCTTGAGTTTGGTTTCCCTCATGGTTTCTTCCTTACGTTATTTCATGGAGTGTTTATCTCACCAGTGGTATCTCATTACAGGTCTAAACCTACATCATATCCTGTCATGAAAAAAATCAATTAGACAGGATCATTTTAAATAAATGTTATTTATTAACAGGATAAATGAATCTCGAGCCCAGCTTTCTTCACTCTGACTGTATCATGATAGTGTTGAAATGCCATTTGGCCTCTTCATTTGGTTTTACAATCAGCAACCCCCAACATTCACAACACTTAACACAGCATGGGCAACGATTTACACCCCCAACACCCAGCCTCTAGTGTATAAGCCCTTCCACTCATTTGTGTGAGATTTTAACCTTCTGGCAGGGTCATTCCATGTTACTCAGAGGCTCTAAAAGATAACAGTGATGACATTTTACAGGATGCTCCTAAACCAATGGATTAGATGGATTGTTTCTATACGACACAGCAACAGATCTTGGGATTAAAAAGCATCTCATAGACACATGAGCATATATGTTAATTAGGCATAACATTAACACCACCTGCCCTAACAGGTCTAATCTGTCGAGGCATGGACTCGACCTAATGTCATTTTTTGCACCATTACCAGCAGTTTTGTGGATCTTCTGCAGGATCAGCCTAGACAGTCAAGGCTTCACATCCAATGCATACGAGTTGGCCATAGACCCTGTTGCCAGTTCACCAGTTGTCCTGGCTTTGAACCACTTTGGGTAGGTATTAACCACTGCAAACCGAGAACACCCCACATGACCTGGGCCTTTGGAGATGCTCTGACTCAGTCGACTAGCTATCACAATCTTTTTCTTTTTTTTTTTTTTACAATAGTGGCATATATTGTGAGTGACTTTAACGTGCAGTGAAACACACACATACACACTAGTGAACACTAGGGGGCAGTGAGTGCAAGTGCCCAGAGAGGTGGGCAGAGCCTTTAATGCCCAGAGAGAAGTTGGGGGTTAGGTATATGGCTCAAGGGCTCATTAAGTCGGTTGCAGGGATCGAACCTGGGACCTTCTGGTCCCAAGGTGGGTTCCTTAACCCCAAGCTTATGGCTTTTCCAAATTAGTAAACAAGTAAATAGTCAGTTTTCAAAGTTGAAGTGTTGGAAGCAGGAACAATGGGAAAGTGTAAAGGTGATTTTGACAAGGTCCAAGCCCATGTACAGATATACAGTGGTTAGGAGCTAGCAAAAGTGCAAGAACAAACAAGTAAAAGAGGGACAGGTGCCCAGTGTTCACTGAGGTGTGTAAGGTGTGAAGGCTAGCCCATTTGTTCTAATCCAACATCAGATCCACAGGGGGATTTCTTGCCAGAGACTTGATGCCAGATACAACAGAACCCCTTCAAAGGTCTTGTGGAGTCCATGCCTGGACATGTCAGAGCTGTTTTGGCAGTGATGGTAGTAATGAAGGACCAACCTAACACACTAAAAGACATTTGTTATTGTATATTGAATGTAGCAGTATGTAGGTTTTTAAAACTGAGCTCTATATGTCTGTTTTTTTTTTTTGCCAGCTCATTTTTACATGATCCTTTAGAAGGTACATCTCTAAACACATGCCCAACTCTTTAAGTGAAGTGAAAGTGAACCACTCATTGACCACCATGCTTGTACACACATCTCCACATTTAACTCACCCATGCAGTGAAAAACACACACACACTTGCCTGGAGCAGTGGGAAACCCTATCCATGTGCCCAGGAAGCAGTTTAGGGTTGGGTGCTCAAGGGCACTTTAGTACCGGGAATTGAACCAGAAACATTCTGGTCACAAGGCTGATTCCTTAACCACAATGCTACTACAAGATTTAAGATTTTTCTTTTGTGTTCCTCCCAGTTCTGTCAATGTACAGGGGTGAGTCAAAAATGATCTGCACTCCATTTATACTAAAAGGAAAAAACTCAACACAAACAGAAACATCCTCAATCACAGACCAGGAAAAAAATCAAGTCAAATCAAATCAGATGAAATATTGATGTTTACAGTTTTCTGGAATTCTCACAAGTCAGTATGGGAACATTATCAGGAAAAAGGTCAACAATCAACAGAGCTGGTTAGAGTGAGATGTTCACTGAAGAGCTGAATCATAAAAGTCAAACGAAATGCATCAGAGGACTGCTATCCTAGGGTGCTGTGCTGTTGCATTAGAGTGCACATCTGCACACTGCTGTCCATACTGTCCACACATGTTGAGGTGATAAAGCATCCTCCCTATAGTCCTGATCTTGCCCCATCAGACCTGTTTGCTTCCCTGAAAGAAGCCCTAAGAGGATAAAGATTCATGTCTGATAAAGAGGTGAAGACAGAGGTGCATTCATGGCTTGCAGCTCAGCATAAAATATTTTTTTAATGACGGAAAACGAAAGCTTTTTGACAGATTAACAAACTGTAAAATGTCAAAAAAGAATGTTTTTTCTTTTCTGACAGATGACAAAAAAAAATGATAAGACATTCTACAGCCAGAGTGCGGATCATTTTTGACTCGTGTGTTTCCTGGATATGCATCACTGACTGTCATGCACTACTACAGCCTCTACATTTTTACTCATAAAATATAAAACTATTGAGATTTTGCGAGTCATTTACTTTTTCTTCCTCCATCATTATCTATAATCTAATCAAGCTCCGGCTCAGTAAACTGCTTTTATACTCATCTTTAAAGAAAGACGCAGCAGGCAGGCTGAATTTATTAGTATTACTAAGCATTCATTTTAAATAGAAGTTGAATAGTAATTGATGTGATTCATTGATTTCAGATTAGACAAATGAATAATGTAAGTAATACACTGCCAGTCCAAAGTTTTTGCACACACAGATTTTATTTATTTTTTTACCCACTATTGGAGATTAAATAAAGAAAGGTAGCCAAACAGCAAAAAAAAAAAAAAAATCTGACTTCCACATGTTGTCTAAATAGAAACTACATGAGAAAAAGAAGAGAAATTATAAGAAAATAGTTTCGGCCTATTTTATGGTTTCATGCATCATCAGATTCATTAGAAAGGCATACATGCCACTTTGGCTTTTTTACTCAAAATAAAAAGTACATATACCACCCCCCCCCCCAACTGAAACTATGTCCACTTCACACTATGTCCACCAAATGTGAGAAACTGCAGCTGCATTTCACGTTACTTTCTATTTACGTAGCCTTTGATTTGCCCTCTTAACCCGTTACAGAGTTTTCTTTAAGCACAGCATGTGGGGTTCATCTTCACTCAGGGGTCTATGATGAGGTCTTCTTCTCCCGTCCTGGCAGAGAGAGTGGAATGGCTCCTCCATACACTGAGGAAATCAGGTCACATTATTACTGACAGCTGGGCTGATGGTACAATACAGTATAGTACAGTACAGTACAGTACATAGTGAAGTGAAGCACTCACTGAACACTGTGCTTGTCCAGACCGAAATACATGACCACTGCATTTAACCCATCCATGCAGTGAAACACACACACACCTGCCCAGAATGGTGTGCAGCCCTATCCAGGGTGCCTAGGGAGCAATTAGAGGTTAGGTGCCTTGCTCAAGGGCACTTCATTGTGGTTTACAAGAATGGCTCCTTAACCACAAGCCTATAGCTACCCCTATAGAGTATATACTATATTATACCACAGTTAGTTCCGACCCTGCAATCTGATTGGCCGAGAGTGGCCATGAGTGGCGTTATTACATGATAACAGCACTCGGACCAAAACTCTCCAAATATCACTCTGCCACATACACATGTAACCCTAGCAATGACCTCAGCATTTAAAAGTCAAACACCGCAGCCATAAACCAACCAGTAACATCTGACAAAATCAACTGATAAATTTTATGAATGGATGTATTAGTGTTTATTATCTGTATAATAATTACTGGGTAGTTACAGATGTTCCTCGACTGTTACAGTCTGATGTTTCAGTAGAGGATGTTTAGATATATAACACTAGATGATTTATCAGTGGGTCATCTAATAGAATAAAACTATTTTACCTGGCGAAATGTTGATAAACAAACAGATCGTATTTTTCCATCCTCTTTATTCTAAAATCTGTCAGTAAACACCGATAACAGAACTGTTGTATAATGACAATAATACACTTGAGGTTGGTGCTGTATTGTGAGATATTGGCACTGGTCTACTGAGCTATGGAACTACGACCACAGCACAGTGCTAATATCCCATGATACAGCACAAACCCTGAGTGTATTATTACTTAAGTATATAGTATAGTTTAGATTGGATGCAAAAATGCACTGAAAAATTATAACTCCTCATTAACAAATAAAAAAAAGATTATAAGAACTGGTATATGGGGAAAAAAAATTAAAAAATAAATAAATAAA
>JAOVVF010000047.1:3202756-3213998 GCA_028565595.1 Duopalatinus emarginatus
CAGAACACAGCTCGTGTGCTCCGGAGTCCAGCGGTGGTGTTGCGTTACCCCCGCGCCATTTGACGCTCCGTGATGTCAGGCTTGCATGCAGCTGCTTGGCCATGAAAAAATCCATGCCACAAAGCTCCTGGTGGTCAGTTTTTGTGCTGATGTTAATGCCAGAGGAGATTTGAAGCACCACAGTTATTGAGTCCAGAGAGTGATGGTGACTGTAACACACCCCACTGCTCTGTTACTTTCTGTGGTCTGATACTTCGTGGCCGAGTTGCTGTGATTCCTAAACGATTCCATTTTGTAACAAAACCACTTCCCAGCTGATTTGCGGATTGTCAGGAAAGGGAAGAAATTTCACCGACTTGTTGTCACGGAGGCATCCTGTTACAGATCCACACTCGAATTTACCGAGCTCTTGAGAGCGACCCGTACTTTACAAAAGGTAGTAAAGGCAGCCTGCATGACCTCACAGGAGAGGCATCTGGAAGGCAACAACCACATTCCTCAACCACCTCAACTGTCTCTCTATCTCTCCCATTCCCTCTCATCATCCTATTTCTTCTTTTACTCACTCTCTTCTTTCTCTGACTTCTTTCACTCAAATCACTTTCATCCTCATTTCTTTTGGTTTACTGATTTCTCTTTTTCCCCTTTCCCTCACTTACTCATTCTATTCTTTCTTTCTTTCTCTGTCTCCCATTTGTTTACTGATTCACACCATTCCCTCACTCCATCCTCTCTCTTGCTCTCTCTCTCCCTCTCCTTCCTGACACTCTCTTCATCCTCTCCTCTTTCGCTCACTCCATTCTCTCTTTCTCTCTCTTCCAATACTTTTCCACCTCTGTCTTCTTGTTGGTATGTTTTCTGGTTATTTTATCATCATAAGAATGTCACCTAGCCTTGTTGTCTTTTCACCACATGCATCATTTTTTTTACCATCATCTGTTCATACTCTTATATTATCAGTCAAGAAAACACATCAAGCTATGATATCATTTTCCTGTTAAATTCTCTCACCTCCAGGGCGTGGTCATAGAAGCTGCAGGCCAGCTGCAGGAGTAAGCGCCGTTTCTCCAGGTGGCTCACTAACATCTTCCAGGCCTCGCTGAGAGACAGAGCCATGGCCTCATACACGACCTGCTCGTCCTTCTTGTCCTCCGCCGTCTTATCCGCCTCCTCCAGCAGCGCCCGCACGCCTCCTTCATTTCTCTGCCACACAGTTTCAGATTGCCGTGGTAAGGATTTCGACTCTGATTACTTTCATAACGCTGCTCGGTGTGATAAAAACACCAGCAAGTAAGCAAGATGAATAATTAGAAATATTTCCAGCTAAACAGACGAGTTGTGTGGTCTAAACGGGTCGTGTACTGCTGGTTGATTTTAATAAGAGGGTTGGTTTGCAGGATTGGATTTTGAAGCATTTCATAGTCAACATGAGAACCAACATGAGAAATGTGACAGAAAAACTGGTACAGACAAGACTACGCAAAACACATATCCTAGTACTGTCCATAATAATACAGGGTTGTTTAGCTGGTATTCCATGGGACCCCTGGTACAACTACAAATGTCTCTGACAGGTAAAAATTACATCTGGGATGCAATACAATGCTCCATGGAACACAGAAATCCTACATCTATACAACAATACAACAGAACGGAGGCACACATAGGGTTCAGCTGTCAGAGACGTTTGGAGATGTACCAAAGGTGCCATCGAATGCCAGCTTAACAAACCCTATACCATTATAGAGCCACCACCAGCCTGTGTATTTTGCATAAGTTCATCAGTAACAGTTTTGCTGGCACGTAAATTCCTGTAAAGCTGCTTTAGGACAATGTCTACACAAATCTAATTGAATTGAATGAATGTCTCACTACACTGAACACGTTTACACTCATGACATTCGGCAGGAGCTCTCGTCCAGACATTTAGAGTTACATAAGGACTGTCCTGTACCTGGAAAATAAATTGTCATGCTTGTACAGATCTGGCGAGTATAAACACGCCAACTAGACCAAGGCATCTAATCTTAGAAGTGCCACAGAAGGAACTGTTCAACCTCACGAGCAAAAAAAGCCCTGGTGGTGCCTCCATTATGCTATTGGGTTTGTTTAGCTGGACCCCTGATACAACCCCTGTTTCAATATTAAGACACAGCCTAGTTAGGAAACCTTTAACAGTTCTATTTAAACATCATTATATAATACTGGAAAGGTAACAGCGGTGTCGTGATATGGTCTGAAACTCCGGACATATCATGACATTTAGAGGTCTGGATTAAGAGTGAATTATAATGTAGTACAAAGGCCACAACTTTCTTTTAATATATGGTGAACACCCAACCACAGAAAAGTGAAAACATTGCTTAAACTGCAGTTTATTTATTTATTTATTTATTTATTTATTTATTTATTTTTAAAAAAAGGGTGAGTGAAAAATGATACACTTCATACATTATACTAAAACTTCTGTTGCCCGCAGTGTCTTATCAAATCTTTCTGTACCAGATCTCTGTCTCCTTAGTCACTGCTGTGCAGGTTTGAACGTGTTACACTGGTTCATTTGTGACTGCAGTGTGTTCAACAATCAACAGTGCTCGTTACAGTGAGCTGCTCAACTGAAGAGCTGAAGATTCTGTCGACACTCTCCAAAAACTTTATTTTGAGGTGTTAAAGCATCCTCACTATAGTCCTGATCTTGTCCATCAGACTATCACGTGTTTGGACCCCTGAAAGAAACCCTGAGAGGACGAAGATCCACGTTTGATAAAGAGGTAAAGACAGAGGTGCATCAGTAGCTCGCAGCTCGGAATACAAAATTTTATAATGATGGAATATGAAAGTTTATTGACTGATGCACAAAGTGTATTAAAAAGCAGAGAAATTATGTCCAAAAATAATGTATTTGTCTTTTCTGAAAGTTAATTCAAAGAAATTCTACATATAATCTTTTTGCATGCATGATATGCTACAGTTATGCATTTGTAATACATAACTGTAACATATGTATATGTAAGTATGTGTGTGTGTGTGCATATAAAAGGTCATATAATAATCATGTATCATAATTGGTAGCGTTCAGATGTAACCAGATTTAACAGAGAAAGTGGATAATTCTGGTTTCCCAAGACAACCGTCTCCATAATGTCACAGATTTCAGCTACACAGTAAAGATTTGATCATGTTTATAGATGACAGTAAGTCATACAGTGTACTTAAAACTTATATAAAAGACTCATCAGATCTCAAAGTTACTAAACACATCTGTAATGCCATGCAATGTGCTGTAGAACACAGAAATCCTACAGAATACAACAGAAGTGTGGACTGTTCTACAGGAAGTCTGGTGTTCACTGCCTGCAGAATATTTCCAGGAGTTTCTTGAGTCCATGCCTCATGGAGGATCAACCAAGTATTAGACTGGTGTACTAGTGTTTTCCTGTCATTTCAGTGTATTTATAAGACACAAACAGGGCAACATGAAAGTCTTGCCATGAATGATTGCTGTTACAATATTATGTTTTATCATAATATAATATATTATATTAGGTTATAGGTGACAGCAAGTTAATGTGTTATGTAGTCAGATATTAACATCAGGCAACATAATGATGCAGACACCGCACCTTCAGTTTGACCAGCAGCTCATCGTGCTCTTCCAGAAGTTTCTTGGTTTCTTCCTGATTGTTTCCGATCTCCAGGAGGTCCGGATAGGCTTCAGTCAGCTGCAGCAGCTCTCCACACTGCAATCACACACACACACACACACACACACACACACACACACACACACACACAGAAATAGACACAGAGACGACAAACCAAGGCCATGTTTACCTCCAGTTGAAACACTACACCTGCAGGGGCATGTCCTGTAAATGCCATGAGCTGTAAACACTTCCCCTTTATCATCACAATGTAACTTGCGTATTTACTCTCTCTATTTAAAGTAATTATGTATACAGAAAGCAGGAGGGGCAGATCTAGGCTGTGGCATGGATCGATTTATGATTTTTGCTTTAGCTATAAATACATTTCTGTGAGCTGGAGCCAGCTGTAATATCAGTGTCTATAAGGCAGCAGTGTCTACGGGTGTGATGTTTAGAAAATACCAAGCTAAAGATAAGGCTTAGGTGTGCCTCCGGGTTTAGACATTTCTAGTGCAAGCGACTAAACAGAAGTTCCATTTTGATATGTAATTGTAGAGGTGGTGCACTGGGTGTACGAAGTATTTAAAGAACACTAACACGCTTACAGTTACAAATCCATAACTGTAGCATGCATACTGACATTAATAATAATAATAATAATAATAATAATAATAATAATAATAATATTCTGTAGTGCCTGGTGGTGGCTCTATAATAGTATGAGGTTTGAGTGAGTGAGTGAGCGAACACTAGGGGGCAGTGAGCACACGTGCCCAGAGTGGTGAGCAGCAGCACCCAGGGAAACATTTGGGGCTAGGTGCCTTGCTCAAGTGCACTTCAGCCGAGTTTTCTCTCGAACCAGAGACCTTCTGGTTCAAAGGCTGGTTCCTTAACCATAAGCCAACGCCTGCCCGTGTTTTTGTTATTCCACAGGACCCCTGGTATAACTACAGGCATCTCTGACAGGTGAACACTACAGTATGTGTGACGAGTTACACCTCTTTATGTCCTGCATTCATTCTGATGGGTTTGGCCTCTTCTAACAGAACAATGCGCCACCACAGACGTCTAGAGATGCCAAATTATGGTTAGAGGAACACTCATGTGAGTTTGGGGTGTTGCCATGACCACCCAAGTCAGCAGATCTCAGTGTTATCGAACTCATCTGGGATACGCCTCGGAATACGACAAAGTTGTGGAGCGTTCTGCAGAAAATATGGTGTTCATTGGCTAGATAATATTTTCTACCAAATATCAGACTAGTGTACCAGGTACTTCAGTCTGTAAAGTATCTACGATTCACTCTTACGGAACAGAGAACAGTAGCATACAAGTTCACTTACGACCCAACCTCGGCTTGTTATGACCCAAATCTGAGGGCTGTTTTGAGCACATTGGCAACCTTTTGCAGCTGCTGTGGTTTGTCTGAATTGTGGCACAAATAAAGGGAAAGGCAGCTTCAGATATACGGACAGATGGCTATTTAATTGTCTGCACTGTATATTTTAAGAGTGTTGGCAGTGATCGTTATGTTGGCATGCATGTCTCTTCGCTAGGCACATACCTTTGACTGCAGCCAGCTTACTGGAAAATCTCTCTCTCTCTCTCTCTCTCTCTCTCTCTCTATCTCTGCGAGTGTGCTCTTTTCTCCATCATCTACCCACCCAACGGCAACAAACAGCACCCAAAGCACAAAAGAGAACAGCTAGAAACCTGATCAATATCTCAGAGCTTGTGTACCTGACTGGATTTGCCACAGAGTTCAAGTGGAGTGGTTAATGCTTCCCACAGGGCCTCTTAAACACCACATTAAGTATGTCAGACATCAGGATGTGTTCAGGTTCTATGGCTATGGAGCTTTGCCTGCAGGAGAATTAAAGACACGGTGTAATAGATGGCGCCGAGTCTCGGTCACTGCCGGATACGCAGAGCTCCGTGTGTGGGAGATTAGTCATTGTCGGTCGATGCTGATGGCTGTAACAGAGACGCCGTCGCCCTCTGACATGCTGATGGATCTAAACGGCTGAACGCCTTTTTCACACTTTCTCATTTCAGAGTTCCGGAGTACCAAGGTCACTTCAGAGCGGTGATGAAAGTCAACGAGGAAAAAGAAAAAAAAATATCAAAGTGCCGGACGTACTGCAAATAATTCATTAACAACGACTTTCTGCAGTGACGGAAAAAACTGGTACAGACGAGCCTGTGAAAAATACACAACGGTACAGAGTTTGTTTAGCTGGTATTCCATGGGAGCCCTGGTACATCTACAAACATCACTGACAGATGTGTGTCTCCTTTCTGAAAAGTTACACCCGTTCACGTCCTGTATTCATTCTGATGGGTTTGGACTCTAACAGGACAATGCACCACCACACACGCCAAATTACGGTAAGAGGAACACTCGTCTGAGTTTGGGGTTTTGCCATGACCACCTAAGTCAACAGATCTCAACTTTATTAAACACATCTGGGATGGCACGCAATGCGGTGTGGAAATCCTACACATCCAAATTCAGCAGAATTGTGGACCGTTCTGCAGAGTAGAGCTCAGAGTCCATGCACCATGGTGGACCTAGTAAAGTATTAGACAGGTGTACCAGATTTTCTAGCACTTCAGTGTAAATACAAGTGAAAACATATGTAAGTCACTGCAGTAATGACTTCAGTGGCCTCGTAAAGGTATTCTCACAGGAAAGAGTACCATACAGGGACGCTTAGGGGAGCTGGAGGCTTGTGGTTAAGGAACCAGCCTTGGGGTCAGAAGGTGCCCAACCGACAAGACTGGACTGAAGTGCCCCGATTGCCCTGGCATTCTTCAGAGTGTCTCCCAAATGCCATAAATATAAACACGATCGCAAATAAATGGTCAACTATTAGGGATTTTCTTATAACAGAAATGTCCCGGCTCTACATATATCTACATACATATAACCCATTTACATCGAGGGTCCATCAGACAGCATGTACCCGCATGTTAGTCGTCAGTTCATTCACAGTTATGTACAGAACAGTACAAAAGTCAGACTCTTGATGCATCATCACTACAGAACTATTTTTCCCACACTTTAATACTATTTTAAAGTGAAAGTGAAATGACTGGAAGGAAGCAGTTGGGGGTCTAGGAAATATTTAACTTCTATTTATTTGCTCCTTTATTTATTTAAATAATTATTTTGAAAATGTATCAATTATTAGATATGTTTACAGATATATTTTTTCGTTCTATAGAAATTATTTAAACAATAATTTAGATCTATTTTAAAGGACAATTTCCATAGGCAGATGTGTGAGTTTAGGCAATTTCTGCTAATTTTACTGGGCAATTATTTGTGCATGTGCAAAAGTCAGCCATTTTCTTATCTGCTTCGTCTATCAGGGTTGCGATTTGTCCGGAGCCCATCTGGAATCACTGGGCGCAAGCCAG
Source organism: Duopalatinus emarginatus (assembly GCA_028565595.1). Taxonomy (NCBI): domain Eukaryota; kingdom Metazoa; phylum Chordata; class Actinopteri; order Siluriformes; family Pimelodidae; genus Duopalatinus; species Duopalatinus emarginatus. Next base: position 3,209,827 of record JAOVVF010000047.1, read on the forward strand.
GAATACTACCTGGACAGGGGACCAATCCATCATAGGGTTACACACACACACACACACACACACACACACACACACACACACACACACACAAACACACACACCCATACACTCACGCTCACACCTAGGGCCAATTTAGCACATCCAATTAGCCTAAAACTTGCAGGAGGGAAGAAACTGAAGCACCCGGCGAAAACCCACGCAGAAACAGTAAGAATAGATCAAACTCCAGACTGTAACATGCGTGTTAGTTGACTGATAAAGACTTGTTATGTAGTTAATTGCCATTAAGAATGGTCAGTTAACGACACTGTACAAAGAATAATCAAATCCCCGACTCTTCAGACCTTGTACTAACAGAGATTCTGAAAATGAAGCATTTCCAGCTACAATTACTACTGTCTGAAATGTCATCTGGAAGACCAAGACAAGTCTCAGATATAACTGTGCCTATGCTGTGTTGAGAAGCAAAGCAAAATCCAAAAATGACAGCATAAACCTGCAGGAAGGATCAGCCGGGTCACCATTCTAATCTGCAGTGATGTGAATGAAAGAGTCATCAGAAAGAAACTCTCTGTCTTATCTGTCACCTCATCATAACTAGACAAGTCATTGTGGACATTGTGGAAACATGTCCGGTGAACTGATGAAGTTCGAAAACAAACACACACTGTGACTGCAATGACCAGAGTATGTTTAGAGAAGAACAAAGTAGCATTAGATGAAAAGACTGTTGAATGGATGTGAATGTGGATCTCCGTCTTATCACAGTAAACACTACACAGATAAATGGAAGAACAGAAAAGTCTGTAAGGAGACTGAGACTGAAAAATATACCTCAAATCCACCATAAAGTGGACAGAAAAACACAAGCCGGAGTTTATGGAATGACCCTCACAGAACCCTGATCATTATTATAACATACTTCTTTTTTCATTTTTACACTATATAATGATTCAAGTTAAACTCTCACTTACCAACTTTATTACATAGAATGTACCTACCTACCCACCTACCCATCCATCTATCTATTTATGTATTTACCTATCTATTTATCTATCTATTCATCCATCTATATATATATATATATATATATATATATATATATATATATATCTATCTATCTATCTATCTATCTATCTATTTGTCATTGCTCAGTACCAGGCAACGAAATGCAGTTAGCATCTACCAGAAGTGCAAATAGTAGCAATGTAGCAATGTGCACAGTGGAAAGGTGCAAATATGAAAAACCGTGCAATTATACACCGAGTGCAGTGCAAATAGTAGAAGGAATTGTGCAAATACAGTGCAAGTGGTAGCATAGTGCAATTACGATAGTGTGATAAATAAGGATATGTGGACATAAATATGGTCTATAGATATATATGAATACAGAATAAATATGTACAGTAATTAAATATGATATAATATTTACAATGTCCAGTGAACAGTGAGATTTGTTAGATTAGTCCAGTGTTCAGTAGTGTAATAGATAATATGAACAAGCTGTTCCTGAGCCGAGTGGTTCTGGCACGGGTACTCCTGTATCTCTTACCAGAGGGCAGGAGGTTATACAGTGTGCGACTTGGGTAAGAGGAGTCCCTGATTATGCTGCGTGCTGATGGTACAGCGCTGGTGGCGAAAGTCGGTGCTGGCAGCGCCTATGATGCGCCAAGTGGTCTAAACCACCTTTTTCATGGCCTTCAAGCCACAGTGGAGCTTCCATACCACACTGTCACACAGTTAGTGAGAATACTCTCAATGGTGCAGCAGTAAAAGTTTGTCAGCATGTGGGGGGAGGGGGGGGGGTAGACGGTCCTTCTTCAGTCTCCTCACAATGCTGCTGTGCCTTCTTGACCAGTTGTACTTAGCGCCGTTGATCTGTGCAGGAGTGTGTGTGTGTGTTTCTGCTTCTGTCATGTGTAAACAGAGAGAAAAGCAGGGGACTCAATACGCATCCTTGCGGCACGCCGGTGTTCAGGGTGAGACTGGAGGACATTTGATTGCCCAGCTTCACTGACTGGGGTCTGTCTGTGAGGAAGTCCCAGTTACACATGGGGCTATTTATTCCCAGGTCACTGTGCTTGGACAAAAAGTTAGGTGGGGATGACTGTATTGAAGGCAGAGCTGAAATCGATGAATGGCATCCGAACATAACTGCTTTTATTGTCCAGGTGGGTGAGGGCAGAATAAATAGCGTGTGCAAACTGGTGAGAAGCCATTGATGGTGGAAGCGCAGGCTTTCAAATGACTACGTTTCTCAGAAGCACTTCATATCTATAGGTGTGAGTGCAACGGGGTAGAAGTCGTTCAGTGTGCTTTTTAACTGGAGTGATCTTAGTTGTCTTCCAGCATATGGAAACAGTAGCCTGGGCCAGTGACAGGTTGAAGATGTCAGTGAAGACCTGAGGTCAGCTGTCAAGCACACGCTCTGAGGACACGTCTAGGGATGCCGTCAGAACCGACAGTTTTTCGTGCATTCACTCTGATAAGCACTGAACATATGTCCGCTGTGCCGAGTGCGAGAGGGTCAATGATGTGGGGGAGTCCTTTCAATAAGAGGGTTTTGTGCTGCCTGTTGCAGTGTTCAAAATGAGCATAAAATTGGTAAACCTCGTCGAGAAGAGAGGTGCTGCTGTATGCAGATGTTTGTGAGGGAGGTTTGTAGTCTGTAAATGTCTGAATGAACTTCCACATGTGGCGTGGGTCGGAGGTGTGAAAGTACTCCTCAACAGACAGTTTGTAGGTGTGTCTGGCTCTCCTAATCCCTCTTTTCAGATTTTTGGAGCGATGACTTTCAGTTACAGCAGAGTCTGTACACCATGTTTTCATAAATGCACAAATCCCCTCCCCCGCTCTAAACCTCTTACACTCTGTCCGCTTGAAACAAACTGCATCTGTCCAGCTCCACCATGCTGCTGAGGATATTACTGTTAAGCCATGTCTTAGTCTCAGTAATCCAGAGTTGCATCAATTTTGTTCGCCAGAGACCTAACATTAGCGAGCAAAATGCTTGGCAGGTGGTTGATGTGGGTTAAGCTTTAGCTTAGCCCGTAGCCCACCTCTCTTTCTTTGGTTTTGTTTGCGATCTCGCAGTGTGCGCCGACTCCACTTGGCTCGAGGAGTCGATTCAGCAGTCCACGGTGTCCTCTGGATTTCCAGAGGAGTTGTAAATCCTTAAATAAACTAGAGGTCTTGTGGAATCCATGCCTCGATAGGTCAGAGATGTTTACAGTAGAAGTGTCAGTAATTTGTTTATAAAGCTACTGTAGAAATATCAGTAATTTGTTTAGAGAGCTACAGTAGAAATGTCAGTAGTTTGTTTAGAGAGCTACAGTAAAAAATGTCAGTAATTTGTTTAGAGAGCTACAGTAAAAAATGTCAGTAATTTGTTTAGAGAGCTACAGTAAAAGTGTCAGTAATTTGTTTAGAGAGCTACAGTAGAAATGTCAGTAATTTGTTTAGAGAGCTACAGTAGAAATGTCAGTAGTTTGTTTAGAGAGCTACAGTACAAGTGTCAGTAATTTGTTTAGAGAGCTACTGTAGAAATGTCAGTAATTTGTTTAGAGAGCTACAGCAAAAAAATGTCAGTAGTTTGTTTAGAGAGCTACAGTAGAAATGTCAGTAATTTGTTTAGAGAGCTACAGTAGAAATGTCAGTAGTCTGTTTAGAGAGCTACAGTAAAAATGTCAGTAGTCTGTTTAGAGAGCTACAGTAGAAATGTCAGTAATTTATTTAGAGTGCTACTGTAGAAATATCAGTAATTTGTTTAGAGAGCTACAGTACAAGTGTCAGTAATTTGTTTAGAGAGCTACTGTAGAAATGTCAGTAATTTGTTTAGAGAGCTACAGCAAAAAAATGTCAGTAGTTTGTTTAGAGAGCTACAGTAGAAATGTCAGTAATTTGTTTAGAGAGCTACAGTAGAAATGTCAGTAGTCTGTTTAGAGAGCTACAGTAGAAATGTCAGTAATTTATTTAGAGTGCTACTGTAGAAATATCAGTAATTTGTTTAGAGAGCTACAGTACAAGTGTCAGTAATTTGTTTAGAGAGCTACTGTAGAAATGTCAGTAATTTGTTTAGAGAGCTACAGCAAAAAAATGTCAGTAGTTTGTTTAGAGAGCTACAGTAGAAATGTCAGTAATTTGTTTAGAGAGCTACAGTAGAAATGTCAGTA
>JAOVVF010000047.1:3233813-3249520 GCA_028565595.1 Duopalatinus emarginatus
GATGGAGCGGGAAACGGTTTGCGTTGGAAAAACGTTTAAAAGTGCTTTAGTTCTTCTTCCTGACTCTCACACTGAATGCATTAACCTTGCAAGTGTTAACTGGCTGGCTGAAATAAGAGATGAGGTTATATTTCCACACTGGAAATGAAGCACTGATGCTCGCTAGTGTTATGAGAAACATAACGTACATCCTGTGCTGTGCTGTGGAACTCGTGGGCTGAGTGCAAGACGTTCTGTCTGAACTCCAGCTGGCTGGCCTGCCTGTAGCACACGTCACTCAGCTGCTGCTGCAGATTCTTCAGCTCCAGAAGGTCCTCCTCGTCGCCTGCACTCAGCAGCGCCGCCATCTGCTGATTCAGCTCCACGTACACAGCAAACCACTCCTGCATGTGCATGCACACACACACACACACACACACACACACACACACACACACACACACACACACACAAAGCAAGCCTTTTAGTCACACAGGACAAACTTAACAGTAAAAAAAAAAAAGGAAAGACAAATAAAAACACAAGTCTTGTGCATAATTTAATTCTTGGTTAATGAAGTTTTCTAGTTGAAAAACAAAACTCAGGTTTATATAAATACATCTGCTCTAACATATTGAAATTGAAAAAGTTTGGTCAAAGGATTTGTGCAGCAGCCACCTCATACACACAATATAAATGTGTGTAACTGCTGATGTGGTGATGCTGTTTATTTAGCATTTTCTAATAAGTCTGATAGATAAAATTAAATATTTCAGAACAGGAGATTTTGAATTTAGCGTTAACAGCTAATTAACTTCATGAGAGAGAAAAAAAACAAAAAAAGATGGAGACACAACTAGAAACGAAATTCTGCAGATACCCACATAAAATTGTGTGTGTGTGTGTATATACATACATACATATACATACATACATACATACATACATATATATATATATATATATATATAAAATATAATTACTATTATTATTATTACTAGTATTTTTATTATTATTATTATTATTGTTATTATTATTCAGTTGACACGTGGTTGTATTTTGTTGATACAAGCTTTCTGATCATCTTTCTATTTTTATTATACTTCCTTAGGTACTCTTAGGTGTCCAGTTTACAGCATGTCCTTTCTGGAGCACTTTTGGTTGATACTATTCACTGCATACTAGGAACAAAAATCCAATAGCTGCTAGATCGGTAAATGTTCAGCAGCAAACATAAAAAAAAACCAAACAAGTCTGCACATATTTTATATATATTTAGTTTTTATAGAGACAATCCCAGGGAAGCATCATGAATTTGCCAAAGAGCCACAGCCAATCCTCTACAAACTTCTGAGTAATAATGTTGTGCTTTCGATCTGATTTGCAAATGCAACTTTTTTTTCTCTTACACAATGTAAATCTGGATTATTTAATAGGTGCAGTTTTATCAATCAAATTATAGCAATAACATTAAAACCAGAAAAACCACTGACTAGTAAAGTGAATAACATTGATTATCTCATTACAGTGGCACCAGTCAAGTGGTAGATTATATTAGGGAGCGAGTGATTAGTCAGATCTTGAAGCTGATTTATGTAAACATCAGGAACAATGGGATTTGAGGATCTGAGTGACTTTGAGAAGAACCCATGTGATGTCTAAATGACAGGGTCAGAGCATTTCCAAAACAGCAGGTCTTGTGTTCCTGGTATGCGGTAGCTAACAGTGACAGGATCATGGCCGCCCAAGGCTTACTGACGTCCGATCCCACTGAAGAGCCACAGAAGGATCTGTCAATGGCATCTTTGTGCCAGATACCACAGGTCTCGATGGGTCAGAACTGTTTTAATGTTATTAGAATATTATAATGTAATGTTACTGATTTATGTATATTTACAACATATAATATTCCTCTTGTAGAGACAAGACAAGAAAAGAAGTCCATAAGATAAAGCATCAGGTGTACTACCTCATCTGAATAAAGGATTCACAATCATACCTGTATATTTATCCCGAAATCTTAAAGCCAGGCACATCCTGTGCAATGAATCAAGACCAGACCAGCACCAACACACAGCCTCCAAGTTCCTCAGACAAATAGAATAATTATGCTGTAAAAGCCTGAAGTCGTAAAACCACAAAGCAGTTCAGCACTGTAAAAACCGAGCCGGCCCCCGGAAACGCCAGTCAAGCAGTACAGACCAAATGATTCCCATAATACCGTTCAGTTAACCACAGACAAACAACCCAAGATGCAAAAGACCCATGAATCAACCATCAGACTCTCCACAACCCACAAACCACCTCCGCAGACACACAGATGTAAACAACCTGGCGTGAAGCACAGCAGGACTGCCTGAACCAGTGAAGTGGAGTGCGACCACAGACCATACTCTGATAAATGGCCTTCATTAACTTCACAGCGAGATAAAAGTCTAAATGGAAAATAACTTATTAGAGGTCTTTTCGGATGGATTTGACAGATTTGACGGTAATCACGGCGTACCAGAGCGACCCTGTCTCTCTCTCTCTCTCTATGATGCTGATCTGAAGTTTGGAATCTGAATATTTTTTATTGTTGTTGGTAGTAAAAGCAGTGACACCCAGCAGCTGTGAAAATGATCCACAAAAGCTCAGTCATTTCCTGTTCTTTAAAGACAACACCGAAACACACAATGACAAACCATTACTTTCTCTCTTTCTGTTGTCAGAAATTTGCAAGCAAATAAATCAGACCAAGCGAGTCGCTTAGAAACACAAAGACTCAAATTAGTCAGAGTAGAAAATAAACAAAGACATAAAGAGCGATCAGGGCCTTAATAGGACCTAGTCTGAATAGGTTTCTCCTTAAAAGGTACTGACAGCATATCATAAGGAGTTAGATTAAGATAACTGTGCAAAAAAATTCAGCCCAGAGTTCCTTCCAAAGCCACAGAACAAAACCAGACAGACATCTGCATCCAAGACCAGAACTGGACTACACTACTACTGAGGATGTCGTCTCATAGACGGCCTAAAGATTACTATAAAGACCACTTTATAGACGGCCTAAAGATTACTATAAAGACCACTTTATACTCTTTAAGACGGCCTAAAGATCACCAGAGGATTACTGTGGATGATACTACACGGACACTTTCTTGGATAATTTACTTTAATGACAAACATCAAGCTTGAACTCCATTTAAATTAAATTTGTTCATACTCGAGACACTTTTAGTACACTCAGCTCTGTGGGACATACTATACACAATATAAAAAAATACATATATATGAATTGATAATTTAATACATTTACTTGCAAAACTAGACAAAATGTGTTGAGTTGCTCATTTGTATGATTAGTTTGTTTATGTATTTTGTTTTAAGAACCAATCCTCAGTGCAATATTAAATAATAAATGTAAATAACAGTGTTTCTATCATTTTTTTATGTTAATGGAAAACTAATTATACTGCATGTGGTATTGAATATTTCAGACTTTATTCGCGATATATTGTTAATTTATTCTCATAATAATTCAAATATTTTGACTTCTTAGAATATGTAATATTTGTAATATTTAAACTTTATTCTCTTAATTCTCATAATACAATATTTCCATTATCCATTATCCAAGCTTTAAGTACCTTAAATGCTGGTCGACCTGCACCAGCCTTGGATAAGTTAATAACTTTTCTTTTGGATGACGTTTGTTACTCTTAGCCTGTATTAATTAAAGCAAATGTTCAAATAATTAAAGCTGTTCGAATGCATGTGAAAAGTAACATAATTAAACCATTTCAGAACCACTCACGCAAATGACGGATTTCTGAACCCACTCAAACTAATGACTGACTGAAACCTGTGTGACTGTGATGACAGATGAGTCATTGTGTAATTCATTATCAGTCATTATTCACGGTCATATGTCACATGGCAGTCATGGCATGTGCGAGTAGCTCGTGATAAAGTGTGAGCTGAAAATTAATCTGCATGGTACGTCTTCGTAAGTGTGTTAAAAGACAGACCTAGCACCTTCATCGCTTATCTGTTATAAATAAATAGGTCCGTCGAGTTATTTTATTAATTAGGTGATGAACGTTTAGAGCCTGTACCATGGAGGACCCTCTGGACCCTAGACGGTCTTTTCAAACACAGTTATTACTACAGAAATTCTAAAGTATTGATTTTTAGACACTCAGGTCCAAAGAGCCAAATGTGTAAGAAAAACGTTTTGATCAGTTATCAAAAATGAGGGGCGGAATTGACTAGAATCAGCACGGACGATCAAACGCCTTACATGTCAGTTCCAGGTGTTTACAGACATAGTTAATATTGTGTAAAATACTGGTAGACTGGTACTGGTAGACCAGTCTAATACTTAGACTATATACTAAATACCCACAGGGCATGAACTCTTTCGTTTGTAGCAGGTTCAGAATGCTGTTGCCAGTCTCTTCACTAGACGAAGTAAAAGTTCATTTTCCTGGTCCTGACTTCCCTGCAACAGCTACCTTCAAATTTAAAATCCGTTTTATAATAAGTCCTACACAGACTGGCTCGGAGCTATATTTTCGACTGTTTCCTCTTAGTGCTTCGGTAGAATGCTAAGGGTCACTGGTCAGCTACTTTTAGACGTTCTTCTTGGCATGAGGGTAAACACCTCAGCTATAGAACAGCCTATGCTTTGTTAAAATCTTAATGAAGATTTTTAAACCCAACTTTTTATTCTGGTAAACGTTTAAGTTTTTGTATATTATGTAGTGTCAGTGAGTTAATGTTTAAATATTGTATTTATTCTATTTTATTTGACAATTTTAGTACAAACTCGTTCCTCTAAATTAGAGTTTTGTGTTTTCTCGTTTTGCACTTTTATCTTACTGTTTTGGGAATTTTTACTTGGTCTTATCTCTTTATTATAATTATTTGTTATTAAATCATATAGAAAAAGTGCAAATGTATAGCTGGAACCTCAGTAAGGTAGATCAGGCAGGTATGAAACAACCAAGCCAGAGTTGTAGTCATTCACAGGATTAATGTGTACATCAGCTGAAGCTCTTCACTTATATCTGTGTGACTGCATGTATTTTACTGCTGCCATGCGATTGGCTGAACAGATAACTGTGCTTATGTGCATTTGTTTCTATTAAAAATAGACTCATTACATTAAAAAAAAAAAAAAAGAGCCTAAGAGAATACATTTAGATATTTTTTAAATGAGCTCTTAGTGAATGACCGTACCAAGCTACAGGGTCTGTGTGTTACAGTACTTTTATTACATTTAATAAACTCTTTATTATTAATAACATTCACAGGACAGTTCAGCCACTCTCCAATGAAGTATGTTAATGATGAGCTTTGGTTGCTAAGCAACAGAACAAAGTTTTGCCTGCATTATATTAGCTTGTAGCTAATATAGCTTTTTTATTGGTTTTAAACCTGGAGCATTAAAAGAGAATTAAATTGTGAATTTAAGAGATCCAACATGTGTGTAATCAGATTTTAGCCCTGAAACCGCTTTTTAATCGGTTTTTACTTTTTGCTGAACAGGTGCTTGTGTGTTTCCGTGTGTGTGACCAGGAGGTGAGGTGTTTAGGGGGGTCCTATGAGTTTAGTGTGAGGGTGAAACGGCTGTGTGCTTACGCTGTGCTGGCTCTCGATCTCTTCGTGTTTGAGCTGTAGAGCCTGAGACGCCCGGATCGAGTCTCCGATTCCCCACTGAGTGCGGAGCTGCTCTGTGCCAGGACCCTCCAGCCAGTTCACCACCTACACACACAATGACAACACAAAAAAAGGCAGTGTCACAATACCGCTGGGACCCTCACAATGACTCACGTAACGTGCCAACACAATAACCCTACGCTTCACCAGCCAACTGTCTGACAATGACAGGAGCAGTGATGTAAGCTTCTGAGCTGGTGATGGAAAGACCAAGTTCTCAGGCGTGCTCATTTTACACTGATATGTGAGCTGTTCCAGTTAATGCAACGAAATCTGAATTGTTTAGAGCGTTTTTGGAGATACGTCGATCAATTTACAAAGTTTAAACAGCTTGTGCTCCCAGTTTGATGTTCATGGTGTCTATGATCACTCACATAGATAAAATTTTTAACTATGTACAAGCGGATAGGTTTTAAAGCCTTACCTTCTGCATCACATAAGGTGTTTGACAATCGTCTTTGTGCCTCTTGTGGCCCGTCATTATCTTGATAACATCTGCTGTTTCGGCACCAATTAGGGCACCAATATGTTCGTCAACGTTATAAAGCGTTGTCGTGCTCAGGACTCCCCCGGGAGCAGACAGACAGACTCGTGTCAAACCTCTTTCTTTTCCAACTCACTCCTTCAGACTTAGCGCTTCTCATGCACATTAATTGCTTATATAATAGTCTAATAATTTTTAGTGAATTAGACTATGATTCAATATTTTTGTAAACTTGTAAACACTCTTTAGGATTTTTATTAACATGTACTTAAGGACCAAGTATAGCAGAAACTGTTTGAAATATTTACACATAAATTTGCTGAAAACCCGAACTCAGAAATGAGACACTGATACATATACTACTCAAACGTGTATGTATTAAAACGGTGTGCCTCTTGCATGGCTCAGGAAACCCCATATGGTAGTCGGATGTGTGCATAGAAAACATGTTAGCAGCCTGGCCTTTTTTTTTTTTTTTTTTTAATGCATGTGAGTCAGTAATAAGGCCCGTTTTCCCGTAGGTACTGTAGCCACTCAAGTTCATCTGCTGTTTCGGCACCAGTTAGGGCACCAATATGTTCGTCAACTTTAAAAAGTCTTGTCGTGCTCGGGAGTCCCTCGGGGGACAGACAGACAGACTCATGTCAAACCTCTTTCCTTTCCAACTCACTCCAGCAGGCTTAGCACTTCTCATGCACATTCATTGCTGCATAAAATTTTTTAGTGAATTAGTCTATGGTTCAATACTTCTTTTATAAACTTAAGCTCTTTGTGGTCTCAGAGTTTTTGTAAACTCACAAAACCCTTCAGGATTGATAATCTGTATGAGTAAACTGGCATTTTTATTAACATTTTAAAATTGATTTTAAAATATCTACACATAATTAGAAATTAGACAGATACAAACACCCTCAAAAACAATCTGCACCTTATTAATCAATCTTTTTCTAAAGTGTATAGGTTTGTTTGTGTGTTTGCATAAGCTGAACCAAATTTGATTAGATTCAATTCCTGAGAGATGTACAAACGTTACAGGGTTTGTCTTAGCCTAAACGCCAGTAAGCACTAAATCTTTTATTTACAATTAGCCACACCCACAAAATTTATAAAATACAAAGTCAGAGACTAGAAGCTGAAAAGAATGAAATCCTGAATAAATTTTCCAGAATATTTTCTAAGTGCACTGTGTATCAACCCTTCAACAATGCAGCTTAGTCACTGCAGTGCATTGTCTAGACTAAAGATGGAAAGATCAATCGATCGACTATGTTTTGTTACCAGCTAAATTTCAACCCAAACCCAACGTGATCGACGATCTGCCGCTATTTCTCGGACTTAACTGATTCCGAGAGCTGATTAATATTTTGAAACAAATAAACCAAGGTAAGAATTGTGGCAGTCTAGCATGAATCCCACTTCTGAACTCCAGTCTAGCGTTTCATCCAGGATACGCAACTTTGCGTGAGCCTCCTTGAACACAAGGTTTCCCCACAGTTTGTAGTGAAAACTCTAGATGGATATACAGACCCTTTAACTTCTGACTAAGTGATTAAAACGGCTCAGGAAACGCCACCCTGTAGTGAGATGTGTCCATAGAAAACATATCAGTCTGGCTTTCTTTCTTTTTTTGTCTTCATGTATGCGAGTCAGTAATAAAGCCTGTTTTCCTGCAGTTACTGAAGCTACTAAAGTTCATTATAAATGGTAATAAACCAGTTTTGACAATGTTTTATGTCTTGATTGTGCTAGTTAAAAATGGCACCCAGGCTTGCCTTAGAACAGTATTGGTTATCAGCCCCAAAAACACTGATTACCTCTCCACCTCTAGGCTAGACAGAGACAGCCCCTCAGACAGACAGACTGCAGCAACTTACTGCCACTTACATGATCCAAGACTATCAAGCATCACAAAAAAAGCTCTAAATACTCATGACAGAATACATTACATATACATAATACATATCTGTGAGTTTATATAACATAATTATTCATTCCTGTATAAATAATGAGCCTGTTCCATATAAACCTCCCCTCGAGCTACTGCAGAAACATGACTTAATCAAATTAGACCGGCTCACACTGACACCATATGGGAGTTAAAAATGGATATCCGCCTGCTACTAAAATTAAACGTTAAAGTCGCAAGCGAGCGAGCGAGCGCATTCCTTGTGAGAGCGGATAATTACAGCCATCACAGTCCTGTCTGAACGAACAGCAGATCAACCGTGAATAAATAATAAGCCGTCGAGATGTTTTCAAAGCGACAGTGCGCTTGTCTTGCTACGCGGACCTCCGTCAGGAAGCAATTCAATCGACGAGACGTGAAGGGATACACGACTGGCTCTGACTGACGTGATTTGGGATTTAAATTAGCTACCCAACTGCCACTTAAACGAGATCTGAGCACGCTTCTAGAGTCTCTGAAGAATCCGTGTGTAATATATGTAGCAGGAGACCAGGAATCAGAACAGGATCAACTTTAAACAAACAGTTTTCGATCCTGACACAGGCGAGGTAATTAAAAGCCGGCGCTCGTGAGACTCTCCGGTACGTGCGGTAACTCGCGTCTGCGATTTCATAAGAGAATTACAGTCAAGTAGACAAATTTAATCCCCCCCTGCTGTTAAACGAATTAGGGCATCTTGAGTAAGCAGACTGCTGTGGTGAATCTGCTGAGTGAGAAGACGTTAATGGATCTGCGTTCAAGTCGTTCAGGAGTGGCTATGTTCTGCTGGTGAGGCGAGACTTCGTGAAGGATATGGAGATGGTGGGGTGGGGTGGGGGTAATTAGCCACACACATGTACACTCCTTAATCAACATGGCAGCAGATGTTTTATTTAACAAGGACATGAGAGCTTTGAAAGCTTTCATCTAATTACTATCTAATCTCGAACCATATCATCTATGTAGTGTATGTGATCAGCAGAGACAAGGATATTCACACCTCATGATTTAGATACAGAAGGACACACTTAAGAAAATAATCAGTGACGAGGTGGTGTGATGTGGCCCAAAATAAATTGCCGGCTGCAGACTCTAACAAATTCTCTTTATTTATTAAAGAACCACCAATTGTACATTTACATCAATTTACTGCAGACATCCACACGACGATCACGTCATGACATTATAGAAGCTATAAACATTCATCATCTAACCCTCTCTATAGTGCCACCTACACGTCACTGGTTGTGTCAACCACTGCATATATAAAGACATCCATAGAAGCTTATTAATGGTATAGGGTTTTTATCTGGCATTCCATGGGACCCCTGGTACATCTACAAACGTCTCTGACAGGTGAACCCTGTGTGTGTGTCTACTTACTGATGAGTTACACCTGTTCATGTCCTTTATTCACTCTGATGGGTTTGCCCTCTTTTAACAGGACAAAACCCCAAACACAGACGAGTGCCCCTCTAACCGTAATCTGGTGTCTCTAGACGTGTAAGGAGGCCAAAAATTACCAGATCTCAACATCATCGAACACATTTGGGATGCCATGCAATGTGCTGTGGAAAACAGAAATCCACAACCTTGGAATCCAACAGAGCTGTGGACCGTTTGGTGTGGTGTTCACAAACTAGCAGAAATATTCTGTAGGTAATGGAGTCGAAGCCCTGTCGTATTTTTTGCAGTACCAGTTTGTTTTTGCTAGCATTTTTTTTCTGGCACTTCAAACCGGCTCTGAATTACTGTGGCACTCACAGGTCACGTAAAATTTGGTCTGTGCCAAATTTTGGTTAAGAATTCCCCAGCTAACAGTCAAGGTCAGCTTCAAGTGAGCAAGTAACAACTTCATCAAGATTCAGGTAAATGTCTCCAGGGAATCCAGCGTGTAGAAGACACCTAAAAATATGCAGCCCTTCAAAACACATTTTATTCTGATGTGTCTTACAGACAAACCACTGTGCTGTGGTAACTTTAAGCTTTACTTTAAACTTTAAGGACATTTGTTTTGTCAGGGTTCTTGAAAATAAGCAATTTATTGTCTCTTACATTGTGAAGGAAAACGTTCACATTTTCCCACTGGTTATCAATAACCTTTTTAAGTTTGTTCCATTGTGATGCAGAACAGAGCAACATACCATACAAAAGTTGTGTTACGTTAAACAACACACTGATCTGCATGTAGAAAGCATAATGAATAATAAAATAAAAACATTTAAAAGCAGTCTCTATTGTAAATCAGCACATTTCAGATTCAGCTCTTTTGTGCGATTTGCCCAACCGTCCGAACAACAACCCATAAAGTCACAAATCGCTTTATCTGGATCTTTAAACAAAATTAACTACAACTACCAACAGTTACACCGATTTCAGCCGCTGCCTACATCCTTTTTCGTCCACTAGTCGTTAAATTTGCACTTTCCCATCTTTACATATATCACTGCTTACCTTGATGTTGACGTACCATAAAATGGCTATTAATCGTGGAGTCTCTCATTTACTAGTGTTTTTGTACTAAGTTAATCAAACAGATATGCATTATTAGATGATTTCCGGTGGACCACTGTGCTTTCACATCAACATTAAACGCACTGTCTGAAAATGTACTACCTACAGTAAATTTAAGACAATTTAAGTTCTAAATGACCAGGATTTTAATGAAGACATTTTAAGACTTTTTAAAGAACCTAGGGGAACCCTGTTTGTATCTCCGAGTGCTACTACATGGTTCATTTTGCACAGGTTAACACATGCAAACTAAACCATCCACATGCGCTTCCTCATCTCAGATGATGCTCACTAGGGTTGAGGCAACAATCTGGGGAAGAACAACATACAGATGTGATGATCAGTTATCTACATACTTTTGGCCATATAGTGTAGGAGGACAAACTAAAGCATGAACCATCCATACTATGGCTGCGTCCGAAATGGCATACTTGAATACTACCTACTAGCTTGGAGCGAGTATATACTATTTAACTGCTAAACTAGTATACAATTCTAGTATGCGAGCGTGTAGTATGCACACCACCTCGGACACACTTGATCCGCCATCTTGCCAACAACCTTTGACCCAAGATGTCACACCACTTAAGTTTCCACACAATTATTTATATATAGCTTCAGTTTTAATCAACTTTAAATTCGGTTTGTAATAAAAAAATGTTACCTAATAAACGCTCTCCGTCTCATTTACAAATAAAACAGGCTCTCAGTTCCCTTGCAGTGCATTATGGGATATGTCAGGCTCGGATAGTGTTCTGGAGGAGCGTACTAGAAAATCTCTCCCGACCTGGTAGGACTTCCGGGAACCTTACATACTACCTGATACCTACTAGATATTCGGACGCACTACATCGTGTCGCACCCTAGATTTGCATACTAAGTGAGTATGGGAGTGTGTCATTTTGGACACAGCCTATGTCTTATGCATAACAGGGTGCTCACGCTATGCCATGGTGACAAACTGGATGTTTTAGGGACGGTTTGGGGAGTGGAGGAGGAGGTAGAGAGCATGTTTTTATTTTGTGTGGTGTTAAAAATGTTCTAAATAAATAAAGAAATATTTTTTTTGCAAATGAAATATGAATCTTGTTTCTGACAGAGAGAGAGAGAGAGTGAAGTACTGAGAAAAGTGAACAAATGTGAACCCTAATCATCGAAAACTGAAATAGTAATGAAGATTAAAAATGAGATTTCCTCTAGGCTGAGTGGTATAAATATTTGACGGACACTGAAACAGCACAGGGCTGCTCACTGGGACATACTGCTCTATGAGAGGACACAACCTAGGTGCTCACCTAATTTTCCGTTAAATATCCCTTTGAAAATGCATTTAGAGTAATAGGATGATTTAATATGAGTAAATGCTCAGTGTCACACTTGTCTGATACGACTACTCTGAGCTGCATTCTAGCGTAACCCCAGCTATCACCAAAAAAAAAGCTCAATAAAATCCTGTGCTGACACGTTAACATTTGCAGAGCTGCAGTTCAATTCCCATCTCTAATATCACTGAAGATGTATTATTCCCCTGAACCCAAAGCAGCTGATGGAAACAGAGCGATACTTGGACTGGGTCTGACTTACAGGCTGGAGCTGTTGTGGTCTACACTCCATTAAACTTGTTGGCTCTCGGATGAAATGATAATGCAGGGTGATTAATACGGCTATTTTCTTAAGCGGCCACAGGCAATTTTCTCTTAAGTAAACTGATTATCTGTGGGAGGATGATTTATGAACATGCCCCAGAGAGACCAGAACTGAATGGTCCTTTTCGCAGAAATACACAACATAGCTTTTTTATAAAAAGAAATAAATAAAGCACACAACTTTTCTAAGTAATGTTTAACGTTAATGTCAATAACCCCAAGAAAGACAGGCCACGGCATGGCGATCTTAACTGAAGGACTGCGGTTTTGGCAACAACATCGAACCTGTAGACACTGATCACGGTAGCTGAAACACACTTCCTGGTTTGCCACACCCATGTGTACTGGCTGAACATCCGATTCCAGATTTAGTCCACACTATTCTGGGAAGGCTTTCCACTACTTCTTGAAGCATGGCTGTTTGAATGTGTGATCATTCAGCCATTCGATGGGTGAGGAGGCCTGGGGTGTTCTAGTTTATCTCAAGGTGGATTATTGGGGAAGAACCACATTTGCATGTGATGGTCGGGTGTTTACATACTTTTGACCTTTTAGTGTAGCTTGACCATCCAAATGTAAAGCAGCCTGGTTTCAAATGACAGGAAGGCTGCGAGAACTAAGTTACTCGTTATAACAGTGGTGAGCAGAAAAGCATTACCATGTCAAATCTTGAGGTAGATGAACTACAATCATACATGAACAAGACCATATCTGTCTATCAAGAACAATAATCTGAGGCTACACTGGGCACAAGATCATATCATACACACTGGACAGATGAAGATGGGAGAAGAAAAAAAACGTTTTCATGATTGCTGTGAATGAGTCAGGTGCACAGGTGTTCCTATTAAAGTGGTACTGTCTTTATAAATAAAAACTGCAAAAATAGAACCCAATACATTTCATTAATTTGAGTTAAATATGCAAATTAAAATTTTCTACAACTTTTCTGTCAGCCAGAATCCCCATCCAACACATGGTGACCCGATAGCTGCATCCCAGTTATGGGACTGCATCTTTTAGGGGCAGCATATGAACATCGCATCATAGTGACACATCTAGGCTGAGATATGCAGCCTACATCTTTTCCATGGTAATGAAGGGTTCAACAAGTGGATCGTTCACCAGCCAGCATATCCTGATGCTCACTGTGTGCTGGTGGGGACTTTCTTTTAAAGGAAGCAGCCCCTGATTTGGGACACAGTCTATACTGAGATATAGTGTGCATGTTTGTGTGTAGATCAGCCTCACTATAGGAGTCCTAAAAGAAAACATCCTCTGTAGGATCAAGTCCGTATCTGCTCTGCACAGTGGAGTGGAACAAAGAAACCCTGAGATAAAGTATGTTACCTGCATGACCTTGGTGTGGATCTGATCAAGCTGCGAGCGGCGGCTGCGCTGACGGCACACTTCCTGGTACTTGGTGTACTGCTCGCGTAACGAGTCGAGCAGCTTCATGACCTGCGGCTGAGCCAGGAGCTCATCGTCCATAGGAGACCAGGCCGTCCCTCCTCCGCCTCCACCACCGCCTCCGCCCTCTGAGCCGTTAAATCTCCTCTGCTGCAGCTCCGACAGCAACTCGTGACCTGTGGACGAGATGAGATGGGGGGAAGATTAATTAGCACAGACGTCAGAAAGGAATAGATTAGAAAAAAAGAAATGAAATAAAAGAAAATCTTTCAAAGAAAGGGGGAATTTCAGAGGAGGACACAAAATGTGAAACAAGCGGAATCTGAAGCCGTTTAGGAAGAAAAGGACGAAGAGACACTGTCATGGATGAGTAAACATTTCTGACTGTCAAGTGCACCGAAGAGAAGCACTTCAGCCGAATGAGTAAGACTGCTTTCACAACAAAACATCACCATCTATCAGCATTTCCTTTACAACAACAACAACAACAACAAAAAACCCTTAAAAGCCACTTAGACTGAAGTCATAACGGGTCCACTTGGGCTCGCAGGACATAAACAAAGCAAATAAAGCATCTGAATTCTGCACTCGGCCTTTGCTAACTCACTGTGAGTCATCTGAGCTGACAATGGCATTGTTTAGCTGTGTGTATGTGTGTAGCACTGTAATGCTTACGAGACAGTGCTTCTTTCAGTCACTCGAGCTCAGGCGCAGGAGAACAGCTGCGTTAACACTCGGCCATTCACTCTTTGATGGCTGCAGTTATTGGGGGGGGGGGGGGGTGTTCGGTCTCGGGTGTGTGCTGTGGTTCTGGAAGCCACACGTTGGTTAAATCTGAATCTGTCACATCCTGGCATAATAAAGCTCACTGGAAACGTTATTATTATTCAGGCTGCAACTTGAACGAGCGTCAAATGAATGAGAAAGAATCACACGATCTGGGACGAAGGTTATATAGCTAGTATTTCCCTAAATTATATTATCACGTGTCTATCCAGCACAGATTTTTTTATCCTACTAAGAGTGAATTCATGAATAGAAAGTTATTCTTACCAGTTTGCAGGACAGTTTCTGGGTCAAATGATGGCAGGGCGTTACATTCAGGAGGCCTGCGAGAGGAAAAAAGGACACTTTATTATTATTATTATTATTATTATTATTATTATGTATAACAGGAGGGTGTCAATGTCTGACTCCGGCACCCTGACATCCCTGTGGTTGTGGTAATAAACACAACTGCTTTTATGGTTTCAAATGCATAAAAATAAACATAAAATGGAGACTCCTGTGGTATGAGCAATAATTCTACTCCGATGCATCCAACCGCAAGGATGAATTACTATGTAGCTTTAGGGTTTTTTTGGGAAGAAAATGTTAAAAGTCAGATTTTCCAGACAACAACACACACACTAAGTCTCCACAGTAAGACATACTACCTAAGACTCAGACAGGACTACATTTACATAGGATCCTGGGGTAATTTACAGGCCAGATAATTACAGGGCAAATTATCTGCAGATTTTTAACAAAACTCTTCTCTATTCTGATCATTTTAGGTCACACATGTCTATGGCTACGTCCGCCATAACATACCCAATGTTACTTGGGGTTTCTCATAATAATAATAATGTTTTTTAGCATTCTCTGGTTGTAAACAGCTGATTTCGACAATTTTCGCACCAGTTTAATTATGGGATAGATGACCACACCAATGTGTGCTGTATTCGCATACTTCCAATCTCCCGGTGCATTAAGGTATCCATGGACATTTCACATACTGTTGAATGAATACTACACTTTCAGACACAGTAGGGTGTGTTCTCCACTCTTCAACCGCTCAGACACTATGAATGGAAAGCGCTCATTTGACCACATGATGCTGACTATTTACTTGTTGCCCAATTTATTCCAGAAGAGATACCACTGTAACGAGATAACCAATGTTATTGATTTCAGCTGTCAGTGGTTTTAATGTCATAGCTGATCAGTGTGTGTATATATACACACACACACACACACACACACA
>JAOVVF010000047.1:3249598-3269131 GCA_028565595.1 Duopalatinus emarginatus
CACACACAGACACACACACAGAAACACACACACACACACACACACACACACACACACACACACACACACACACACACATATATATGTATAGCCAGAAAAACAGGAAAAGATGACTCTATGCAAAAGGCTGGTGGTGGCTCCATAATGGTATGGGGTTTGTTTAGCTGGCAGTCTGTGCGATCCCTGGTACAATCCTCTCTGACAGGTGAACACTATGTGTTCCTTTCTAACGAGTTCCACCAGTTCATGTCCTGTATTCATTCTAATAAGTTTGTCCTCTTCCAACAGGACAATGCACCACCGCATATGTCTAGAGACACCAGATTTTATTAGTTTGGGGTTTTGTCATTCCCACTGAAGTCACCAGGTCACAACGTTATCGAACACATCCGAGATGCCATGCAACATGCTGTGGAACACGGAAATCCTACACAACATGAGAACTGTGGACCGCTCTGCAGGAAGTATGGTGGTTCACTGCCTATGGAGTCCATGACCAATAGGAGACCTACCAAATATTAGACTGGTGTACAAGTTTTTCTACCACTTTAGTGTATAAGCAAATCACTCCAGGAATACTAGGATGCTTCCTATGGGTGGGAGGGGCATACTCTCCCTCCTGTCAATCACAGCGATACTACTGAAGGGTGGGATGGCACGTCCCTCTCCATGCATTACACCACAAATTATGGCATCTATTCTGAACGGTGTCGTATCAATTTTTAAAGTGGTATCTGTATGAGGCATTCTTGTATTAGTGAATGTTATGGGTAGATGAGCTAAAGCAACAGCTACATTATAAAGAGGACTAGGAACATAATCTAACAATAGTTTGTCATTATGTGAGCTTTTATGACTCCACCGTTATGAGCAGGCATATGAAACCATCACTACAAGTCCATTATGAACTGAACAGAAAACAGCCTGACTTTATACACGAGGTGCTACTTTTCCTTGTTCTTATTATCAGTGTGTATTCACTACCTCCTGCTGCGAGGCCAGCTGATGGCATGAAATTGCTCAAGTAATCCGAGAGCAGAGGACTTCATGAATACTTAATACGGTTTAATAAAAGTGAGAGGGAAAGCACTAAGATTGAAAGCAGAGTGTATCAGGCTGAAGAGGAGATTGATTACCTGGACTTATCCGGCTGACTGGTCTTTTCGTTTTCATTAATGACAGCGAGCTCGTCCAACAGGGACGTGGACTCCTTGGTGAATTTTTCAAACACCTGAATAAAACACAGAATTATAAAAAGTGACATCAAAAACTCACATTTTGTAGCACTGCAGCCAGAAAATGATTCTATATCATGAATCTACACAAAAAGAGACCTTAATACTGAAATATGGACAATAAAAAGAAAAAATATATATATAAATTATTACTGCACAAATCACCATCCTGTTACTGTTAAACCACCCAATTTATTTCAAGTGCAACCAGCTGCCATCAGCACGTAACTGATACTAATACAATACACTTATTCTAGGAAAAACCTGAAGGACATACCTAAAGAAACCCAAAAAACCAAGAAGCTATTAAAACAACTCTGCCTTCAATCTGGGTTTGGTTATATGAAAAAAAAATATCTACCAATAAATCCTTTAATGGATAGATACACAACCACGCCTGCCTAGATCAGCAGTGGAGGAAACAAATAAAATCATAGCTAAATAAAATAAAAACTGTTAAATAAAAAAAAGAAAATGAATGTAATCACTGTTAAACCGAGGTCACGCAATAATAATAATAATAATTATTATAGGTTTCTGTCATAGGCTCATGACTATGGCATGCCCACAGTAAAGCATGGTGATGGTTGCTTCTGGCAGAGTCATGGCTGGAAGCAAATACAAAGCAGCGGTTGAGGAAACCCTAGAGGTTCACCTTTTGACAGGAACCCTAACATACCCTAAGCATACTGCCAAGGATACTGTGGAGTGCTTCAAAATAAAGAGCCAGAGTGTGTTTAGCCTGAATCAGTCTAATAATCTGGAGCAAAAAAATGTTGTCCATCCAATCCTGCCAAGGAAAATGAGCAAAATGCCAGGATCCAGATGTGGAACACTGAGATAGACAATTCGCAGAAGAGCTGCAGTTGTAATTATAGTCAAAGGTGGAAGATGTAACAGTACAGAATATTGAGGCATTTGAGCAGGATGAATATGCAGGCTAGTGTATGGTCTCAACTGTGTGCTTTTACACTTCACAAGAAGATTAATGATGTGTTGGAACTGGAGAAACGTTTTCAGAGCTACAATCTGTGTCCAAGTATAAAAAACATAGTAAGGTTAGTTACTGACCAGCCTCTTGTTGAGCCAGTCCATATGGTCGTACTGCAGACTCCCTCCAAACTCGTCAGTCAGCTGGCAAGGCTCGATGTAGCGAGTGAGTTTGTTAGCCGAGACCAGGATCACCTACGAACACAAACACATGCAATGCTGATCGGAGCAATCATTCAGCTACAATTCAGCTGTAATCATATCTGAAAAGTCATTAGCGTTTATGAACTCTTTCGCATTCGTAAAATGCCACAGATATGAAATTGGTTGCTGCGGGTGAACAGTGTCGCGATCCGACGCCGCTAATGCGGAAAAATAATAACGGCATCGACAAAATGTCAGTCTGGGTTAATCACGCATGAATAATCGATCTGGTATTTAAAGTCAGACGAGGCAGAAACAGCAGGTGAGACAGACGTCCGCTGTGTGGGTATCAGATGACTGAGGTAAATATCACCGACACTCATTACTCGCACATGACAGGCGCTGAAGGAGAACCGGAGAACAAACATGCCTGGTTTGACCCAGAGGATCCGAATGGGCCTGTTGTACATTTATTAATGTAGCACATGCTTACGAGGGATCCAGTGCAAACACAGAGCTGTTAAAGGAGCAAACACTGACAAGAGTACTGTGTGGAAAGCATCATAAGCATCGCAACCCTGTGCAGCTGTCTGTGTGTGCTTGTGTTCGTGTGTGTGCAGGAGGATGTTTAAATGGCTTTTCAGATAAGCTCAGCTGAGTCAATACTTATGACCCAAAAGCTTTGTTTCTAAAACACATCTGACAGCAGCTCGACATGTGCAGTGTTGTCTACATGGACGGTTTTTGGCAGACACATTCTTCCCCTCAAAGCAACGTACGTTTAACTCATTTCATAAAACTGAGAAGTTGAGGGCCTTGCTCAAGGGCCCAGCAGTGGCAGTTTGGTGGTGCTGGGATTTGAACTCCTGACCTTCTGATCAGCAGTCCAACATTATGATGAGCGATGTTCCACTGTCCTTATTGTTCGTTTTGGTTTTTTTACATTACACCACAGAGCTGCTGAACTCTCGATTCTGACTTTTGATTACTTTTGTATAACAACAGCAGCACTGATAAACAAATCATTCTAATCCATCATGGTTTCTATAGTAACAATTTATACTTGAACGCAACTAGAGACGGAAAGATCGATCGGCTAGGTATCTGCATTGGCCGTTCACAACCCAAACTTGTGATCAGCCGTATTTCTCCAACTATGCCGATCCTTCGACTTGATAATTGGTGTGAACATAATTCATGAGGTGAGGACTGCTGCAGCCCTGAATGAACCCCATTTCTGTATTTCCATCTAGGATCTGAAACCCTGTGTGAAGTCCCCACAGTTTCTTACTGAAATGCTAGAAATACTTTTGACTAAGGGACTAAAACAGCCAGCCTCGTGCAAAAACTCAATAAACTCTGTACTGTATAGGGATGTGCAGATAGACTAATAACAATGCCACACTGATGACGTTGTCGATGTGACTCACTTTATCACAATAAGGCATGCTTTCCTAATAGGCCGCACACGCCTATTATAAATGTTTAGACCTTTTTTCGGTTCTGACTGCACTAGTTAAAAAGCGTCATCTAGTAATCTACAAACTGGGGAAAATAATACTACCAGTTATGTTACATGTGATTTCATATTTGTCTCTATATGGTCAGAAAATTGTTGACACCTGACTGTCACATCCACACGAGTTTTTTTGTTTGTTTGCCAAAACGTTGACACAAAGTTGGCAGAAAAACTGGTACGTATTGCTGGTGGCTGGTAATGGTTCACCTCAGAGAGACATCTGTAGATGTACCAGGGGCTCATGGAATTCCAGCTGTGTGTGTCTCTTTTCTGACAAGTTACACCTGTTCATGTCCTGCATTCATTCTTCCAACAGGTCTAGAGATGCCAAATTATGGTTAGAGGAACACGCATCTGAGTTTTGGGGTTTTGCCATTCCCAGGAGTTACCAGATCTCAACATTATCAAACACATCTGGGATGCCATGCAAGGCACTGTATAACACAGAAATCCTACACCTCAGAATACAACAGAATTGTGGACCGTTCTGCAGAAAGTCTGGTGTTTATTGCCTACAGAAAATATCCACAAGCAACGTCATGTCTGTGTGTGATGATCAGGTGTCCAGAAACTTTTGGCCATATAGTAAAATAGTGAATACCATTTCACATTATGGAAATAACATGCATTATTATTTTACCTTGTCTTTAATTTAATTTTTTTCAACTATTACTATTTTTACTTATTCCATTTTATTTTATTCTATTGTATTCCTTTTGCCTATTTTTTACTTAGCTTATATTCTGTGGACGACAGTCAGTAGCATTTCACTGCAGGTTGTACCGTGTATGACTATGTACATGACAAATAAAACTTTGAATCTTGAAGCCAATAGCACTGAACCTAACCTGACAACTAACATTGCTGATATTAACCATGAAAAAAAAGACAGGCTAATGTCAACAGCTGCATTTAATATTGCTACACTAAAACACCAACAGGTTTTGTACAGAGAAACCACACGCTGCAACAACTCCAGACTCCAAGTCAGATGTTCCAAACTGCTCCGAAACTGAAGGGAACTCCCTGGTACTACTGAGATGCCAAACCACATTGCCAAGTTTTTTTTTAATTGCCGTATAGTTAGTCCAAGACTTCTTTTTCTATTTTTTTTTAAACCTTGGTGATGACTAGCATATGTGCGAAATGAAAACTTAATTGCTAGAGGATTTGAGAAATGTATCTTATGGTAAATTGTCAAGGTCGTTTAAAAATTACAGGCTGCAAATGAAATGTCACAATTCAGCAATAACTTGATTTAATGGGATTTTGCAGTGGAACAAGAAGGACTCTGTGTGCATTCAGTATCTCACTCGCTCGCTCATTTTCCTCTGGAACTGAACCACGTACAGTCAAAACTTATTTACCACTAGAGCAAAATGTCCACCTTGCTGATCCTGGATTTCTGTAGTTTCTAGGCAGATAACGTAAAGCACATTAGAGCGTTGGCTTGCACTAATTAATGAGTTTATGATTCGCCTGCCTCTGCGGCGTCGGTCTGTAGTTTAATCACAGCGCATGGTTTCTGAACTCCAGCAGCTCCTTTTTTTCTCAACGAACACGGGTAATTAAGCATTAAAGTCACGCCACTTCACAGAGCAGTAATTCAACTAAAAGGGCGTTGTGCCGTCCTTAAATGCCGGATAGAAAATGTAAATCAGGATCGATAAACAACTTCTAGCCCTTTTTTAGCAGTGTCTATCAGATGGACCTGACCTGTGCATGGACAAATTATTTTCAAGTCTCCTTTCAATGCTTGCTCGAATCTTTGTGTTCAGCCATGTTCAGTCTCGGAGTGTTTGTCTGTATAAATGGGAAGAGCAGGACATCTTTCATCACCAGAAAGTTTGATTCATTCTGCTTCTTGTCGACATTCAGGCCTAAAGTGTCACTTGGTGCAGTGACTGAGGGAGAGAGACAAGAGAGCTCACAAAGGAAATCGATCTGTGTTTCTGAGCCACACACACACACGCGAGATGTCATGCCTATTCGTCGCTCTCCTCTATGATGCCTTTGATATAAATCCGTGAAATAAGATGCTGTTGAATGTCAGAGTTTTGTGATGTTTCCGCACAACTATAGAAGGAATGAAACACTTCAGGGCATGCTGTCACAGGAAAATAATCAAGGCCTGGGTGGTGCGATGTGAGACAGCCACAAAGTGGAGTTAGTGAAGTTTATTTTTTGTTATGGAATGTCCTTTTTACTGTAATTATTGTTGTTATTATTATTAGTAGTATTATTGTTATTGTAAATAGTATTATTATTATTATTATTAATGTTGTTATTACTGATATCACATCACTGCAATTTGATTATACTTTTTTTTTATTTATTATAAAAATGACACTTTTTATCTGTTAGGTTAAATTTAACCATATGTAATGTCCAAAAAAAACAGTTTAGCTATCATTTTAATTAACACTTAAGTGTTTTTAGTTAATAAAGACTAAAATTGCATCTTATCGAAAAAAAGCATAGTGCTGACACTCCAGTTCCAATCAATAATGTCTCATAATGCAAACCATCACTATATCAACATGTACGCACATTTTTTATCATCAGTGCATACATGTTACATATAGAGATGGACCAGTCTGAGTTCTTTGGGATCAAATAACTGATCACCTTTCAGTGTGATCTTCCAATAGCCAATAACGATCAAGTGATCTGTGATTTGGAAGTAACACTGAATCTGGTTCCTCTCAAGTGTTCTTTCCACTGCTCTTCATCAACTTGCTGCCATAAAAACAGAAGCACACAACTGCACAGAATGTCTTTGTATGTAATTTCCCTTTTACTGGAACTTTCAAGAACGCAGTGGAAGAATTGAAGTTAGAAAGTCCTGACCTCAACCCCACTGAACACTGTTGGGACGAACTGGAACACTGACTGAGCCGAGTCACTAATGCTTTTGTAGCCAAATCCCCACAGACACTAAAATCCAGTGAAAAGCCCTCCCAGATGAGCGGAGTTTATTATAACTGCAAAGCAGGACTAAATCTGGTGCAAGATAATGTTCAGGATAATTTGTGCACATGTTCGTTTCATTTACAGAAACAGAGAGTCGTTTCTCACAGCAAGAAAAATTCAACTTCTATATTTACATGAGAGAAAAGTTTATCTGCCTGAAAGCTGAGGAAATCATAGCCTCTTAAATTCTGGCAGTAAAACCAGCTCCTTGAACTACTCCACCTCCTGCTATAAAACAACCAGGCCAGCAGCAGCACAGTATTCTGGGTAAGAGCCAGTTGTTGTGGAAGTCACCGAGCTGCTACTTAAACTGCTGGGGTAGAAAAGAACCTGCAATTACAGCAAAAATGTGCAAAGCTAGAATAACCGGTCTTTAAGGATTCAAGTGGCAGAGACGAGTGAAAGACAAAGACTCATCTCCATATGTTTCTACATTAATGCCAAATGAGGGTGGGGGGGGGTGTTGAATACAGGAGGCTCGTTGTATTGTAGGTCTGTTACTGACTTCTCCATTCAGACGTGTAGGTCACTCTTCAGTATGGCGCTACGTGTTCCCTCGACTATCCCCATTCAGGTCACCTTACTGATTGCAGTCGGTGCTGCGACCTCCATTCTAGCCCAGACGGCACCATCTGCTTCAGCAGAACGGCCGAAAGGGATGAAACAGCCCAAAGGGGAGCGCTGGCCCACATTAGATCCTGAAACAGGTGGAGTTCCAATTAAATGGCAACTCCCAACACAAATCACACACACAGACACACACACGCACACACACACAAGTGTTTGTGTGTGTGTGTGTATGTGTCAGATATTAGGAGGTGGGTATCCTGTTCTCCTCACTACTCATGATTGACAAGAGATCCCCAGTCCACCATGTACCTGCGTATCACAATAACACACACACACACACATACACATACACACACACACTTACTTTCTCTGTGTGACACCACAGGCCATTCTCAAATGATTATTAGAGTAGGAAAAAAAAAAAAAAACACACACACCAGGAACTGGGATCTCTAGACTGCCAACACCAGCCCAGGTCTTTTCTAATACTCAAAAATTAACTAACATGAGAAGGTGAGGAAAAAAAAGGGGAGGGGGGGGTGAATCAGCTTCCCTTTTAAAGCAACTAAAGTTATACCACATGTGGAAAAATCACCATCATCAACAGCATAATTCCATTAAAGGGGTTTACATGTCAGACCAGGTTATGATCAGGGCAAAGAAAACATGCACCCAGTGATGAAGAAGTGATTACGTAGAAATGAGCAATGCAGAAAAATAAAAATTCTTTGCTGGAGAACCAAAAGTCCAGGGAGAGGAGTCAGACCTGGCATAGCTCTAACTACCAAGGAGAAGTTGAAACCGAAATCCAGGGGGTGGAGTCAGACTGGACCAAGTTGATCCTGCCTAGGAGGAGCTGAACAAACAAACAAAGGATGGATGGGTGGGTGTGTTTAATGTTATACAGAGTCTTGAGAATAAGGATTAGAGTTTATAGGTGGAGGTGGAGTAGGTCCAGTTTCTTCCCCCTGGACCTTTGTTGTGCAGAGACGATCCAGAAACTAGGACATACCAATTAGAAAACGCTAAATGTTTTCTTCTCTCTTTTTTTGGCTTAATAAAACAACTTTTTCTCCCTGTGCAAGTTTTTAATGCCCAAGCTTTTAATCATCTAGACTATATTTATTTACCTGTTTGTTCAGAGGCCAAAATAGAGCAATTAACTCAACAAACTAAAAGACCAACTTAAGTAACTAGTACAAAAATAAACTACATACCAATGACTTTAAATAAAGGACAAATGTCTACCACAAGATCACAGATTTATAGATTATTGATTATAAATATTTAATTTTACTAAGAAACCACAGAACACTTGTTTCCACTCATCATCTGCATTTTATTGTTGCCTTATTAAAGCATAATTTTGCGATGTCTCAAATACTTGGCCAAATTACACTGGGAGTTCCAGCAGGTTTTAAACAAATCCCCAGGCGACATGTCTATTTGGTTATTCGGTGCTTCAGTGAAAAAGGACCAGACAGAGAACGTTCAGATTTCATATATAGATAGACTAGATAAATTATTACTTGAAAGATGACCTTAAATTTGTCACATATTTTATAAAAGCTCTATTTTTACACTCTATTCAGACAGCAGACATTGGAGCCTAGTCCACTAGGGCGTTTGAACAAACATGCTACTGATTTTATTCTGGATGAAGTCAGTACACTCCATTAAAAAAAAAGTGGGGAAAATGAAACAAACTGTATTCCAATAAAACTATTTGCAAAGTGTTAGAACTGGCACTTTATTACAGACTTATATTCCTGGCAAAATATTTAAACCTTTTCCCTCTTTTGGCTAAATGAAAAAGAAAGGATGCTTTTGATGATTTTCAGCATTTAATCCTCAAACATTAATGCACTGTTCATGAAGAATTCACATTACAGTGTGTTGCAATTTCTGAACAAAATAAGGACTACAAACCGAGAGAATACTATAAAGAAGCTTCTATAGCTCTAGGCTACTAAGTTTAGCCATATCACACCCTTGCTACAAACCCTTCACTGGCTCACTGAAGCACCTCACATCAGATATAAAACCCTGGACGCTTGCCTACAAAGCCAAAAATGCTCAGCTTCTTCCTATATGATCGTAATGGTCAAACCATGGCGCCCGGGGAGCAGTTGGAGGAGTTAGGTGCCTTGCTCGAAGGAACCTTAGTCATGTTTTCTCCCGTCTGGGGATCGAACCCACGACCTTCCAGGCATAAGACCGGTTCCCTAACCACTAGGCCAGGCTGCTAACCCCACCCCCATCCAACCCCAGTCCCCTGGCTTGTTGCTTAAATTAAGTATGGTATACGGGTATTTTATAACTTATGTCCACATAAAAATGTACAACAAAAAAGGCACTACACTGTTAGGCAGCAATATAGCAATGGCTTAAGGCTAGGAAACCCACTAGAGTTTGGGTTGCCCACTGCATCAGGCCGGAATGTTCACTGCCCCTAAAGCGTAGGTTCACTAGTGTCTGTGTTTCATGTGTGCAAGCACAGCAGGTCAATAATTTCACTTTCATTTTCATATAACCTAACCATAAAGCCATGTTGGCCAACCAGACGCCTCAGAACAAAAGAGAGAATAGAGCATAAACACACAGAAAAGGCTATGCTGTTTATAAAAAAAAAAAAAAAAAAGGTCACATGTAGACAAGGCCTGAGTTAATGAATTTTGTAAGCTGCTCTGGATGACAATGTCTGCTACATGCCATAAATATAAATGTAATAATGTAATATAAACGATATGCATCTAAATATTATTGTGTCTGGGGTTGAAACTTTCCTACCTAATCACTGCCTGGGGGAAAAAAAATAAATACATAAATCACAAACGTAAAGAAGAGTGCACTAAAGCAAGCTAATAATGAAGGAGATGCTCATTCCAGGGGAAAACAGTGATGAAAGGTTTATAACATCCGGCAAAACAACCGACCTCATAACGTCTGTCTTGACCTCAATCACATCTCTTAATGAGTGAGTAGTGTGATGGAGCCTGGTAACCTCTGTTATACAGGTCACCGTATTTACAAGGCCACACACACACACACACACACACACACACACACACACACACACACACACACACACACACACGGTCATCTACACAGTGTTTAAAAGCAGCTATTAGACTAAAGGCAAATACACAACTTGTTTATGAACAGCAGTATGGAATAATTGGGTCCCGACCCTTTGCCTGACTTCATTTCTTCATTATGGTTCATTACAGTCAGTGAGAGGAGTAAATGACCTCGTTATAAAGCAGGAAGGTCCCACGGTGCTTCTCAGTGTACCTGTGGCTCCATCTGATATTGCACAACCACATTCAGTGAGGTAGTGTAGAAAAGTGACTCACTGAGACCAGTTCTTTAACTACATGCCTTATATTATAGAGGTGAACATCATCAGCAGCACACTGTGGCTTCATGAACGCTGCGTAATTAATGCAGACACAGGCATGGCATTGCTGTGACAAATCATTCATGATATAATACTACTGGTAAAACAAATACAAAGAAAAGAACTTCAGAGTGACGTAACAGACAAGCGTTTGCCTTATCATATGTGGACTGTGATTTGGAATCCCGGGTGATGTTACAGCCAGCCATGACTGGGAGTCTAAAAGCAGAATTAGACATGCTCTCAGGGAGCGAAATCTGGCATACTCTGTCTATTCTGTTAACCACAGTGGTGCTAGACAATCTGTGAGCTCATGCATATAGAAGTGGGCGGAAGCATTTTACTCCAAGTGTGTTACACCACCACCCTGATGTTGCAGGAGCAAGCAGCTCGAAAAGAAGTGATGACTGGCTACACGTTATTCTGTGGAAGTCTGCTATAGCCTTTGCCCTCCCTGGTGGGAAGCGGTTATTTTAGTGGCTGTTGTATGATACGGGAGATATGTCTGGTGGGCATTGGACAAATTAGAGAGAAAAAAATATAATTTTTTTATAATCTCATTGTCCATAAAGAAGAAGAAAAAGATAATTATCAAATTAAAAAAAAGAAAAACAGAATGGTTTCTGCACAAACACATTCATGACTTCTTACACCTGCACCAAACACGTTAAAATATTAACATAAAAACACAAAAACTTCCAATGGTATCAAACACTGAGAAAATCCTATTCCTCTGGAAGTGAAAAACAGACTGCCATTAAAACTGATAAATGATGTAAAAGCTGCTGTTGAGAAATAACCTAAAGTAATGAGAACAAATTTACTGCCATCAGTTTTCTGAACAAAAAGCTCAAAGCCATCTTGTGTGTAATCGGTGGTGAAGAAGATGAAGGATTTAATTTAGGACAGAGAACGAATGTTCTCAAATAAAATATGACAGAGAGTCAAAAATAATCTGCACTCCAGTTATAGTAAATCTTGTGCTGGCTGCATGGTCTTATCAAATGGTTCTATCCCCGGTTTCTGTCTCCCCAGTCACCGCTGTGCATGTTTGAATGTGTTACACCAGTTCATTTTTGAAAACATTAAGAAAATGTCTGTCCCACATGTGATTTACAAAAAAGAAAAGTAGCGTTCAGTGAAAAGGTTTATCAATCAACAGTGCTCGTCATAGAGAGATGCTCACTGAAGAGCTGAAGTGTAAAATTAGGACAAAACAGAGGACGGATATCCGAAGAGGACAAAGACCTAAGAAGACAAAGATTCGTGTCTGACAAAGCGGAGAAAACAGGAGTGCATTAGCGGCTCACAGATCAGCCTAAAACATTTATAATGAGGAAATATCGAGGTTTGTTGACAAATGGACAAAGTGCATTAAAAACAGGGGGATTATGTCCAACAATAAGGTGTTGTGTGTGTAATTTTTGAATTTTTGAGTGAGGGAGAGAAGAGAGAGAGACAGAAAGAGAGACAGAGAGGAGAAGGAAAGATAAAAGGAGAGAGAAAGGATGGAAATTGAGCAAGAAAGAGATAGAGAGAGAACAAGCAACAGACAAAAAGAGAGAGAAGAATAGCGCAGGAGAGTGTGAAGGAGGGGGAGAGATGATAGATCAAGAAAAGTTGGAAAGACAGGGCAGGACAGAGACAGAGGGAAAGGAACAGCGTTAAAGAAGGAAAGTGAGGGGGACAGGGAGAGAAGGATATAAAAAAAAAAAAGAAAAAAGTGTGTGTGTGTGTCTGTTAAGAAAGAGAGAGAGAGAACGAGAGGGAGAGGGAGAGAGAAGAAGAATGCAGCACCTACCTCAAAGCCAAGTCTGTCCTTTTCCTTCCAGAAGCAGAAATGGGTGACCTTCTTATCCCAGAATTCATCTGGCTTCACCACACACACTAAGGACACCTCGGCTGGGATCACGTTCTACACACAAAACCACACACACAGGGAGAGAGAGAGAGAGAGAGAGAGAGAGAGAGAGAGAGAGAGAGAGAGAGAGAGAGAGAGAGAGAGAGGGAGGGGGGGAGAGAGAGAGAGAGAGAGAGAGAGAGAGAGAGAGAGAGAGAGAGAGAGAGAACAGGTTAGGAAAACAGTAATATGAAGATAAACCCTACAGATTTCTGTTTTACTCTGTTACACTGATAACCACAGGATCACCTCAGTGCAATCATCAGTAAAACAAGACATTATGGTTTTAACAGGATGTACAAGCGATATAATAAAGCTGCTGAATATCAAACTCTGAATTTATAAGCCGCGTAGAGGAAAGCTAATGCGGACTATACTGCAGTGTGGCTGTCTGACAGAGAACATCACTTCTGTGCATTATACCGACTGGCTCACATGGCTTAGGCTAATGGCCGGGTCTGTTAAAGCTGACACCAAGCCAAACATCAGGAATGTGTTTGCTTTATCATTAGTAGATTGCACACATGCCTAATAATGCCACAGCCATCCGGGCATGGGTGGAAACAGGGACAGCCGTGGCTCGAAGTTAGGAAACTGGTGTTGTGACTGGAAGGTTGCCAGTTCG
Source organism: Duopalatinus emarginatus (assembly GCA_028565595.1). Classification (NCBI taxonomy): domain Eukaryota; kingdom Metazoa; phylum Chordata; class Actinopteri; order Siluriformes; family Pimelodidae; genus Duopalatinus; species Duopalatinus emarginatus. Next base: position 3,262,955 of record JAOVVF010000047.1, read on the forward strand.
ATCTCCTGTACCAATAAGACATGAGAGAAGTGCCCTTGAGCAAGTGCACTAGACCCCCAACACCGGAGAAGTGTGTTCATCCAGCTCAGGCATGCTGAGGAGCTCAGGTGGTGCCTTCCTTTAAGTATAGAAGGAAGGTTACACTGCCTGGGGATGCAGCATGAGCAGCTAAAAAAAAAGATGCTGGGGTTTTGTGTGTCTTTAAGGAAGCATGTGTTAAACTTCACCCTCTCATGTTCGAAGCTGTTGTATGATGAGGCAAAAGAAATCGTATTTCACTGCACACATGCTTTCTCAGTGCCTTTTTTAAATAACAATTTATCCACGTTTGGTCTGATAGCTGCTTTATTTAAAAAAATTAAGTTAAAAAAATAAAATAGAACCACATAAATGCAATTTCTAGGCGTCTTCCATGATCACCTCAGCATGGGGCCAAAAAGGGCAACCTGTCTGTAAGAATGTCTTCTGGAAGTTCATCATCACCTTCACACACACACACACACACACACACACACACACACACACACACACACACAAAACTGACTGAAAACTTTATCCCCTTGTGATAAAAACCCTGGAAGTGAATTGTGACACCAAATGAGAAGCAGACATGGAGAGGGTTTTTTTTTTTGCCAGATCCCCTCAGGCGCTCCGAGATGACTAATTTTGGGCAGAAAGATGCTTTGACACAGTTCTTCAGTGCTGACTGTGGAAATAAGGAGAAGATCTGCCAAGCTGACTATACTCAAGTGTCTCTGAGAAAACCAGGTCAAGGGCTATGGGATCAGTCTACTGCATGTCAAAGCAGAAGTGTAACGTTCTCTGTGGGAAAAGAATTGATCCTTTCCTCTCCCCACAATGTTCCTCGCACTAATCCTACTCTGAGCCTGTTCAGTTTATAATTACATCTTGGTTTAACCAGATTTAAACCTTTCATTAACAGGCGAACCGTGTCTTCACGGAGCTCGTGTCTTGTACAGGGACACGGTCATGCTGGAACGGCTTTGAGTCTCTTAGTTCCAGTAAAGGGAAATTGAAATGTTACAGCATAAAAAGGACACCATGTGAGCGAGGTCCTGACTTTGTATGTGTTTCTTCCTCAATCTGTAGTCACAGAGTGTGAAGGTCAGGTGTCCACTTGCCCGGAGCAATGGAGAGTGGGCAACCCTAACCACGGCACATGGGGAGCAGTTGAGGGCTTTGTGCCTTGTTCAAGGTCACTTTAAGCCTCATTTATGCTCAGCATTTAATACGGATACGGTTACAGACAGATCCTTTTGTCCATACTCTGCGTTCTTTCCGTATGTGATTTGCACGTTTTCTGAAAGCTTACAGATCACAGACCTACGATGCTTAGAATACAGTCTTTTTCGTCATTTCTGAAGTAAATACAGAACTACAAGCTCCTTCGTTATCACCATGTTTGATTTTTACTCCGAACTGCCCTCTACTTGATGTGCTGCTCAACATCTATGTCATTTACGCTCTTATCCAGAGCGACTTACAAGGTTATAGGCATTACAGGTAGGCCAACATAGTGTTAGGGGTCTTTCCCAAGGACCATTATTGGTGTAGGACAGACTGGCTGCCCAGACCGGGAATCGAAGTGCGGTCTCTCACATGGGAGCCAAGATGTTACCACTGTACCACACCAACCATGTCACAGCAAGGAAGCATGTGGGCAGCCACGGTTATATCACTTAAAGCGCACGCATGCAACCATAAGCCCATATGGCTGCCCAACAGTTCTATATTAAGAGATAAAGCAGGTACAGTGTGCATTGTTTTTATTCCATGTGGGAGAAAGGTGATCTCTTCACAACATAACACCAGAGAGCATATAGCAAGACTGGATCAATCCACATCCAGTTAGAGAATCCCTACACACAAGTTATAAATGGATTGATGGATTTTAGATTCCCAGACAGTATCAGCGATGAACATGTTGAGTGATATATGCTCATAAAGAAGAAACACAGTCCTTAGCCAACAGCCTGAATAAAGTAGGTCAGATCACACAGGGTTTTATAAAAATACTTCTCTATGCTTTTAGGTCACAGAATAAAGTGTTATAAATAACCCACAGCTACATATAAAACCCAGGTGTAGAAATAAAGTCACATGTGTATATACTTTGGCTGTACATAACTAACAGACTTGAATGTTCCGAGTATGTCGCTGCGTTTTGTGTCTTAATACCTGCAGCATCAGAACGACTGTCTTCACCACGTTCCACTGAGACCTCCGCCCGTCCACGATGACTGTGAAACCACGTGCTTTACACTTCTCGCTGCGAACACACACAATGAGAGACCGAAATGAATATGGACAGATATACGGATAAAAGAGATAATGACAAATGAATAGAAATATATGAGATGGATAGCGGGAGTCAGACAGAGAAAGATTCATACAGTTATTAAACATAATGTCTGTGATACACAAATATGTATCAGAATGTAAAACTGTGTCATCTGAGCCCTGAGCTGCTGAAATGTGAATGCCTAGGTGTGGCCCTGAAATCTGATCCCTATTCAGTGGCCTGGGGTTTACTTTGACTGAACCACCACATGGTCTACACCAGGTGTGGAAACTACCAGTGCTCAGGTTGGCATGCTGAGTGACGTGTTGTCATGTTACGTCTTGTTCCTTATTGTACTTTTGTGATGCCAAGGAAACAGTGATCATTGGTATTGATGTATAAAGACAGACTTTTAGTACACAATGGAACTTCACCTTTGTGGTGCGAGATGTGAGAAAAAACATCTGTATGTGCTAAATAATTCTAAATCTTTAGCAATGATTTCCTAAAAACACACATCAATAATAAAGTTAACACTCAAGGTCAACACTGGCAATGGGCAAGTGTAGCAGAAAGCAGACACTATAGGATAAATAAGGTAATAAAGCCGAATAAATAAATGAAGAGACGTGAAAATACGGAAACAAATGCATGTAAAAATATATAAATAAAGGTAGGGTTTAAAGAGCAGTAATACGGAAATAAAAAAAACACAGAAAGAAAAAAAAAAAAACACAGAAAAAGAAATAAATGCAAAATAGTAGTAATACAGAAATAAACAAAAGCAGAAATAAACACAAACATAAAATAAATAAATAAAAGAAAGACATACATCAATAAATATATAAATAGTAGAAATACAAAAAATAAATGAATGGAAATAAATACAAAAATAAATTAATGTAGGAAAACAAATTAATAGCAGAAAAATAAATAAATAAAATGTATAAATAAATATATAAAACAAATAAATGTATAAATAAATGTACAAATAAATAAATAACAGAATTCAAGATTCAAAGCTTTATTGTCATATGCACAGTAAGGAAACTAGTTTCCCTGTACAATGAGATTCTTACTTTGCTGCCCACATTGGATGTCAAAGAATAAAAAGTATAAATGGACAAATAACAAAGATCAAATTAAGCATGCAGAAAAATATATACAATAAAATATAAAATGTAAATTATTCAGAACTATACAAGCTATATACATTGTGCAGTAGTGTGTGCTACATAAGTTACATTGTAACTAATATAAATATAATAAATAACAGAAATAGCCCAAATAAATGGTGATGTAGAAATAAATTAAAGACATTAATTTTAAATATGCCCTTTTTAATGACAGCTTGTACATCTGCAATTTTCTTAAAGTGAAATAACACACGATAACATGACAAGAACTCAGCATCTAATAACTGGGGTTTCACATCGAGTCCAGCTCATTCCCTCCATCCAAACTCTACTACCTCATAAGCTCTTTAGAGGGGGGTCATAATATAGGCTCTAACCTTTGTCAGTGTTTTATTGAATTACGCCCACGACACCTCCAAATGACTTAACAGTGAAATCTGACTACCCTGACTAACACACCGGTATACACTACACACCTGCACCGCACTGACATAACTCCACGTTGGCTAAACCCATCCTCACTGGCACCGATAATGCATGCTCAGTACAACCAGTTCCATGTAGCTCAACCTCGATGGACTATCCCAACAGCATACAGCACAAACAGCCCATATTCTTCTACCATACTAGACCTGTGAATTCAGTCGCACCCTGCTCTTCCACACCAAACCTGAGCCCTCGTTATCCATCGCCACTGACTGGTCCTTTCAGCTACTTCTGACAGTTCCTTCACAGCTGCCCCTAGCACACAAGCCATGAATCCAAACTCAACAGGCAATGATATGACAGACTTCACTATAAATCTCCTGACACCCATCTGTACCGGTCTAATATGAGCCTGATACCCACAATCTCTTACCTCAGCTACCAGATCTTCAAGCAGAACTGTTAGTTCTATAAAATGTATATATTAAATGATGTATTTGTGGATTTGTTTCTTTATGTTTATTTTATTTTTCATCCTCTACTGAGAACCAACTTCTACACCATGTTTCTCTCCTACACGCACCGAAAGCCACACTCTTGTGTTTGCCATTGAGGTGATTATTTAACACACGCCACTCTCGCAGTGACTCGAATATTCTAAATATTCCAAAAATACACGCCAAATCTGAAACAGCGGGGCGCATCAGACCACAGCACGGCTCAGTTGGCATTTAAATGGCACTCGGGCGCCAGACTCATTAAATCGCTTGTAGGATATCAGCAGAGAGCAGTCTGAGAGGAACGAGGGTGTGGGAACGCTGCATGCCACACTTTTTAATAATTAATAGCAGACTCAAGTGTGTCAAATTAAAAACTGAAAAGCGACTTTTCTATAGTGGCAGAGCAAGATGATTGAATTGAAAGCATGATTTTTCCAAATGTTTAAGCTGCTTATATTTTAATCTTTCCTGCGTCCTTCTATAGACGCGTTAGAAATGAACCCTGTGTTCACATCAGTAATTTTCACTTCACATCGATATACGCTGAAGTGCCAGAAAAACCAGTACTCCAGTCTAATACTTGGCAGGTTCCTCATGGGGCATGGACTCCAAGATCATTGCCTACTGAATGTTTCTGCATTAACACCATACTTCCTGTAGAACGGTCCACAATTCTGTTGTATTCTGAGGTGTAGGATTTTGGTGTTCCACAGCACATTGCATGGCATCTCAGATGTCTTCTCTGATGTCTTTTCTGATAACTCTAAGATCTAGTGACTTAGATAGAAATGACAAAACTACACAAATCACAAACAAAACCAAAACTCAGATGAGTGTTCCTCTAACTATAATTTGGCAAGACGCATGTGGTGAGAAGAGGAGCAGAGTCAGAATAAATTTAGGACATGAACAGGTGTAACCAGGCAGAAAGAAGACACACAGTTTTCACCTGTCAGAGATGTTTGTAGATGTACCAGGGGTCCCATGGAATGCCAGCTAAACAAACCCCATACCATTATGGGGGCACCACTGGCCTATGTATTTTGTCTCATCTTGTTCGTCATATTTTCCAGGGAAAGACACAGAATGACTGTCTAACTTCACTATAACACATTCTTCACAGACATTTCACAACATAGCTTAAAATAGCCTTAAACTGATAGAAAAAAGACTGCTGTGTCAAATTTATGTGCTTTAAGAAGGGAAAAAAATAACTGGACAAAGATTTATAGGAAAATAACCAACTTTGTGGTGGCAACAATCGATGGAAACCCGAGCTACAGAAATTTCTTAGGGTGTGTGTGACGTCACCAGTGGACAATGAACAACGCCGCGGTACAAACACCATTATCACTGACCTGGACCGGGAATTTCCCAGTGCTGGACCTTCAAATTTTGATGATATATCTGAATTTGATGAGGATGAATCTGCAGTGACAGTGGGGGTGACTGGATATTATAAGAAAATTAAACACACCTTTTTGCATTACCGTGAATGCATCTGCTAGTGTTGCTGTCCACCATATACAGGGGTTGGACAATGAAACTGAAACACCTGGTTTTAGACCACAATAATTTATTAGTATGGTGTACAGCGTCAATTCGTCTTGGGAATGACATATACAAGTCCTGCACAGTGGTCAGAGTGCACCATTGAAACCGACGTTTGGCATTGGCACGAGTGACCAAAGGTTTCGCTATAGCAGCCCGGCCGTGTATATTGACCCTGTGGTGCTCCCGACGGACAGTTCTGGTGGAAACAGGAGAGTTGAGGTGCACATTTAATTCTGCCGTGATTTGGGCAGCCGTGGTT
>JAOVVF010000047.1:3278891-3292353 GCA_028565595.1 Duopalatinus emarginatus
AAATAAATAAATAAATAAATAAATAAATAAATAAATAGGAGCTGGGCTTTTATTTATTGTAATTTATTTATTTATTTATTTTTACATTTTTAAGACCTCATTGATGTTGATGAACTACATGTTAAACAAACAAATAAATAGATAAAGATAAATAAACAATTTCTCAAACATTTTCAAGACATGAAGACATTAAATGCTGTGTTAAATACTAAACAATCAAACAAACAGATAAATAACAGTTTTGTTTTGTTTTTACATGTGTTAGCTTAGCACACTGTCTTGATACCTGTTACGTGGCTATTAGCTTCAGTTACATTCGTCAGAGTTTTACATGAGTCGGATTTGAGTGTGAGTTTGTTTCTGATGTAGTTAAAGTTAACAGCAGTTAAACTTGCCAAACCAGTGAACAAATTCCATAAACATCATTTTGTTTATCACTAACATTAGCCAGGTCAGCAATTAGCAACCTAGCTAGCTTAGTTTATCTCTGTGACTGGAGGTTTCCCATGGAGAGACTCCAGAGAACCTGTGAGTTAGCAACTCGACATGCTCTTACTGATATTTATAACAATCTACAGTAGAAATAGTCAAATGTGATGATGGTTATTAATTTCTTTTGGCTGTTTTGAGTTTTTTTTGAACCCCAGGTAAGAGAAACACCTCGTACGTCTCATTCTGGGTGGATTAAGGTTCCGATTCAGATGATCTCTGGAGATGAACACACGCAGAGATACAGATTGTCTCGGCCCAGTACTCGTGCTGATGTGTAATTACAGCCTGTCACCCTTCAGAGTGTTGCACAGGCTGAAGACTAGCGGCTCACACCGGCCTGACCCCCATGCAGCACAAGAATTTAACACGCGTGACAACTTGCTGGGAAATATTCCTGCAGCTAAATTAACCCTCTTACCCAGTTTCTTCTCTTCAACGCCGTGACCGATGATGACACTGCAGATGGCGTCATGTTTGCTTGTTAAAGCTGGGGGGTGGGGGGTGGGGGGGGCAAGCAGCCAAACAATGCTGAAAAGCAGAACAAGGCGGTGCAAGGCAGAGAAAGTTTACACTATAAAAAAAAAACAATAAGATACAAAGCGATAATACAGCTTATTTCATCCTGAAGGTCTGTCACCTAGTTGGGGGCAGCTGTGGCCTTGCGGTTAGGGTACCGGTCGGTTCGACCCCTTGCAACGGACAAGGCAAGATTAAAGTCCCTGAGCAAGGCACCTAACAACCCCCCCCCCCAACTGCTCCCAATGCACCATGGTCTGGGGCTGCCCCTTGCTCCAGGCAAGTGCTTTCACTTCCCCCGTAGTGTGTGTTTAACTGCACAGATGGGTTAAATATGGAGGTCACATTCCTCTGTGTGCAAACACAGTAGACAAATCGTTCACTTCAACTTATTCAGTATCTCCAATTCACCTGACAGCATGTCTTTGGACTGTGGGAGGAAAGCATACACAGGGAATCGAACCCTTCTTGGTGTGAGACTGACATTAGGATGTTTCTTAGGTGGGGAAAAAAACATCAGGAACTTCATAAAAATGAGTTTTAAAAGTTATGATGGAGTCTAAAACAGACTCTTCCAATTTCCAATTTCCATTTTTCTATGTCACAACCTCTGTTTGCCCCTTTGCTTCATCACCAATAATAAGAACTTCTAATTACTGAAGTTATCATAATAGCTATTCATCCAGCTAATGATACTGGACACACGGTTTATAAGCGTATCTAAAGCAGATGTATGCAGTTTGCTACGGCAGTGCTACTGCTGCTGAACGCAAAGCCCTGTGGAGGGCAGTGAGAACCGCCCAGTACCTGTCCATCACCACAACCGCCCTTCCACCTATTCAGGAAAACCACAACAGGAGATGCATGAGGAAGGCCAGCCATATATCCTCAGATCCCACACACCCTGGATACTTCCTGTTCCAACCACTACCATCTGAAAAAAGGTCCTGACCATCCAAGCAAGAACCACCAGAACCAAAAACAGTATCCATGCATGTGATGTTAAACTGGTCCCACCAGATCATAAATAACTCACACATCTACGTGATCTATACATTGTAGATCTATTGTAGTTATACCAGCTCACAGGACCATGAGCATGTCTGATTTAAACAATTAATGTGAAATCTCTGTTTCAATATACTGTACAATCTTGTATTGAATTGAACTGAATTGAATTGAATTGAATTGAACTGAATTAAATAACTGTGAATCATCAGTATAGCTGTGGTAGCTCCTGGAGTCATGAGTACACAAGCAGTAAACTAAGCAGTGGAACAAACCGCCAGGGTTTGTTGACAGTGAAATGGTCCACACTGACAGGCTGATATCCGCTAGTTAGAGGCCTGTGTGTCTGGTTTCAAGGAAACAAAACAGAAAAGCGATGATGCCTTAAAACAGTAGTGATCTCCCTTCCCAAGTGAGACTACTACAGAAAGCAAGCTATTTCTTTCTTCAACAGGAAATACCACATGACTGTTGAATTCCCACTGCTCAGATGGCGTTGATTCATTTTCAGGTTGTAATTAAAACACTGTTCAATGCCCTTTACGGAAAAGGATACACACATAGTCAGAAACGTTAGTAGATGTCCCAGGGGTCCCATGGAGGGCTGGCTAATCAAACCCCATACCATTATGGAGCCACCACCAGCCTATGTATTTTGCACAGGCTCTCTACCGGGTTTACTGGCACTTCTGTGTTCACAGTGTAATCATTTATTGTTTTTAAAAGGAGACTGTTACATTAACCCAGGGGTGCAGCACAGCTTGGAGGTTACTCAGGTAAAGTGAACCACTCATTGACCACTGGGCTTGCACACAAAGGAATGTGTCCTCTCCATTTAACCCATCTGTGCAGTGAACACACACAAACACACTAGGGGGCAGTAAGCACACATGACCAGAGCGGTCAGCAATCCTATCCATGACCTTCAGGGAGCGGGTGGGGGTTAGGTGCCTTGCTCAAGTGCCTGACCTTCAAGTGACAAGGCTGGATCCTTAACTACAAACCCACCGCTGGTGTGTTTGAGTACAGAAACCTTCAAATGTCCTGCCCTACAGGAAGTATGGTGTTCATTGCCTACAGAGCATTTCTGCAAGCTTGTGGAGTCCATGCCCTGTGGGGAACCTACCAGGTATTAGACTGGTGTACCAGCAGTGTTGCATGTCATCTTGTCATGATGTGTTTGAGATCTGTTGACTGGTAAAAATCACATTGTCCTGTCCAAACCCATCATAATGAATGCAGGACATGAACAGGTGTAACTCATCAGAAAGAGAGAAACAGTGTTCACCTGTCATTTGTAGATGTACCAGGGGTTCCATGGAATACCAGCTAAACAAACCTCATACCATTATAAAGACACCACCAGGATATGTATTTTGCACAGACTCATCTGTCCCAGTTTTTCTGACAACTTTTTATAAATCTCCTCAGTAACAAGACGTGTTTGTCCTCTGTTTGCTTCACTTGCTTACCGCACATCCAATGACCTGATTGGTCAAAAAAAAAAAAAGAAGTTGGCACGTCTTCCGTCTGTGAAAGCTCGGCTTCGACCTACAACAACAACAACAGCGCATTTAAAAAGCGGCCACATTCCACCCACCCTGCATCCTTATTACCTCCCATAGGATTATATGTGAATGTAAAACATATGCAGGAGGTTGAGGAATAAAGAGCAAGTGTGAAAGGAGCCTTTCAGCAAAAACGGAGACGATCCAGCAGATGCTGTCTCACTTATAACACTGGTCCTTGACTTGTCAAGGTTACAGCGTCAATATGGATTTACTCATAAATAAATCACATAACGCTTCTTTCAGCCCAAACATCTTGCCAATCTGCCCCGAGGCACATAGGGCTACATATAGCTAAATTGTCAATTAACAGGTAATACATTTGGTACAGCTAAAAAAATGGCAACTTGGATGTTGCTATGGTAACATCTCCTAGGGCATTGTATTGTTCACTTCTTATCACTGATGTTTAAAACATGTTTATCTACTGTAACTTAGATATAATCCCTACTGCACACAATCATAACTATTCATATATATTAGGAATTCAAATGCACATTGGAGTGCCAGAAAAATAGGTACAGGCTGTAAAAGAACTGTAGCCACTGGTAGTGGCTCCATAATAAAATAGGGTTTGTTTAGCTGGTCTCCTGGTACATCTATAAACATCTTTGAAGTGAAAGTGAACTATTTGCCTACTGTGCTTACACACATATGAATGTGACCTCTGCATTTAACCCAACCGTGTAGTGAAACACACACACACCAGTGAACACTAGGGGGCAGTGAACACACTTGCCCGGAGCAGGGGGGGCAGCCCCAAACCACAGCACCTGGACAGCAGTTGGGGAAGTTAGGTGCCTTGCTCCTCAGTTGTGTCTTGCCCTGTGCGGGGATCGAACCTGGGACTTTCCGATCACAAGACTGGTTCCTTAATCACTAGGCCACGGCTGCCCCGTGTACATGTGTTTGAGTTCTGGCAGTGGCTGAGATGTGGCCCGTTCGTGGGCGTGAAGTTCTGGCATCTGCATCTGGCCTCTTTTGTGCTGCCATTCTGTGTGGTATGTGGGCCAGATTAGGGCCATATCAAAAGTGCTATCTGAGGTATCACATGTTTAAATAAGTCTATGAATAATCCTCTAATTTATGTGATAATAATATTTATAATCTTTTAGGATTTTTAGGATTAGGATTAGAATCTTTTAGGACTGCAGAGTACTAGATGAGCATGTTTATTTAATTAAACACAGTATGTGAATTAACGTTTCTGAATCCATAACTGAATTACATTCATAAGATGCTAAGTAAAAGATTTCCCTAATGAACTTCATGCTAGCGGTCTCATGAGATGCATTTCTTCAACAAATCTAATTTCCTGAAATTAATAGGAGCAAACAAGGCAGCATGCTTCAGGTCCCCATTTGTAAACAGACAGACCGCAGGGTCCAAAAGAGGATTATGGGTTATATTGTGACTTTTGTAAAGCAATTATTCAGAGAACTAAATATAAGTGCAGGTTTAAACCCTTAGTTATGTAGAGTTTTAGAAATTCAGTGATCATGAATCACACAAGCATTAAAGGGACATAGTGGAAACTATGAGGTAACTTAAATTAATGTACTGCAGCTTGTTTTTAACAACGACTTCTGAGCATTTGCTTTATATTACAGCATTTGTAATATAACTAGACTATGCTACTGATCACAAAAACAATGAATTTATACCTAGCGCACCTTCAGGCATACATGCTTTTACACAAACAATTCCACCGAAGTCAGAGAACTATGACATTAAAAAGGACACGGACGTATCGTTCCTGGAAACTGCCTCAGTTTGATGCATGTGATTTATTTAAGTAAGGTTCGCTCTTGGAACACGATCCCTTTGTTAATCCCAGAAACCACAATTCGATTTAACTGATTATGACAACTGATTTCATCAGTATGTGCCTCTGTGGCTCCTACTTATAAGAACGAGGGAAAATTCCCCCAGATGCCCCAGATGGCTTACATACATGAAGACTGGTGTGGAGCTCTGTGGTTCTGTTCCTCAAAACTGTTTACTTGTACAAATCTCAGCTAGCCAGTGAGTGTCATTTTCTTACAAAGGACATGAATCAACATCGTTTCACTAGATATATATATATATATATATAGGTCTGAAAATAAACAGGCTTCCCTGAACAGAAATGGGTTTCTCTTTTGTGTGTATCTCAAGCAGAAGTAAAGTTCTAGCATGAAAGTTTGGCCAACCCCAGAAAAAGTGAAAAGGAAGAAAATTGCCTTCCAATTTTGGAGAATGGTGGACGTTTTGACAGCTATAGCTTTCCAACAACTCGATCAAAGTGTGACATTCAATGTGTGAGAATATCACACATAGCTAGAAAGGTTTCAGACATCCTTAGACAGACTGACTGCTTTTAACCACTGGGTTTGTTAAACTGGCTCCGTATACAGCATGATCTCTGCAGGAAGTCTAAAACATTTTTAGGTTGCCTTGGTGAAATATATTCATTGGTTCAAAGTTAAGGTATCAAAGTATGTCAAATTTGTGTCATAATTTTTATATTTAGTAAATCAGCCATAGTTTTATAGTAACCATGATAATTATTAAGTTAACCATGATTCATACTACTAATGTATTTCATGGTTACTATGTGTATATTATAATTTTGCCACAGTTTTACTATTGTGGTTTATAGTAACTATGGTTATCATATAATAAACCATGAGTCTACTATGAACTACTACGGTATCTTATGGTCACTATGTTTATACTATGAATCTACCATGGTTTTACTATGGTACTTTATAGGAACTCTGGTTATTATATAGTTACAGTTTATAGTTTTATAGTTCATGATTATAACATAAACTACTAAGGTAACTATGCGTATACTATCAATCTGCCATGGTTTTACTTGGGGTGCTGAAAATAATCGATTCTTTATTTAATCGCGATTCCTAGTCCTGGTGATTCTGAATAGATTCAAAAAGCCCAAAAAAATCGATTTTGAAATGCGTTTAAGTTTAATTTTTTGTCTCTCATACTCCCAAGTGTACTGCATATCTCATTACATATCCACGTGTCCACTTGGCCACTGTTGAAGAGGGCCTTTTAGGCCACCATATGGACCTTTGCTATCGGACTCCATTCAGACAAGATTATACAAAATATAAATGCAGTAACACGCTATGACTTTAAAGTCTGTATTTTATTTACAGTTAAATGTGAATGCACTGTGGTAGACTGAAGTCTGTGTTTACTTTTGTATTCATGTATTTGGAGTTATTTCTTCATTGATAGATTTTTCTTATTTAAGAAAAAGCCAGACAACTAAACAAACCTAATACTGGCCATTTAAGTTACAGAATTTTATCACAATCCTATTTTTAGTATAAATATAAAATGATGCAAAAAGGTTTCATATACAGTAAGGAGAGTATTGTCTTAAATAAATGTTCTATTTATTCATGTTGTCTTTTCATCTTGTCAATCACATAATTGAAACAAACTTTATAGAACAGAAACTGGTAACTGGTAAACACAGTTAAAGTTTAGATATATTTATGCCTTCTTAGCTAACTGCTAACATTAGCTGTCTATGAATATAAAGTAATAAGCATTGTTGTTTAGGGTTAAGATTGGATTTAGACAGACAAACAGACAGACAAACAGACAGACAGACAGATCTTTTTTATAGTTTTTAATTATAGCTCTTCTTACTTTAAAATGATCATTTAGACCTACTGAAACATCATAAACATTTCTTAACACTGCTAATAAACATAAAGTGTGAACATACTGAACATACAGTATATTGTGAACAGGACTGCAGTCATGAGCGTCTAGGAGACAGCTTTATCTCCTGAGGTGACCACTGTATATCTGGTGTATGTACATAAGGCTTTAATAAACCTATTCCTTTTCTTAAAGTGTTTGCCTGCTCACAACTTTATTAATGAAGAAAACTAGAAATGATACCACGGTTAGTTGTGACACTGCAATCTGATTGGTCGAGAGGGTTCATAAATCCTATTTTATAAATGGATGTATTAGTGTTTATTATCTGTATAATAATTATTGTGTAGTTAATGATGTTCCTTGACTGTTACAGTCAGAGGACATTTAGATATATAACACTAGATGTTTTAGCAGCAGGTCGTCTGATAGAATGGAACTATTTTACCTGGCGGAATGTTAATAAACAAACAGATTGTATTTTTCCGTCCTCTATTCTAAAATCTATCAATAAACGCTGATAACGGAACTGTGGTATAATCACAATAATACACCATGATGTTCATTTTATATTGTGTGATATTGGCACTGGTGTACTGCAGTCAAGGGCACGAGGCCACAGACACAAACCTCGAGTGTATTATTGCTAAAAGGACTTGACAATCTATCAGTGTTAATGATATCGGATTGGCCTTCTGCTTACATTAAGTGTGATTCTCTGGGTATCGTTTGATTTTATTGATTCTGTGGAACGCTCTGTAAATAAAAGACATGGAGCCTCATCACTGCTATATTACAATGGATGGGGTCTGTTATGGCTCATTTACCAACATACACATAAAAAAACAAAGAAATTTAGTGTCTGCCAAAGTCACAGAAATTCTTCAGGTTGGTTTTACAAACATACAACATAAACTATATTGTATTAGATTGTCATCTTTCCTGTATTATTTCACTATGATCAAATACTGTATGTGAATAACATTGATTATCTTGTTACAGTGGCTCCTGTCAAAGGCTGGGATATATTAGACCAAACGTGAACAGCCAGTTCTTAAAGTCGATGTGTTGGAGACAGGAGAAGTGGCCAAGTGTAAGAAGTGTAAGAATCCGAGCGACTTTGACCAGGTCCAAATCGTGATGTCTAGATGACTGGGTCAGGGCAGCTGTTTTAAGTCAGGTAAAAGTGAATGTGACCAAAGTCAGTATAAGACAAGTCTGTTCACTTGCCACCATTTTTGGTAACACCTTTGGGCAGTTATTTTGAGCAATACAAGACCAAACTCCTACCTCTTTAAATGTCTATTTCTCTGAAACTAAAATAGTAATTACTGAAAAAAAAAACAATGTTTGAAATCACTGGTAAAATCTGATGAAAATGCTGTACCTCACCTTTGCTCTTGGATTAATATAACACAGAAAAAAAAGTGGGTTTTTTTATGTTTGTCTGGCTACTACGCATGCACATAAGGGAGCCACGACTTTAAGGCACCTTTCTGCTTTATGACTGTTTCCATGCCAACATGAGATTCCTGATGCAATATCAACGTTATATACATAATATTCAACTAACAATATAATAATAATAATAATAATAATGATAATAATAATGAAAAAAACTCAGAATAAAACAATAAAATGTCATTTTATGTAAAACTTTCTTGTACAAAACCATCCTAACAACATGAGTCGGAAACCAGTTATAGCTGTCGAAGTTTCACTAATCTGCACATGAGCATTAACGAAAGTCTACGACAGGCCCTCTTTATTTATTTATTAATTATAATTAAATTAAATTAACTTTATTTATTTGCTAATTGGTTCTTTCTATTGCCAGGTTTTTAGAAAGAAAAAACCTGGTGTTTTTATGGGTGTCATTGTTCGTTTTTCATAAAGTGGTTTATCTCTGCCTGTAACCTATCCATGCAGTGAAACAAACACACCACTGAACACTAGGGGGCAGTAAACACACTTGCCCAGAGCAGCCCCAAACCACAGCCCCTGGGGAGCAGTTGGGGGAGTTAGGTGCCTTGCTCAGGTGCACCTCAGTCGTGTCTTGCCGTGTGCAAGGATCAAACCCGGGACCTCCCAGTTTCCTAACCTCTAGGCCACGGCAGCTGCTTAATGTTGGCTTTAATGTTATGGCTGATCAGTGTTTATAATATTGTGTGTTGGTTGTACAATGAATTTATTTTGCACTGTGGGTAACACTGTAGGTACATGTAGGTACGTTATTACACTGTAACTGCTATTCCAAGGAACATATAAGAGGCAACAAATGATTTTATACAGTGTTTCTGATTTTAGCACATGCGTATGGGCACAAACTAATCATGTCAGATGGCAGTAATAATAATAATGAGGTCATCATGTCATGTTTTAGGCTGTATTATTTAGCACCAGACTTTGAAAATGACTGCATTTTCTCATTAGATTTTTTTATATTTTATAAGTGAACTTCATGTGCTTAATACTTCCACATACTTTTTATTACCCAGACCGTTGCGGCTGGCTGGCTTGGATGCCTGCTGTGCTTAAAAGTGCTTCACGCTGGTACATGTAGTGGTTAGATAACACATCAGTGCGTGAGAGTGCTCTCCTGGAAACAGATCTGAGTGTTTTGAAGTTGTGTAGGCTGCTTGCTTATACCTAGAGGCGCAGAAACGAGCAAAGATGCTTTCGGAGGCGTTCTGCCTTGGATGACTAATACCTGCTCCACTTTAACAATGAATTCTGGTTTTCTACTTGATCTCAGAGCAAACAACAAGGGTCATCCACATGTGATGACAGTGGGATGGTTGCGCTCGCTTTGGCGATTAGGATCTGTCCAAGATTCATGCTGAGATATTTTAGTATGGAACCTTTGGGGGTCATATGTTGATTTTTGTTTTCTGCCTTACAGTTGTAAGAGTTATTTTAAAATAAAGCCGACAGCTGGTGTATGAGTTGGTGGGAGTAAAAATAAGAGACGGAGGTAATAAGCCACCAACATGACCGTATCCTCTCTATATATTTATTTCACCTTGTTACAATTGTGGTAGGTACAAAAAATGGGTTTGTACTCATGTATAAATATAATTTTAGTATATTTATACACACAGATCAGCCATAACATTAAAACCGCCTGCCTGAACAGCCGTGGGCCGTTCGGTGTGTTCTCTAAGCACTTCGGTGGGTTTCCGCCAGGTAGTCCGGTTTCCTCCAGAGACATGCATGTTAGGTTGATTGGTCTCTCTAAATTGCCTGTAGGTGCGAGTGAGTGTGTGAAAGTGTGTTGGCCATGCGATGGATTGGCAACCTGTCCACGGTGTACACGCCAATGATGCTGGGATTGGCTCCAGCCCCCATGTGCCTGACTGGTAGGTTAAAAGCGGATAAGAAGATAAGAAGACATTAGGAACTGATACTTCTCTGGATCTTTTGTGGGATCAGACCAGACAGGCTAGCCGGCTCCACCCTCCATTCACAATCCTGTAGCTCGACCACGCCCATGTTAACCAATGCTGCAAAATATAATATCGCTAAAATTTTCAAATGCCCTCAAATGCAACTTAGGTGCTTTTTCCCCATAGTTATGGATGAAATAGACCCGACTCTTCAGCAAATATTAGAAGCCTGGATTGCGAAACGACCGTAGTTCAAGCATGAAGTCGTAACCACTTCAACCCGTTTGAGAGCAGCAATATGTGGAAGAATTATTCTACTGCACCAATAAACCGATCACCCCCAGGTTTACAATTTTCTTCTTCTGCAGCTCTTGAAGTATCATGTTGTGCCACTATAATGGCACGTTTGCAAGATGTATTTTGGTTTAGAACTGCAAGGCCAGCCAAAGGATTCCCTCCGGAAACATTACAGGGATACGGAGAACTGTGAAGCATTCCGAAATAAGGCTTCCAGGTCCCTGTGTGCGGAAGACGAACCGTCCGAGCACGAAAGGAAAGCGAATGTTAGATTCCATTTAGCATGAATCATGATCACTTCCAAGGAGATGAAGAATGCAGGAAAGGAATCATCGTAAAAAAAAAGAAAAAGAAAAAAAAAAAACAGATATAAATAAATAGCAACGGCTGTCTCAGTCTCGGCCTTTGTCTGAGGCCATATTTTTTAGCATCTGTTGCTTTGGATCACACAGAGAGTTTAGGACCAGGGGGAATTTGGCACAAAATGAGGGCCAAACAGAGGCCTTGCGTGTCCATAAGAAATTATTGTGCCTGAGGAAACACTGGCACATGGTGTGAGCACTTCGCATTTGAATCAGGACCAAACCCTCATGTGACAAGCCAAATGCTACATATCTGAGTGTTAACTCAGGCAGATTGATTGCTAGTGTTCAGAGCAAACGATCAGAATCAGAAGCTGAGCAGGAGTAGAAAAGCAAAGTTTTCTTGGAAAGAAGGGAGGCTGTGGGCTGAGATTCACCACCACAGAGAATGCTTTTATTGTCCAAGACTGGCCTCAGTACCGGGCTTCAAAAAAAAAAAAGCATCCATTAATCTAAAGTTGTGTATTTACTGAAATGAATAGCTTTAATGCCGGACAGACTGCCAAGCCCAGCTTATTTTACAATCAACGAGCACAGCTATTTTTCCCCCCAAAGCTCCGCTCCGGGAGTCTGGAAATGAACACACGGTGAAATGTATAATTGCACTGCATTAAACAACCTGCTGCTTGGGGTTTTTTTTGACAGAGAAATGCATTTCATGCGATATTTCTCAGCACGTATCTAAACGCAAATGTGCGTCATTGCTCTGCTAATAATAGCAATAAGGATGATTACAACTTGTATAACCTTATATGCCTTATATTATTCAGTAATGGAAAAGAATTTAACAAGCCATACAAGGCATTGAGCAGAGAAGACGCAGGTTAACGTCGGGAGGTGAGGTTACAGTTACTCAGAAGTCTGAGTCAGAGTCGAGGAGTTGCTCACAGCTCCGAAGTCTAAATGGAGGAACGGTGAACAGGCCAGTAGTAGAGAAGAGTAGAGTAGAAGAAAAGTGGTGCTGAGTCGAGGTACTGATGAGGAGATGAGCAGCTTCCGATTAGTGTTCGGGACTCAGACACAGTCTCAGTCTTTAAGTCTAGGCTGAAAATATATTTGTTTAGTCAAGCATATTCTTCATAGTTATCTGTAGTTCAAGGTGCAGTGCAGGAGGGTTTATGGTTATAGAGTGTTTTGGTTAACTGGAAGGTTCGGATGCTGTCCTACCCCCCACCCCCACTCTCACGTGTTCTCACAGGTTCGATGACAGTGGAGTGGCTGCTTTATGTCCCAGGGCGCCCTCATGTCTGTGTCACCTTCTGGTTCTCCGTTGTAGTTATGCTGTCTTAGCGAGTCTGCAGGAGTTTCTACCTGTTCTGTGCACAACTTATATTTAATATGACCACTACATAAAAGATCATACCTAACTCTCTGTACTCTCTTTTCTCTGATGAGCCACACCTGAGACGGCCGAAGCACCAGGAGATACCACTGACCCCAATTTCTGACCCCTCTTATCTTCTTGGAGTCTCATCTGACCCGACATGGACAGTCTATAGAACACTATAATGGACAGATGTAGAAACCACGAATTAGTTTACATATTTTAATTAATTCTCTGGCTACTTGCATTTTTTTATTAATAATTGCACAATCTTTGTCACCCACATGAGGATGAATTCCGGTTCTTCTTAAAGTTTTTTCATCTTGTCATCTCAGGGTGTTTTTCCTTGCCACTGTCGCCACCAGCTTTTTATCAGGGATAAAATTTCTATAAATGTAAAATCCTTTCCGTTATTTCTGTAAAGCTGCTTTGGGACAATGTCCATTATTAAAAGTGCTATACCAATAAAACTGAATTGAATGAGCAGCTGAATTTAAAAGAGTTTGCACAGAGATCCTGGAATGTAGGTGCACAGTATTCTGTACACTTTAATATACATACATTTAACCTTTTTCCATGATTTAAACAATAAAATAGTTTCCGATCACACGCTAAATATAATCTGGTGTCATTTTCATTCATTTCTTGTTCACATAAAAACTGTTCGTGTGACCACCCACATTGTGTTTTCCCTTCAAATCCTGGTAGATAGCAAGGAATCACTCACATTGTGTGCAAATGGCGGGTTGGGAAAACTTTATTGACTAGTTTATGTACATGTTCGGAATAATGATGCTCCGTTCTGATTAGAGGATATTAGAGGATATT
>JAOVVF010000047.1:3314225-3324529 GCA_028565595.1 Duopalatinus emarginatus
TCCATCCATCCATCCATCCAGGCTAACTACTTGTGGCTTGATGGAACTGACCATCATACCCATACATGGTTCTTCTCTATCCGTCCATCCATTCATCCATCCATCCATCCATCCATCCATCCATCCAACCCAACATGCCTATATCTATAGTACAATAAAGTATAATCAGTTCAATTTTCTGGGGCTTTGATAGAACAAACTAAAATGAACACATCTGCCAGTGAAAGAGTAGACATATTGATGGAGAGAATGGACAGATATTTCTAGATGAGGGAGAATCATTTCTACTAGGGCAGTAGTAGCTCAGTCTTGTTGGGTCCTTAAGCAAGTTCCTCAAATCTCAACCGTTTGCTTGTATGAATAAGATAAATGTCAGTCACACAATGTGATTCTATAATATCAGGAGGAAAGGGCTCCGTTAGACAGATAATGATTATTAGCCCTTTGAAATGAATCTGGCCTTGAGTGGGAAACTCTGATGTTTTCTAGCATTTTTTAAAGACCTCTGTAATGGATTATTAGTGATTAATAAAGTACAGTAGGTTTTTAGTCTGTCTTCTGTTGGGGGGTTGGGAGGGGTATATGTAAAAGTTGGTTTGAAATATTTACACAAAAGAAAGTAAATGTTCAACAGTATTGAATATTAATACTATTTCTAGGTGCCCATTTAGCAAATCTGTAATACTGACCAAGCCAATTTTTTTTCCATGTGAGAGACCTGGGTTCGATTCCCAGTCTGGGCAACCAGTCTCTACTACACAAATAAGGGTCCTTAGGCAAAGACGCCTAACACTATGTTGGCCTCCTGTAATAGCAGTAACCTTATAAGTCGCTCTGTACAAGAGCATCTGCCAAATGCTGTAAATGTAAATGTACTCACAAGATGATGATGATGATATGATGAGTGTCCTTACACAGTATATCTAACCCCTAATTGCTTCCTGGGTGCCATGGATAGGGCTTTCCCTTTGCTTCAGGCAAGCATGTTACCTGTCCCCTAGTTTGTGTGTTTCACTGCATGCGTGGGTTAAATGCACAAGTCAAACTCTTTTGAATTAGTTTGTAATGTAAATTGTATGGTGTAGACCCTCAACAAACCATCTACAGATGACCATTAACCAATCTACCAACTTTGTATCTGTATACTAAGAGACTGAAGGTCATGTATTTGAAGGTGAAATCGGAGACAAGTGCATTATTTAATTAAATAAATATATATATAAAATGCTAACAAGGCAAAAAGCGAGGCTTGGATCTAGGAACCCGAAATGAAATATGGCATTAAGATGAAGAACATCATGAAGGACGAGAGGCTAAAAACAACAGAAACAAGACCAAACATGCTCTGAGTGTCTGTGTCTATATACCAGTGCTGATTATAGTGAAACAAGATACCAGTACACGGTATCAGAGAACCGTTACTGGGTCATGTGGTGTGTCAGGGCTGCTTGGTATTGGGCATTTCTCAACTTGACAACTTTGGACTAACCTACTTAAGGGTGGGAGGATGATGTACGGTCATTCTGCAACTGGAACAGCAGTGTACTTGATGATGTGTACTATAACATCTATTATATCATTTACATTTACATTTATAGCATTTGGCAGACGCTCTTATCCAGAGCAACATACAAGGTTACTGGTTTTACAGGAGGCCAACGTAGTGTTAGGAGTCTTGCCCAAGGACCCTTATTGGTGTAGTACAGACTGGGTGCCCAGACCAGGAATCCAACCCAGGAGCCAATGATGTTACCACTGTACCACACCAACCACCAACCAATATCAGGCATAACAAGTTGCTATAATAGATGTACCTGTAATGCACAAATGTAATTATATCTCCTGTTACTACTACTACTGACACATTCAAGTCAGCTGCAACTTTCAAAAACGAGGTCTGAGAGGCTGTTCTCGGTGGGTACCATTAGAGTGCTGACTGTCCGGTCACAGCTGACAGGGCATGCTGGCCGGTGGGGCCACACATACTAAGCCTAAACAACTTGACATTCTTGGCTGAAAAATCATATGACTTTATTTCGTAACACAACACCAGGACCATTTCTGCCAGTTTTCTTTTCTGCAATCAGGCAGAGATTGGTGCCAAATGCATTCTGGGACTCCTGACTGTCCCAAGTCCACACACTTCACCCGCAGATGCATCGTTTATAACAAGAGCCAAATAATAACACATCCGAGCATTTGGACTGGACTTGGCAAGATGCAGACTTATAAATGGAGCACTCGGGCTGTGACTGATGACGTTTCCACAAGCACACAAGAACGCAGATTAAGAAACTGGCCTGAACTGGAAGGTTTTTCAAACCACTATTGACCCCTAAAACGCATAATCTCACCTAAAGATCTGTGTCATTTTATTTTGTTCTCACAATTATTAGTTTATTCCCTCAAAATATAAACAAACTAGTACGTGATTTGCACGTTTTCTGAAAGTTTACAGATGCGGACAGAACGGAGCAACACCACTGGACACTGTCGGGGCAGTGCAACATGTGATCACTTCTAGATGGACAAGACAAAGAAGAAATGGCGGAACTTCATGAAAAGAGGTTGTGCGACTTAGGTACTTAAGTACTTAATGGCCTCACAGGACACACACATCTAGAATACTGTCTTTTTTGTCGTTTCTGACGTAAATACAGAACTACGAGCTCCTCCGCCATCGCCATGTTTGACTTTTACTCCGAACTGCCCTCTACTGGATGTGTTGCTCAACAACCACGTCAACAGATCTGACGCAAGGAAGCATGTGGGCAATGACGGTTATATCGCTTGAAGCGCACACATGCATTTCCGTATGGAGAGGGAGTATAAATGAAGCTTTAGCCTTCAGGCCACAGTTTTAGGCATTTTTTTAGCTGCAAATGAGACCAAAAGTGCATTTTGCATCATGTTGCTGTTACACTTTTCTTTATAACTCCACTGAAAATGTCCACAGACTCTACAGGAGCACTGAGAACCGCAGTCTCAATTAATTTGTCACCTTGTCACTGCTATGTTGCTGTTCACCGTTGGTAGATGTTCACCGCAGATTCTGTATGAAACAGAGGTCTCAGTTGCTTTGTTACTTGGCCGTAGAAGGTTAATATAGGTTAATAAGATACAATATTTGAATAAAAAAAAACAAAGCCTTTCTAGGCACATTGCCAGTTTATTAAGTAAGCCTACTACCTCTGCTGCTATCCACAGTTTATCCGACACATCCCGAAAGCTGTACCAATGTCACAGTGATTTTCAGAATCACAAGGAAAAGATAAGGATGCATCATTTAGAGATTTCGTCTACAGACAGCTCAGTGCTATTATATGCTTTAAAGGCTTACATAAAAAAAGAGAACGCTCTTGTGTAAACGGCTGGAGCTATTTTCATGATTCAGTCCCTCAGGTTTGTCGTGTGAAGTATCCTAAAGGTCTGAGATGAAGAAACCGCAGCAGCATCAGGCCTCTGGGAGAGAGCTGCAGCTTGGTGTTAAGAAGCTGCTATGACAGCGAGTACCCACGGGCCATCTGTGAACCAGCGTGACGTTCATTTGGCCTGATTCGTGCCGAGATGCTGCATAGTAATGAGTAATAAATGTACAGCATCCCAATCTGTCTGCGGATGAATAAGTGGGACTTCTGAAGCGCGTGTCTCTGCACGGGGCGGAGATCTCATTTTCGCATTCTTTGAAATAGACTATGAATCAGTTCCAGACAACCACATGCCATCGTACTAAATGGTGCGTCAAAAATGGTTTATTGCCAATGGGAACTATGGTAATCAATGCAAAGGTATCATTTGGACTGAAGGTATGTGGGTTGGGATGTAAAAACTTTGTAGCGGCTGCTAAACCCTTTGCTAGTTAGCACACAGGGCTGCTTAAGTACAGTTTATTATGAGTGACAGACCATTCGGAGTCAAGACACAGTGTGTCTATTACCTGTTGTTGATATTTCTTTTATTTATATTCGTGTGTGTGAGGTTAATTGCATTAGTAAATCCAGTTCCAATCTGGTTATGCTCTGTTTAAGCCGAGACCAACAAAGCCAATGGACCAAATCACAGTTCATTCTAACTCCTACACAAATGACTTGGCACTAAGACAGCTAAGATATGAAATATACAATCCCAGACAACCACAAAATGCTATTTGATATGATATTTCAAAATTGTTTATTATTAATGGGGACTCTTTACTCCGAACAAGAAACGCTACTTTTACTCTGTTACATTGAGCTACATTCTGCTCGCTATTCGCTACTTATGTTTATCAAACCGCCCAATGCATCATCTCTTTGTTTTGTTTTATCGAGATTTCTGACAGAGGCTCTGTCACATGACTGCGTCTCACCAATCAAATGCCAATAGTGACATTTGACTCTGGTTCACCGATCAAACAGAGCCAAGCCGTCACATGACCGCACACAAAATCCCCGCGGATTGGAAACACAGGTGTAAAAGAGCACAGAGGCCCAGTACAATGGCAGAGACGACGGTGTGTTTTTTACAACAACCTGAAGAGAATTTAATTGTTACTTTGTAAAGATTTAATTTATTTTTGTATTAGTTGTTTAAGAGAAATTCTCCACCTCTGAACTTGTTCATTTTTGTGCATTCAGGTGTGTTATTTGACCTGTATGTTTATTTTGTCCTGATTATTAAACCCAGAGAGACTCAGCAGTTACTCAGAACATCAGTAGTTTTTTCACTTAGTACTTTTTACTCTTACTCAACTAATTAATTTGGTGACTACTTTTCACTTTTACTTGAGTCACATTATTCTAAAGTAACAATACTTGAGTACAATTTTTGGCTGCTCTACCACTTCTCTGTGGGGACTATGGCAATCAGTGGATTGTGTGGATCATTAGATTGGTGATATGTGGGATATGTGGATGAAAAATAACTTGAAAATCTAGGTCCAAATTCTCATACTACATTGCATAAGTTCCTGGATGACGTACTACATCAAGAGACATTTTAAAGTACGCGAACGCAGCACACTGTGGTTTGATAATCTACACCATATTTCAACTAGAGCGTTTAAAGGCGCTTGAGGCTGAGGAAGAGAAAAGGTTGGAAAGCAGAAAGTTGGCAAAAAATATATAATTTTTAAATATTATGTTTATGTATAACGCCAAGTAACATTATGAGTAGTTTTGTGGAGAACGACAAACACATTTTGTCTGATTTAAAAATTGTAACTTGCGCCACGTGATGACCTGAGGTTGGGTACATACTGAACCCTACTGCTTTACCGCTTAAGCACGGTTCACTCGGTCGACTCTATTGTTTAAGTACACCATTTAAGATGCAGCCTTAGTAATGTAGTGGTACCGCTAAATCCTAATCTCCCAAACAAGGCTAAATACAATGTATAACAAGAGATGAACTATTTGGAGTCAGGGTCATACACCTAATACAGTCTGTCCATCATCTTCTGTACATCTATCTGACCCCAAGCTTTAGTACCTTGAAATCTGCAGTCTGACTGTCTAGTCACACCTTTGTGCATTACTACTGCCCTTAGAAATCAAACATTTTTTCCTGGCAAGCTGTTCTGGGCTTATATATAGTCACTCAGCTGAAAAAAACATTGCAGCTAAATTTGAAAAACTAGTCCTAGTTGAATCCAACATCTTATGGAAAACTTTCAATTCAATTAAATTTTATTTATATAGTGCTTTTAACAATGGACATTGTCCCAAAGCAGCTTTACAGAAATAATGAAAAGGGTCAAATATACATTTTACAGATTATGTGAAGACTAGTATGTGAATTCATGCAATTCCCTGGGGGAAAAAAACCTGCTACTACAGCACAGATGACCATGCAGCTGGCTATACTGTCAGAGCTACTGTACTAGAAAATGCATCCACACCATCTGACCAATCAGAATCGATTCTGATCACAGATTATTGATGGGTCAAATTTTCCAGCTTCATCTGGCCCACGTACCGGCGCCAAATGCCTGCAATCAGTCCAAATCGTATCGGAAGCATATGGAGCACAACTTGCAGCTGTGTCACATCTGTCCAAATCTGTACTAGCATTAGATGTGCTTGGTTGCATTTAAGCCATTTTTGGCCCAGATTCCAAACGTGGCTAATTATATTAGCCATCTTTACACTGAGAAATGTTGGAGCAGGAGCTTTATACCATGAGCTTATGCTCTGTGCAACAGTATGTGCATTTCCTCAGTCTTTAACGTCATATTCGGGGTGTTTGTGTACTGAAGAGGAGCGTGTGCACCTGTACAAGTGAAACTGGGCTCTAGTACTTTAACGCACATGGTATGCGAACTGGATGTGCTAGTTGCCCCTAGGTGTAAGTGTGTGAGTCAGTGGGTGTGTGTGTGTAACCCTGCAGTGGATTGGTCCACTCCTTGGGCCGAACGATTCCAGATAGGCTTGGGACAAACCCGTGATCCTGACGACGAAGCGGATAAGAAAATGACTGACTGCTTTGTAGAGAAATGCTTTTATCCCCCGTCATGTTAACTGCTGCATGTCTACACTTTCTCATTAAGGCGAATTCATTTTGATGGTTTAAGGGCTTTATTGTATAATGTATCATTGCCAGAAAAGAATGAAAAGATCTTTTGATACGAGTCGCTGCCAAAACAGAAAAAACAATAAGACTACCGAGCTAAATTAAGCCCTCAGGTGCAGAAACAGATGCATCGGAAACTACTTTTGATCACATATCCATGATATCAGTGTTGAGAATTGTATTAACACATCAATTTAACAGTACTGTTCCTAAGTTTCTGGAACCATTAGATATCCTCCACCCCCCAAAGCTCGATTTAACCACTATCTACACCCACAGCCATACAAATGAAGTGTGAATGTTTCAGATTCCTCCATATGTCCCAGCTCCCAGAAACTGTTGTATGACAATTTATCTGTGTTTGTCATCTTCTTATATTTAGTCTTTGTATCAATCCACATTGTATCAATCCACAGCAAGTTTCTTTATACTTCGATTAGCTATAACGTTAACATGAAGTGAAAGCAAAGTGATTGACCCACTGTGCTTGCATACAAAGGTTTTTGACCTCCACCTTTAACCCATCCATGCAGTGAAACACACACATGAGGGGTGACCAGAGCAAGGTGCAGCCACTATCCACAGCAGCTGGGGATCAGATGGGGGGTTAGGTGCCATGCTTAAGGGCACTTTAGTTGTGTCCTGTCAGTACAGAGGATCGAACCAGCAACCTTCTGGTCACAAGACCGGTTCCTTAAACTCATGCCATGGCTGCCCGCCTCTACAAGACCACAAGTTCTCCACAAGAACTGTGCTGTGGTATCTAACATAACATTACTAACAGCTCCTTCCATGCGATTGGGTCAGACAGACTTCACCCCCCCACACACACATATCAGTGAGCCTTGAGCACCCATGAGCTGTTGCTGGTTCACCAGTTGTCGTTCCTTGGACAAATTTTGTTACATTTACATTTATGTTATTTGTCGTCTACCTTATTATTATTTTTTACAACTAAGCAGTTGAGTGTTGAAGATCTTGGGTCCTGACCAGACGTCCAAATCTTAACCACTGTCCCTAGTATCTAACATGGGGCAGCTGTGGGCTTGTGAGGCAGCCTTAGGCTTGTGGTTAGGGAACTGGTCAAGTGATCGGAAGTTCCCGGGTTCAATCCTTGCAACAGACAAGACACGGCTGAGCAAGGCACCAAACCACCCCAACTACTCCCCAGGTGCAGCGGCTTGGAGCTGCCTGCCCACTCGGGCAAGTGTTTACTGCCCCCTAGTGTTCACTAGTGTGTTTCACTGCTTGGAAGGGTTAAATGCACAGGCAAATAGTTCACTTTCACTTTACCACTTTTGGTAATTACTAGCCTCTGTATACTGGAAACACCCCACATGACCTGCTGTTTTGGAGATGCTCTGAACCAGTTGTCTAGACATTACAATTGCTCAGATCCTTACACTCCCTGTTTCAACACATCAAATTCAAGAACCGACTGTCAAATTCACTTGCTGCCTAAGATATCCTACCCATTGACAGGTGAAGTGAAAGCGAAAGTGAACTACTTGCCTACTATGTTTGTCTCCACATTTAACACATCCGTGCAGTGAAACACACACACACCAGTGAACACACTTGCGCGGCGCAGGGGGCAGCCCCAAACCACCGCGGCTGGGGAGCAATTGAGGGAGTTATGTGCCTTGCACCTCAGTCGTGTCCTGTGCGAACCCTGGACCTTCCGTTCACAAGACCGGTTCCCTAACCACTAGGCCACGACTGCCCCTATAAAAAGACCCTCAATGTTATTCTCTTTACATGTCAGAGGTTTTGTGGTTTTAATGTTATAGCTGATTGGTGTATAACCACAGAAAGTTCCTGTGTTTAAGCCAAGCCCTGCAGAGCCAATGGCCCGATTTCAAATTCATGAAAAATCTTCTGTGTAAATGATTTAAATGTCAGGATAGTTAAGTAAAAAAAAATCTGCATCCAATAAGCAGCATATTTCCACTGGTTAGGAAAAGTAAACACTAAGAAATCCAATCTGTATCTACAGAGCATGAAATGTCTCAGTGATACTTTATGGTCTCCTCAAACAAGACCTCTGGGTTCTCTGGTTTCTTTGGTTTCTCAACACCTACAGCTTTGTTTATTATGTCTGAATGAGTGTGTAAATATGTGTGACATCCCATTCAGGTCCTATTCCCACCTTGTGCCTGAAGTTCCACAGATGGCTCCTGAACCATCACCACCCTGTTACTACTGTTACTGTTCAGCTGGTTAATTATTCACTATTCTAGTGAAATTCATATTATTTGGTGAAATTTGGTTCAGTCTATTCGTTTTATAGGATGGACGTCTAGTCTTTCAGAAGGTCGTTGGTGGAAGTGCTTTTCTCCAAGCGTCTTAAGGGCTGTTTACATCAAGCACCATGACTATGAACATGAGGATGGTGGAGTCCACACCAAATCTATAACAACTGATATCACAGGGATCTGATTCAGAGTGATCTGATGAACAACAAGAACGCAGACAGCCAATCAGAATCCATCGGAACTGGACATCACGTTCATGTTCAACTTGGCTGATGAAGTTGCACGGAGACTCATTACAGAGGTGTTAAAAAACCGTGCTTCTAAAAGGTTAACAAGAAGAATGATATCCAGGATGCATCCAGGATCGGGTTCACCCTCGCAATCAGTAATGAGTGCTTTATTATTATATTAATAATAAACAATTAGACGATTATATTATATTATATAATATTACATTATAGTATTTTGTTTCCCTGTGCAATGTACAGCTATAACAGGTCATCAATATCTATTTTAATAAGGTTCCAACACAGCTGGAGTGCGCAGCACCTGCATAGTACCACTGTTTACAGAACATTATCGTTCATCAGTATGGGCGCTCACATCATTATCGTTACAGCTATCATACCTGGTGTGAAAGTCTCTCTACACTGAACCGGCGGTGCATAGCAGTTCAGAAATATGCTATGACTGGTTTCACATGCCTTGGAGGAAGCACATGAGAGCCTTCACCCTCCCTGATTGGTAGGAGTCATATGATCGGAATATGCCTGATGGGTCTGGAATTGGATATGACCAAATTAGGGAGAAAATGGGAGATATTCCTAACAGTTCATACTGTGGTGGATAAGGACAGAAACGTATCTGTAAAGGACACAAATGAATGAGCTCATTAGACAAAAAAGCAATTCATTACTAAGCTTGCTAATAGCTTTGTAATCACCTGTCATATTCAATTTCTCCACTGGAAACACACTCTTACAAAACACACACACACACACACACACACACACAGAGAGAAAACATACAAATATACAGTAAAGGAAGACCAAGCTCACACATATCCAGCCTGCAGGATCCCAGACAACGCAGGCCAACATAAGTGAAATAAGAAGAAGAGGAAGAAAGCAGGTGATGCGAATGAAAGGTTGAGATTAACCTGACTGGTCAGAGGTGCTGTCAGTGACCCCGGCGGAGGAGGCAGGGGTCGGGGGAGGACCAGTGTTGATAGGCTTGGTGCTGTTGTCCGAACCAGCTCTGCTTTTCTGCTTAGTTTTCGTGGAATCTTGTGCTTTGAGCTTCTTGGCATGTTTACTCCCTTTGTAGTGCGCCTCGGCTTGGCTCTACAAAGGAGAACAAATGAACCATGCAAATGAGGCTCATTTTCAACAACACATACACAGACACCTACACACCTACACAGGGAGTGAAACCATGTGACTCATTCATTTAAATTCATGACTTTCGGTTTGTTTGTTTTTTGTTTTGTGACTTGAGGAT
>JAOVVF010000047.1:3333514-3353643 GCA_028565595.1 Duopalatinus emarginatus
GATCTGTGAGTGGTAGTCGGGGACAATGATGATCTGTGAGTGGTAGTTGGGGACAATGATGATCTGTGAGTGGTAGTTGGGGACACTGGCTCACATAAGACACAACTGACTCATGGTTAGACACTGCCAGTGAGAGAACTGTAGCTTCTATATAACCACTTATATAACCAACACCTGTACCATTTCATATCAAGTGCAGGACTTAATGTCTTTTTAAAATGGTCAGATTTGTTGCTAGGCTCTTGGTACAAAATTGACAGAAAGGTCACCAGATCAAGTGCAAGTCACCTTGTCGGCAACAATGTGTACAAAACACAGCCACTTTTCACCCTTTACTCATTTCGTCTCCTCCTGCCAGGAGCTGGAAAGGTATGTGGGCATATTGGACACTGGTTCTGAGAGCTACTATTTTAAACTAGTGCACTCTGAAGTGTCCTATCAACACTTCAAAGCCATCACAACTCCAGTCAGAAGGAAGCATACATCAGGCTACAGATATATTTCCCATCGCCTTGGTTCCTTTGTTTCCCTGTACTTCTTATTTTGATGTTTATTCCTCTGGTCTCCATGTTGTTTTTGCCCATGCCTGCTGTAGTTTGGCGGTTTTCTGACTCGTGTTTTACCAGCTCCTGGGTTTGACCTCTGCTTGTTTTTTCTGAATTTTTCTCTATTTACCCATACTGCCAGTGATCTATGGTCAGTCCCCTACTATGAACACTGAGTGTGATTATTGAATTAGCCCAAATAAAGATTCGATCCACTCACATCACATTCAGCTGCCTCTAGCTCCCGGTGCTAACAAACACACCTCCGTGATGTGTTTCGAATCTCACATCCACGGCTTTACACACACACTTTCATGTCTGCTGCGGTATTTGTTCAGCATGTTCCTGATGTACGCAAGTGTTTTCCTATTGTGTCGGACAACATGGTCAGCAACCGACTGCCTTTTTGAGGACGAATAGAGCCTGTTCAGTTTACTTCATCTCAACACACACACACACACACACACACACACAGGCACACATGCATGCACACACACGCACACGTTTGATATGCTAATGTGATCATGCCTGGAGAGCACAGCAGTCTCAGAAAGGAGAACCATGAAAGACTTAGAAGTTCTTTAAACTTTTCTCGTGTGATGTTTAAAGGTGTTTCCAATGCCTGTAATAATAATAATAATAATAATAATAATAATAATGTTTAGACACTGAAGAACACTAGGTGGCAGTGAACACACTTGCCCAGAATGAGGGGCAGCCCCGAACCACAGCGCCCGGGGAGCAGTTGGGAGGTTGCTCAAGGGCACATCTTGTCCGTTGCATGGATCAAAACCAGTACCTTTTGGTCACAAGACCGGTTTCTTAGCCACAAAGCTACAGCTGTCTCCAAAATCATCAAAAATAACTCAGGTCACATGACAACATCAAGCTATTCTCTAACAGCACACAGATTTCTAACTAACTAAACTTAGCTACCCATTTACTGGCACAAAGATGGTCAGAGTGACCACGCCCCCTTCTGGGTAAAAATAAATGTCATGTCTGACGCATTTTGAACACCCAACAATAACAAAAACACCCGGTTTACGATTTTCTGTACATTCCCAGAAGAGAGACGGATGGTAAATGAAGAAAGGCCATCCACAGAGAGGACGTAAACAGTAAAGCCCTTCTGAGTATGCTAATGCTAGCAACGTTGCTAATTAGTTTACAGAAACGCCACATTAGACAAATGAGCAAAACAGGAAAATAAAGTGACAGAAAATGTAAACATTGCTAGGTGATTCAATAAGGGAGTCGTATTAGTGAAGTGACTCATTGACCACTGTGCTTGCACACAGAGGAATTTGACCTTCGCATTTAACCGATCCATGAGATCCATGTGTCTAGAGCCGTGTACAAGCTCATCCACTGCTCCCGGGGTGCATCTGGGGGTTAGGTGCTTTGCTCAAGGGCACTTCAGTCACGTCTTGTCTGTACGGGAATTGAACTGGGGATGTTCCGATCACAAGGCTGGTTTCCCTAACCACAAGCCTACGACTACCCCCTGGTCAGGATATGACATCACCAGACACTGAGTGGGGTGTTTCATCTACTTTGATGCAGGCAGTCAGATTGAACGGGCTCCTTTTTCTCCTTTTCTCTATAATGAAGCTGATCGTTGATCTGCAACAACATTATATAATTCTCTGCCTGACTAGCATCTGAATTCCAGCATGCACGGTGCTTTATTATTGAGTGTGTGCTATAACAGTGTGCCTTTGTGTGTGTTGTTGTTGGAGGAATTTTTTTTTCTTCTGTTGTTTTCCCTTTTGTGCTGTTTTTTGATTAACATCTTAATCTGCTCATTATGTTTGACTCCACTCAGTCTAGCTCATAATTATCTAATATAAATCATGGCCATGTGGTGTACAATGCAGTCAAAGGATCATTCAAATGCAGAAGTGTGTGTGTGTGTGTGTGTATGTTTGTGTTTCATGATATATCTTGTATCAGTGTATAAATAAATATGAGGCCAGGGCTGAAATAAGGAACATCTTGCAGCAATAAAGTTTTACTACAGCCATAAGCTTAGTGCCTCATCACTGACTCATTAAAAAAAACTAAGCGCCAGCAGTGTGTGTGTGTGTGTGTATTTATGTCTATACATATACACACTGAAGTGCCAGAAAATCTCGTTCAGACTCTAAAGAATCCTGGTAAACATTGTTATTGGCTCCATAATGGTATGGGATTTGTTTAGTTGGCGTTCCACGGGACCCCTGGTACATCTACAAACGTCTCTGACAGGTGAACACTACGTGTGATGAGTTACACCAGTTCATGTCCTGCCTTTAATTCTGATGGGTTTGGCTTCTTCCAACAGGACAATGCATCACAGCACACAAATTATGATTAGAGGAACAATCATCTCAGTTGGTGTTATGCCATTCCCAAAGTAAATCACCAGATCTTAAACACACCTGGGATGCCATGAATACAAAAATCCTATAGCTCAGAATACAACAGAATTGTGGACCATTCTGCAGGACGTATGGTGCTGATCGTCTACAGAAGATTTCCACAACGTTATGGAGTCCATGATCTGTGGAGGACCTGACTGGTGTACCAGTTTTTCTGGCACTTCGGTGTGTGGTTGTAGTTTGTGTCATAAATGAGCCTACATGATGTGCCTTATGTGTTTCAACGCTACCTGTTTGACCTTCTAGCCTTCTGTCATAAAAATCTCAGCTTTCACTTCCTCTCCATTAAACATTAATGAAACTACATTAACATTAATCTGGAGCTCTTCTTTTCCACATCATATACACATTAGTCACCTGTACAGATGATGACCTGGTTCTGTACATTAGGACACGAGGGGACTCGACTGCATCCTCGATCGTGTCTTTAACTCGAGTCACTGCTCGAACTGTTACAAAGTCACTTACAAGCAACATCAGCGATTATCTCTAAAGGAACAAGCATGTCCTTGATAAATGCTGTCTCCAATAGCTCTCTTGGCTTTCTATCCACAATCGTGTTAAACGCTTTGTGTCTTTGGCGAGTCCAGGGGCCGTGAATGTGCATCGCTTGATAAGATCAGTATTGATCGTGTCCCATTGCGCACAGCCAGATTTCTGCTACATGATAATTTGATATGACTCGCTACAGTCCTTCAGGTTTAGGGCCAGAGTCAAGAGACTTGTGTCAACTGCACATTTAGTTAGTCTATATTTTCGATCAAGGGAAACAAGAGTGAAATAAAGGCTGTGTTATATGATCTAACTTTAATAAACCAGTCAGAGCTTGATAAAAGGTTTATAATACGTTTCTGATTCATTTGATTCACATAATTTAACACGGCAGTTAAAATGGACAAACAAACAAACCTTTAGTAATGTTAAGTTGATTTTTGCAATAATAAAAAAACAAAATAATTTTACCTGCATCAACCATTGAAGACTGATGATAAATAAACTGAGGTTAAAAAGTTCATTTGGTTATGATTAAGCAACATTTAATTTAATTTCTATTGTTGTAATTTAATTTCTGTTGTTATATGGACTTATATTTAGTCTTGGATGGAATACATATTAATCAGCACACAGTAAAGCCTGTCTGAGTATGCTAATGCTAGCAACATAGCTAATTAGTTTACCAAAATGCCACATTAGACAAATGAGCAAAACAGGAAATGTAAACATTCCTAGGTGAAGTCGTCTAGACGTAACAATCTGGCGCTTGTCAAGGCTGCTTAGATGCATGTGCTTGCCCATTTTTCCTGCTTGCAACACATCAACATTGAGAACTAACTGTTCACCTGCTGGTTAATAGATCCCTCTCCCTTTGACATGTGCCATTGTAATGAGAAAATCAATGTTACTGATTTCACCTTTTGTGGGGTTAAAATGTTACTGTTTTAAAATATTTTATTTAAATATTTTATTATTATTACTATGAATTCCTTGTTCACTTACTGTCAACCTGGTAAACGTTCATCTTGTTTTACACTCATCATCAGTGAATTTTGCGTATTGCTTGAAGTAAGCACTCGTCTGCAATAAATAAATTGTAATGTAATCAGGTGCTGTTCTTAATTTTAACATTTATTACTGTATTATTAATAATAACTAGAGTCGCACGTTGGTGCCGCATGTGTTGTGACTGTCACACAGCTCAAGAGTTCTGGGGTTGTGGGTTCGAGCCTTGCTCTGTTCTTGCCTGTGACGAGTCTGGCGTGTTCTCCCTGTGTCTGCATGGGTTTTCACCGGGTGCTCCGGTTTCCTCCCACCTACTGAGAAACACACACAGTAGGCGGATAGATAGGTGCGAGCGAATGTGTGTGTTCGTATGTAGTATAAACAACAGATTGGCTGTCCAGGATGTATTCCTGCCCTGTGGCCTGTGATTCCAGTTGGGCTCCAGACAGACTGAGATAAGGATAAGATAAAGACTGACCAGATAATAATAACAGATGCTTGTATAATATGCTTGTATAATAACAATTTTTCAGTGGTCCACTATCAACCGCACACCAGCTCCCAAGTGGCATAACAGAAAATCCAGCTGTAATATTAAATTCTTTCACATGTCCAGCAAGCGACATATATTTTCCAACATTTTTTTTTACTTTTATTTTTTTATGCCCTGCTTCACAGTCTGGCTACCTCAGAAATCCTTTTGAACATGTCCACCATAGATAACTTTGTGGTTTCAGCAGAAGTCCTGTTTTGATCTGGACTGCCACAGGGCTTCTGCACTCTTTCCCTAGAAACTTCTCCAGAGACAAAAAGATTAGGGCTCTTCAAGAGCACTGAAATGCCCCCATGCTCTAATTTAAACACAGCTCATTACGGCTAATTAAGTGCTGGAAAGCTTAATGTGGGGAAACAGCACTACCTCCTGACCCTCTCTTATCTCGTTACCTTTCAATTTTGCTAATGCGTACCCTGGCTAATGCCCATCCAGGCGAGAGAAGCAGTCTGATAGGTGCACACAAAAGGTTTTGTTTAGCAGGGAAAGGTAATCAAGTAGAACTGAAGCGACTGAGCAGAGAACTGTGGGAGCTGTTACTCAACATTATATAAAAACAAATGAGGACATTTAACAAAAATGCAAAATATTGAGCTTCGACTCAAACTGCTGTATGCAAGCGAAAGCACAGTGTGATTTTAGTGGAAATCAGTGAAGTGCATATAAACCATATGGTTCATTTAATTACCTCTTTTTCCCCCTACGTCTTTATGGTGACATCTTTCTACAATTTTGGAAAAACGTTATGTTTTTTTGTGCATGTGTGTGTGTGTGTGTGTGTTTGTGTGTGTACTATTTGTGCATTAATTAGCACATTTATTACAAGGCTCATCCCAACGAAATGCACCACAGAGCACCACAGGAGGTCATTTCTGCCTGTGGCCATCAAACTCAATAACACCTCCCTTAATGGGTGACACTGTGGTTCATCTGGGCAAGTTAGTATGTGTGGAATAAGTCACATAATGCTGCAATATTAATTTGAACTGCATTATTCAGTGTGTTCCATATTTGTTATCACAGCCACTGCTTTTTATTGTATTTATAAGAATTTAGTGTAAATACTGCAAATTTCTCTTTATATTAAATTATTAGTGTGTTTATTATATTGTATAAAGAGGTGCATTTTTTGAGGTACCATTTTTCTGGAAGAAGAAAGAGAGTATACTTTTTTCAACAGAGATGAAAGGATCAACCTGCTATGTACTGGTATTGACCGATTTCTCTAATTTCTCTAACTTGAGTGAAAGTGAACTATTTGCCTAGTGTGTTTGCACACCGAGGAATGTGACCTCCACATTTAACCCATCCGTGCAGTGAAACACACACACACACACACACAGCAGTGAACACACTTGCCCAGAGCGGGGGGCAGCCCCAAACCACAGTACCCGGGGAGCAGTTGGGGGAGTTAGGTGCCTTGCTCAAGGGCACCTTAGTCATGTTTTGCCCTGGGCGGAGATAACCCTGCAACCTTCCGGTCACGAGTCCATGAGAGTTTATCAGTGGTGTGAAACAAATAGGCATATTTCATGAGGTAAGGATTGCTGCAGCCCTGCGCAAATGTTTGTATTTCGATCTAGTGTTTCAGCCATGGGGCAGCCGTGGCCTTGTTGTTAGGGAATTAGTTATGTGCCGGAAGGTCCCGGGTTCAATCCCTGCAACAGGCAAGACATGACTAAAGTACCCTTGAGCAAGGCACCTAGCCCCCCCCCCCCCCTTTTTTTTTTTTTCACTGCACAGACGGGTTAAATATACAGGTCACATTCCTCTGTGTGCAAGCACAGTGGGCAAATCTTTCATTTTCATCTAGAAAGTGAAGCCCTGTATAAACCCTCTCGGTCACAGGTCCCCACAGTTTCTAGCTGAAGCCCCAGACAGAATTACAGACCCTTCAGCTTTTGACTAAGTGACTTAAACACATAGCTGAAGGAACCCTGTATTGGTTCGGCAAACCAAAAGGTTTGGCCATTTTTTACTGTATAAGACCTGCTTTCACAGTGTTACCAAAGCTGCTTGAGTTTGTTATAAATGTTAATAAACCAGTTTAGACCAGGTTTTATCTTGATTGTGCTAGTTACAAATGGCATCCAGCCTCGCCCTCGATCAGTAATGGCTATCAGCTGATCGTGCTAAAAGGCGATCGACATCGGGCCCCAAAACACTGTGTTTATTGTCATATTTACAGAAACGTTTCCCTGTTCAATAAAGTTCTTATGTTGCCTACAACATTTTATTTTAAGAAATAACATATAAGCAAAGATAAAAAAAAACAAGCCCATGAGCAAGCTTTAAACACCAGGTATGAGGTAGAGATAAGGAATAATAATAACCATCCACATTTAGAGGTGATCGGAACTGCATATGACTACCTAACATTTATTATGTGAATAAAACTGTTCCCCAGGCAGCAAAGAAAGACCAACTTACCAACTGCATCCTTGCCATAGCACAAAATTATGGAATCGTTACATAAAAATGTAATGGAGACTGTATGGAAGTCGTAGGCACTTTCTGCTTCTAGGCTAATGGATAAAGGTGATGGTATAAGAGCAGAGAAGAAATCATGTGCTTTACATCTTTAGTTTATCGTCTCATTTCTCTTTCATCATGACTTTTAAAACAATCCGTACAGGTACAAGAGATTCATAAGACGTTTCCGCCTGATAATAAATGCAGCGGAAGTCTGGCATGACATCCTTCCTCCAGTGGAAATGATGTATAAAATCTGATCATGAGTGGTCACTGGGCATTCATTCATAATGCCAGGTGTGATAAATGTGCCTCGACTGTCCACTCGTGATCCGATCATCCAGGATGCATGATAATGTCAGGTGTGTGAAAAATCACACTTAGCTGAGAAGAATTGAGACATTTTAAGGCAGACTGGTGGCTTTAACTACATTTGTAGAAGTGCCACCTTATTCATATGATCTTTACAGGACTACAACCAAGATGAGATCAAAAAATGAAATAAATACATATCCATGACAGTTCAGTGAAAATATTCATTGTTGTTGTCATTGTTTGATGAATATTAGTCCAGATGCTGAGTCCAAATCAGAGTGAAACTGATACTTTTAACGTCTTTACTTTCTAAAAAGGCTGGGGAAAGGACAGGTGAGAAGGCGCACACTTGCCCGGAGCAGAGGAAGGCCCAAACCACAGTTAGTGGAGTTAGGTGCCTTGCTCAAGGGCACCTCAGTGCTGTCTTGACCTGTGGGAGGATCGAACCTGGGACACAGGACCAGTTTCCCAACCCCTAGGCCACTGCTGCCTCATCACGGTCATTTACACCACACAAAGCAGCTAGCATCGTGGACGATCACACACACACACACACACACACACACACACACACACACACACACACACACACACACACACACACACTTCAACCTCTTACCATCTGGAAAAAGAGACCAAAGTATTCAGACCTTCACATCTAGACTGCTAGACTGCAACAGCTTCTTCCCCCAAGCTACCAGACTATTCAACAATCAGATACACAAACACACGAAACACACACAACACTCCTCCTGGAACATTGAATGTTTCTCATTTCAAACTTTATATGTAAGTTATATATATAAGATACAAGCTTCTACACGGATTTCTGTTGGCTTTCACGTTTGCTAGCATTGTCAGACATATAGTACGTTTTATGATATAATAACAGTTTTGTTTTATTTTACATTGGTTGTACCACCTGACATGTGGTGTACCAGCACCACCTCCCCCCCCCCAGGATTTATTACATTTGTCTTGCGTAAGTGCACGTTATTATTTGCACATTATTTGGCCTTGTGTAATTCTTGTCGTTCTTTGTTCCAAATTGGTCCTTGAGGAACGTTGTTTCGTTTCACTGTTCACAGTTTATATGGTTGAACTGAAGACTGTGGCCTTGTGGTTAGGGTCTTGTGCCCCTCCTGGGTTTGATCCTGCAATGGACAAGACACGATTAAACTACCCTTGGGTAAGGCACCTAACCCCCCAACTGCTCCCTGGTTGCCGTGGTTTGGGGCTGCCCAAAGCTGCTCCAGGCAAGTATGTTAACTGCCCCTTAGTGTTCATTAGTGTGTGTGTTTCACTGCACAGATGAGTTAAATGCAGAGGTCACGTTCCTCTGTGTGCAATCAGAGTAGGTAAGTAGTTCAATTTCACTTTACTTTCACTTCAGTGATGAAAACAAAAACATCAAGTGTGCATAAAAGACATTAAAATCGCCCAAGCATCGAACATAAGTCTCACAATTCCCACTTTAAACACTTTCATGAATCGTATTATTCAATCTCCACAACACATCACGTTTCCGCAGGACTGAGTTTTGCCCTTTGGCTCAGTTTGCACTCCGCAGCGCATTTTGGAAGCTTACCAGCGGTGGTTTGTTCCTTACAACAATCAGGAGACACAACACCAAAGAGGGAAAAGAGAGAGAATTTTATCTATCACATTACACCACAGTGTTCCTCTTGATGTGACTATTCCAGAGAGTTTGTCCTGCCTGTGAATATCATACACCAATCATGAAACATCACCCAGGTCGCTCTGATGGACTAAACTGCAGACACTACAATGCAATCTGTATCACATCTGTATTACGGTTGACACTTGTACTTATGTCCTTTCATTACAGGCAAACCAGGAATGTCTGAACACATCGGCTGGGATTTCCATGGACAGGAAACTAGTCAGAAACATGAGAGTGTAATTGGTCACTTTGTTGCTATGAAAGAGAGACGGGCAAAATTTCCATATAATGAGAAATATAATTTATACAATGAGTTATGTGATTGCACTTGTGTCTCCTCAACAGTTTAACTGTGAATGCACATTACAATTCATTGCACATCATCAGCTGAAGTGCCACTGTGATCTTTATTCCGGGTTTTATTTAATAATATAATGTTTAAAAAAAAAACACTATAAAACCATTTTTTATACATATAAATATGTCATGTGGCACAACCTGCAAAAAGTGGTTTGTCCGTTCAAATTAAAATAATTACTTCACGGAAATTTAATGGAAAGTGAACTAGTTGCCTACTGTGCTTGCACACAGAGGAATGTGACCTCCGTATGTAACCCATCTGTGTAGTAAAACGCACACCAATGAACACTAGCAGGCAGTGAAAACACTTGCCCTGAGCAGAGGGCAGCCCCAAACCATGGCGCCAAAGCAGCAGTTGGGGAGTAAGGTGCCTTAGTCAAGGGCACTTCAGTTGTGTCTTGACCTGTGCAGGGATCGAAAGCTGGACCTTCTGGTCATGAGACCGGTTCCCTAACCACTAGGCCACAGCTGCCCCCTTTTTATTAGGTATAAAGCCATTGAACTGGGTTTATTCAACTTAAATAAATACTTTAAATCAAATAATAGGTTCATTTGTTCAGGTGTTTATTGAATAAGTTAAATGAGTTGAATAAACCCACAGGTCATGTGCTTGTTAGTAAAATGACTCTTTACAGTGTATTGAACAATATAGATTTGTTCTTACTACTTCTAAGCTACAGGCTTCTACATGGATGCCTGTACTGGCTTTCACCTTTGCTAGTATTTTCAGACGTATACGTTTTATGATAAAATAACATTTTCCTAGTTTTACATTGGTTGTACCACCTGACATATGACATGTGACATATGAGTCCAGTGTAACAATGTACACCTAATTTAATCTAAAAACCTTACAAACCTCAGCCATAAATGTCTGTTTGGGTATGATTAATGCAATATTATATTTACTGTAATAACCTCTTCACTCCAGAATAAAAGGTCTTCACGGTCGTGCCATACTGATTGTATGTTTGAGATTATGCAAATTGCTGGACAAAAGTTGTTTGTTTTCTTTTTAAAGGTTTTAAGCAAAACAGTTGTGCCACCTGCCATTTTTTAACAAAACATAAAAGATTTATATTTACAATTAAAAAAATTTATAAATACTCAAAAAGTTTTATAAAATAAATTGATGTCGTGAATGTCATGAAATAACTCAAAATGAAAATAATACACTCAGACACAAAAATGTGCATGTCATGTCACTGACCCACAAACTTCTCCTGTGCTTCACAAAGTTTTTATTTCTTGCTAACATTTTATTTTTGTCCACATCTTTACTCATTAAAAAGTTGCATTTACTGTCTGTGTTTCCCAATTAGGAATTCTGACCTAGACGATGATTTCCAAGTTACAAGATGACTTCTGTCATATTTTCAGAAGAGTTCATGCTTGCCTTGCTTTAGTGTCCACCTCAACTGGTCTGTGCCAATCAAAAAAGTCAGCATGCCCTGCTGCCAGCGTGTTACCATCGCAGTAAACTGGATTAACTGGAAGGCAGTGTCTGTGTTTGATGGGGAATGCCTGCTAGTCTGGGCTTCACACCATGTCTTAAATATGATGTGTTTGTAAGAGACGCTAAAGCTTTAATGAGTTGTGCTGGTTGCAGACTGTGCTGGCTCAGTTTCAGATCATAGTGCTGTATGGTCACTTAGCTAACACTGGAACAGAAGCCATGGTCTCACACACTCTGTCGCCTAATAAATAGACACCTTTGGCCAGGATGGTTTGAAATTACATTATTTATTTATTTCTATTCCCCAATATGCATTTAATGAGCTCGTTCAGACTACATCTGTAGGAATTTAAAATTTACAGCAAGACATCCAGAGCCAAAATGTGGCCTAAAATATAAAATAAAATCAATATCAAACACTCAAACC
Organism: Duopalatinus emarginatus; assembly: GCA_028565595.1. Lineage (NCBI taxonomy): Eukaryota > Metazoa > Chordata > Actinopteri > Siluriformes > Pimelodidae > Duopalatinus > Duopalatinus emarginatus. Next base: position 3,345,250 of record JAOVVF010000047.1, read on the forward strand.
AAAAAAAAAAAACTTTTATGAGATGATGGTTAGGTTTGAAAGACCAGGAAAACACCACGTAGAGGAGAAAATGGGAATGTGTGTGTTTTATGGGGAGGTCATTAAACACGAGTGCACATATTAATCTTAATATGAGTCATATCTCAAACCCACGTTGTTAAAATCTCTATTACTGGACGTAAACAATGTTACGGGTTCGGGCAGGAAAAAAAACTTATTCCACTATGTCGGCACGGCATCGACTCGGCCTGACTGCTTAATAGACATGATCGCTGACCGCAACTGAGCTTTTACACGCATCGATCTGAACAGAGAGTCTATCAATCAAAAAAGAGCAGAAAATCTATAATGATGGACCGAACGAGTGCTGCTGGAAACTGGTTTCAGGTCATTACACAGCAGTCGTAAAGTTTTTACAGAACAAGCATCTCATATTCGGCTTTGCACGTTCTCCCGGTGAGGCAACACCCAAAACCTACAACAGTAAAGTTCAGCTTGTTTGAGAAACAGATTGAAAAGTGCAAATAAGGGTCACTACCTTTAGTGATGCTGCTTATTACAATAAATGGAAGTCTGATTGAGCTGATTTAGGTGAATACATTTAAAAAACCCTGGGCTCAGGTCTTGCCCACACTTAATATTTCATCCAGCCCACACACCAAATGATTTTACATGCTGGGCTGCATGTGGGCCATATGTGGTCCAAAGTTTGCATGCAATGAAATGCTTTAAATGTGGTCACTAATGATGGGACAGTTCTAAGACACATTACAATTGCCATTGCCATAACTGGTTCATATATGGCACAGAATCGACTGCTATTTGGAAATGCAATATAACACAATGATATTTTGTTAAATAATGGTTAAAGCACAGTTTCATTAAACAAAACAGCCATGATTACACAAAGAAAACCAACTGTTGGTCATAATGTCACGAAAAACACAATGAGCCATTTCATAGCTGAAAGAGTCACTCTTGCTTATGAGTCAAACTCATTAAAAAGACAATTGTTTGGAATCCAACAATCTGAAACCATCTTCTAAGCCTCAGTCAAGTTCCAAGTGAAATCTATTTTAGTACAATTACTGTCAGGATACAGTTTAAATATAAACCCAGCCAAGTGCAGGAAGTGAACCATGCATGATGCAGATATATTATGGGCTTTTTTTATGCATGACTGACTCATCAGGGGTAAACTAATAGGAAAAACAGCAGTGCTAGAGAAATTCAGTGGATGCTGGATGCACAAAAAAATGTATAATAGTAAAATTTCTTTGTTTGTCCTTTCCTGTCTGCATAGACCTAAGAATACATTACATTAACGTTTACATTTACAGCATCTAGCAGACATCCTTATTCAGAGTGACTTACAAAAGTGCTTAGTCAATTACTTGGAGTATCCGAATCTAGTGCAGACAGACCAGGATTCAACAACTTGAAGTCAGAATAATACTAGACTATAAAACTTACCAAAGTCCAAAAACTTTCCTAAACAATAGACAACCTGAAGAGTGAACAAGACAATAAATACAATAATCACTATGGACAAGCTGACAACACAAATACAATTTGTAAACACAAAAGTCACTGCTCGGTTAAGTTCTGACAGAACAGATCACTCGTTAGCCAGCGTATAAAGACAGTAAGTGACTCTGCTGTATGGACAGCTTGGAGAAGTTCATTCGACCACCTTGGTGCCTGGACAGAGAAGAGTCTGGATGTTTGCCTTCCATGTGTCTTGGATGATGGCGGGTCACGTCGGGCCAAACCTGAAGCACAAAGGGCTCTAGGTAAGCATCTGGCTTTACCCACTGCCATCAGGTAGGAAGGAGCCGGACTGTTTTTGGCTTTGTAGGCCAGCGTCAAAGTTTTATATCTGATATGAGCTGCTACTGGAAGCCAGTGAAGGGTTCACAGCAAGGGTCTAACATGGCTAAACTTGGGAAGGTTGAAGACAAGTCAAGCTGCTGCATTTTGGACTAGTTACAGGGGCCTGATGACACAGGACACATCTAATGCTAAAACATGCCTATACTAATCAGGTTCAGGGTAAAGCATTACAAAGTAAGGAGTTACAGAAATCTGATGACATTTTTCAGTAATGAAGTAATGTAAAGGATTACAGTTCAATATTGTGTATTTCATTACAGTTACTAATTTCATTAAAAAACATGTTACCAACATTACTAACACAGATTTCCTGAGCTGTTCTCTGTCTGGGCTCTGTCTTGCCAGTTATAAGCATTATTATAAACATTAAAATACATGGGTTACATTTTTGTTTCTAGTGTGTAGGTTTATTTGGAGTTTTATAGTGAAAATAATGGTTTATTATAAGTGACTTTTTGTAAATTTAAAAATATTGGTAGTCAAATATAATCGCTTATTTGGACATGTTCCCTAATTTGATATCTCTCTGAAATACCTATCTAATAAAGCTAAATTAAAAGTTTGAACTGTTTCACAACCCATCCACAATCCTGCAACTCACAAAATAAATCAGAATTGCACCACAAATGCTTCAGAAGAGTTTTAAGCTAGTTACCGAATGTCATAGATTTAATGGTCAAATTAGGTGAAAAGGTAAACAGATTATCGTCTGACACAGACTTTTATTTTATTTTTAAAAATAAAATTTTTTAATGTTGAAAGTAATAATTTCCTTTATAGACTTTAAACTATTTAACTTTTATAAATATTGGTTTTAACCGTAATTATTTGGAAAATGCATATTAGTTCATAATAATTATTATTTAATATTGTGCATATTTCCAAATTAATTCCTTTTTGTCTATACCTGTAAATATAAACTTTGATGAGACACTTATTTGCCTTTACAATTTAGAATTTTTCTTTTTTTATACTCACCTGTCCACATGTCTGTAATGTTGCAGTGTTTTGAGGGACCCCTGAAGAAGCGTTTATTAGACTTTATTTTTCTAATATTTAATAACAGATTGATTTGTTCTATGAAAACAGCACCATAAAGAACAGTCAAGTTTATTTTATACATGTTTGGTGCTGCTAATGTTGCTACATTTTGTTCCTAAATAAACCACTGAAAGGACTTTTGTCTCATCTATGATCTTTTTTATACTTTTTGTAGATTTTATTTCAGTATATTTGTTTGGGTTTTAGAATGCGACTTAAAAGTAAAGTAATTAGTAATCGGATGACATTTTCCAGAAAGTAATCAGTAAAGTAATCTATTACAATTGTAGTTCAGTAATGAGGAATCAGTAACGGATTACTTTTTTTTTTTAAGTAACTTCCCCAACACTGATATTAATAAAGAGTGGTCTCTTTGGGAATCCACTATCATCAATAAAGGCTTGAGGTCTTACTCAATGTTTCAGTGAGTATAAAAAAACCTGAAGTCTAAAGGTCACGGTGTGGGGATGAGCAAAATAGCATGATATGGCCATCAAAATGAACTGAATATTGCAATCTGTAACATAACATGTGATTAAATCCCCTGACAAAGGGTAAGCATTTAGGAACCAGAAACCATAGAGTTATTGACGCTGTAAAGTAAATATTAAAATAAGGCTAAAAATAAATGTGCTTAAAAAGAAATAAACTCTCAGCATTATCCTGAGCTTAGGTTGCAGTCTATGTACATTTTCTTTCTGTCCATGTGGGTTACATTCAGGTCCTTTAGTTTTCTTCCATGTCCCAAAAACAGGCCAGCAGGCAGGTTGTCTAGCGACTCTACCCCCTTTCACCTCAGAAATGTCTGACTACACGTCACAGCGATGCAGACCACAACTACTCTGCTTGGTAGCATTAGGATTCCTCTTACGCATTACGCCATTTCTGTGTCTCCTAGTTCCCCCAATTTAACTCAGTCGCTTAAATAGTCATCCTCTCCATCTCTTCCAACATCTTTTTTTAAAAACTTTTTTCTGTGATGCAGTAATTTCAGCACAGTAACTGCTGTTCAACATTAATTAGCATAAACTCCAACATAATCTGCTTAGATCCAGGCACCAAAGTTTGAAGTGTATTAAGAAACTCAACATAGTGGCATAGAAAACCTCACTGCTGGCTTGAGTTTTGGTGGTGTAATTGCAGAGCGATGCAGACACACTAAGCCACAAGTACAAGTGCTTACAACGGCGTAGGCCATTTCTACATCTCCACAGCACCTACACACAACCATAAATCAAGCCTTAAGTGTGTGAGTGGGTGTATGAGTGGGTGAATACATATGTATGGTTCCTGGCCTTGATCCCATCAGGGTGTATTTTCACACCCAGAGTTTCCAGGATAGATTCCGGATATGCTAAGTAGGATAAAATGATTACTAAGGAGTGTTTCTGCAGACTATAAGTATACACTATATTAGGTAATTGTGCTTGGCAACCGAACCTGACCACTGGTTCACCAAGCTTTAGCTGTATGGACTGTTTATCTGGTCTATAATGGCAACCTGCCAGACTGAACAGTATATCTATAATGCTGACTTAGGATCAGTTTAATAACCAATCCACCTCACCTTAACTTAGGCAGAGAATTAGTCAACTATAGTAACTCATTTCACAGATGTTTCCAGTCGAATATGCAGATTCACAGTATCAGATAGTGTGTGTTGGGTATCTGTTTTCCATTTGCAATGCCATTTCATGCGAGTCTTCATTTCCCGGCTGCCTGCTACTCTATTATAAGAGCAAAAGACCCTGACAGAAACTGTGCAACTTCATTACAGGTCGTTTTCAAGAACACTGTTAGCAAAGACCTCCAGTTACCTTCTGGTTTTTTTTTTTCTTCATTCACACCCCAAGCTATAAGGATAGGATGACACAGTGTAGGCTCAACAAGCTCCAAAGAATAGGATTAAATTTCATCACGGAGACTTTTCACCTCTCACAGGAACAGAAGGGAGAAGTGTTGTAGCTTTAATGAAGCCAGAGACGGAGGCAGTCAGTTTCTCAGCGTATGAGCTAATCTTTATGGTTGAGCCAGAAGCCTGATGCAAACCAGTAGTGAGAGAGGGGGAAAAAAAACTTGATGCTTCATTAAAATCAGGTTAAAATGCCATAATGGTTCCCTTTCCACTGTCTCTTTGTCCCTCGTCTGTGGTGACATACAAAGGAGTGCTAGGTGAGTGAAAACGTTTGAAAGTGTGTAAAATGATGCTTTATGTGTGTTTTGAAGAGCACAACAAAAATGGAACATCACATCATGTTAGAAGGATAAAGGTAAACCGAAATGGAGTGTGCCAGAGTTAAGGCGGGTCCCTAATCCGTTCTGACATGCTAACCAAAGTAACGCTTCCTCTTTTAATCTGAGCCTAATAACAACCGACAGACCTTTTGAAAGAGACAGTGCTTGTTTATGCGCACTAGCCACTGGCCAACTCTAATCAGATTGCAAGTCACATACATCGAATGTAGTTTAAGTGGAAGAAAAAGCAACAGTGACATCAAGCAACAGTCCATCTGTAATGGTTTTAAACTATAAACAGTTTTTTCCCTTCTTTCTCAAAATAGTCGTTCAGCTAAGACATGTTTAGCGTCTGGAGTTTGCTTCTTGGTTTTGCCCTGCAGCTAACAAACAAAGGAAGCTTCAAGCCAGCCGTTTAGCATCCCTTAAACTCCTTTAAACAACTTGGTTCAAATAATCACGCTTTTGTCAGAAAATGTTTCAGCTTAGTAATACCATCTGTAAATGTAGCTTTGTAAAACAGTACAATACATCAAACGGTTGAGTAAAAGACCTAGCGTACAATTCTCTCTTCACACTGAATCCTGAAAGCGACTTGTCTTCAACATGGCCGCTACCACTCTCTCCAGGCTAAAAGTATCTGAAATCACAGAAATATACCGGTTTGATACTGGATATGGACCTTTCATATATCTGATATTGAAAATTCAACACGTTAAGCATTCTGTATAATGTTTTTTACATATGCGGTTTGCATCGACGTACTTTTTATTACAACCCATTCTTTGTTAAATGTCTAGGGAGAAAGTTAAATTCCTACATTTTGGGGACTTGAAATGCCAAGAGACTGGAGAACATTCCTATTAAAGCGTACCAGCTAGTGTTAGCTAACTGAAATAGAGCGTTCCTGAAGTAAAGAGAACAGCCTGATCTGTTCAGAGATGCTAATTAGAGCAGTTCATTCTCTCTTATAACAGCAGGGTAATAATATCCTACAGGTCTGAGAGTAAGTAAGGGGGGAGAAAGAGAAAGAGAGAGCGAGAGAGAGAGAGAGAGCAAGAGAGAGAGAGATCACATGCACATCCAGAATTAGCATCAAAGACCTCTTCGTTCTCCATCGCACCCTTTGATACTTTCTCTCAACCTACGTGACCCCACAGATGCTGCTTCAAATCATTTCAGAAGTTGTGTAAAGAAATATCTGTTTTAGATTACGATTGAGTTGTGAAGCCATGTCCTGCTTTTCGTTACTTAAAGGAGACCAAAAGAATACAAAGGAACCATAAGAGGGAAACCATCCATGCATGGTCACTCACAGCTTTATCTCATGTTTAAATACAACATTGAACCCAATGCACTATATATACACATGTACATACTCTCTGGTACATTTGTTTACCTCTTACATATACACGTAACATTCCCAAAATAGACACTAGTCTCAGACATAGACTTCAGTACACTAGTTTACCTCAGAAAAACAAGCACACAAAACACACTTCATTATCCACACACCACTCTATATAACACACACCTACACACAAAACACTCTTCAATATACTTAACTTGTGTTTGTTAAACATACGCGCAAAGTACTCCTCATTACACTAGCTAACCTCAGACATACGCATGAAATACTCTCCAATACACTAGTTTACCTCACACATGCACATAAACATCCAATACACCTGATGAGTTTATGTCATTCATACTCACAAAACACTCATTCATTACATTATTTTACCTCAGACATACACAAAATTTTCTCCAATATACTACTTTATGGTATACTGTATATAAACTGTATATAAACACAATACACTAATACTTCAGACAAATACACACCAGGGATGAACACCAAACGGTATATACAGTATACATACAGCATACTACTTTACCTCAGACACAAAACACTTTCTAATACACTAATTTACCTCAGAAAAACAATAATTTACCTCAGACAATCAAAGAAAACTGTACATTACTCTACCTCAGACATACACACAATGTATGCGTGGTGGTATGCAGTGGTTAATGCCTACCAAACGTGGTTTAAGAATGGACAACCAGTGAACCAGTGACAGGGTCATTGGTGCCAGAGATGCAAAGCCTAGCCCATCTGGTCCGATCCCACAAAATATGCACAGAGGGATCTGTTACTAATTTCCTGGTTCTAGATACACACACAACACCTTCAGAGGTTTCAGGAAGGCCATGCTTTGACAGGTCAGAGCTGTTTTGGCAGCTGCTTGGCAGGTGGTGTTAATGTTAACGTTATTCTGAGGTAAATGAATGTGAATGTGAATGAGAGTGTTTTATATGTATGTCCAAGGTAAACTAGTGTGTTAGGTATGGCGTCAGATCAATGTCAAAACTAGGGGGCGCAAAAACACAAGGTGAAAAATACAAACCTGCAAGTTTTAACAGTTCGCGCACGTAAATATTCCTCCCGCGAGCGTAAAAGTGAAACTCGTGAACAGAGAAAGAAGTCCTGTGTGCGTACTTATCATTATATTGCGCTTAGACCGCCTTTTTTGCATTCTCGATTGTTTTTTTCTTCTCGATTCGTCAGTTGTCCTCGCACGCCATGTGAATTACCCTCGACTGCTTTTTGCGCTTGAGTGAAGTTTTTGCGCTCGAGTATTGGATGGGGGTGGTTTTGACAGTTTGGAGGCGGGCTCATGGACGTTTCTGTCAGCGAATGCTATTTGACTGATGGCTCCTGGTGTTGTGGCTTACCGCACAGTATGAACAGCCCTCCTCTGGAAGACAAACATAAAGGACGACGCTCAAGTTGGTTATTTACTCGCAGCTTAAGATTCGTTTGGCTCCTTATTCCTCGATCCAGACGTTAGCGTTAGCTCTTTAGTTAGCTTCTTATTTGCAGACTGAAGTTAACTCCGTATTCCCAGATCCAGAGAGCCGCGGTGAACGAAACCGAGTGTTCAGGTGTACAAAATTCTGCGTACATTGCTTTACTGCTTCACAGATAAATAAAAAGCACTTAATACAGAAAATAACGAACTGCCGAATCGCGAAACGCAAAAAAGGCGTTTTGAGCGCGATTAAAACTTGTGTATCAGAGTCTTTTTATGTCTATGCCTGAGGTAAACTAGTGTATTGTACTGTGTATATATGAGGTAAACTAGTGTATCAGAGTCTTTTTATGTCTATGCCTGAGGTAAACTAGTGTATTGTACTGTGTATATATGAGGTAAACTAGTG
>JAOVVF010000047.1:3364839-3376383 GCA_028565595.1 Duopalatinus emarginatus
GGAGTTAGGTGCCTTGCTCAAGGGCACCTCAGTCGTGTCTTGCCCTGGGTGGGGATCGAACCCACGACCTTCCAGTCACAAGACCGGTTCCCTAACCACTAGGCCACGGCTGCCCCTTAACCACTCGTGAAACGGCACTCATGAAACGTCTCTCAGTCAATCAGATTGCAGGGTCGGAACTAACTGTGGTATAATTAGATATATAACACCAGAAGTTTTAGCAGCAGGTCGTCTGATAGAATGGAACTATTTTACCTGGCGGAATGTTGATAAACAAACAGATAGTACTTTTCAGTCCTCTTTATCCTAAAATCTGTCAGTAAACGTTGATAACAGAACTGTGTTATAATCACAATAATACCCTCGAGCTTCCTGCTATATCATGTGATCTTGGCACCGGTGTACTGATCTACGGTACACGCATATGACTGGAAAGTTTTCCTTCCAGTTTTGGCGCTGCTACCAACCAAAGTGTCACGTGACAGCAGGGAAAGGCAATCACACACCGGCTATATGTGTTACAGAGACGTAGGACTTGAGTGGAGAACGTGATTTAAAGCTGGAGATGTGGACAGATTGGTTTTTTTTGTTGTTGGAGGGGAAATTATTAGTGGGGACAATACAATAATCGATGGATATTGGTGAGGACACATCACTTCTGTCCATGGCAATTCTACGCCCTTGCCCATAATAATAAATGCAGGACACGAACAGGTGTAAAACGCCAGAAAGAAAGCACACAGAGTTCACCTGTCTGAGATGTTTGTAGATGTTTCCATGAAATGCCAGCTGAACAAACCACATACCAGACATGTTTTTATTGTACAGTCTGTACCAGTCATTCTGGCACTTCAGAGTACAGGAACATGTGAAATATCTCAGCCCTTTCAGTACCCTTCCACCTTCCTTTAGACAAACTGTGAATAAATAAAAATGTCAAAGAACAAAACAACAAAAAAAGGAGCCCACACATTTTTTTTCACGCTTTTCTAAGGTGCTAAAATTTGGCATATAGATCAAGAAAATGTGTGATAAAAGGAGACAGATCTCCAGAAGAAACAGAAACATGGTGAGTGTGACGGCTGAAAGAACGCTTCAAAGAACAGTTGGGTTAAAAAAAAGTTTACAGTTCTCACTGTCAAACAGGAAGTGTGTGTTGTGGCAGGTTTGTTTCTTTACTTTAGCACTGAAACTGTAGGACTAATATTGTTAACAAGTAAAGGAAGCGTCCTGCTGCCGTCCATTGACCACTGTGCAGTGGAGCTGACCTCCGTATTTGACCGGTTCTTGCAGTGAAAAATACACACACTCACACACACACATACACGAACACACACACACACACACACACACACACACACACACACACACACACACACACACACACACATGTGTCCTGCATGGTGGCCAACCTTGTGCACGGCACCTGGGGAGCAGTTGGGGGGGTTAGGTGCCTTGCTCAAGGGCGCTTTAGTTGAGTCTTGTCAGGTGCAGGGAACAAACCAGGGAGTCAAGGTTGGGTTCTTAACCACAAGTCTATGGCTACCCCAAAGTCATTTTTACATAGTCAGGTTGAGATTTAGGTAAATTGTTACAATGTAACCTAAGGCATAAAATTAACTAATCCCAGCCATCAATCATAAGAAACTCCAGAAGATCCTGCACAGCAGATCCCGGACCCTGGTTTATCATCCATCTAAAGCATTGAAAGCCAACCCACCTGCAATCTGGGACAAAGCGCTACAACTATAACAGAGGTCACTAATAGGCAGACTGCGGTCCAGATCCGGACCTAGACGTTGTCCTCCCAGGACCGACACCTATAAACAGTAAACTACTGACTCTGATTAATATTGACAGAGTGTTTTTAATTTAAACGGCACAACTTTCTAATAGTCCCAGTTTAGATTTAGCAGACAAATCGCATGCGTTATCATTATCACACGTGATGCTAGTCAGCCAATCAGATCTGTGTATTATGGTGGCCATTCATCCAGTTCATTGTGACTATAAGTATTGTTGAAATATACTGAATTATTATCCTGTAGTTTGATTGGATATTTAGTTTTTTAATGACATAAAATGTTGATTTAACTCTAGGCTACTTTAATAGATAGGATATTGTTTTGAATTATGGCAAATTAGACATTACGATGTTCCAGACCTCGGCTTGAGGAACTTTTCTCTAACTGGACCTTACTGAATATTAATTAAATACCCCTGAACTATAAGATTTATAGAACCACAGTTAAAGAAACAACCTTTGCATCGACGGCTGTTTATGGAGGCAGCTGTGGAATCCTTATAACCAGAAAATGACCAGTTTGATCCCCACAACCAACATGGCTTGAGCACGACTTGAGCAAGGCACCTAAACCCCAAATCATCTCCGGCCACTGTGAATAATGGCTGCCAACTGCTCTGGGCAAGTGTGTTCACTGCCCCCTAGTGTATGTGTATTGCACTGCATGGATGGCTTAAATGCAAAGGTAAAATTCGTCTGTCTTCAATCAGACTAATTGATCAGTAGTTCTCTTTCCCTTTCACTTTTCTTGAGGCATGTAAAGGACTGGGTTTCTAGCTATACTACACTATACTACACCCATAATTCTCAATCAATGGGCTTCCAGTCACCCAGAACAGGCCTAATAGTAAGCACAGGCTCATTCCTGTTTACAGTGTTTTTTTTTTTTTTGTTTGGTTTGTTTTTGAGACCCTATTAAAGAAAAGTCTGAAATGTGGCCCAGAACAAGAGGACGGTGACATGGAAGGGCCATTATATTATGTTCTTCCTGAATTACTCTAAGGCTTTAGGGAGAGAAGCACCACCATTTTTCCCAGTCCAGGAAAATACTACATGAACAATGTTTCCTGCTATTTGTTTTTTTTTTTTTTCAATAGCAAGCCTGGAAGACGTGTTCATTTTGATGTCCACGCAAAGGAAAGCGCTTGTAGTAGAGTCTTTTAGGAGACTTTAATATATTTCACAGTGTCTTCAATAACTTACAGAACCGCAGCATTTCCTTTTCATGTCAAAGGCTAGACTTGTCGGTTTTATGAGATTTTCAGCAGAACAGAGCAGACAGAACGGCTGCGATTTGGACAATGTTACACCTGTCTCACTTAGAGGATGCAGATGATGCAAGAACTTGGACAGCTACCACCTGACAACTTTCCACAATGTTTTTGGACAGTATGACTGGAAACCCTATTGTATTCCTATTTCCTTATACTTCTTCTCCTTAAAATATGAGCTTTGTTTAATTCTATAAAACATATTGTTTATTGAGTCAAGACGTTAAAGCTGGAACACCGAAGTACCAGGAAAACTGGTGCGTCAGTCTAATACCTAGTAGGTCCCCCCATTGGACATGGACTCCACAAGCTTGGGGAATTATTCTTTAGGCAATGAACACCATACTTCCTGCAGAACGGTCCACAATTCAGAGAGCTGGTGATTTAGGTGTGAACCCCCAAATGTTCTTTTAACCATAATTTGCCTTTCCAGACGTGTGTGGAGGTTTTTCCTGTTAGAACAGGTCAAACCCACCAGAATAAACCACCCACCATGAACAGGTGTAACTCATCAGAAAGGAGGCACACACAGTGTTTACCTGTCAGAGACGTTTATGGATGTACCAGGGGCCTCATGGAATGCCAGAACACAAACCCTGTACCATTGGGAAACCTCCATACAAGTTCCTGTCACTTCATGTACACACACACTGGTGGACGCAACCAATGATGTACCAGCACTTCAGTACACGTTTGGCTTTGATGAGGTGAATTTGGTACTCAAGTATCTGGTCAAGTACTTTAAGACCCACAGGTGCATCATTATTCCCAAAATGAAGTTTTACATTCATATCTTGTACATGATGGAGGGAAAACACTGGTTCACTGGTTCTGTCTCAAACCTTACTGAGCTTCCTTGTTGCCCACTGCCTAACAAGTAGACATTGAACTTGTTTATAATCACACTGTCTGTGTCACCCAGATGAGGATGGGTTCCCTTATGAGTCTGGTTCCTCTCAAGGTTTCTTCCTTTTGTCATCTCAGGGATTTTTTTCCTCTCACTGTCACCACCGGCTTCTCATCAGGGATTGTCTAAAACGTCTATAAATATATATTTGACCCTTTTCATTATTGACCATTTCTGTAAAGCTGCTTTGGGACAATGTCCATTGTTAAAAGTGCTGTACAAATAAAATTGAATTGAACTATTAAGACACTCTAGGGTGTCAGCTAATATCTCCCTCTGTATACTGAAAACTGTTACTAACCTACAATTAACCCAGAATTCCCAGCACTGGGACTGCCTTCACGCCTGAGGCAGCACAAATATCTTCCTCAATAATCGACCAGAATAAACGGTCAGAATAAGGAACTCAGTAGGCAGCATTCTGAGGCATCCAAGAATCAAGACAACGTTCTTCTCGGGTGCATGTGTAGCATGACGTAAAACGCTGTCCATGTAGAGCGATCCCGAAGTTTTGAGACCCTACATGACAGAGAATATTTACAGCTTCAGTAATGCATACACTGAATGTATCTCCTAGTAAAGAGGATAAAAGGGTAGATCCCACTCTTTTACTTATCACTAAGTAGATTTTCCCACTTGTTTATACATGAGTTCATTATTTTACTACTACACCCTGAAAGTGAATGTACTATAGAAGGTGCTTTTAGGATGGGCTGAATCATGGGTTGATCTCTGTTCACGATTTGAGTGCGGAGTAATGGAGCCCTTAATGATGCGTAATCTCCTTACAAAATGTTGTTTCAGGTATTTTTGGCAGTACCTGATGTGGGAACCACGTACATTTATTCCTCTTGCACACTGCATTGTCTTAATTCTAGGGCTAATTGTGTTACTTTGTCATGAACGGAAGGGTTATAATGTCTTCAGACACCATATACTCTGGTAGCATCAGGGGGTTGTGCCCGATATCGTGTTCATGTACTCGTACTCGCAAATGAGGCTCCGATACCAACATTCGATGATGAGCAGACGACTCAAAATGTCTGCGATCTGGAATTATTTCACAATCAGCTCTATGGTCAGTGGCGGGTTTAGACATGGGCCATGTGAGCAGCCCAGGGTGGAGTCAGGCCGGGAATAGGGGAAGGGGTTTGCTATGTGCAGTTGAGAAAAAAAAAGGGCTGGTGATATTTGCTCATCACGTCGCTAATGAACATAATACATGAATGTATGTGAATGAGGTGTTTTGGAGTGAAGCCCTGTGTCATCATGTTCACATCAGTCATACAGATTCCCCCCTGTGTTTATTCTCCTGTCATTTACACCACATGTACTTTATAACCACACCTCAGATCAATTTCAGATTAATTTCAGTTAACTGTAATAAAACACTGATATGTTTAATGCGCAGTCCAGCGCCTGCCTCTGTATTTACACCCACTGAGAAGAATGAGAGGTGGAGGTGGAGGTGGTGGGGAAGGGGGTTGGAGTGCAACAGAAAAGCGTTTGCCCTTTCATCCAGAGATCATGAGTTGGAATCCCTGGTGATTTTACAGCCATACATATCCAGGAGTCCAGAGAGCAGAACTGGCCATGCTCTGTGGAAGGGAGGGGTGGCATACCATCTCTGCCCTGTTTACAACAGTGACGCTAGCCAATCATGGGCATCTGTGAGCTCATGCATACAGAAGTGGGTGGGAGCGATTTCCTCTGAGTGTGTTACACCGCCCCTGATTTTGCATGAGCAAGCACTACTAGGGATTAAATTTCTAAAAATTCTATAAATGTATATCTGACCCTTTTTATTATTTCTGTAAAGCTGCTTTGGGACAATGTCCATTGTTAAAAGCGCTGTATACACAAAATTAAATTAAATTGAATTAAACTACAAAAAGAAGCGACAACTGGTTGCATGTGTCATAAGGAAGGAAGCACGTCATAGATGTCACCCTCTCTGATTGGTAGCTGTCATATGAGAGCAGAGAAAGGTCTAATGGTGGTGGGAATTGTCCAAATGTGAGAGAAAATCTGGCGTAAAAATAATAAAATATTGATTATTAACAATTAAATATATGTGAACAAGTTGTGTTTTCTAACCCTAACCCTGATTTGAAAATAAATAAATAAATAAACAAATAGATAGATAGATAGACAGCTGTCACTCAAGACCAGAGTGATAGCTAGACAGACAGACAGACAGACAGACAGACACAGACAGACAGACAGATAGATAGATAGACAGACAGAGATAAATAGACAGACAGACAGACAGACAGATAGATAGATAGATAGATAGACAGATAGATAAATAGACAGACAGACAGACAGACAGACAGACAGAGATAAATAGACAGACAGACAGACAGACAGACAGACAGATAGATAGATAGACAGACAGAGATAAACAGACAGACAGACAGACAGACAGACAGATAGATAGTATTAAAATGATAAAACGTTTGAATGAAAAACCTATTCATACGTGATCGACCTCAGCTGTCACTCAGTTCCAGAGTGATAGAGAGAGGGGCAGTTAGAGTCAGGAGCGGTATTGTCCAGTGATTTTCAATTACAGAGCCACATCCTGTGCGTTCAGGTGGACAAAGCCCAGCTGATGTCATTGACGACTAAAAGGACACTTGAGCAGAAAGAAGACAGAGACGGGGGCAGGTTACAGAAAGACCAACAAGTTGAAATGGAAAACGAGAGGATTCATTAAAGCCAGTTGAAAATGCCTACAGAAAATCAACAGCGGCTGAACCAGAACCAGTCTTAACCCAGCTGGAACCAGCTGGTGGAAAAATGGTACAAACGTTCTAATTTAAACTGGTCCATCACTCATGGAGTTGTCTGACACAGAGAGATTTCCATAGGAAAGGGGGACATTGAAGTAAAACACATGCTTCCTCCAAGACTCGTGAAACCAGCCAACTGCTTGTTGAAATCCTGCTCCTGCTGGGTGAGACAGCAAAGTAACAAACGCTCAGAGGAAAGCAAATCTGTCCTCTTCCACATACACACAGTCACAGACATCCACAATTTCACAGTGTGACGGTGATTGACAGGTGAGAGACAATAAGCCCCTCCCACTCAAACAGTATGGCTACTTTTGCTTCCTTGGACTTCTGGTAACAAATAGTTGTGGCATCAACGAAGTTCAGACTCACAGTCTCTGGGCAACAGGGCAAAAACGATACAGCTTTAGCCACCTGCAACCCTGTGACACATACTGAAGAAGAATGAACGATCTTTAAAATATGCTGGGGTTTGTTCATAATTTCTCCGTATTTACTGGTCAGTATACAGCTACTAGCTATTCACAGTCCTGCTCTTTCAGGATGTTCACTGAAGTTCACTGAAGGTCTTTCTTGCAAGTCATACAGTACAGAGACTAATGAAATGCCACCTGACTGGGCTCAGATCGTATTCTCACATAGTTGGCATAGACACCAATAATAATGTAAAGTCAGGGGTAAAAATGATGTTTTTATAACTATCAGACCTTCGCTCTTTGTTATGTTCTATTAATAA
This sequence comes from Duopalatinus emarginatus, assembly GCA_028565595.1. Lineage (NCBI taxonomy): Eukaryota > Metazoa > Chordata > Actinopteri > Siluriformes > Pimelodidae > Duopalatinus > Duopalatinus emarginatus. The sequence goes on from JAOVVF010000047.1 coordinate 3,372,353, forward strand.
ATCCTTCACAGACTTATTTCCAGTTTCTGTGTACATATCTGATTCACATTTCTGGTACAGTAGCAGAAATATATTGAAGCCGCATCTTATGTTCATGTTCGTTTTAGATTACAGACAGGAATGCAGACTCAGTAAAGGTCACATAAACAACAGCAAAGAACAGATTCTCTTATTAAATGTATTTTTACTGACATGGTCCAGGTCACAATGATTCATACAGACCTGTTCCACAGTGCCTAGATGCTTTTTAGGAGACAATTGGACAGACAGACAGACAGGCAGACAGATAGATAGACGGACAGGTGTGTGGATGGATTGATAAGTGGCTGGGTAGACAGACAGACAGACAGATATGGGTAGATAGATGAGTAGACAGATAGGTGGGGGGGGTTAGTGGGAGGAAGAACGAATTAATTGAATACATGGGCGGATGGACAGATAGATGCATGGATGGATAGATGGATGAATAGTAGATGGATACGTAGACACAGACAGACATGTGGGTTGGTGGAAGATGGACAGACAGACAGACAGATGGAGGTAGATAGATAGACAGATCTAAAATTGAACTGATAAAACTAGGCGTAAAACATTCTCTTAAAACTAGACTTAAAAAATTCTCCTAAAACCAGACTTAAAACATTTTCTTAAAACTAGGCTTAAAGTGCCTGGTGATAAATGTGGATGCTGTGTGTTAAGGGTCCATTTAAACCTGGGATCTGAATGATACTGACACTATACAGTCAAAGCTGCTGTCTCTCCATCTCAGCGCTTTACCGTGATGGCAGCATAACCTGGTGCGAGCGACCCGTGACCTTGGCTATAAGTGATCTCCAAGTGGAGCCTGCACTTTTCCTGATATTGATTCTTGATTCTAAGCACAGAAGGAAAAAAGAAAGAGAGGGAGAGATAAAAAAAAGAACCTGCAAGTGCACTGCAATCACCTTCACTTCATCTCCCATCAGAGCGCTCTGCTCATCCACAAAATCATCAGCGACCTGATGAACGACATGCTCACTGCAGCCTCTCTCTCCACCTTCCACCTTCCCGCTTCTGACTCGGAGAAATACGCTCAATAGCTCCTCAGAAGAATGAAAGAAAAAGAAAAAAAACACTTTTTTTCATATCATCACTACTTCTAATCTCTCCTCACTTTAGGCGTATTTGAGAGCAGATGGTGGAGTTCAGATGAACGCTCGAGAGCTACGACTCTCTGGGAATTGAACCTACAACCTTTTACACTCAAGCAGAAATTATACAATTTACTTTTAATTACATGCACTGACTGTCAGTCTGTCTGTATATCTGTAAATCCTTCCATCCATTCATCTGACTATCTATCCGTCTGTATGTATATATCCTCTCCTCCACCTGTCTGTTTTCATATTCTTACATCAACCCATCTTTTTGTCTCTCTGTCTGTCCGTCTGTACATGACTCCCTCCATCCATCCATCTGTCCGTCCGTCTTTATAGCCACTTATCCACCTGCCTGTCTGTATGTACACCCTTGCATCGCTTTGTGTATCTGTCTGGCCGTCTGTCTGTACATCATTCTGTCCATTCGTCCATCTATTTGTATGTATATCCTTTACCCTTCCATCCATCCATCCATCTGCATATACATCCCTTCATCTTTTTGTCCATCTGTCTGACCATTTGTATGTATATCATTCTGTCCAACTGTCTGTATATATGTATATATATGTATGTATGCATATGTCCATCTTTTTGTCCATTGGTCTGTCTGTCTGTATGTACATACTTTCCTCTATCTGTCCGTCTATCCGTATGTATACCCTTTCCTCTATATGTCTCTTTGCATATTCTTCCATCCATATGTACATCTATCATGATAGATCTTAAAGGAACTGGTGGTGGACCTTAGGAGGGACAAGGCACCGGCAACCCCAGTGTCCATTAGGGTGGTGGACACTGTGGACACTGTGTAGTACAACACATATCAAGAATTGCATATTAACAATAAACTGGACTGGACTAAGCACACTGATGCCCTATACAGGAAGGACTAAAGTCGTCTCTATTTTTTGAGCCGCCTGAGGTCCTTCGACATCTGCCGGACTATGCTCAGGGTTTTCTATGACTCAGTGGTGGTGAGCACTATCCTCTATGCTGTTGCATGCTGGGGCAGCAGGCTGAGGGTGGCAGATGCCAACAGACTCAACAAACTGATCCGCAGGCCTGATGGTGATGTAGGAGTGGAGCTGGACTGACTCACGGCAGTGTCGGAGAGGAGGATGCTGTCTAAGCTGCAGGCCATTATGGACAACATCTCCCACCCACTCTACAACACAGTCCTTCTGCCCCTCTGTCTGGACATATATCCCACCCTCTGTCCATCCATCTGCATATCCCTCCATCCACCCATCCATCTGTCTGGATGTATATCATTTAAACTGTTCACCTGGTTGTCTGTCTGTCCATCTGTATCTATATCATTCACTCCATCAGTCTATCTGACTGTATACCTTTCAATTCACCTGTCCATCTGTCTGCATGTATGTCCTGTATATATACATATATGTTCTTCTCTCTGTCTGTCTGTCTGTACATACATCCTTTTATTTGCCCGTCTGTCAGTATCCATATCCTTCCATCCATCTGTATGTATATCCTTCCATTTATCTGAATATGCTTTTGAAACTAAAATGCATGCCAACTAAATAAATAAATAAATAAAATAATACAAAAATAAAAATAAAAACGCCAGACACAAATGACAGCTGAACCCAATTTCAAATTAGAAACTAATCTGAAAATGAAAAACACGGCTTTAACCAAATCAAAACATAACATAATAACACTGCTGCGGCCCGATGTTTAGAAGAGAAAGACACCGACGCTGGCGATTGCCATCGAGACATTCAGCAAATTCCTGCAATTGAGACGCATCACTACCGAACCCATCTGTTCCTCAGAGCCTTGTTAAAGATGACGGTGATTAACTTCAGGAGGGTGTGTAATTATGTTCGTTTCGCAGCGCTGTGATTGCAGCTTGGAGCTGCACTTGATTCGAGCTGACAGTTATGCAGCAATTATGATGTTTCTCTCTTTTTTTCCCCTGTTGGCTCTGGAAGTGAAGCTGGACGGCAGTCAGCGTCAGAGATGCTGACAGCGCTAACTGCCGAAAACGTGTCACAGTGGGTCACCGTCACACTGACGCACAGACAGCAGACACGGAAAGACAGTAATGGACACGGGGGGGAGCGAGACTTCAGAAAGCCCTTTATTCAGTTGGTGAAATTGTGCAGTGTTACGGAACAGCTAACACACCGAGTCGATTACCGTCTACATCAAAATGCCAGAACCCATCCTGGCACATCCACACTCGTCTCCAAAAGAGATGCGTTCTTCACACGCTGTTCCCTTTCGCAGTGTTCCATAAATGTCTGAGCCAAATAAACAATCCTGCTTAAAACTCAGAGCCAACAGATAAATCAGCTGCTCGTACAATTCTTCTGATCCTAAAGTTCCACAGATTTACCAAAACGCACTGAAAATCACAGCAGCAATTAAATCTCCTGAAACGGTCCATAAGAAGCTTCAGGCCTGTGAACAACAGTCAAACAATCTGCTCTGCTCTAATTAGATGCTAATCTTTCCTTAATGAGGGTGAAAACATAAGTGAAGTGATGTGAACCACTCATTCACCACCGTGTTGTACACACAGAGGAATTGGACCTCTGCATTAGAGAACTGCGCGGGACTGTTTTCTTCATCCTGCTCCCGCCGAATTTCTGACCGTTACCGCCCGCGACTGCAACGTGTGTGCAACGTGTCCGCCCCATTCCGCGATGTGTATGTCCACTTTGCCCCCAACCCGTGAGAATTATTCCCACACATTGATAGAGATGCATTGATTTTGTGTCTTCTCCATCCTGCAGGAGAAAACGTAATATAGGATATTAATAAAGAGAATCTTAGGGTTTGTTTCGTTTTTCTGACCTGCAGCTTTTGACGCACTTGTCAGGAATAGCGCTCCTATTTCATTATTTTCATGTAGTTTTTAAA
>JAOVVF010000047.1:3382316-3397837 GCA_028565595.1 Duopalatinus emarginatus
AAATTGGTATATATAATAAAGTTTTCCTCCTAACTTTAAAAAGGGAGGTGGTGCCCCGATAATTAATTAAATAATAAATACATGTGTATCGCTACATAAGAGAGCAGAAATTAACACCTTGATTAAATCCATGTTAATTCATGTTGACCCTCGGAGTCTAATTATATGTCAGTATGATGGGAATGAAGGAGTCTAAAATGTGGTGAGCAGTAGGAGACTGTGAAGGCTGGTGACCATACAGAAGGAGATGCACAATTCCAACAGAAAAGCACAGATAAAATGTTAAGGATTGCAAGCAGTAACGTGTATTTAGGCTTTTTAGTTTCTCAGGCAAGTAACTATAAAGTTAATTCATGAGTACAAACCCTCCTACCACTACTGATATTAATAATAATAATAATAATAATAATAATAATAATAATAATAAGAAGAAGAAGAAGAAGAAGAAGAAGAAGAATTTGGTTTGGGTTGTAAGGAATATTAGTTTAAAGTATAAAAGACAGTTTTTAGATGAGTTTTGAAGTAAGAGAGAGAAAGCGACGGTCATGAAGGGACTACGGTAGAGAAGTCCACAGTTAAGGAGCGATATCACTGAATGATCTGCTCTCCACAGATGGCAGCGTGCACCGCAGGAGGGACAGGACACATGCAGTAGAAAGGGAAAAGACCATGTAGAGCTCTAAACATTAGTAAATGTGTTTTGCATTTACACTGGTAAATAACTGAAGGTTCGGGATGTTGAAAAACAGGTGTGATGTGTTCAGTGCACGTGTGAATGTGAGGACTTCCTGTTACTGAAGACTGGTGAGGTATTTAACATGGAATTCAAACATAAGGGTGGAAATAAAAAAGAGAATGCCAAGGTTCAGCTGAACTTATTAGTACTACATCAATGTCAATAGTGAAGTTGACTAGTTCACTAATTGTGATTTGGCTTAACCATTGCTGGAAGTCAGTGATGCACGTACACAGTGAGTAAAACTGGGGGACTTTTCATCATAGCAGTAAAAATCAAGAGCATGATTGCAAATAGAGGGGAAACATATAAAATAAAGATAAAGGGGCCAAAGACAGAACACAGAGACACACTGTGTGCTTTGGTAACAGTGGATGATTTCCACTGTTTATATCAATAAAGATAAAATATTGTCTGCTTGACAGTAGGACTGAAACCAGGCTGGATCTACAGCAGTAACACAAAATGATGACAATCTAGAAATAAGTGTCATGATGTACATAGTCAAAAGCAGCCGTGAGATCCAAAAGGACATGGACACTGAATTGGTCAGAATCAGTTGAAGGCAGGTGGATGATGAAAACTATTTAAACTGGACATTAAAAAACGGGTTTAAGATTATTAATGGTAAGGAAAGTTTGAATCTGCAAAGCTACAGCTCTCATCAAAGGAGAGGAAGGATTAGAGATGAGTCTGTAGTTGGACAGAGAAAGAGGATCTAGACCAGGTTTCTTAAGTACTATAAGCAACTGCATTAGTTTTAAGGGAGGTGGAAACAAAACCCTGAACACTGATTTACACTCCCCCAGCAGACTGACACAGAATAAATGTAGAGGATTATTTAGTCTTTTTATCTCTTCAGGTAAATAAGTACGTGTTCAAGTCCAGGCCCAGTCAATATCTAAAAACAGATGGATAAATGCAGTCCTTAACAATTTATTAATATATCCAAATAATCCACTGAGCATCAGGTTTGACTCCTTCCTCCACATTAAACAATTTTGTGCTCTTCCCCACATATACTCATTAATCTGCAGCAGTCAGATGAAGAATCAGTGGACCAGAGCACCAGAGCAAGGTTGCAGGTCCAGATGGAATCAGCCCCAGGGCCTGTAAGGCCTAAGTCGATCAGCCTTGTGTGGTTAAACAGGGACTCTTTAACCTTGGCCTAAGCCAGGAGAAGGTTCCAGAGCAGTGAAAAACATGAATACATAGACCCACTGCAGTTTGCCTGAGGTCCTGTGAGTGGAGTTGAAGATGCCATTATGTTTTTTTAATTATTTTTCTGGTACCTTCAACACAATTTAACTTTATTTGTTGTAGAAGAAGCTCCAGACCATGCCTCATTAACCTCTTGGAGAGACCAGAGTTTGTGCAGTTGTGAGTCTGAGCGAGTGATTAGCAGTACAAGAGCACAAAAAAGGACCTTTAATTTGTCACCTTGTACACCTCATTTTTTAATACAACTAATAGTTGTTTTCTGATCTACAGAAATGTTTGGATGGCCCTTTGATGAACAGGAGATGGAGTACAGAGAACTGGTGGACCGCTCTGTGGCATGGTGTGGAAACAACCACCTACTTTAAATGTGACCAAGAAAAGGTAGATGGTCATGGATTTTAGGAAGACCAATACTATGCTAAACACTGTGTCAGTCTTGGAAAAATAGGTGGAGGTGGTGGAAAGCAACAGATACATGTGTCCACCTGGACAACAGACTAGACTGGAGATGCAACGCAGATGCTTGAGTATACAGGAACCCTCCTGAGGGTTCTCGAGAACGTTTAGGTCGTTCAACGTCTGCAACAAGATACTTGAAGACATCTGTTAGGGAGGTGAGATTAGAGTCAGAGACTCAAAGAGACTGAACAAACTGTTAATGAAGGCTGGCTTTGTGCATGGGATTACTTTGGAGCTCTGATATATGGTTGTGGAGAAAATGTAGCAGCAGGGGCATGATCGAGCAGAGGCTGTGAGTGGGGAAGAAAAAGTTAAATTGACAGCTAAGCAGATGTGAAGAATGTCCTGTAATTGGTGTTCTATGTTTCACTGGACAAAAGAGGATGAAGGAGGGAGAAAAATGTGCCACGAGAAAGTGAGAGAGAGAGAGAGAGAGAGAGAGAGAGAGACAGAGAGAGAGAGAGACAGAGAGAGAGAGAGAGAGAGACAGAGACAGAGAGAGAGAGAGAGAGAGAGACAGAGACAGAGACAGAGACAGAGACAGAGAGAGAGACAGAGAGAGAGAGAGAGAGAGACACAATACGCGTAAGTGGCCAATATTGGGGAACAGCCAATGTTAGCGGGTATAATGTTAGCTTTATAATAATATCTTAATGTCCCGCGGAGCATCATTAACTACACAATACTTATAAAAATAATAAACACTAATATATCCATTCATTAAATAGGGTTGATCAACTCGCTATAATTCAGATGTTACTGGTTTGTTTACGGCTGCAGTGTTTGGCTTATAACCGCTCGCGTCGTTGCTACGGTTACGTGTGTATGTGGCGGAGTGACATTTGGAGCGCTTCGGTCCCAGTGCCATTATCGTGTAATATCGGCACTCATGGAACATCTCTCGGCCAATCAGATTGCAGGGTCGGAACTAACTGTGGTATAATATATATTATTTATTCTTTCTGTGTGGCCCGGTACCAATTAACCCCCGGTACTGGTCCGTGGCCTGGAGGTTGGGGACCACTGCTATATAGCACACAGTTACGTAAGGCATTTATTTATTATAAGACTATCCATGTCACCCAGATGAGTCTGGGTTCCCTTCTGAGTCTGGGTTCCTCTTAAATTTTCTTCCCCTTGTCATTTCTAGGAGGTTTTGTTTTCTCAGCCATAGAATGAAATATCCAGAATAGTAATGAATGCACTACACTACCTAACGTTGCATCTTCCTCCGAATCAAGCAAACAGTACCGGAGACCAGCGCAGCATGGGGCTGGATGATTGAGCATGACTGAGCACAGCATGGGACTGGATGATTCTGACCAGTCTAAGCCAGATGTTCTGTTTACCCACTAAGATTGCTTCAGCTAACCTCAGGCCAGACTGCATGCTGTGTACATCATAGAGTTTATGTACATCACAGAGTTGGGAGGACTCTGTGGATAAGGCCTAGGAGTGCACTTGATTATCCCACTTCTCAGGAGATTCAGGCAGTGAAGGCTCAGCGGTTACGGCTCTGTGCCAAGAATCAGAAGGTCATGCCTCAGCACTGCCAAGTTGCCCGACGGTTGGGCAAAGACCATGACTCTTTCTGCTCCATGGACCCTGGCTGACCCTGCACTCTGACCCCGGATAAACTCTCTTTCTATGTATGCTGTACTTACGGTAGACCAAACACCAGCAATATCATCATCATGTATCCTTCTTGTGCTATATAACATGACCAGATATCCATGTGACCAACCATGTTTTTAAAAGAGAAGCCATTTGAAGGCTGGCCAGAGCCATTATTAAGCCATGAACACCCCTGATAAGAGCGGCCAGTGGCTCTTGATGAAGAGGCAGAATTAATGGGAGTGACTGAAATAATTCAAGGTCTCACTGCTGAACCTTCTGGAGATATATTCTGGTGAAATAGTGTGGATTATTTGATAAACCTGTGTGTGTGTGTGTGTGTGTGTGTGTGTGTGTGTGTGTGTGTGTGTGTGTGTACTAATACAAAAATCTGGCACTATTCGTGTTCTCCAGACCTGCTTAAAGCTTCTGTACGTAGGACTGACTTACTTTATGCTTTTGTAGATGAGCTATTATATGTGAGGATAGTTTAAAGTTTTACCACGGATCATAAAGATACAGATGATGGTACAGATTGGTGGTGGTTCCTTAATGATTTGGGATTTGTTTAGCTGGCATTCCATGGGACCCCTGGTACACCTACAAACATCTCTGACAGGTGAACACCAGTTCATGTCCTGCATTCGTTCTGATGGGTTTGTCCTCGTCTAACAGGACACTACACTACCACCACTCATCTGGGTTTATAAGAACTCATCTGGGTTTGGGGATCTCAACATTATCAAACACATCTGGCGTGCCATGCAACATGCAGAAATCCTACACCTCGAAATACAACATTACTGTGGACTGTTCTGAAGAAAGTGCGGTGTTCATTGCCTACAGAATATTTCTTTAGTCTAATGCTCTCGTGGGGGACCGACCTAGTATTAGACCGATGTGTCGGTTTTCTGGCACTTCAGTGTACGTTACAAAACAGTGAAATTAATCTGGGGTCAGAGTGCAAGGTCAGCCATGATTACAGCAACCCTGCAGAAACACAGGGTTAATGGTCTTGCTCAGGGTCCCACTCAAACCCCTGACCTCCTGATTAATAACCCAAAGCCTTAACCATTAAGCCACCACTCCACAAACTGAACTAAATAATAAACATCCTTTAATACTGCTTAATTTTATAGTATACAATTACAGAATTCGGGCAGCATGGTGGCACCACAGGTGGTGCATGTGCTACACAGCTCCAGGGATCTGCGGTTGCGGGTTCCAGCCTTGCTCTGGTGTCTGTCTGTTAGGAGTTTGCTGTGTTCTCCATGAGTTTATGTGGGTTTTCGCTAGGTGCTCCACTTTCCTTATTGGTAGACGAACTGAATTGCCCCTAGGTGTGAGTGTGTGAGTGAATAGGTGTGTGTTATACCCTACAATGAATTGGTGCCCTGTCCAGGTGATGTTCCTGCCTTGCGCCTACAGATTCCGGGTGGGCTCCGGACAAACTGCGACCCTGACAGATGAAGCGGATAAGATAATAACTGGCTGACTGACCATTACTGAATTTATTACCGCTGATGATGATGATGATGATGATGACGATGGGATCCGAGTTTTGTTTTCTTCCTACCAACGTCTCAAAGATTTTTCCTCCCTATTGTCACCTCGGAGATCTGAATCTAGATCTGGATTTCTGTAAGGCTGCTGTGTCAATGTCTCCACAAATAAAACTGATCTGACTTGAATTGAATCTCTTCAGAAGTTCCGAGGCAGCGATCCTTTAGGTGCATGCGACGCTTGACAGGATCGCGAGCGCTAGTCCTATTAAAGAATCCTGTCCTGTATATCGTGTATACTTCAACAGAAAGCTCCGTCACGAAGCGTCTTCACTGAAACGCGAATGTAGATTTTCAACTTATATTTGTTTGCTTCATGTCCTCTTTCAACCCACACTCATACACAACTCTCCCCACCTACAACACTGCTCTACACCCCCACACACCATCATTGCTGCTTTTATGCAGCTGATCTGTGGTGCGGAAAGAGAATGTCAGCCGAAGCGTCTGTCTAAAACAGGGCATCGTGATGGCTCCGAAATATCACTGCACCACCAGATGACCTGTGAGGGCAAAGCTGAGATATTTTGTGGTCAATTAATCTTTTGTTATAGCCACTCTCTGTGCTAACCTCTCCCGTTGTCCATGCTAACCTCTCTCTAGGCTAACTCGTTCTCCCGAAAGGTCAGTGTTTTAAAAAACTCCACTACAAATTAGATTGAAAGTTGAAATGCGGTTAAATTCGACATCCTAGCGAAGGTGTGTTTGGTGCATGCTGCTAAACCGGTTGGATTGACTCCAGATAAAATCCGAGATCTTCATCATGTGGATGATGACAGGTTAGGAAGATCGGGTTGCACCCGCAGGCGCACACTGCTGTTACTTAAAGCGAAGCGCCCAGGAATAGCTCACTCTAATACACCGTGAATCATCTTGCTTTGTAACAGAGCCGCTGTTCCAAGTGTTCTCACGGCCTCTCGTAGTTCGCCGACACACTCTGTTTACCATTAAATCATCACGCTTCGGTTTCGCAGTATTAATGAAGCCACAGGTGGTGACAAAAGAATTTTTTTTTTTGATAAACACTACGACTGCTATTATGAAGTGTAGCAACAGAGTGACAATAACGGAGTGTCTGTCATCTTCTGGGTCTGTCATCTACCTCACCTCATGCATATAATATCACTTTATCTTAGAGTTAAACAGCTGAGTGCTTAAGGGAAGTATACTGAAGAGCCAGAAAGCTGGTACAGATGAGCTTATACAAAATACAAAGGCTGGTGGCGGCTCCATAATGATATGAGGTTTGTTTAGCTGGCATTCCATGGGACCCCTGGGACACCTACAGACATCTCTGGCAGGTGAACATGATGTGTGCCTCCTTTCTGATTAGTTACACCTGTGCATGTCATGTCATTCTGATGAGTTTGGAGTCTTCCAAGTCGAGACGCCAGATTATGGTTTGAGGAACACTCATCTGAGTTTGGCGTTTTGCTGGTCACACCTACGTCGCAAACACATCTGGGTTGCCATGTAATGCACTGTGGAACACAGAAACCCTACACCTCGAAAAATACAACTGAATCGTGGACCGTTCTGCAGGAAGTATGATGTTCATTACCTACAGAATATTTCTTCCTGAATTATTAGGGTTTTCACTGAAATTCCAGGTTTTTCCCAGCGTCCGATGTTTCCCAGATTTGTATGTCATGTAATGGAAACATGACAAAATCCTCTTTTTAGGGGAGTATGCTCCCTTGGTCCTATGTTCTTTAGATTTCTATGGCACATACAGGGAACATGACAAAGGCCTGTTCCTATGATCCTATGCTCCGCAGATTTCTATGGCACATGGAACCAAGAGTCCCAGGTCCAATGTTCATATGTTAACTCCCAGGTTCCTGGGGTTAGGCGTTAGGAAATTTAGAACCCTTGGATCATACATAGTACATCAGTTTGTATTCATTAATAGATCAATGATTAGTCATGAATTAGTTTACTGTGCAATACGTGTTCATGACTAACATTTAACAGTGCACCTTATTCTTGTTGCTAGCTAATAAGCAGTTTGTGGGTACAAGAAGAATAAATGTATATGACCTCTTGCTATAAGCTACATACAGATAACTGTGATTTATTTGATTGACATTTTCAACTTTAGCTGCTTGCTTTTTGAAGTAATTTCCCAGTCTTTAACCTCTTTCGACCCTAACAGCACCTGGGGTGATACCTTTGTACCCCATGTTTTACCTGGAGCATCTTTCATTTGTAGGTATAGTGGACCATGCAGAAACACTGATGTCACATGAATAGACTGTAATTAGCTTTTGGTGTATAGTGGGTACACTAAAAAAAAAAAAAAATCATACTAAATTGTACCAATTTTTGTTTCATATAACTTTTCTACATTTTAATGTGCATCATTGGAAATACTTGGCCATGAAGATTACACTAGAAACTCTTTGGTGTTAGAAATAATTCTTTTATTTGGGAGTTTTATTTGATGTTTCTTATAATATCTCGCTTTCTACTAACAACATTACCTGCTAATTAATGTTAGCTGAATGTGAGAGTTGTACATTTTAGAGCCCTTCCTCCACCTGTTTTTATCTAGCTGATTAGCTGACTAACTAATGCCGGCGCTGGGAAAAACACGTCCAAAAAGCATCGTCAAAGAATTTCACCTGTTCTCAACATCTGCTCTCATCTCATTTCTGTGTTAATTACAGCTCCAAATCAAGCACGACTCTCATTTAGAAAAGCATGTTCCTTCCTCGCCCTGCGTAAATCCGCGTGTTATTGAAAACACCCCGCTTATTAACAACCTAAAGAGGCTTTCCGAAGTCTGATGATCGTCACGACCGCGGGGACAAAGCAAACAGCCGACATAATTGAGGCGCATTCCTCGTCTGGGTCAACAAAATGAAAAAGAGAGAGACAGAGATGTCAGGCGGTCCGCGCAGGACTCGGCCTAATGAGACGCAGCACGTCTTCGTTAAACATGCCTGAAAAGAATATGCATCTGCGATACACTCGTAGCCACCGCTATTTCAGGAAAATCTAATAATGTTGCGAAATTCAATTGAAATGCAGATTTGGACGGCAGCACTCGAGCTCGGTGGGAACGAGAGACGCAACAGAGCCTGCGTGCACATTTAAAACCATTTAGCTAAACCGAGTCTGCGTGCACCTTCTAATAAGCGTTACGTGACAAACAGGGCAAAGGAAATTATGCTGGAATGAGGGGCCATTTCGTCAAACATGGGACATCAATATGTGAAATGTAATTTCTGATCATTCCAGTAAAATTGGCTACAGGGCCACTGAAAGGACGTAGAGTTTTAAGGCAACAACACAACGTCTAAACAACAACTATCACATGCTCATGACTTACCCAAAGAAATATGCTGATAGTTATGTCTTACAGTTATGGACTAGCTGATCCCTGAACCCCTGCAAACGTGCCCGTTTGGTCCACAGGGGGTAGGTGTGTGTGTTTTTTTTTTGTTTTTTTTTTACTGTAGGGTAATATAGGCAGGACAAACCCACACTAATCCCACACTTATCCCACATGGGCCAGCGGTTAAAATGTTGGCCCACCACTTGAAAGTCATAAGGTGCAATGCCAAGCACTGACAATCTGCCACTGCTGGACGCTTGAGCAAGGCCATGACGCTTAGCTGTATAAAAAGCATGTCTGCCAAATACCATAGATGCAAAACCCACAGCAGTTTTTGCCATTTCGGGCCCTTACGCCAGCTTTCTGGGGGCCAACCTGCAGAAGTGAAGTGAAGTAAAAGTGAAAAGTGCACACACACAATATTGAACACACACTAGGGCCAGTGAGTAAACTTGTCTAGAGAGCTGGGCAGTCTTTATCCTCAACCTGGGGAGCAGTAGGGGGTTAGATGCCTGCTCACAGCAATGTTGCCCTTTTGGCTCACCATAAAGCCCCACCAGGATACCACTTGTACCTCACTTTTTACAACAGTAATGTGGGGCCCATTACTGGTTACATTTTTGCATGCAGTGGCCCCACATAGGTCACCAAGGAAAACTGACTGTTTACTGAAGAATCTTTGAGACCTACGTGAAAAAACATGAAACGCGACATTTATTTTTGCAAGTCGCCATGGATACTTTATTACTGTAAAACGTTTCAAATGAATGTTGAAGTCTTAGGGTCTCAGCATCCTTACAGTACAGTTGTGTCAAAACAGAACCATCGTCATGTTTACAGTCTTGCATATTTTCATGCGCAGGCTTGTCACGTAGCATGCTCATCCATAAAATTCACCCAGCTGCCAATTCCATGACAAAACCTCCACACAACATCTGCTTGCTCTGCAATAACATTGCTCATGGAAGCCAGACAAACATCTTCTCTGCATGAAGTATGCTGATGCCCTAAAGCTCTCATTTGCTGTGAGAACTACAGCAACATAGACAATATAATTATGCTTACAGAATAACTTCTCAGGTGAATGAATAATGAGGACCAAAAGGTTTATGAGGACATAAAGGTGTTTGTTCGATCTTAAAGAATGTGGATTTACTGGGGGTGTAGGTAGAAAGAAACTATGACATGGTTAAAGTGGTATACCATATAGCACAACACTAAAACCATGGCAGAATCATACTATACACATAGCTGTCATTGGTTATAACCTTGGTTATAATCACGCTTAATTATACGACACCTATGGTTACTATGAGCTACCAAAATAAAATCACGGCAGATTCAGAGTATTCACATAATTACCATAATATAACTTATTATACCATATATAGTTCCGACCCGGCAATGCGATTGGCCGAGAGATGTCCCATGACTGCCGTCATTACACGATGATGATGGCACTGGGACCAAAGCTCGACACACCAGTGCCAATATCTCACAAAATAGCATGAACCTTGAGGGTATTACTGCTTAAGTATTTCATTGTAGAAACATTGTTAACTATACAAAAACCATGGATACTACAAACTGCTGCAATGAAACCTTGGCAGATTCATTATATGAATATTGTTACAAGACGATACCTTAGTAGTTCATGGTTAACAGTACAATAACCAGAATTACTACACACTACTGTAAGATCATGCAATATTTATAGTATGAACATAGCAGGCATAGGATAATATAAGAAAAACCTTAGTAAAACCATGGTTTATTTTTGTAATTGTTAGTTGATTCCTGAGTTGGTTGATTTCCTAGAAATAATTTTGAATTTTTGTTGCACAAGGAATAATATCCTCTGTGTTATGAACAGATGAAAGTTTTACACCAGAGTTTTACCTTAAAAATGCCCTTTTAATAAAATGCTGAGAAAGCTTTTCATACATTACTTAAGCATTAATTATGAATTTTTAGCACATTTAGCACTGGAGAAGAAAAATAGCAAAAATAAAATTCGACCCCCCGTGGTCACTTTTCTCACTTATTAAATGACACAGAAATTTATTTTAACCAGCAGCAGTAACTCAGCAGGTAAGGGTCTCTCCCACCGTGTCCTTTACACTTTTGCTTCTTGAATGCTAAGCTTGAACTATTTTTGGTTGGAACATTTTGTTTTATGTGAAATGCGAGTCACACTGAAACACTTTAGCATGGCCTGCCGGAATGTGTAACGCTGAGCACTAGCGGGATGAAAGCATTACCGTGATCCACATATGTTTAGATAGAGTAACCTAAGTACTGCAGGAATAGGATAATCCGAGTGGTGTGGTGTCATCAGACCAGGAGTTAGCATTAGTGCTCCGGATTCATTTTAGTATCAAATTGCTGGCACGTCACATCAAACAGAACCTGGTATACGGCTTAAAGAGCATACGGTAGAGATACAAATGTAATTTCTGTTGATGAATGTGCTATTTACCACCACAACATATATTTAACCTGTCAATTTACCTCATACCAGTTTTAACAACAGGTTGTGGCTGAGAACCAATAAGCCTAGCGTGTCACAGACAATGAAAACGTCTGGAATACCAAACCAACGCTTATTATTAGACTTAATCTTAGATTGAAGGATCTGTGACAATGCCAATGCTGTCCATGGCCAGGACATGATCCATTGGGAGTTAAATCACATATATATGAGGTTGTCTTGTATTATTTATTAACAATATTGTTTTTATTAGTTTCTTTATTGGTAAAAATAGCATAAAGTATGGATAAAAGAGTGAAGCTGGGAATACTGGCACTCTTGGTTTCCGATTTGTTTTATACAACCTATAGATTCTTTTTTTTGGAGCGCTAGCTAATGAGCTGTAGATCAAAACAAACTGTAAGAAAAACCATAAACAGTTGATTAGGTCAAGTCTATGGCTGGGATCAATACATCAAAAAACAAGGAAAAGTCATGATAAATTAATTATAATTAGGAATAGTATTTAGCAAATCACAGCTTGGAATAATTAATAGTTAATACTACATGCAGATCTTATGTTGATTCTAAAACACTACTGCTGTCCTATAAAGCAGTGAGCCAACTAGTCTCTTATGATCTGCCATGCCTACTTCAATCAAAAGGTGCAGGCTCTTTGCTGATACCTTGAATGATGAAGGTGCAGGCTCTTTGCTGATACCCTGAATTATGAAGGTGCAGGCTCTTTGCTGATACCTTGAATTATGAAGACTAGAGCAGGGGCAGATCTTTTTATTACAGAGAGACACAAATCCTTCTGGAACAAATTGATGTTAAACAATTATTGTTGGGGACTCACAGCCTCAGTCTTTCAGTCTAGGCTAAAAACCTATTTGCTTAGTCAAGAAATTTGACTAAATGCTCCACTATGTTCTACCAACTTTTTTTTTTTACCTTCCACTCAGTTGTGCTACAGTTAAGGCACCAGGTGATACCAGTGATCCCATGTCCAGAATTCCTCTGTGCTCCAGACCTGACTGATCCACCCTGATGATGTAAGTAACTGCAGTTGCTCTGACCCAGTCGTCTAACCATCACAATTTGGTCCATGTCAAAATAACTCAGATTATCTTGTTATAATGGCAAAGGTGTGTATTATATTAGGCAGCAAGTGAATCATCAGTTCTCAAAGCTGATGTGTTAGAAGCAGGAAAAAATTGCCAACCACCACTTTTGTGCATAGGGTGTGACGTTTGCCTATGTGGTCAGATTCCACACAAGATCCAGAAATGGATCTGCTGCTAATGTTGGTGACTGATACCACAGAACACCTTCTCACCAAAATAACATTTTGATTTACGGTTTCCTATAGCAACCACGAGTATAACACACATGATGAATCTCTATACACAAGTCCAAGATCTCAGTAGCTAAGTCAGATAGCTATTTACAAACTAAATATAAATCATATACCACGTGTCTGTAAAGCTCTTTAGGTGCCATCAGAATTAATTTTTACTTTTAACAGTCGGTTGTTATTGGACATTAAAATGCTAGACCTTAACTATAAAAAATATCACTGCGTGTTAAACCACCATGGTTTTTCCAGGATGTCAGAAAAATGCTTAATTCTTCAATATTACAACAGCTTACTGCAGCTCATTATCACAGACAGGGTTCTTTCATGGGTCATAACTGAAATAGCACTTCAGGGACTTTGGACTTGTCTTGAGTGTGAGTGAGAGATGACTCTGACCTCATGTACCTTGTCATTTTGTGTTTCTTGTAATATGAATTTAACAACGTTGAATTTATATGCAAATTAGCTTTTGGCACTTAACACAAACATCCTGCTTTGTAGCTTGTACATTTTTTGGTTGCTGAATCTTATAAATCTTATTTATATTCCTTAATAGCTGCAATTCATCAGTCATGGACCACAGGCTTAATGATGGCATAGTTACGGTTGGCCAGTTTAAATATGAGAAAAAGATGCATTTATGGCTATACAGCAACATCTGGCTGAAATGCGCCTTGGGTTAAAGCGTTCTAGCCGAATGTTTTAACGAAACCTTTGAAACCTTTACACTTACACTACATTTTAAATGTGTACATGTACTTGCGGGTGAGTTGAATGACTCTAGCACTGATAAACATCCAGGCTGATGAGGGGTAATGAGCAATAGATTAGACTGCCGTGGTAATCACGGTAATCGGGGAAACTGTCATGGTGACAGGGAAACAATAACAGGAAATGCTGAAGATGTAAAGACAATGAAGAGGAAAAATGGTGGAGGCGATGCGTAGGGCAGACTGGAACAGAACTGAAGCAGATGTGATGAAAACTTTTACAACAATTCTGTTGTATTCTGAGGTGTAGAATTGCATGACATCCCAGATGTGTTCGATAACATCGCGATCTGGTGACTCAGGTGGTCATAACAAAACCCCAAATTCAGATGAGTGTTCCTCTAACCGTAATTTGGTCTCTCTATATGTCTGTGGTGGTGCATTGTCCTCTTGGAAGAGGCCAAACTTCCAATACACTCAGTGTTGACCTGTTAGAGATGTTTGTAGATGTACAAGGGGTCCCATGTAATGCCAGCTAAACAAACCCCATACCATTATAGAGCCATCACCAACCTGCACCAGTTTTTTACCATCTATACCAGTTTTTCTGGTACTTCAGTACAAACACAACACCTGCTGAACATCAGGCTTCAGCCATACAGTATACTGTTAAAAGAACCTTGGAACCTTTGAAGGTTCCTCAGTTTAAGACTGTGGAGGAACGTCTTAAGGTGCTTTGAGGTATATATCCAAATAAAGATCTTCTAGGAACGTTAATTCGAATGGGTTTTTTGAGGAACCAGATTTTACCCAAAAGTTCTTCCAGACACCTCTGAAAACACTGAGGAACGTTTGAGTTCTTTAAGCAACCTCCTTCAAGGAACTACTCATTTTTGCAGTGTACCACAAGCCAGTCCAATCTTTGTTTCCCAGAACCCACACAGCACAGCCAGGCAAGATGGCCGCACACAGCAATGATATATTGTTTGCCACCCATTTACAGACATCAGAGTTTTAAGGTCTGTTTTTCACACCTGTTTTTCATTGTCTTTGATTTCCAGGATCTGTTTTAAGTTATGTTTTGTTACAGTAGTCAGTTAAGCAAATTTTTTTTTTGTTTAAGTTACAAAGGTCGTTTCTGTACTGAGCCATTTTGTGATTTCTGACATTAGCCCATGTTCCTGACCTAGATTGTTGTTTGTTAACAGCCTGACTCGCTGCCTGTCTGTGACTTTGGCTTTTGATTGTTTTGGATTCCATCTGCCTGGTTTATAATAAAGCGTCTGCACTTGTGCCCTACTCCCGTCTCGGCGAGGGTCTGGACTCACACATTATGCTAAAATTCGTGGTTTGGTCTATAAATATAAATATATATAAAACAACTAAATGTCATTTGGTGCCAAAATTATACACAGAAACAAAAGTTACCACGAACAAAAGTTAATAAGTGGTGGTTGGTGTGGTACAGTGGTAACATGATTGGCTCCCATGTGAGAGACCTGGGTTCGATTCCTGGTCTGTGCTACACTAATAAGGGTCCTTGGGCAAGACTGTTAACACTACACTGACCTACCTGTAATACCAGTAACCTTGTAAGTCGCTCTGGATAAGAGCATCTGCTAAATGCCGTAAATGTAAATACGTAAATAATAATAGCTTTACATAGCTTCAGTAGTTACATCTGATCTAAAGTTTAATAGCGAAAGCAATATTTTTATTTAGGAGCTTAGCAGCACATGAGTGTTTGTTCGAATACGTTAAGCAATTAACACAAACATTAGCGTTCTGTTATTTATCTGACAACCTGCAATAAATTAAAAATGTGTGATAAACTAGCCCACATCCCACACACTCACACGCACACACTCACTCACACGCACACACTCACTCACATGCACACACTCACTCACTCACACACACTCACTCACACACACACAGACACACACACACACACAGACACACACAGACACACACACACACACACACACAGACACACAGACACACACACACACACAGACACACACACACACACACACACACACACACACA
>JAOVVF010000047.1:3397937-3409286 GCA_028565595.1 Duopalatinus emarginatus
GTGGACTGACAGTCCAAGGCATTTCACTGCAGGTTGTACTGTGCATGACTGTGTATGTGACAAACAAAATTTTGAATCTTTCAATCCTGAATCTTTGAACGACCCCAAAAATAATACACCACCTGCCAAAACAGCCAGCCAACCAGCTCTGATTCACTAACATATGGACTCCACAAGGCTCCCACATGACCAAGCTGCCGGTTCACTGGTAGGTTCTGGATACTAACCACTACGTACATGAACATGAATGATGTTCTGACCCAGTCATCTAACCATCACAATTTGGTCTTTGTTAAAGAAACTCAGATCCTTACACTTGCCCATTTTTTCCTGCTTCCAGCACAGCAACATCGAGAACTGACTGTTTACTTTCTGCTTAATATATTCCACCCCATGACAGGTCCCAGTGTAATAAGATAACCTAATCTGAGATATATCTTACAGGAAGTGTTCAAAAGTAGTGATGCTTCAAGTCTGGCAAACTTGGATAGATAATTTACATTAAAGTCTTATAAAAAAATGATTGGAAAGAATGTGTGTGTGTGTGTGTGTGTGGTACCAGGAGTGTTCCTGCCTGGAGCCCAATGGAGTCTAGGTGGGCTTTGGACAAATCCATGACTCTGACGGATGTAGTGGATAAGAGAATGACTGATTAATCTTAAATAATATTAAAACCTTCATACGGGATTTCGAATAAATAAATCAATTAAATTAAATAAATAAAAAACCCACACCAAAAGTAAAATCTAAACTGCCTTGAAGCCAGAGTACATCCGCAGGGGAAACATGTAGCAGAATAAACACAAAAGCTCGGCACGAAATCCTGTCCAAGGTCTCCACTTGTAACAAACTGCTTTAATGCCACTTCTCTCAGCGATTCTTTGGCTTCTTGACAACGATCCGGTTCATTATTCTGAACGTGTGTGGAGATATGGAAGAGCCTCAGCACTGAAGATGATGAGTCTCCTTTATGAGCTGAACTTTCTAAAGGATCCTCGAGGACTCCTGTGCAGCGGCGGCTCTCAGAATACCTGTGAAAATGTGTGTTTTCCAGGCTGGAGGTGGGTGTTTTGAAGTGAAAGCAACTTTTTTTTCACTGATAGTTCAAACAGAAGAACTGTGGAGAAGTGCAAATAAGCAGATCCATTACATGCAGTACAGGCTCATTCTCTCTCTCTCTCTCTCTCTCTCTCTACACCTCGGCACAGAGTGGGTGGTGGATCTTGCCGCCGCTGATCTGCCCTCTCTCTTTGCCTCTATATGTGTATTCGCGGGTGACTCACAAGCCTTGTGACTCAATCCACCTGCATGAAAAGTGGGAGGGAGCTGAGAAGAAGAACAAGAAGAAGAACAGGAGGAGGAAGAAGCAATCGAAAGCCGTGGTGTTCGTGTTTACGAGTCGCGGCTCGCTGGGAGATTTTCCACACCTGCCAAGCAGGATCGAAGAGCAGGTGCAAACGACGAGACTCATCCGAAAATCCGTCTGTCCTTATCATGGAGGGATGAGGGGCTTTCAGGGAGGCTCAACCACATCAGAGAGATCCGTCACCTGTTTCCGGTGCACCTGCTTGCTCTTTGCTGAAACGCTGTGTTGGAGCTAAAAGCAGATTTGAGAAGGAAGACATCCTGAGCGTTATACAGGAGATAGACAGCGAAGAAAAGAAGCAGACATGCTTGCAAAACAAAGCTTTAGGGAAGAAAAACAGAAATCCGAGACTAAACGGGAGATAAGGAACTCGGTGTTGGCGCACCTCGGCCCAGAGCGCTCCCTCGTTCCGCTGAAGGATCTCTCTGACAGCTTGCCAATATCTCACCAAATGCGGCTTTGCTAACAAGAGCCAAATGGGAGACAGCCTACGAAACGATTGCAAAACAAACAAGCCCAAACCCTCCTTTTCGAACCCCGTCTCTGTTCGTAATTACTTCAGCAACGCTGGAAATAATTAAAGTGTTTTAGAGGACGTTATCAGACTAATGAAAACCGTTCAAAGTCAACATCAGAATGTGGTAAAAAGTCACAGAGGGAGAATAAAGATGAATTAACGATAGCTATAGAGGGGAACGGGGAGATCCAAAGCTGGGCACTCGTAAATCTACAACATCTGTCAGACGAACAAGAAGAACGGTATCAGAAGGAGCAGGAGAAAAAAAAAATGTTTGCCGTGTTTGCATCCTTAATTGAATTAAGAATGTATAACAGGATTAGAGCTGGGGTTCGAGTCAAGAGACCTGATTAGATCTTAGTAGGAAAACTTTGCAGTTTAGACATGCAAACATGCAGAACTGTGACCTATTTAACAATTCAGGAAACTTGACAAAAAGTGTCATCTAGACTGAGGGTAAAAAGAAGAGTTTATAAGATGCAGTAAAGCTGCTTAGAATTTCATATTTGCCCGAGATTCACAAGCAAGCGTGCGGTGGGTGCTAAAAATAATATCAAATCCACATATTATCATTTGGTGTTATGGATCATGTAAATGTTAGTAATAATGAAGGCCAGTTCTTGTGAATAACTGCACATGAAGTAACTAGGGTTAATTAAAGTCAACCCATCAACCCCCCCCCCCAACACACACACACACACACACACACACACAGCTTTTAAACCAGTGGTCTGGTGAATATTGCATTGAATTTACTGAGAAGGTCCATAACATACTGAAGACCCATCATACATAATTATAAATTATGTATTATAAATTATATACATTATAAAATTATAAACATTACTCTCCATAGAAACATATCAGATATCTGATCTGGTACACTAATTTAATACGTGGCAGGATCGTAGGACTGCAGACATATAATGGGTTATGTACTCCACATGATTGTGGATATATTCTATAGACTATGAACGGTATACTTCCTGCAGAATGGTCCAATGTCTGAGATCTTAGGTGGATGGGAATGGCAAAAATCCCAAACTCATATAAGTCTTCCTCTAATCATAATTTGGTTGTCCTGTTAGAAGAGGCCAAACCGATCAGAATGAAAGCAGAACATGAACAGAGTGTACTGGGTCCTGTGAAAAGCCAGCTAAACAAACTTACTATACCATTATAAAGCCTCCATAGATAGTGGACGCCACCAATTACGTCCATAGGCTCGTCTGTACTAGATTATCTGGCACTTCTATGTATACCGTTGTCTACCTTATCTATTCTGCATCATGTCGATTCCTGCTTTTTCGAGGATGTTATCTAAATTAGCCAATCGTGTGACAGCAGCACAATGCAGGCAAGACCAGGCAGATACAAGGTCAAGTGCTTCAGCTGTTCACGTAAGAATGGAGAGAAACATTAAACGATGCCTGAGGCTTCAATGCCGGGCTGGTTTAAGTGTCTCAGAAGACTTGGGGCAGATGTGACCTTGAGGTTAGGGAACCAGAAGGTCCTGGGTTCGATCCCTGCAACGGACAAGACACAACTAAACACAAGACACAACTAAACTCCTCCAACTGCTCCTCGGGAGCCAAGGATTGGGGCTGCCCCCATCCCCGGCTCCTGGCTGCCCCCATCCCCGGCTCCTGGCTGCCCCCATCTCCGGCTCCAGACACGTCAGGAGTGGAACCTGATGTGCTGTTCTGCTGTTGTGAGATGCTTTACTGCGCACTATGAGTGATTGTTTGAGGTTATATTGACTTCCTGTCATCTCACACAAGTATATTTGTTGTGAAAGTGAACTATTTGCCTACTATGCTCGCATGTAGAGTAATGTCCTCTGCATTAAACCCATGTGTGCAGTGAAACAACCCCCCACCCCCAGCCCAATCCCCTGCTCCCCTGCCCCCCATCTACGGTTTGTACAGCCATGGCTCAAGGTAAGGAAACCAGCCTTATGGCCAGAATGTTGCCGGTTCGATTCCATGTACTGACGAGACACAACTGAAGTGCCCTCGAGCAAGGTATTTTACCCTTCAACTGCTTCTGAGGTGCCATGGCTGCCCTAGTGTGTGTGCATTTTAGTGCACGGATGGGTTACTAATAACACACTCATATTTTCACCAACAACAATGACGTAAACACAATCAGGTTTCCGTACTTCACCTTCACACTTCCCACAGCGCAGGCTCCCTCACGGCCTGAGTGATGAGACCAGTAAGTGTCCACCAGTGTTAAATTAACACCATGGGTGAGATCACATTGTGCTCCTTAGAAATATTTAACACATGATACACAATGCATTGTGCCAAGAGTTGAGATGAAATCAGAGCTAGAATAGTATTGATTACGCAATGAAATGAAAGTGAAAGTGAAGTGATTGACCTACCGTGCATGAACACAGCGTGAGCACATCTAAGAGACGCTAGTAAATGCACAAACTAGGGGCGGTAAAGACGCATGTCTGGACTGGGGGGCAGCTTCTATTCACAGTGCATGAGAAGCAGTTGGGGGGGGGGGGGTGGCGGGGGTTAGGTGCCTTGCTCAGTGGCACTTTAGTCTTGTCTTGTCTGTGTGTGTGTGTGTGTGTGTTAAATCTTGTCCTGTCTCAGTGTCCTTACCTCACTCACTCAACATGATTGTTTTTTATATTCACTCTGTTTATTTCGAGCACAACACTGAGGCTGGTCTATAACACGTCTTGTTGATGCTTTGCACCGTACCACACTGTGTTCAGTCAAATTACCACAAACATGTCATTAAACACTGTAATGATATTTCCTCTGGTCAGCCTCACGAAACCAGATGGACTAATTCAACTTGTAGTACAAGCTGCTTTCTCAGATCAAACATGGAAGAGAAAGGTTAATCGAGGTGTCATGACCCACGACAGCATGACTGAGAACAAAAGATCGAACCTTGATCTCTTTATTTCTAGAAAAAAAAAGCCGGAATGAAGGAACGTTATTATTAAATAGCGGCAGTGTGCTTTATTTAGCACCCATGTGAGGGTAAAACCAACTAATATAGAAATAATGACTTTTCACACGGTCGGAAGGACAAAGACTTAAATGTAGAAAGCATCTACTCAAAGATGCAACTTTCCATTTTATCAACCAATCATGTGATCGCTTTGATCAGCCAATCACGTGACAATATTTGACTGATAGAATAGTTGCATCATTACCTGATAAAATTGGTCACATGATTGCCAGCTAATCACATGGCCTTTTTAATCAGCCAATCACGTGACAATCCGTATCAGCCAATCATGTGATCGTTCTAATCCGCCAATCGCATGACTATTTTAATCAGTTAATTGCCTGTCCATTTTTATTAACCAATCACATGAGCATTTTAATCAGTTGATCATGTGGCCATTTTAATCAGCCAATCAGGTGACTGCTGTAATCAGCCAAACACTTAAGCAGTTTTATCAACTAAACATGTGACATTTTAATTAGCCAATACTGTGACCGTTTTAATCAGCCAGTCATGTGACCATTTTGCTGGGTTTTATCCCCGCAACAGACAAGACGTGACTGAAGTGTCCTTGAGCAAGGCTCCGAACCCCCAACTGCTCCGGGTAAGTGTGTTCATTCTTGCTCTGTCTATATGTGTGTGTGTGTGTGTGTGTGTGTGTGTGTGTTTCACTGCACAGGTGGGTTAAATGTAGAGACCACATTCCTTTGTATGCAAGCACAGCAGGCAAACAGTTCACTTTCACTTGCACTGTACACAACAGGTACAGTTTAAAAAAAAAAAAAAGAACAGTATCTCAGATTACGACTCTGTACAACCGCGGTGAGCAGAAAAGCATGTCGGGTTACAGAACGTGTTGAACATTGAGGTGGAGCTGCCTCCAACCTTCAGAAGACCACATCAGAACAGTAATGTGACACGAGAGCGTACACACGGTCACTGAAACTGCATGAACAACAGGAGGTACAGGTGTGGATCATAAAGTGGATGGTGAGGGTGGGTTTCCAGAGGATATACCTTTTTATGATGGTGCAGTAATACACTAGATGAAAGACGAGTGCAGGAATGTCATAGTTTAACGAGAATGGTTAAATTTAGCCTGGTTCATTTTGGAGTGTTCGGGATAAAGTGTCTACATGTAGGCTGAGTTTAAAAAGCGAGAGGAGGAAAAGAAAAGAGGAAGAAAAAAGGACAAATTTGTTTAAATCTTAAAATATCAGCAGTGTTTTCTTACTTACAATATTTACAAAGCACATATTTGTATTGTAACTCAATATAATGTTTTGTTGTTATAGTCATCAGATTAGATCAGTGTGTCAGGAATAAAACACACCAGAGCATGCTGTTGTAGGAAAATACTCAGGCTGGTACGATGTGGATATTATCCTACAACAGCCCATCCTGGAGTGTTTTATTAAGCAACACAACACTCGAGTTATCACGAATAACATCACGGCTGTGATTCGGTCACAGACACGAGCCGAACAAAAGTACAGTAGATCATCACAGCCGTGATGTTATTCACAATAACACACAACCTCGAGTGTTCTATTGCTTTTATAGAACAGGTTTTTTACAAAAGAAAGAAAGAAAATAAATCAAAAAAGCCCAGAAATGCAGACTGAATATACTGACAAAACCTTCCGCCAAAAAGTAGTTCCACAACAAATAAGTTGTAGCTAAGCAACAGTAAAAATTCCCGAGCCTGCCGTAACACTACCAACTGATATTAGTTTGAAAAAAAAATGCAAATAAGTGAAGATAAAAGGACCAAAAGCTAAAAATAAACAAAAAATAGTTTGTTCATTTATTTATTTACCTACTTACGTATTTGGGTAATCATATTATTTGTACATGTTAATCAGCACGTTTCCGTTCATTGTGCAGTTATTAAAAATGTTCTGTATGTTCTGTAGGATGTACATTGGCATCAAACAGCCCAGCTGGCTTCAGAATGACCAAACGGGCTGCAGGTCAAATGTCATCCGAAAGTCATCCATATTATTAATTTCTCATTTTGTATCAACTTTTGTATAAATACGCTCGTTACCTAGCAACGTAAAGAACGCTTCTCAACCAATCAGATTCCGTGGCTGGAACTAACCGTTGTATAATTCCCTGTATACCACAGCCAATGCAAAGGCATTATTTATTTTCACACTTTTATCCATTTATAGTCACATTTGGGTTTGTCTAAAACCCTAGAGAGCTGCCTTGCTGCCACTGTCTACCTAGTCATCTGCCTAAATAGAGAGGATTTTAACTGACTTTAAAGGGTAGATTATTGAGACACACAGAGACTTGCTTACTAAGTTAACAGAGTTAGCCTCAGGCCATTCAAACCAATCTGAGAAATGTTGTGCTGCAGTGAATGCTGGGATTGCCTTTATGTCTGAGGCAGCACACAGAGCTCCCTTAATATTCAGTCAGAGTAAACAACCAGAATATTGCAGCCGTGGCCTAGTGGTTAGGTCTCTGACCAGAAGGTCACAGGTTCGATCCCTACACAGGGCGAGACATGACTGAAGTGTCCATAGGCAAATCCAACTCCCTCAACTGCTCCCTGGGTGCCCCGCCCCCTCTGGGCAAGTGTGTTCACTGCCCCCTAGTGTTCACCAGAGTGTGTGTTTCACTGCATGGATGGGTTACATGTTGAGGTCACATTCCTCTGTGTGCAAGTACAGTAGGCAAATAGTTCACTTTCACTTCAGTAGGCTGCCTTCTGAGGCATCTGTGAGTTGAGACAGTCTTCTTCTCGGGAGTGGGACGATGTAAAATATCTAGAGAACTCGCTAGATTTCAGACGGATCCTTAGCTACTCAGACCGTATTCTCAATTCCACTGTAGCACCTATAACCAGTCGTTGCTTCACCGGTCTCACTTTACATTCCTTGTCAGGTTACCTAAACATAACCCTGACTATCTTAAATCCTTTCTGATGTAGGATGACTGCAATTATATTGTGATGAGTATTACAATAAGCATCTACTCAGTATAAACTTTATGGCATCAATGATTATAAGTGTCATTTATTAAATAACAGCATGCTGTTTTACTCCATTCATTATTAGCCTCCGACGGTTACTATAGAAACGCTAATGCATTAGAGTGCGTGCATCGATATGAACCTGTGACTTGCTCTGCAGTCGAATCTACTGTCAGAGAAATTCATCTGTATATAAAACATATACACTAAAGTAACAGAAAAACTGGTACAGATGCACAGTACATAGACTGGTGTTGGCTCCATAATGGTATAGGGTTTGTTTAGCTGGCATTCCAGGGGACCCCTGGGACATCTATAAACATCTCTGACAGGTCAACACTGTGTGTGTGTGTGTCTCCTTTCTGATGAGTTCCACCAGTTCATGTCCTGCATTCATTCTGATGGGTTTGTCCTCTTCTAACAGGACAATGCACCACCACACAGGTCTAGAGACGTCAAATTGTGGTCAGAGGAACACTCATCTGATTTTGGGGTTTTGCCATGACCACCTGAGCCACCAGACCTCTGGGATGTCATGCAACACGAAATGTGGAACACAGAAATCCTAAACTTCAACAGAATTGTAGAACGTTCTGCAGGAACTATGTATGGTGTTGATTGCCTACAATTATTATACTGGTGTCCCAGTCTAAGTGACTGATTATGACCCATGTCGTGTTTTCTCAGAGATACAGCTCTAGCTTTTGGTCCAACTTGCTCCTTCCGGCTCAGTTTAGCAACAAGATCTACAAAACACACAGCATCTTTTTCACTTCCTGGTCTGAACCAAGATCAAATCACTTTCTTCTACATGCCAATTTGATCAGAAATGGACCGAGACCACCTCGCTCAGACGGCCGTTGTGATCGTCGTGTTCACACTTGATTAAAAAAAAAACACACCAAAGAGCAAAACACATCAGGGTTCCATTCAGACAAACCAGAACCCACATACATATCAGAAGCACCTTTTAAAGACCAGTCTCCAAAACTCACACCAGATACGAATCTACTTCACTCCACTGACATCCTGCCTGCTCTCTGAAAGTCTTCCTAAGCTGCTACTCTTATACAATTAGTCCAGGGATTAGATCTTAATGTGCACAGTAGCTCTGCCTTCTCATTTAAATGGGTTCTGCAGGAACTATGGTGTTGATTGCCTACAGAATATATGGTGGACCTACCAATTATTAGACTGGTGTAACAGTTTTTTTCTGGCACTTCAGTGTATATAACATAGCATATATAAATCCAACCTTTCCTTTTTGTGTTTTTATTGTTTATATGTCTTATATTTTTCTTATCATCCTTAAAGTTGTGGCCGTGATGTGTAGTGATCTATGTTCCTGCAGCTGTGACGATACAAGTTTTATCTAGCTATCTGTATATCTATTCATCTATCTACAGTCTGTCTGTCTGTCTGTCTGTCTGTCGTGTTAACTCAGGTTCTCGAGGACCCTGCGGTGGCTCCCATTTTCACCATCACACAACCTTCCATGCAATTCAATTTTATGGCTAATAAGCAATACTGATATTTCCTCCAGGAAAACATCTGCACCATAATTAAGCCCGTCTAGTCCTGCTTCCTTATGAAAGCGTCTTTCACTTAAACGGAGGTGTTTTAAACACCAACTTGTGACGGAAACTTTCTTTTTCACCGTCTACGTGCCGGCTCTCGTGTTCCATTTAAATATTCATATCAGAACGCAACGCTTTGCCTGCGCAAATGACTTTCATAAAGTGATTTTAACTGGGGGCAGCGCTCGTTATTTCAGCTCTGCCGTTTCCATGGAGACTAAGGGAACCTCTGCTATACCAAATCTCTCTCTTTCTCTCGCTTTTTTTTTTTCACCTTGACAGACACAATCACTAATGGTCATTTTCCAGCTCCGACAGGCAGCAACCCGCACGAAGACATACCAATCTCAGTCTCTTACATCCACACGGAGAGATCGATTTCACCTGAGTGAAGTCGTAATTAAAGCCGGGAACACTAACCCCGCCCCTCGCACTAACCTTAATCATTCATTGTGCTACATACGAGTTGGCTTAGGCAAGACAGAAAGTATAAAGTAACGAACAGTCCTTCTTGCAGTCTCTCGGTATTGATTTAGCGCTGGGTTTAATGATACAAAAACGAGGAATAAGAGGAAGGGTGCCGATCTGTATGACCTCACTCCGTTTGTCAGTCTCTCAGCCTGTGCAATGCGGGATAAGGATTCATGTGTCGACATCATTTTTCTGGGGGAGTCAAAAAAATCACGAGGGTCAAAGCACAAGTTAAACAGGGGTAAGTCGTAATCAGTGTCAAGAATCTGGAACAAACGGTGAAACATGCATGGAAAGACTTCGCAACAAACAGTGACGCACAGATGATACAAAAAGTCAAAACTAATCAAGAACTAACACAGAACAGGTGAACACCATCAGTATACAAAGCAATGACTAAACAGAGGCAGAGACAGGTCTAGAATAGGAACAGTACGTTACCATGGTAACCAGTCAGTTAGTCATTCATTATCTTATCCACCGAGTTCGTCAGGGTCATCCGGAGCCCACCCGGAATCAGTGACCGTAAGGCAGAAATACCCCTGGACAGGGCACCAATCCATTACAGGGTATCACATACACACACACACACACACACTCATTTACTCTGCACCCACACCTAGGGGCAATTAGCCTTCCATGTGAGTTTTTCCGGAGGTAGGAGAAAACCACAGCACCAGGTGAAACCCATGTGGACACCCCAAACTCACCAAACTCCTCACAGACAGAGACCAGAGCGAGGCTCGAACCCACAACCACAGAACTCTGGAGCTGTGTAGCACACACACTGACTGCAGCGCCACAATACCACCCCACCAAGGGAACCATGAGAAAAAAAAATCCTTATAGTCCCAGTAAATAAATGAATAAATAAATGTGTAGTTGATTACGTGTGTGTGGTTGATTCCATGGGCCTGTAAATGAGGATGGAGGACTCTGCTGTTGACACCGTATATATCATGAATTTTGATCTAATGAAAATAATTATAAAAATATAATAATAAGAAATAACTTAAACAGCAGCCGCAACAACAACAATAATAACAATAAGTGTTATAAAAGAAAATAATAATATTGTAACATGAGTGAGACTTTTTGGAGTTTTATCTTGCTAATTTATTGACACAATTTTAGCAGCTAATTAATGTTACGCTTAAACCTCAACTGAACCTCAGTAGAGTAAAAGCAAGTTTTTGGCTGTTTTATTTTTTAAGAAAAGAAAAGTGAAAGTGAAAACTATTTGCCTATTGTGCACAAAGGAATTTTGACCTCTGCATTGAACCCATCTGTGCAGTGAAACACACACACACACACACACCGGTGAACACTAGGGGGCAGTGAACACACTTGCCTGGATATTTAAGGGCTGTGAAATGATTTAAAATTTTAATCGCGATTAATCGCAGAATTTCATATAGTTAATCGCGAATAATCACATTTTTTAATCTAT
>JAOVVF010000047.1:3418350-3429755 GCA_028565595.1 Duopalatinus emarginatus
TCAGTAAATCAGTAAACCCAGTTTAAAGCGGCTCACTGTGTGTGTTTATCATTCCTGCACCCAGAAATGAACCGTCATGTCAGAGTTCGGTTTCTGTTTTATGACCGAATGCTGACATTAGATCCAAAACAAACCCTTCACCAACTAATCTAACTTACTCACTCTGATTACAGTAACCATAAATCCTAATTCATTTAAAACTGTTTTTGTTAATATAACAGCCTACATCTGAGCTTCAGAAGATTTATACCATCAATTTATTGTGCACAATATTCAGCTCAGACCTGACAACAAAAAATTATTTGGCTACTTTATACAATAGAGAACAAAGAAATATATCATCTGTCTATCTATCTATCTATCTATCTGTTTGTTCATCTATCTATCTGTCCATCTTTCAGTCTATCTATCTGTCTGTCTATGGACTTTTTGTTGTTGAGCACTGGAACAATTATTTATATATTTATTTACCCATTTATTACTTAATTTATCTATCTGTTTATTTATTTATTTGTGTGCTTTTTGTTAACGAGCACAGAAAAATATTTTCATTTACTCCTTTATACATTTATTTGTTTTGTTCCTTTTTTTTTTACACACTATTTGTTTTTAAACAAATGGGATATTTATTTATTTATTTATTTTTTTTATTCACTTCTTGTTGATGAGCACAAGGAAATGTATTTGTTTATTTATTTATTTATTTATTTATTATTATTATTAGACTTTTCCTGTTGAGATCCATCCATCCATCTTCCTATCTGTCTGTTTGATTTAATAACACTGTTTATCCTTGTCTCCTCCTCTGGCTGAATCATATCACCAGTTTGGAGTACTGTTACATTGTGATCATGTATATGTGACAATCAGTCAGAAATCCACAGGATTCTGATTCTGCCTTTAAATAAGAAGTCACTGTGTGTCGGTTAATACAACACGGTTTAACATCTATTATCAGTTGGTTGTATAAATGCAACGTTATTAAATCAACCCGATTTCTAAAGCAGCCTGAATTCAAACAGATTCAATAACTAAGAAAAAACAAATAATCCTGAATTCACTAATGATTACAACTTCTAACTTCACAATCTTAAAAAAACCCAAATCCCAGCAGCGAGGCACTGCAGCAGCATGAGACTACGAGCTTAAATGTGATGTGTTCATAAACCCAGGACCAACTGATAAACTGTCCAAGCGTAAAGCGGACATCAGCGGCAGCGAGATTCTTCTCCTCAAACACAATAACCGATGAGAAAACATTCCAAGCTCAAAGTTCTTCAACACGATCGAATAGAAACCCAAAGAGCGACGGAACAAAAGCCTGACGATTCTGCCAGCTCCGGCTGTGTTTACAGCTCTCCTCAGACGGATGTCTCGTGCGTTTGACGCCCGAGTTTGGCTAAGGTAAAAGGAGGAGGAGAAGGAGGAAGAGGAGGAGGAAGAGGAACGGGACTCACCTAGGAGCATGATGCGTGAAGGTAGAGCGGTCGGATGCTGTCACAGGCGAGGGATAAGTTCCAGGAGCGATCCTTAGGTTGGATTGGAGTGAAGCGGACGAGTGAAAGAGGCTGTCACCAGATGCAGCGTTCTCTCACGCCTCTGAACCACAGTGCAAAAAAGCCACATAAACAAACCACAGCAAGGAAAAAAAAACTGGGTCAGTCCATCACTGATGTAGAGAGACAGAGACAGGCGCAAGGGGGGGAGATAAGAAATAATACAAATCGTGGGTTCTCCCTCTCCGTCACAAAGCAGCAATCCGTCTCGCTGTGATTCAGCCTGGAGGAATCTGACTCTCGTAAATCAGGAGCGACTTGTGTGATCAGCCGGCCATTCAGAGAGACACGCGTGGAGACGTGAGACGAGCGGGTGACTCCTGAGTGAGTGTGTGCGCTTGTGTGTGTGTGTGTGAGTGAGAGCGAAAGAGCGTGCATGCGTGTGTGTGTGTGAGTGAGAGCGTGCATGTGTGTGTGTGTGTGAGAGAGAGAGAGAGAAAGAGGGAGAGAGAGGCAGGCGAGAAGGACTGTGTGTGTATTTAGGAGGAAGGGAGAGAGAGAGCATGTGTGTGTGTGTGTGTGTGTGTGTGACAGAGAGAGAGCATGTGTGTGTGTGTGTGTGTGTGTGTGACAGAGAAAGAGCATGTGTGTGTGTGTGTGAGAGAGAGAGAGAGAGAGAGAGAGAGAGAGAGTTGGCGCTGTATATGGCACAGGCAGCACAGCCGCATACCCTTCGCTCACTGGGAGAGCGTAATACGACTCGCCGCTATCTGCTCAGACGTGTGTAAATGAGGTGAGACTCGAGAATTCCCAGCAGCCCTGCCGAGATCCACTGGGGAAAAACGTATAGAAAAGACCACCCTAACAGCCGTCTGACCGTTCAGCGCGACTCGTGGGCGCTCGGTGTAAACCCTCAGCTCAGAAACAGGTGGAGGGTGAGGTGGAGGAGATGGGGTTAGAGGTGAAACATGAGGGTCAGGGCTTGGTCTCAGATTTTAACTACGAACAGTTGGGCTGCATCCCAAATCCCAAACCACAGGGTAATCATTCCAGCTGTGTGCTGTAGACTTTTGAAATGGGGGGAAATAAAAACCCGTACACCAGTCTAATACAGCTGTGTGTTGGACGGCAGAAATGCAGAAATATTCCGTAGGCAATGAGCACCACGACTCCTGCGGAACGGTCCACAGTTCTGTTGCATTCCGATGTGAAGGATTTCTGCGTTCCACAGCGCGTCACATGGCATCCCAGATGTGTTCAATAACAGTGAGATCTGGTGAGTTGGTGGGAATGGCAAAATCCCAAACTCTAATCATAATTTGATGTCCCAAGACGTGTGTGGTGGTGCGTTGTCCTGTTAGAAGAGGACAAACCCATCAGAATGAATACAGGACATGAACATGTGCAACTCGTCACAAAGGAGACACACACACGTAGTGTTCACCTGTTAGAGACATTTGGAGATGTCCCAGGGGTCCTATGAAATGGTAGGTAAACAAACTGTTAAATGCTGGCATAAAGCCATCACCAGTCTGTAGCAGTTTTTCTGGTCCTTTCAGTGTACATGAGGAACTTGGGAGGTAATAAAGAAGGTGGAAATGAGAAAGGAAAAAAAAACATCTCAGGGACAACAAGAGCAAGGACAAAGGCATCATGACCTATAGAAAACAGTGGTTAATGAACCAGCCGCGGAACCGTATGGTCCCTGGTTCAAGTCCCACAACCGACACGTCTTGACGGACGTGCCCTCAACCGCTCTGGGCATGTGTGCTTACTGCCCCCTAGTGCGTATGTGTGTTTCAATGCAGAGATGGGTTAAATGCAGAGGTCAATTCCACTGCCCAGCGATCAGAAGTGTGTGTCACTTTCACTTTCACTTTAATGATTAAATTAGGTATCATAATCACATCCAGACATTGCATTGTTTTTATTCCGTTGCTTTCCTCTTAGCTACCAAAAGCTTCTATAACTCATACCCAGCCATCACCGTGTCTCAAGACGTCTCGGCAGTCTGGACAAGACGTCTTAAGGCAATGTTTTATAGCAAGACGTCTCAAGACACCTTAAGAATGTTAATGTCTTAAGACATGGAAGTATTACGTTTGTGTGTCTTGAAGACAAGGCATGACTTATGACTTCATGTTGAAGACAGACATCTGAAGCTGGTGAGATTGTCTTTATGGCTTCTTCATATTAATATCATGTCTGATTAACTGTAATATACTTTAAATCATTTCAGGTAGTTTAATAATCTCTACATTCTTTAAGTAATGATTATTTCATGTAAATATCAATTTTTAATGTCGAACTAAAAACGTTAGAACATTTATTCACTTCACTTTCTTTTATTCATTCACATGAATTTGGTTTAAAAATACAGACCCAGACATCACCACGTCTGACGCCATTAAGACGTGTCTACACACACATTATGAAGACGTCTTAAGACGTTTTTAGACATGTCTTAGAAAAGACGTGTCTTATTGATGTCTTAATTATTACAACATTCCAAGATGGCTTAAGATTTAGGTTGCATAATGTGTGTGTGTGTGTATGTGTTTGTATGTTTCTGTATGCATGTGTGTGTGTGTGTATTTGTTATGTGTCTGTGTGTGTGTGTATTTGTTATGTGTCTGTGTGTATTTGTTATGTGTCTGTATGTGTGTGTGTGTTTGTTAACTGCATGTGTTTGTTGTTTGTGTGTATGTGATTGGTGTGTGTGTGTTTGGTATGTGTATATGTGTGTATGTTATGTGTCTGTGTGTGTTTGTTAATTGCATGTGTTTGTTGTTTGTGTGTGTGTGTTTGGTATGTGTATATGTGTGTATGTTATGTGCTTGTATGTGTGTGTGTATTTGGTATGTGTTTGTATATATGTGTGTGTGTGTGTGTGTATTTGTTATGTGTCTGTATGTGTGTGTGTGTTTGTTAACTGCATGTGTTTGTTGTTTGTGTGTATGTGTTTGGTGTGTGTATGCGTGTGTATGTTATGTGTCTGTATGTTTTTGTGTGCGTGTGTATGTGTGTGTGTTTGTATGTTTCTGTATGCATGTGTCTGTATGTGTGTGTGTATTTGTTATGTGTCTGTTTGTTAATTGCATGTGTTTGTTGTTTGTGTGTGTTTGGTATGTGTATATGTGTGTATGTTATGTGCCTGTATGTGCGTGTGTATTTGGTATGTGTTTGTATATATGTGTGTGTGTGTGTGTGTGTGTGTGTGTGTGTGTGTGTGTGTTAACTGCATGTGTTTGTTGTTTGTGTGTATGTGTTTGGTGTGTGTGTGTTTGGTATGTGCCTGTATGTTTTCGTATGTGTGTGTGTGTGTATTTGTTATGTGTCTGTATGTGTGTATGTGTGTGTGTGTTTGTTAACTGCATGTGTTTGTTGTTTGTGTGTATGTGTTTGGTATGTGTATGCATGTGTATGTTATGTGTCTGTATGTTTTCGTATGTGTGTGTGTGTGTGTGTATTTGTTATGTGTCTGTATGTGTGTGTGTGTGTGTTTGTTAACTGCATGTGTTTGTTGTTTGTGTGTATGTGTTTGGTGTGTGTATGCGTGTGTATGTTATGTGTCTGTATGTTTTTGTGTGCGTGTGTATGTGTGTGTGTTTGTATGTTTCTGTATGCATGTGTCTGTATGTGTGTGTGTCTGTGTGTGTATTTGTTATGTGTCTGTGTGTGTATTTGTTATGTGTTTGTATGTATGTGTGTGTGTGTGTTTGTTAACTGCATGTGTTTGTTGTTTTTGTGTATGTGTTTGGTGTGTGTGTGTTTGGTATGTGTATATGTGTGTATGTTATGTGCCTGTATGTGTGTGTGTATTTGTTATGTGTTTGTATATGTGTGTGTGCGTGTGTGTGTGTGTGTTAACTGCATGTGTTTGGTGTGTGTGTGTATGTGTTTGGTGTGTGTGTTTGGTATGTGCCTGTGTGTTTTCGTATGTGTGTGTGTGTATTTGTTGTGTCTGTATGTGTGTGTGTGTTTGTTAACTGCATGTGTTTGTTGTTTGTGTGTATGTGTGTGTATGTGTTTGGTATGTGTGTGTGTGTTTGGTATGTGTATGTGTGTGTGTATGTTATGTGCCTATATGTTTTTGTATGTGTGTATGTGTGTGTGTGTTTGTTAATTGCATGTGTTTGTTGTGTGTTTGGTGTGTGTGTGTATGTGTGTGTGTGTGTTTGTTGTTTGTGTGTATGTGTTTGGTATGTATATGTGCCTATATGTTTTTGTATGTATGTGTGTATGTGTGTGTGTGTGTGTGTGTGTTTGTTAATTGCATGTGTTTGTTGTGTGTTTGGTGTGTGTGTGTATGTGTGTGTTTGTTGTTTGTGTGTATGTGTTTGGTATGTATATGTGCCTATATGTTTTTGTATGTATGTGTGTGTGTGTGTGTGTGTGTGTGTGTGTGTGTACTGTGTAATAGTTGTTCTACACCTATTCTGTCATTTCCATTCACAGCTCATTACGAGTCCGAGTCTGATCACAGAGACAGGAGAACTCCTCTCCCCTGGCATCGGCGGCCATTTCGCTTGGGTCTGTTATCTGATACAAGCCTTTCCAAAAATCGTTCGACACCTCATTCGCTCTGCCAATACGCTCCGTCATCGCACCCTTCTTACTGTACTGAACGTGCGGTGGCTTGACTAAACCCTCTACATGGGGAAACTGTGACATTTCCTACTATATATAGTTCTACAGACTTTACTCAATATGCTTATATATTCGTTTCGTGTTGTTTTCCTCATTAGTTTGTTAAAAGTGAGTCCAGTCCACTTGCACAGGCTAACATCTGTCCCTCGTTTTTTGAACTAGCAATCGCTGCTCGACGCTTTGTTCGGGTGGGAATTAAAGCGTCAACTCGATGACTGAACGTAGAAATAATGCCAGCTTTATTTTCTGCATAGCAACCTTCCATTTCAGGCTACGTTTTGGAAAAAGCTTCATTAAACCGCCCTTCACATCTACAATTTACATCAATCAGCCATAACATTAACATTCTCTCATTACAACAGCACCTGGTCGAGGGGTGGGATATATCAGCAGTCAAATAAGCAAGTGTAAAGATCTAAGCATCTTTTCTGAATAACAAAGGGGCGGGGCAAACTGTGATGATCAGGTCAGGCACGCTAATCTTGCATTTAGGCCTGGACAATAATTCGATATCGGTATTTATCGCAATAAGAAATGTTTCAATAACGATGATATAATTTTTGCGGTATTATTTACATCATCTGTCACTGACATGAGTTTATTACAGAGCGCTGCCATCAGTTCATTACAGTGCGGCCACCGTAACCTGGATAAGTCAGTGTGAGGTTACGTAATCACAGGCACGCAGCCAGATAGGATAGGCTAGGCTAGGCTAGGCTAGGCTCCAGCGTGGGACTTTAGATTCAAAATGAGTGCCCCTGACATCGATAAAGAAGTGACTGAACAAGCTCCACAAGTGATAAAGCAGAAGACACGGTTAATAAGAGAGGTAATAATTAATAGTTACGAGTGACACGGTGCCAGTAACGTTAAAGTTTGTGCACACACACCGCTAGTTGTTTTGCATTTGTGTTTATACAAAACAAGAAATTACTATTGGTGATTACAGATAACATTTGATCTGCAGCCCGTTTGGTCAGTCTGAAGCCAGCTGGGCT
The DNA here is from genome assembly GCA_028565595.1 of Duopalatinus emarginatus. NCBI lineage: Eukaryota > Metazoa > Chordata > Actinopteri > Siluriformes > Pimelodidae > Duopalatinus > Duopalatinus emarginatus. The sequence continues at coordinate 3,425,495 of JAOVVF010000047.1, forward strand.
GTTTGATGCTGATGTACATCCTACAGAGCAGCCTTTTATTATAACTGCACAATGAACGGAAATGTGCAGATTAACGTATACTAATAACGAGATAACCCAAATAAGTAAGTAAATAAAGACACAAACAAATAAGTTATTACATCTTCAATTATTTTTCATTTTATTCCAAATTCCTAATATTAGTTGGTATTTATAAGGCAGGCTCAGGATTTTTTACTGTTTCATAGCAACAACTCATTCGTTGTGGAACTACTTTTTAGCAGAAGGTTTTGTCAATATTAAAACATATTCAGTCTGCAATTCTGGGCTTCTTTGATTTATTTCCTTTTTTTCTTTTGTAAAAAAAAAACTGTTGTATGAAAGCAATAGAACACTCGAGGTTGTGTTATTGTGCATTCTTTATCCTGGATGACGCACTTTTGTTTTAATCGGTTCAATCTGTTTACAAAAGAATAAGAAACTCGACCTCTGTCGTAATTTAAAATCAACGTTATTTATATTGATAAAGCCTAGAGGTTCAGGTTTGATGGAGTGTCATGTTCTTTGTTTGAATATGAAGGCTATAGCAAATAAAAGATGAACATTGATTTTTTATTTCTTATAAAAAAAATTTATAAGAAATATTTTTTAATTATAAGAATAATTTTTAATTTTCTTAAAAAATGATAATATAGCTTTTGTAGGAGGTTTCAAAGACTTTAATTTAATTTTCAGACATTAGTGGGTACAGACTTCCACTGTAGGGATTCTTAGCAGTTTTTCAGAGGCCTTTAAATTTTATACCAATATCAAGATTATATTGCATCGACCAAAATGAAGGAACATATCGCAATATAAGTTTTGGCCATATTGTTCCAACCAGCAACGGTGAATCACCACTGATCACTGATGTGCTTACGGGAACGTAGGCAAACCAATCTGGTCCAAACCCGTTCCAGAAGGATCTGTTGCTAATGTCTTGGTGCCTCAGATACCACAGAATACCTTCAGAGGTCTCGTGAAGTCCACAAGTGGATCAGAGCTGTTTTGGCATGTGGTGTTAATGTTATGGCTGATTAGTGTATACTAAGGGTCAGGGTTAGGGGAACGAACAAAATCGAACTGAACCGAATTGAAAAGTAATCATTCTTTACAACCGTGGTGAGCAGAAAAGCATCTCAGAACTCACAACACGTGTAATCTTGAGAAGGAAGGGCTGCGACTGCAGGAGATCAGGTTCTGCTGCAATCAGCCAACATCTGAGGCTCTGTCTTTACAGCTCACTGAAGCATTCACGCCGACATCATTTCAGCTGGACGTTCGAAATGAATGTGAAAGAACAATCTGGCCGGTTCGGGTTACATGACAGAACATTTCTGGCTCATTTAAGAAGCATTTCTTGCTCATGAGAACACCACGGTCACGTAGAGGTCAATGATAAAAGTCTGGAGAAGGTGGAGAAGTACAGACAAATATATCCCACAAACCCAAACAACCACAGAATGATATGAACCTTCATTTCAGACTTCCAGGCTTCACCCTGGTAAGAACAAGTCATTCATGTGGCATATCTCGTGTGTCAAATAAATTCCTGCACTGGAAATTCAAGATCACGCAGTATTATACTAGCATCTTAGATCGGATTGCTGTGTCCCCTTCCATCAGGGACGGCTGTCCGGCTGTCTACGTGAGCGCGACTTCTTTTTTAAACGGCTTCGCAGAAAGGCGATTTACGATTCTCTGAGTGATGCCCTAACCGCTACGCCAAATATTCAGGGACCACGTGGCCTGAGGAGGTTATGTGCTCAATCCACCCTCTGTTTTCACCCCTACTCTGGTGATATGATTGATGTACGCAAGACAGGACCATTTTCAACGGCTCAAGCTCATCTGCTTCTTGGGTTACGACCCTGGACAGTGGAGCCTTCCAACAGCTGATTGCTTAGTCGCTGGTCTCTTGCGGCGCAAACGATATATCGCATTACCCGCGACATGCAAAGCTAAGGGGGAGCTATTAATATGTGGCACATGTCAAGGATTCTTTCCACTGACAATGCGATTTATGCTTCTTCCCGTTCCCGAACGAAGAGCAGATGCGCGGGTCGGGTGTCAAAACCGGCACGTGCACATGGCCTTACTGTCACATACAGCATCGTTAAGGGACATCCAGAAGCTTTACTCCACCTGACGGTAAATTTAAACTGCCGTTCCGAACAGCCTGTCGTCATTGTTCGTGATAATATAGTACGTGCGAATGCTTGGGTATTAAAGGATAAGCTCCTGGTGTAAGCAAAGTCCCTTTCAGCAGGCTTGTAAATAAACTCGTTATTTTGGGGTGGGAGCGAAAGAGAAAAGGCAGCAACAGGCGAGGACTTGCGGGCCGCTGGTGCAAAAAGGAAAGGAGTCAATTAACCACGTGTCAGATGGTCAGATGTAATTATGATAAGGCATGCGGCCATAATCCACTCTCTAATATCAACATCAGCATTTCGCATGATGCTAGCCAGGAAACGGATTAATGGCTTCTCGTAATACAGACCAGAGCATGCTATATATCTCTATAATAAGACTGGAAATTGCAAGCCAAGCTAAAGAGGAAAGTCACCAGGACACGGCTGAAATTCAGCCCCGGAATATTCTGCGAACCCGGAATTATCGCCAGGACCAAGCGATAGCTACACCAGTCAAAATGATATCTATTCTCATTTACACTCAGATCGATACCAGACTAATCAGGAGAGTGTTAGCTCAAGCGAGTAGCTGCTTCTGTCCAATAAAAAAAAGAGGAGAAAAGAAAGAAAACCGTAGCTTCTGTACTAATCTAATCAGGCGGCCAGACACACTGGAGTTCATACCCACAGCTTCAGACCATACATCAGGTCAAATTTACATGCGCACTAAATTACCAGTGAATCAACACTACGAGGAGAGGGCGATGTCACGCAGGGCGGCTCGGTGAATATGGGTTTCATTAAGATCTCATTAGAATGTTCCAGAAGCCGTACGTAGGGAGTGGGCGAGGAGTTGAAAAAAAAACAAGAGAAGAAAAGGTTCATCTTAGTTCTCAGCCAGGTTGAGAGGTAAATCCAGTCATTTAAAAGAAAGCACAGTGATGGACTGGATTATATAAAGAATAACACATTCAGGTGCATGCTAATAGAGGTCTGCACTGGGATCGACGCAAATCTCGCGGGAACGGGCGGTTTGCACTTAGCTGCGGGCGGGAATGGGCGGCTAAAACAAAACACTGCGGGATTATAGACTATAGCCTAAAGGTAATATCAAATAAATAAAATACAGAGAATGAGAATAGAATATAAAACTGCCTTTATTTCTTTTAAAAACTACATGAAAAGGAGCGCTATTTCAAAAGCTGCAGGTCAAGAAAACAAAACAAACCCCCAGGAATCACTTTATTATTAATAGCTTATATTACGTTTTCTCCTGCAGGATGCAAAAGACACAAAATCAATGCATCTCTATCAATGTGCGGGAATAATTCTCATAGCTTCACGGGTTGGGGGTCGGGAGTAGACATACACAACGCTGGTTTGGGCGGACACGTTGCACACACGTTGTGGTGGTGGGCGGTAATGATCAGAAATTAGACGGTACACTCGTTAGGTCTCTGAATGGACATGGACTCCACAAGCTAGCGGGAATATTCTGTACGCAATAAACACCAGACTTCTTGCAGAACGCTGAACATTTCTGTTTTATTCTGAGGTGGACCTTGCACGGCATCCCAGATGTGTCCCCGAGATCTGGTGACTTAGCAGCAATAGCAGAAGTTCAGGTAAGTGTTCCTTTAACCGTAATCTGGTGTTTCTAGGCATGCATGGTAGAGCATTGTCTTGTTGGAAGAGGTTAAACACGTCAGAATGAATGCAGGATACGAACGGGTGTCGCACACTGTTCACCTGTCAGAGACGTTTATAGATGTCCCCAGGGGTCCAATGGAATGGCAGCTAAACAAACCACTATATCATTATGGAGCCACCACCAATCTGTACCAGCTTTTCTGATACTTATATTTAGCATATATTAGAGAGTCACACAACGTGTTGAGTGAAATCTTAACAATATATCTTAATCAACAATTACAGCAAAGTCATTATGCAGTTACATTAATGGCATTTGGCAGATGGTCTTATAAAGAGCGACTTACAAGGTAACTGGTATTATAGGAGGCCAACGTAGTGTTGGGAGTCTTGCCCAAGGATCCTTATTGGTGTAGCACAGACTGGCTGCCCAGACCAGGAATCGAACCCAGGTCTCTCAC
>JAOVVF010000047.1:3430631-3441225 GCA_028565595.1 Duopalatinus emarginatus
CCCCCAGCCTCCTAACCCCCCCACCCCTATTTCGAGCTGCACGTTTATGGCTAAAGCCTACGTATGGCCCAATCATGGTACACGGCTTTCCAAAAGTTGCTTTAAACATTCTGAAATGCCGAATCCAATGCTCTTCTGAGAAATGCATCATGTTTTCCCAGAATTGTCTGGAGCGTTTATGTTCCCAGATGTATGTTGGCTGTTGTTGGGGAGGCACAGAGATTTCAGCCCTCATTAGGTAGGCCAATGTTCGCACAGGCTATTTATTTATGGCCATCGGAAAAGAGATGGCAGCTACAGAGTTGTGGGCAGCAGCCGTGGTCTTGTGAGGGGCAGCCGTAGGCTTCTGGTTGAAGAACCAGCCCTGTGAATGGAAAGCCACGGGTTTGATCCCCTGTACAGACAAGACGCGACTGAAGTGCCCTTGAGCACAACAGTTGTATGGATGGATGTTGCCCACAGCTCCAGACACGTGTTAACTGGGCCCCAGTGTGTGCATTCACTAACGTGCATGACAGCAGACCTCGAGACACGATCACTGGGATCACTGCCAGGTTCTGAGACTGTAGCTGCTCAGTGTGTTCTTCCAAATATCAGACACCCAAAGACAACAGAATGTTAAGCATCTGCCCCGTCTCAAATCCATGACTGCCACGGCCGTCTCTTTGATCTGCATATCTTCAGCTATCTTTATCTCTATCTATCTTTTGCCCTTGACCCTGGAGTAAAGACGGGTAGAATCGCTGCATAACAGCTCCGCAGTTCCCGATTTGATCCTGGGACGCTATCTGTGTGTCAGACTGTGTCACGTGATCTGAATGTGTTGACGTGGATTTCTTCCAGGTTCGCTCTAACATCACAGTTCAGTTCAGGTTAATGGCGGTATATAAGAGAGGCACAATGCCGAGAAACTCAGCTGTTTGGAAGAATTTCAGATTGAGTATTTTTTTCTGTTGGTTGAAACTTCTCTATAATCCATAATAATTTAGTAGTGATTTCTTTTGAAGTTATTAAACCGGAAGTTTACACACACAAGGCCGTTGTCAAGGCAACTGGAGGCACACAAGAGGACTATTCTGTCATGTAGTTTTCCGAAAAGAAGGAGCCTTTTGTTCCATTGTGATTTTATTTATTTATTTATTTATTTTTAGGAGGAAAGAAAAGAGATGATTCGCTTTCACATTTTTATTTGTTATTACTGGAAGGGAAAACGAAAAATTACTTATTTCTGTTTTTTATATTTGAATTTTGAAACGAAAACAAAACAACCGTTTGTTTTTCATTTCTAAATTTCTGTTTCTAAAATGAAAATCCAATGACCAAAAAAGATACGCAGACCTGATCCCTGTAGTTTAGTTTATTTTTCGTCTTTAATCTTTTTAATGTGTTTGTTTAAAAAAAACGAAAAAAATGAGGCTTCGAATATTCGCATTATATCAGTGCCAAAAATCCGGAATAAAAAAAAAATATTCTGGCCAGGCGTAAAATGATCACATGGTTTATCAGATGATTCGACAAAAGCAACATTTCCCAACAATTTACATAGACACACATTTTATCACATTTTAGTCACAGGATGTGACATGGAGGGTCACATGACAAAGACATGGTGTGTTTGGTGTGGCTGAATTAGGACTCGGTTATTCATCTCATCCATTTGGAGAACCATGAATGTTTCTGCATCACATGACCTTGCTGACTTTGAGAAAGAAAAAAAAAACTACCGTGGCTAATGTGGTAGATGTTCGTTAGCCAAGACAGCTGTGGATTGTGGACAGCTGTGGAGCTCAGCACTGACAAGACACAACTAAAGTGCCCTTAAGCAAGGCACCTAACCCTTAACCGCTTCCCAGGTGCCATGGATAGGATTGCCGACCATTCCAAGAAGGTGTGCGCTGAAGTTCACTGAAGTACCAAAAAAACTGGTACAGACTGTATAAAAATATATATATATAAAAAACAGACTGGTAGTACAGACTGGTGGTGGCTCCATAATGGTATGAGGTTTGTTTAGCTGGCATTCCATGGGCCCCCTGGTACATCTACCAATGTCATGGACAGGTGAATACTGTGGGTGCCTCATTTCTGACCAGTTACACTCGTTAATGTTATTCTAATGAGTTTGGCCTCTACCAACAGGACAACATGGTTAGACGAAGACTCAGCTGTGGAACACAGAAATCCTACACCTCAGAATACAACAGTATTAAGGAGCGTTCTGCAGGAAGTCTGGTTCTCATTACGTACAGAATTATTTCTGGAAGCTTGTGGAGTCCATGCCCAGTGGTGGACCTACCATGTACCAGTTTTTTTCTCGTTTTTTTCTCAGTGAAAACACAAAACTACAATGCAAACTTGCCTTGTGTCTCCATGGTGCCCTGAAATGGACCACCGCTGCAGTCAGGATGCATTCCCGGGCCTCACACTCAGAGTTGGGACAGGCTAAACCTGATCAGGACAAACTGTGTACTAAATTACGTACCCCTTTATTTACTCTGAGGTCTGTTATTAGACCAAATCCCTAAATCAGCTCCTGTTCTGGCACGGTCCGGCCAATCAAATCCGACATCAAACCCCATTTTCTGGCACTGCTGAAAAGGTTGCTCTTAGCAGGATATTGGTATTTGCTAGCGGCATCAAATCGTGACCTCATGGCGATCAGAATGATAACCCGTGTCAGGTGCAGGACAGCTGCTTAATCTCGCCGTTGTTTTTCTAGCTCAAAGTTGTACTGAAACACAACCCCATGATGCAGGGCTGAGGAAAATATGGGACAGAGCGAGGGACAATTGGTACCGATGACGGGGGTAATGACCGGGCTGCCAAATCTCTCAACTCATAGAAGATTTTCTCTCGAGTAGGAGGTCATAGCGAGTGTTCACAGCGATCTGAATGTCCATTTGTATAGTTTCCCACTGCGTGCTAGATTTCTGTAGGGACAGAAGGTCAAATTAGTAGGCAGTTGGCGAACATTGAGATGTCATCTATCAAATGTATCTGTTTTTGTCCCGTCGTGAGTATGACTATAGGAGGATTAAGTCTGCCTTGAGGTTAACAGCTATGAATGCAATTGACCGAATCTTAATCGCAGCCGTCTAATGGAGCTATAGAAATAGAATATTAAATGAAGCCAAATGATTTTGCACATCAGGGGTGGGGCCTGTGGAGAAATCCTGCAAATAGTTTTAGCCACAGGCAACTCATCAGTATAGCTCTCACAATCCGAATAGGCTCAGATTTATCCGACAGGGTTTAATGATTGGTTCTAAAAGTCAGCAAGTCGGTCAGTCAGTCAGTCAGTCATTCATTCAGTCGGTCAGTCAGTCATTCATTCAGTCGGTCAGTCAGTCAGTTGCTGCAGGATTCCGGCTGAGCAGTGAAGAAAGCTCAGTCTCGGCTGTTTGTTCAGCTTTTGCAAACCTATCAGAGCCACTAAAGAAGCTCATCCAAAACACATTACAGGATTTCCACTTTAGCATAAAGCCTTCTCCTCATTCTCAACAGGCACGATGCAGATAATTCGATCGGATCTAAAGCCCACACAGCCATGCCTATTGCACAGACACGTGCTGAGACGCAGGGCTCCGAGTCTTTGGAGAGAATTATCATACAGTAATCAGCTCCTGGACAAATGGGAGATGGGCAATAAACAGACATAGCACAAAGTCAGACAAAGTCAGGAGTTTACCGGCTGCATCAGCGCGAGCGGTTGAGCGTTATGAAACGCGGGCCATGTGGCTGCGTGGGTTTGCAGGTTTTCTAGAAATCCGTGCCATCAATTTCCATCTGGAGCTCCCTCCTGCTGCTCCGTGCCTCCGCCGGTCCTCCACGGTAATCCTTCACCGCTACAAAAACATCCCGATCCTGCCCCTCCCTCGGCGCCATAGGCGGTGACAACATCCTGTATCGAGACCGTGGGGGGTCATGCAAAAACCTGAAGCACTGCAGGAGATGACCCAGTTGAACCTCCTCTTGCTTCGTCATTCCCAGCAGTAATGTCGCTTGCGATTAGAGGCATAATCCAGGATAATGTTACTATTAGGTATTAGCCAAACAGGAACAGACATGCAGAAATGAGTAAGGCTGGTAATGAAGAACAGACTTGCAAGGTTTAATGGAGGCTTCTTATCACACACTGTGTGTCTAACAGGACGAGAACGACAACAAAACAGATAAAGCAGTTGCCTGGGCTACATTCATTTCAACAGGCCGACTGTATAATAGTGTATGTGATTTGTATAATGATGGAGTAGGACTGCTGCGATGCAAGAGGAAATCAACCTTTTGTGATTTGCCTGAAGCAAGTGAACAAGTCACCAAACCTTCAACTTTCAACCCTATTACTCAGGGCATGTGCGATCACTGCCCCCCAGTATGTGTTCCAAGGTACAGATGGGTTAAATACGGAGATCAGATTCCTCTGTGTGCAAAGACAGTGGTCAATAAGTGGTTCACTTTCCTCTGGCTAAGTGCAAGTACTGTATTATTTAATCAACATGCAGTACACAGAATATGACCCCGAATACGGAGATACAAACATCAACTATGCGACGGCTTGACTCTGTTTGATCGATGAAACTGGGTCAAACATCGCTAGTGGATACATTTAATTGGTGAGATGTAGTCATGTGACAGAGCCTCTGTCGGAAGTCTCGACAAAACAAAACAAAGATGGTGCATTGGATGGATCGATAAAAATAAGTAGCGAGCAGAATGTGGCTCAGTCTAACAAAGTAAAAGCCGTGCTTCATGTTCACTAATTTACTCAAGTAAAAGTAAAAAGTACGCTGCATTAAAACTACTCTCAGAAGTACGATTTACCCAAAACTTTACTTAAGTAAATGTAACGGTGTAAATGTAGTGTGTTACTACACAGCTCTGGTCTTCCTAACTCATTCTGATTGGTTCCATGCTGTCTAAATTATTAACTTGTCTTTGTTTCCCAATCCTTCGTTTATAACTGCTTTATAAATGTTCAGACTACCACGGAATACCCGGTCAGCATTTTCCCCATTTTTCAGTTTCCGGTGCAGGTTTAATTCACTGTAAACATGCATTGACTCGACACTCCCCATGCTGCATCCCACTCCTGCACCTACTCAGAGCTACAAGGTGATGTGATGAAAGTGCCTGCCAACCACACACAGCTCAGCCAAGTCGAACAACCACCTTTTAATGCTTATTTAGAATAGTGTTTCCATTACGAGCAGAACTGAGAACTGGTGTGAAAACAGGCAGATGGAAATTGCACTAGCTTTGCAACTCTACGATAAACAATATGCCAGTAAAGCCAAAGGGAAAAAAAAAAAAAACAAAAAAAAAAAAACACACTCAAGCTGAGGAAAAGGAAATGCCCTGCAATTCAAAGGCAATTTCCTTTGATACTGCAGAATATGGAAAACATCTTGAGTACAGAAAATATATCTGCAGTCAGATTGTTGAGCGCTGCATGGAGAGAGACTCGGAGAAAAATCCAGAGTACCATTACTGCACTTTGTTATTCATTTACACTGACGTACCAGAAAAACTGGTACACCGGTCTAATACTTGGTAGAAACCCCTTAAAATATTCTGTACGCAATAAATACTACAACTCCTGCAGAACAGTCCACAATCCTGCAAGCTCATCACAATGCATGCTAGATGTGTTCAATAATGTTAAGATCTGGTGAATTAGGAGTGAACGGAGTGAAACCCCAAACTCAGATGAGTGTTCCTCTAACCATAATTTGGCGTCTCTGGATGCGTGTGGTGATGCATTGTCCTGTTAGATGAGGCCGAACCGATCAGAATAAATGCGGGACATGAACGGGTGAAACTCATCAGAAAGGACGCACACATAGGTGTTGTAGGAGGCACATCAGGGGGTTGAATATAAAAAACGAACACCATGCCAAAACCAGCCGGTGTATTTTGCACAGGCTTGTCTGTACCAGTTTTTTTGGCATTTCAATTTATATACGGAAAACCAACCACAGTCCGACTTAAACACCTCAGTCATTAGTGCTACACAAAAGCCAAAGAGCAGCAGTAAGGCTGCTTAATGAACTTAGCGATGCATACAGAGGAGTAATCAATGGTTTCTTGGAGAAACAAGCTGCCTCCACGGAGAGCTATTATTCCAACAGGGCTCTTAATGGACACAATCAAATCCAACAGACAGCTTAGCCTTGAGAGAATAGATAAATCGCAGGTGCTGGAATAGAGAACCTCTCTCCTTTTTATCCTCGACCGGATTCTGCAACTAACCCGAGCCATGTGTGACACTTCGCTGGCAGGATTAAAAATAAGGCTGGACTAAAATTTTTAGAAATGTGCTCCAAAGCCAAAAGTTACAATCCTCTGAACTCCGAGCAAGCTCGCCCGAACGCTTTCGCAATGACATCATCCTCCACAGAATAACATAGGTTTCAGAAAATTGATTCCAGATAACCCTCGGAGGCAGTGCCAAGGAAAAGCGAAAAGTGGAAGTCTTTTCTTCACTCAGTTCTTCTCAGAAATCTGAAGAGAAATTAGGAATAAAGAATTTCCCCTCCAACAGCCTTGCATTGCTCGAGATCTGGCTTTGTATTCTTTGGACAAAAAAACTGCTTATAGTCCTCCATGACCTCAAGATTTATTCGATGAGACCTGGGATTTAATGAAGTTCACATGTCATCCATCCAAGCGGAGAAAAAAAAAAAGTTTCAAAAAGCCGTAACCACATGTGACAGGAGCAGTAAAACGGTGTTTCATCATGAAAAAGACAGTGTTTCATCATGCAATATGGAATTATTCATACGCTGGACATCACACAGTGAGCCTCCAACGTTACAGTTCACCGAAATTCAATTTCAGCCTCGGTGAAAAGGCACAGGGGCAGTTTGAGAGGTGACGCCCTCCCATGGCCAGCTGTGCTATTTAAATACCTTGAAAAAATAAACTCGTGATTAACTCGGATTGTCACTACAGTCTGTGCAATTGTGGATTTTATTCATCACTGCCTCATTACTGGAAGCAAGATTACAGTATGTGTCTGTTTGAGGCCTAGACTGCTTATACAGACAACTATATGGGAAAATAAAGAGGAAATACACACACACACACACACACATGAATATAAAAGTGTGTGTGTGTGTGTGTGTGTGTGTGTGGGTAACATAGTTTATAGTTTGCTTAACAAACAACCTGTTAAATTAATACCACATCAGCCAAACTAAAAACACACTAACAGCCAAACTTAATGCCACAGCAGGCAAGATAAAAATAAAACCGCTAGACTAATACTACAACAACCAAAACAGCCAAACCACAGCCACAATAAAAACACAAGAGCCAAAACAAAAACACAACAGCCAGACAAATACCAAAACAATTACCAGACGAATACAACAACAGCAAAACAAATAAAACAGCCAAATACCAGAGCAACCGAAACCGCCACAACAGCCACATCAAAAACACAACAGCCAGTTTAATACCTCAACACTCAAACTAATACCGCAGCGCTCAAACTAACACCGCAGCGCTCCAACTAACACCGCAACGCTCAAACTAATACCTCAACGCTCCAACTAACACCGCAGCGCTCCAACTAACACCGCAACGCTCAAACTAATACCTCAACGCTCCAACTAACACCGCAACGCTCCAACTAACACCGCAACGCTCAAACTAATACCGCAGCTCTCCAACTAATACCGCAGCGCTCAAAATAAAACCGCAACGCTCAAACTAATACCGCAACGCTCAAACTAATACCGCAGCTCTCCAACTAATACCGCAGCGCTCAAACTAACACCGCAACGCTCAAACTAACACCGCAACGCTCAAACTAATACCGCAGCTCTCCAACTAATACCGCAACGCTCAAAATAAAACCGCATCGCTCAAAATAAAACCGCATCGCTCAAACTAACACCGCAACGCTCAAAATAAAACCGCATCGCTCAAAATAAAACCGCATCGCTCAAACTAATACCGCAACGCTCAAACTAACACCGCAGCGCTCTAACTAACACCACAGCGCTCCAACTAACACCGCAGCGCTCCAACTAACACCGTAGCTCTCCAACTAATACCGCAACGCTCAAACTAATACCGCAACGCTCAAACTAATACCGCAACGCTCAAACTAATACCGCAACGCTCAAACTAAAACCGCAAAGCTCAAAATAAAACTGCAACGCTCCAACTAATACCGCAGCACTCGAACTAATACCGCAGCACTCGAACTAATACCGCAGCACTCGAACTAATACCGCAGCACTCGAACTAATACCACAACGCTCCAACTAACACCGCAACGCTCAAACTAATTCAAGCACAACAAACACCAAAACAAGCAAATCTAAAACATATGAACAAATCTTTTTATTATTGTTTTGATTTCAGTTTTTGTTTTTTTCTGTCTTTGTGTGTGTGTGTGTGTGTGTGTGTATTCTGTGTGGGTGGGTGCGTGTCCATGTTTTCTGATTTGCTCTTGATGTTTCTGGAACATTTTACTCACATGTGTCACCATCATATCTGAGACACAAAGCCAGTCACTCAAGCTCACGCAACATCCCAGGGCAGCTGAACATGCTGAGAAGAGACCATTAATTGCTTGGGCCTGTTCTGTTTACCCAAACAGATGTATAACTGAGACTGGTTAACATCACACTAATCACCGGGGGAGCCCTGGAGCTACGCAGTGACGAGGCTCAGCTCCGAGGCCCTATATCATTTGGTCTGATTAAAGTCGTGAAGTTTGGTGACACTTCACCATAACATTTAATTTTAAAGCAGCAGAAAGTTCTGGTATTTTTTAAAGCCTGTCATCATTCGCACACTCAATCTGTCAACGTTTAGCTGCAGAACTACCTTGCGATGTCTGCTGTCTGGCTCGGTAGAGACTATACTACATCCCTCTACTGTTATATGATGGTAGTTTGAAGGCATTTCAAAATCATGACCACTGCTTGAAACACCTTGAGTAGGACCACTGAAGTGGGTTATTGAGAATAAACACTTAACCCTAAAACACAAGTCAAACTAATAAGTCAATGTGAACTTTGTCTATTGTTGTGCACACAGAGGAGCGTGACCTCAGCATTTAACCCATCCGTGCAGTGAAACACACACATTAGTGAACACTAGGGGGCTGTGCACACAGTAAACAGCCGTGGCTTAGTGGTTAGGGAACCGGTCTCGTGGTTAGACAAGGGTAAGACATGACTGAGGTGCCCTTGAGTAAGACACCTAACTCACCCAACTGCTCTCTGTGGCTTGGGTGATTTATGAGTGGTAAAATGAAATGACAGCAACGCTAAGCTCAATCACTAAAATAAAGAGAAACGCACATGAAAGCATTGAACGCGTCGGAGTATCCGCATACGCTTCGCGTATAAGAACGCAACAGGAATAAAACCGACTACACGACTGCATTCACACAGGTTACTAAAGGTCGTGAGAGCTTTTTGCATGCGCCACACTGACTCTGTGATCAGGAAGAGATAATAGCCGTCAATCCTTGACAGACGGGTAGACGCTTAATCAAACCGAGCGGGCAAATCTTTTATTAGCTCGGCAACGCAAAAGAAATTATTGTCTGCTCAGATCTCGTTTCTAAATTAAGCCTTTCAAATTGAATGCATCCAATTTAAGCATGTGAATATCCTTTCTTTCATCTGTATTCCGTCTCCGTTCCTGGAGGATGAAATGGCAGGAAATGACTCGCCGGATGACAAAAGAACAAAAGACGTTTTTTTTTTTTTCTGACAATGTCTTGAAGTGGATCCTGATCTTATAACAACAGACTGTTATTATATCACACACATGCTAATCAAGCACTTACTTTACATCTCAGTGAAACAAGATAATGTCTTGACGTGCTTTTATAATCGTATTAGCTCACGTTTTTATATTGATATCAAATAACAGGTTTAAAGAGGCGTAAAAGTAATGTTTAATAACTGCTTTGTTTAATAGACTATACATCATCAGGACAGGGGTTTTACCAGTATCCTGCCATGTACTGTAGGGTTATTTGCACTCTACAGAAACACTGTATTCTCAGGGCCCTGTTCATGTTCCCAGAGCACTATGTTCCTGATGACCTTCAATTAATTTTTTTATTTGTATAGTACTTTCACCAATGGACACTGACCCAAAGCAGCCATCACCTAGTAGTAAGGGAACCAGTCTCGTGACCGGAAGGTCCTGGGTTTGATCCCCGCACAGGGCAAGACACGACTGCTTGGGAATGCCATCTGCTCCGGGCAAGTGTGTTCACTGCCCCCTAGTGTTCACTGGTGTGTGTGTGTTTCACAGCATGGATGGGTTAAATGCAGAGGTCACATTCCTCTGTTTGCAAGCACAGTAGGCAAATAGTTCAGTCATAAATATAGGATCCGGATTATGAATTTATATAAATTATCCCTGATGAGAAAGGCGTTAAATGATAAGGAAAAACTCCCTTAGTTGACAAGAGGAAGAAACTTTGAGACGATCCAGACTCGGAAGAGAACCCATCCACGTCTGGGTGCAAGTGGAACCAGTAGGGCAGCCGTGGCCTAGTGGTTAGGGAACCGGTCTCTTGACCGGAAGGTTGTGGGTTCGATCCCCGCCCAGGGCA
>JAOVVF010000047.1:3443367-3456547 GCA_028565595.1 Duopalatinus emarginatus
TTACTCTTACTGAAGCAGCGCACGACAAGCCTCAACATGAACTACGGGTGAATCACAGGGCCAAATTAGAATTTGCGCTAACAGCATTATTTTTTTATTTTTTTATTTTTATTTTTCGCATTAACTTCGACAGCCCTAATATATATATATATATATATATACACACACACACACACACACACACACACACACACGTGTGTATATAGTAATATACAGTTTATTATGCTTTCTTTAAGACAATGGTATATTTCATATGTATATTTTCATGATGTTGTATACTGCAATAAAACACCTTGATCACTTTATACCTATGTATTTGCTTAATAAAAATAAAACAGCATTTAAAATTAAGGCCTGAGACTCTGCGATGAATCAAGGCTTTGCTGAGACACTTAGTCCAAGTCCAAGAATAAACAAATTGACAAATTTCTGTCAGCCACATCCTTATTTTGGTTTAGCTTAATCTGCTTTTGCATATGCACAAATAAAATAAACAGACAGATACGAAAAAAGTCATCTTCCACTTGATTATAAAATTGTCTTCCTAACTTTTCAGCATGTCCACAGAAACACCGCCATGAACTTGCGGAAATATTTTGTAAGCAATGAGCGACATACTTTCTGCAGAACGGTCCACGATTCTAAGATCTGGTAACTTAGGTGGCAATGGCAAAACCCCAAACTCGGATAAGTGTTCCTCTAACTGTCATTTGGCGTCTCTAGACGTGTGTGAAGGTGCATTATTTTTGTTAAAAGAAGCCGAACGTTTGTCTGTCGCTTTATATACGCACTGGTGGATACAATTAATGAGGTGCGTTGGTGGTGTTGCTATGTTGTATGTTGCATAGGCTCGACTGTACCGTTTTGTTTTTTTCTGGCACTTCAGTGTACAGACTGTAGTCTTTGCTTAAACAAGCTGTAAATCAGCCAGCAAAGATGTGAACAGAAACCTGCCCTTCATGACAAATGATCCCTCAAAACACCAGACGGACATCAGGCGAAATCTGTGTGACAAACTGATGGTGTTAGCAAAGCCAAGGCGACTAAGCCAGTAATCCAGGATCCCCGGGCGACACTTTGATATTTTTCTTCAAAAACGACAAATGGCACTGTTTAATTCCAGTCAGCATATACGGTGAAGGGAGGCCTCACCTGAAAGAGGGCAAAAAGCGCACAAAGATGGCCGACTGCCAAGGAACGAAGCTCCAGCTGCTTCCAAACCTAATCGCCCTCTCTGGCAGCAGCAGGGGGAAAAAAACGAGCAGCGAGAGAGAAACCACAGCTCTGCCAATAAAACACGCCGAGTGTGTTTTTGCAAGTCTGTGGGTCCTGACATCCATGTTATGGAGAAGGAAGACAAGTTTACCAGCCAGGGTCGATGGACCTTCTCCAGTAACAACTCTTCCTCCTTTCCAGGTGAAAAAAAAAAGGACATACCCGAGAGGCTGTGTTCCACAACGTCTACAGTGATCCATGAAGAAATGCTGAATTAAACCTCAGATAAATCCTTACATCTGGATGTAGCTAACAGCTGCATGCTGCCAAAGTCAAAGTCAACTCTCTAGAACATGGGCGCTTGAGACCCAAGTAAGCTCCAGTGCTGACGTGACCTTGAAAGCCTATGATAGCCGACCGCATAAAAAAAAAAACCCCACACACATTTCCGTATGAATGTGCGATTATTATTGGATAAAAGCTACTAATATGGCTAAGTTTCATTAATGAATACACTGATCTATAAATATGCCAACCAGAAACACCCCATTGTCCAATTATCCTTTGAGTCTTTCACTATTGTATTCAACCTTACCAAGTTCCCTTGGCTGGAGACCCTTCACTGGCTTCCTGTCGCAGCCCGTTTCAGATATAAAACCCTGAGGTTGGCCTACAGAGCCAAAAATGGCCCAGCTTTTCCATACTCGATGGCAAATCTGATGCATGCTCTTCATGCTTCAAGTACGACTCAAGTTGACCCACAAACATCTAGGACACACAGGAGGCCTGAAACCCTGCGTTCTCTCCTGGAACCGAAGCGTTGGACGAACTCCTCTTGGGTGTCCGATTCAAACTGAGGACGACCTGTTTTGAGAGCACTTAATCGAGCACTAAGTCATCACAACCTTTGCGTCTATTACAAACTTTAGTGCACTTTATTCTCCACAGGTTTTGCTTAGTTACGAGAACTTTAAGGTTATAGGACTTGTACTGCTTGTGTATTGTATGGCTCATTTTTGACTGTTTTCTAGCTTCTAGTACTTTGAATTGAGGTCTCCTGGCAGTAGCTTTGATTTTCCGATATTCTGATTTACTGACTAAGCACTTTTGGAAGTCACTCTGGATGACAGCATCTGCTAAATGCCATAAATGTCAAGAGGCCATTTTAGTGAATTTTAACTGATAGTTTTGTTTATTAAATGAATGGTTTCCCTATCAGTCGTACATTTAGCTATTGAACTGAGTTTTCTAGACTACTAATAATAATAATAACAACAACAACAACTAGTAAAACTATACCGCACTTTACTGTAGACAACTTTAATACTTAGCTAAACACAGGTAACTACTAGATATCTAGCCAGTATTTATGTACTTTAGTATTTGTATGTGAGCTGTGAAATCTTTTTCGATGCTCCATTTTGAACAATGATCTACTTTAAATCTAAGATCTTCTTCCCTCTAATAAATCACCTGGATCACTTGAGACAACAAGTGTTTGTCGTATAATTGACACTGATTTAAATAAAACGACACTTAAAGGCTCATTAGGGTCTGTAATGCTATAGTAGAACAAGTATTTGCTGACACACTTGTTTTCCAGGTGTTGTGTTTTGTAAAAAAAAAGCCATCAGACGTGTAAATCAAGACAAAACAACTGTGACAAAATTTGTATTTCTATCTTTGACACAATTTTTATACTTTACAGGATGGTAAAGGTTTTGGTCTGCTTTTTGACACGCTAAGATTATGCCGGGTGTATAGGTAAATAAATAAATAAAGATAGACAGACAGACATACAGGCAAACAGATAATACAGGTAGATGACTGGGACTTCAGTATCAGTATCAGTCTCGTTATGACAATTTAACAGTAACTAATCCTGTTAAAACGTCATTACAACAGAGACAACGTTCAGTACGTTAACCAAGTTAGCTAGCTAGATATGCATGCATGTTCTATGGGAATTGGGGAGGGGGGGGGTGTTCTGGTTGGCTAGTAAACTAACCAGCATTTAAACATTCCTGTAAAAAAAAAAAAAACTTTTCACAACAGATTTTTTTTACTGGTTTGTACAAAAACAAGTTAGCACATTAGCTAGTTAACTTGTTCTTTTGTTTAAATTAACAATACAAAAAGGTAATCCTGTCAATATATAGAACAACAGCCAAGATAGTGATCATTTCTAAAAACATTACTAATTAGTTAAAGGTTCACATCGCTGTCTAAAAACCTTCCGGTTAGCAAGTAAACTAGCTAGAGTTCGCGACTAACAGATAAGCGGCACCTCTTATTACTTCTCCTTAAACATTGACTGATACTGTCAAAATACAGCATAACAACCAAGATATTTTTATTCCTAACATTACACATCAGCTAGCTTTAGCCTGTCAAACTAGCTACCATGTGTGACTAGTAGACATCTGCGGGATTTCAAATCTGTGTCTAATTTAATTTACTGGAAGACAATCCTGTCAATATATGACATAATAAATTTGTTCATTACTAACATTAACCAGGTTAGCTAGATAGATATGCATGCAGATTTGGTCAATACATGTTTTCTGGATAGCTGGTAAACTAGCTAGCATCTGTAACAGCCAATAGTGTCGAAATATATCATATAATATAACAGGCAAGATTCTGGCCATTACTAACATTACACACATTACCTAACTAGTTCAGCATGTAGGTTCTGTGGGTAAAGATTTCTGATTGTCTAGTAATTGGATTGGTATTTAAGATCTGACATGGACAGGCACTGTTTTACCCATCTGCCCTACTTTGTTCATATTTACCCTCCTGAATGCTCTGGTCTGCTGATACCCGTTTACTCACTGCTCCTTCCTCTAGGCTCGATTCGATGGCTGATGAGGCTTTTAGTGTCGCTGGCCCTAAACTGTGGAAGACTATTACTGCTCGACTATTACTGCCTGTACTTTACATCCTTCCATTAAAATAAATAAATAAATAAATAAAACAAGCCTGACTCTTCAAGCTTGAATTCTCAATTATTTGCACCAGTGTGTGACTCTTTGTCTAGAAATTTTGGTATTTATTCATCTAACTTCTAACTGTTACCTGTTTTGTTAACTATTAGTTTGTTTTGTTTTTGCACAGTGACCAGCGGTATTTTAAAAGTCATTTATAAATACAATTTTATTACTATTCCTTTTAGTAGTAGTTGTAGTAATCTAGCTTAGTTGACAATTGCTAAACCCGTCACATGGAGCATACAGTATTTGGGTTTGATTCCCCCACCACCACCAACTGCTCCCCAGGCACCATAGTTTGGGGCTGCCCCTTGCTCTAAGCAAGCGTGTTCACTTCCCCTTTGCTCTGGGCAAGTGTGTTCACTGCCCCCTAGTGTTCACCAAATGTGTGTTCCACTGGACAGATGAGTTAAAGGCGGAGGTCACATTCCCCTGTGTGCAAGCACAGTAGGCAAGTAATTAATTTTTTTCACTACCTGTTTGTAAGGTTAGCCTGTATGTTCTGTAGCTAACACTATACATATTTAAGTCTGGTTTGAAGCTGTTAAGGCTGTTTTGTGTTTTGGTTTAAATAGAAATATATATTGATCGTAATCGTTGTCGTCGTGTAGTGGTTTTTATTGTCGTTTCAACTATATACAGAAGTGTATAATACACAGTGAAATAAAACAACAGTCCTCTAGGACCAAGGTGCTACAGTAAACAACAAACCTACAAAATACTATATAATGTGCACATGTGCAAAAGCATGTGCAATATTGACGGACAATTTACAAAAAAAAAAAAAAAATATGAGTGTGGGGTGGGGGGTTGGGGTTGCAGTTGGTAAAAACTGTTAAAAATGAGCCGCACAAGTCCTATATCCTAAACTAAGCAAAACCCGTGGAGAATAAAGTGCACTAAAATTTATACCCACTTCACAAGTCAAGTGGTAGTTACAGAAATACTGTGTGGTACACGTTGTACATCATCATCATCTGAGCCTTATAAGAGCAGATATTCATGTAAAATCATGGTTACTTGAAATCCCAAGGCTGCCAGAGAGCCATGACTGTGAGAAAGACGCTTTACCTCTCTACGTGCTCAGCTCAGTGGTTTGATTCAATTCTCCCTCACTTGTCTGCCAAATGAATGAATGTAATGGAAGAAAGTAGACATGAATATTACCATCCAGCTCCCTAACCCCACCATTTGGCAGGCGTCCTTATCCAGACTGACTTATATTTAGCAGATTTATATAACAGAGCAGTTGAGGGTTAAGGGTTAGGCTCGAGCGGACAGCAGTAGCAGCTTGGCAGAGCTAGGATTTGAACTCACAACCTCCTGAGGCAGTCCAACATCCAAGTAAGATCCACAGAGTCATCCTGATTTCAGACTCCAGCTGCTCTGTTTGATCCACCCGGACATTTTACTTCTGTTTAGAGTCTTATCAACCGAACCTCACTTACATGGAGAGTCTAAAGATCACCATGATGGACAGCCTAAAGATAGACTTAGAACCCATGACCTAAGGTTCGGACGGCGACTGATAGAAACGGTCATCACTGTAAAACTAAGACTGAACAGTTTTACTCTCCATCATCATAAAACTGTAATGCATGCCCTGGCTATTTTTCTTTACTTGTTTATGTTAATAATTGTTAATTATAAATTATAAATAATAACTATACAGTACACTGAAGAATCAGAAAAACCGGAATAGACAAGTCTATGCAAAATACAGCAAACTACATGTGCCTAAATTCATTCTGATTGGTTTGGGACAATGCATCACCACGTCTAGAGACGCCAGATTATGGTTGGCGGAACACCAATCATCAGATCTCAATGTTATTGACCACAGCTGGGATGCCATGCACTGTTCTGGAGGAAGTACGATGTTTGTTGCCTACTGAATATTTCCGCAAACTCATGAAGTCCATGCACTGTGACAGACCTTCTAAGTATTATACTGGTGTACTGGTGTATAGAGATTGCTCATAATCACACTATTAGTGTCACCCAAATGAGGAAGAGTTTAATTCGAGTCTGGTTCCCCTCAAGGTTGCTTTCTCTTGTCTTCCCAGGGAGTTGTTAAAGGCGCTATATACAGTCGTCCCTTGTTTATCGCGGGGGTTACGTTCCAGAACACCCCCCTCACCCCCACCCCTACGATAAGTGAAATTCCGCGAAGTAGAGACGGTGTATTTATTTTAGTATTTACGTATATTTTTGGGCTTTATAAACCCTTCCCACACAATATTAAACCTTTCTTACTCCCTTATTAACCTTTTCCACACTATTCATAACCATTTTTATGAACTGAACACTACAGTACATACTGTATTGTATTAACAGTAGTGTGTAAGTGTATAAGTTTGCCGCAAAATCCCACAAAATAGCAAAGCCGCAAAAATCAAAGCGCGAAGTAGCGAGGGACATATATGTACCTGAAATTTATTTGAATTAATTAAAGAACCCAGATGCTAACCATGTTTATAAACGAAGACGATGGACATCCCCTGTTTCAGGCCACTTTTGAAAATTGATTCCAACTTTGCAAACAAGAGTCTCGTCTCGCATTTCATTCCAAGGACGTTCAAAAACGTAGCGATTTAAACGAAGCCAGCTGATCCAATTTAGCGAGACTGAAAAGGTGGGTGAAAAGCCACTGGCGAGTACGGGCAAAAATTGGTCACGCTAAAAAAATCAAAGGCGGCATCATGACGCAGGTGATATTGGGCTCGGGTGTTTGCTGAAGGCCTCTTTCACCGTGCTTTAATCACTTTCAGGTTTAATCCTTCACAAATCTCCATGAAGACTGAATAGCTCCCAGAAATTGGGTTCAATATTATGGTCCGTATCGTGTTCAGTATACTGAACATACAGATGTAATACAAGAATTACTGAAGCAATTACAGGACAAAAACACTCGGATCTTGGACCAGAAAGCTGCTCTTAGACAACTCTGTCTCTGTGGTGACTCATCCTCAACAATATGGACTTAATTTGAGAAAATGTTTTTTTCCCTCTCTGTTCTGTTTGCTTTTAACACACTTCTCCATCCTCAGAGTGCCAACGGTGGAAACATGACTGTAGCCCTGGCAGATGTAAAAGGAAGCCAGCAGAGGCCTGGGAACCGTTAACACAACCACTCGGCTACCGAGGAGGAGGAGGAGGAGGGGGGGTGGCCTTTAGAAAGTGTTCAAGGACGCATCCTTGAGAAGGCGCCACACAGCTGGGCTGCATGTGGAGAGCTGTTAATGGTTTTACAGATCTACCTGGAGGAATCGTAATCTCGGCTCAGAAGGCCTTCGCTTCCCTACAAGAGGACGTTGACTTTTTTTGCTTTTATCCTTGTCGGGTTCTCCCGACACCCTCCTTCTGCATGCTTCTTGTTTGTGACATGCCGATAACAAAATACAGGTTTTCAAACAGGAAGTCGGGTTTTGCTTTTGAAAGGAGCACCTGCACCATGTAAATGCTGAATTCACAATTCTTATTGGTCAGATATAAAGTACAATTTTTTTTAATAGGAACAACTCAACTATAGAACCCCTATAACTAGGAACAACTCATTCACAAGCCACAAAATGGAACCTGTGGTTTAAGAAACCAGGCTTGTGACCCAGGCTTAATCCCCACGACTAAGACGACAGGAAGAAAACAAAACTTGTACAGATTGGCGGTGGCTCTATAATGGAATGTGATGTGTTCAGCTTTCATTCCATGGGACCCCTGGTACATCTCCAGATGTCTCTGACAGGTGAACCCTGTGTGTGTCTCCTTTCAGATGAGCTACAACTGTTCATCTCCTGCCTTCATTCTGATGGGTTTGGTCACTTCTAATAGGACAACGTGCCACCACTCACGTCTAGAGGAACACTCATCTGAGTCTGAGTCACCAGGTCTCAACAATATCAAACACATCTGGGATATCATGCAGCATGCTGTGGAAGACAGAAATCCTACACCCCAGAATACAACAGTAACTGTGGACAATTCTGCAAGAAGTCTGGTTTTCGTTGAATACAGAATATTTCCACAAGCTCGTTAAGTCCCATGCCTGTGGGGGACCTGCAGAGTATTAGACTGGTGTGCCGGTTTATATATAACAATATTCTAATTTCTTTGTGCATATTTTATAAATACGCCGTGCTGTAATGTATGAAAAAATAAAAATGTCTTCATATCAAATCTGGCATCTGTTATTCAATGAAATACTGTGAAATAAAATACAAATTGATTTGGCCTTCACAAAAGTCTTGTAATGAATTTAAAAGTCTTATTTATAACCAAACTTTTGAACCCAAACATGAGAAACTCCCCGTAGACCTTCAGATCTCACAGACAAGATTTAAATAATAAATAAAACATGTGAGTCTGACATTACTTACTAATTAGCCAACAGATGTTGTGAAATAATAAAGAACATTAAGTCAGCCATCATGTGTAGATGGACTTGTTGGCTACATGATCGTTTTAAAAATCTTACATACGCCACTGATTTGTTCCCTGTATTAACATTTACATCCACCATTTAACTCTTAAAGAATAAATTAATTACACCAGAACAAAGTGGCTTCTGGGTAATCTCAAAATTCCCAGGACTTTCGACTCATCCTGTATACGCCTGTGACAACATTACTCCAGAGGTTCTCATGCAGGCTAAACAAACCCCGTACTGTTATAAAGTCACCACCAGAGTATGTATTGTCTCAGTGTAACATTGAAGTGGTATACCAGTCAGGAACTTGGTAGGTCCTGGTAGATCTGGTGACTTGGATGAGAATGGAAAAACTCCACCTGATTTGAGCATCTCTAGACGTGTGAGGTGGTGCGTTGTCGTGTCATATTGATTATCCGCCATACACGTCCCTGTGAATGACCCATTACTACAAAATATTGTAGTATTATATACTGCAGTAATATAATACCGAGTTAAATAACATTGCTTTTTTGTATGAGCCGCAATTACAGAAAATGAATCGACTATTCTTAGATTACACTCCGACCCGTCTTCACAGGACCGGAGTGAACAGCTTGACCTGTTCAGAGAGATAGCCCTTGACGAGAGATGGTGTGGTGGAAGCAGGTGTACTGGGAATGAGACGGAGCCGCTGAAGGCCTGAAGGTGACGGAGAAACAAAAAGGCGCAGAGAAAGAGCTAATGAAATCACAGCCGAACAGCCAGCCACTCAGCCATCTCTCAGCACTGAGACACAGCTGCTTTACGGTGAGCACTTATTGATCCAGCGGTGTTGTTAAACCTAATTAGCACACACACACACACACACACTCGATCCTTATAAGCGAAGCTCCCTTGATGCATCAGTGCAGCACCAAAGAAGTGCACTTTTCTATCGGGACCCAATAACACTGGTAAAAATGATTCGTCTGGCATTTGAAGAGGTCTCTAAACAGAGTCTTTTCACTCCTTAGGAGAATTAATGAAATTCTGCCCTTGGTCATTCAGCTGGATGGAAAGCGTCCTCTCCAGGGTGCTATTATAGAGGGTTATCTCAAACAAACACCTTGCCTGGCCTGATACGGCATCAGAGCCAGGAAGGGAAAAAAAAACCTGCCATGCAGTGGAGCGTAAAAAGTGACCATTACCACTTAAATAAAAAAACGGAAATGCACAGTGGGAGGGTTGAGGGCTGGGGGTTTGCTTAAGATTGACCGAGATGGAGATTGAAGACGGATGGAAATGGGAAAAGGTGAAGAGAGAGATAGGGGGAAGAGGAAAGGAAAATCAGTGTTGGGAGGAGTAGGGAGGAGAGGGAGGGAGGTGGAGGGACATGAAGACATGCAGGAGGTAACGGAAAGATGATAAAGGAATAAAAAAATGAAGGGAGAGAGAAGAAGGGAGGGAAGGAAAAGAAACAAATCTGTTAGGAGATTTATAAATATGGAGAACAAAACAATAAATGCATTAAATCTTGACAAACTAAACAGTCGAATCGTACGCTGTGCCTTTAAGACACACTGGGCTCATTTACATATTCAGACATTTTGTGACATCATCATCATGATTTCGACATCACTGTCTGTAATATACATGATGAACGACATAGGACGTGTTGATACCTGAAAGTCATTTTCTTACCTAAACAGACATGTTTAGTGTCCAAATAGTGTGCGTTAGAATAATTTTGCTATAGGATGTTAATAGCTACAAGTACACTGAAGTGCCAGAGAAACTGGTACACCAGTCTAATACAGACGTGTAAGACTTTAGAAATACAAGAGGGCATGGATGGACTCAGGCGCTTATGGAAATAGTCTGTAGGCAATAAACACCACACTTCCTGCAGAACGCTCCACAATAATCAGATCTGGTGACTTAGGTGGGAATGACAAAACCCCCAAACTCACATGAGCGTTCCTTTAACACTCGAAAACGGGTACAGATTGGTAGTGGCTTCATAATGGTACAGGGTTTGTTTAGCAGGCATTCACTGGGACACCTGGTCTCTAACAGGTGACTGCTAGGTGTGCCTAGTTTCTGACAGGTTATACTCGTTCATGACATACGGAGAAATCCTGGAATATCTTGGAATAAAACGGAATTTTGGACCGCACTGAAGGAAATATGGTGTTCATTAACCAAAGAACATTTCTGGAGGAACCTACCAAGGATTAAACTGGTGTATCAGTTTTTCTGTTACTTCCATAACTTGCTAATGACTTGCTAACTACAGTCCAAAAGCACATTATTTTGGACTGATCCACTGTAGTGCCTGACAAACCGGTACACCAGTCTAATACAGGAGCGTTACTGTCCTCCAGAACATTCCACAATAAGAAGATCTGCTGTCTTAGGTAAGAATGGCGGTTCCTCTAACCCGTGGCGGTTCACTGTCCTGTTAGAAGAGGTCAAACCCTTCAGAATGAATGCAGGACGTGAACAGGTGTAACTTCTCACACATAGGGTTCATCTGTCAGAGACATTTGTAGACATACCAGGGGTCCCATGGCATGCAAGCTAAACAAACCCTATACCATTATTCAGCTTCCATAGATGTCTGCCGCTTTATATACACACTAGCGGACATGCATAGGTGGCATTGATGCATATTTTTGCATAGATTCGTCTGTATCAGTTTTCTGCCATAGTGTACATAATGACAGTTATATTTAGCCGCATACAGGAGCTTCACACAAGTTTCAGAGAAATCTTTAAGCGCTGTTATTTGGGGAGCATTTCAGCTTCCTGGTAAGTGAAGACAGTCAGTGAGGTGGGCACGAAAACTTCACACTGTGCCGATCCTGCCAAATGTGTCCACAATACAGTACAGCGACTGTGAATACTGCAAATCTACTGCTAATAATGTGCACTCACTCTCTCTCACACACACTCTTACACACACACACACACTCTTACACACACACACACACACTCTTACACACACACACACACACACACACACTCTTACACACACACACACACACACACACACACCGAACATTTCAAGGCTCTACGCCACAGAATTGTCCTGTCTCTGTCCAGGATAGTTTTGAGACGTGTGGGAAGAAAAGCTCGACACAAACTAGTACCCATCCTGGACAATAATGGATCACATTGCCTCCATGTCAGACTGTTCAAACAGCAGAGCACCGTCAGGAAAAGACTCACACAGGAGCGGTACAGGAGCTCGTGCTTCCAATTCATCATTACTGTTCGGGGACATGGACTGCACAAGACCTATAAAGGGGTTCAATAGGATCTGGCATCAAGACATAAGCAATAGATCCTTCGGTGGATCTTCTGGAAGATCAGACCAGACAGGCTAGCCTTCAGCTCTTTTGGTTGACCAATCACCCTATCACTGGTTCACTGGTTGTCCTTCCTTGGACCACTTTTGGTAGGTACCAACCACTGTGGAGATGCTCTAACCCAGCCAGATAGACATCACAATTTGGCCCTTGTCAAAGTGACTCAAATCCTTACACTTGCCCATTTTCCCTGCTTTCAACACATCGACTTTACGAACTGACTGTTTCCTTTCTGCCCAACACATCCCACCTCTTAACAGATGCCACTGTATAAGATTATCTTATCTAAACAACTTTCACAAGAACCAAATTATGTACTTGTGGTTTGAGTCCCAGTATACAGTGGTTTGTACTAACCCAAAGGAATCCAAAGAAACACCAGTGGTGAACCGGCTACCAGGTCATGGGGGATGAACGGTCACTGATTTATGTTGATGGTGAAGTCTAAGCTGTCTGGCCCAATCCTGAAGAAGATCCACAGAAGGATCTGTTACTAATGTCTTGGTGTCGGATACCACAGAACACCCTGAGAGGTCTTGGTGAGTCCATGCCTTGACCAGTCAGGCAGGTTTAATGTTATGGCTGATTGGTGTACATGCTGTATAGGCTATTATTATATAATTATATTATATTAGGTTGCTAGATTTAAGTCTAATTGGAGGAGCAGAGGTCTCTAAAAAGTCTCAGAAACATGCAAAAAAATGTTGGAAATTAAAGATGACTTAAAGTAAAGAAAGTTAGTATTTTATATGACGAGCATTTTTTTTATATTAGTCATGGGTGCAGTGTATACAGTTTTATACGGAAATTAGATGGTTAGTCTCATTGAGTATCTTGGAGAATCTGCCACAGTTCTTTTTTAAGACTTGTTTTTTCATGCAAAAAAACTCAGGAACCTTCATTATGTTGTTTTTTTTTTATTGAATTTTTTAACTTGTATTCTTTACAGACATAATTATCATTATTATTATTTTTATTATTATTATTATTATTATTTGCAACGTTCCTATTATTATTGGTCATATATCATATCATTGGTATTAAAGGGTCATTCCGTGCCAAACCAATTTTTTAGAAAAGTTTCCAGATGACCATTTTAGATTTTAATGAAAATCTGCCAAAATGAACCCTATGGGGAGTAATACAAACCGGATTCCAAAAAAGTTGGGACACTAAACAAATTGTGAATAAAAACTGAATGCAATGATGTGGAG
>JAOVVF010000047.1:3520678-3536841 GCA_028565595.1 Duopalatinus emarginatus
CTCTCGTGTCGGAGACTTCAAGCGGCAGCGCGCCGCGTGCGCGCGCCTGAACCACACACACACACACACACACACACTGGCTTGACTGACTTGATTGGATTAGGCAATGCTAGTCACCTCTTTTTAATAGATACATTTCAGGACAATGACCATGACTGTGGAGCTAGGCTACAAAAGTGTGAAAGTGTAAGTGAAAGTGAAAGTTACCTATTTGGCCACTGAGCTTTTATACATAGAGGAATGTTACCAATCCTTGCAGTAAAATACGCACACACTAGTGAACACTAGGGGGCAGTGAACACACTTGCCTGGAGTCGAGGGCAGCACCCGGGGTACAGTTGTGGGGTTGGGTGCCTTGCTCAAGGGCACACAGGGGGCAGATGTGGCCTTGGAGTCGTAGCTTGTCTTTGGGGAGATCAAACCTGGGACCTTCCGGTTACAAGACCGGTTCCCTAACCACAATGCCACGGCTGCCCCACGGCTCCCCCCACAAAATGCTCTCTGGGCACTGTGAATAGGGGCTGCCCACTGCTCCAGGCAAGTGTGTTCACTGCCCCCTAGTGTGTGTTTCACTGCACAGATGGGTTAAATTCCACAGTGGTCACTGAGTCACTTTACTGTACTTCAATATCCTGATAAATTACCCAGCAGTGGAATGACAGCAACGACTTTACCTGGAACTGAGTACCAGAAGTCAGCCACAAAAAAATAAGCTGGGATACAGTTGTAAATGTAAATCTTTCCCCAAGGTGGGCTGCATGACATACCAAACTTCCTAAACTTGGGCCAGTTTTGGCCAATCAATACACTTGCCATTGCCATAACTGGCCCATATGTCGCCATATTTGGCCCAGGATCTTCTATTATCTGTGCATACACACACTTATTCATTTAGAGGCAATTCAACATATCCAGGGGCAGCCTTGAGTTATGGAACCAGCCCAGTGACCAGAAGGTCCCCAGTGTGTGCTCGCTGCCCCATAACGTGTTCACTACTGTGTATGTGTGTGTTTCACTGCACAGATAAGCCTAATGCAGAGGTCAGTTCCTCTACACGGTGGCCACTTCACTTTAATAATTATATTAATAATACCTTTTATTTATATAGTGCTTTTCAGGACACTTTAGTCCATCTACTGGTAATAGGAGAACCCTGAGGAAACCCAGAAGAAAACACGATACTCCACAAAGACAGTAACTTAAGCTTAGGATCAAACCAGGAAACGGTGAGGTGGCAGAACACAATCGTGGGTGTAATGATAGGGAGTGAGGTGGATTATTTACTCTATCATCCTTCTTCCACTCAAAATCCTTTCGAAAAAGATACGTAAAGGAGCCTTAAGCACGTACTGTCTAAATCACAGTATACATCACACACACACACAAATACAAATACAGACGACAGAACGATACGTTTGGTGTTTTCTGGTGTACGGAGGAAATACGGCATCATCCCAAAAATCACAAGTGGTGCTTCATTAGTCTTTAAGTGTGCATCATATCCAATCGTCACTGATTATCATTAACACACATCTTCATCATCATCATCATCATCGTTCTCTTGATGAGAAACCAGTACTAATTCAATTCAGTTGAATTTAACTTTATAGTCATTGTACCACTACGTTGTTATACAGTATAACGAAACACTGTTCGGCTACTTTTCCAGTGCAGTCATAAAGTAGTCTATAAAGTAGAAGATAAGTAGTCTATTAAATGATACTAATCCAACACTTTAGTCAGTATGCAACAATCCCCCTGCAGACAACAATGAATCTGGGCTTTATAAGGTGGTAAAGGGGACCGAGTTCATCTAAAAACTGCTATCTCACCAAACCCGTCTGGTGTGTGATGCTGCGGCGAGCTTCTTCCTCAGTAGGTGTACGGCCTCCTAATTGCACGCTGCAGTCGTGGTCATCCACTAAAGCACTATTTTAGAGTTTAAACACAGGGTTTCAAGGACGCAGGCTGAACTCCACCCTCACTCAACACGTCCTATAGGAAATGGAAAGCCGAAGCTTCATCCAGAACATCTCAACTTCGGTTCTGTAACGGGGTTTAACCCCGTTCTGATTAGTTGTCATTCTAACAAGCTGAGGAAACACGATTGTGTCCCAGATTGTTGTCTGGAATGGTAAACTAGCTGCAGACAACAGTTTGTATCCCCCTGCTATTGACTAGTTGATATTCACTATACACTAATGTAAAATAACCCTCAACAAATCATTAACAGATAGGGCTTCCTCTGCTAATACTGGATTAGTTTGCTTCTGGAAATATCACTTAGCACGTAGCATAGACTGGTTGCCCAGACTAGGAATTAAACCCAGGTCTCTCACATGGGAGTCAACGATGTTACCACTGTACCACACCAACCACCAGTCTGTTCTACTCAGCTACTTCCTGTTACTAAAAATGGACTTAAGCTACTGTTATCTCTACTTATCAATAGCTACTCTCTAACACTGTAAGTCCTTAAATCAGCTTGTAAACTATGGTGCTGTACATTAACAACTATTTTGTTCACTGCTTATCTACAGAACACAGAATCAGGTTACAGATAAAATGTGGGCGTAAACCTAGGATTCCCTCAGCCAAGACCATATAATCGTTCAGAAGGTCTTGTTGGACCCAGTTTTATCTTTGTAAATGTTACCTAAAATGGATGACCTACTAGTATGAACATTGGCAAAACATGAATATTGGACAGAACATTAATAATAATATCAGTGATGCCAGTACTTTATTCTTTAGATTTTGACAAACTAGTGAAAAGTCCTGTATCAGTTTAGCTATGTTGCAGTTCTCAAGATACAAGCTGCTCTTGATTTACAATAGCTAAAGCACTGGCAAGCTACGCTGTTGATAAAGCAGCTACTTATACTACAAGGTACTACAGTGTATACTGTAAGAAGTAAGAAGCAGTTAGCAATACAGAACCGTAAAGTAACCATTATCAAAAAAACAAAAGATACAAAGAGGCTTCACTCACTTGCTAACACCGAGTTGTATCGTTAAGTATTCAGTAGGTTTCTGGGTACATCTAGACCACGCTACACCGCAGTTCGAAATTTTTTTAGTAGCTTATTAGAAAAGTTTTTTTTAAACATAGAACATAAAGCACGCTTGTTAATTCATGCTTTAGTGCTATTTTTTTCCTACTGAAATTAGTAAAGGTTGATGGAATAGCTGATGGAATAACATGATCTTAGAAGAAAAAGTAACCAATAAATTACACATGTGCTTATAAAAAAAACCCTAAATAGACAAGAATTAAAGCATTTAGAGGGCAACTGCTGGGTCTAAAACACCTAATTCAAATAATCTCTTCATGATCGGCTTTGGTAAGTTGGGTATTAGAGTGGAAAAATCAGCTAACCGTGACTGTAGACACTCGTCCAGCTAAATTCATTTTAATCCTCCACACTGCGCTGGGACTCACAAATCAGATGTACATTTGCCAGATTGGATTTTCTCTTGCCAACCTTTCATGGGCT
This sequence comes from Duopalatinus emarginatus, assembly GCA_028565595.1. NCBI lineage: Eukaryota > Metazoa > Chordata > Actinopteri > Siluriformes > Pimelodidae > Duopalatinus > Duopalatinus emarginatus. Next base: position 3,524,176 of record JAOVVF010000047.1, read on the forward strand.
AAAACCAGCCCAAACAGTTACTTTGCCAAATTAGATCAATCAGCCCAAGGCCATTTTTTCAGCTCAGTGTGATTAAAATGAGCCCAAGTAGGCAGGGAATTAGTGAATCTGGCAACACTGATCGGCTCCCCAATAAGAGGAACTCATCTGGTCTTTAGAAACAGCCTAGTGAGCACAGGTGTAGACGTACTGGTGTGAAAAATAATAGCATCATGAAGAAAAATATAATGGCGTGAAGCCTTGTTTTTAACCCAAGATACAAGAACATAGTTGGCTGTTTATCTTACTGTGAAATAGTCTTAACATTTATACGAACCAATAGCAGCAAGATTCAACATATATAACTTAGCTACCAAAACAAGCCCAGAGTTTAAATATAGCCTTTGTGGAAGATTTAAACATGAAAGATTACACACTGTGTCCACTAGGGGGCAGGTCAGAGTCCCTTAATAGTACCAGAATATGGAATATTGGAATATTTGAATGTCGAGTTAAACAGTAAAATTGATGGAATTTAAAGAGGTTTTGATTATGCGAATCTCGAGAAAATTGCAGGAACCCCAGCAATAGCACCAAAACATCAGGTTATTTAACCAGTCAGTGGGTTTAGAATTGGTGTTTAGGGGTTGAGTTAGAGTTGAAGTTTATAATTAGCATTAGGTTTTGGGGGGTTTGGTTTAGGATCGGGTTTGGGGTTTATGATTGATGTCTTTTGTCGATTGATGAGTTGATGTTTATGATGGTTTTGTTTTGGTTTAGGGGTTTATGATTGGGTTTATGATCAGGTTTGGGTTTTATGATTGGACTTATGATTGGGTTTATAATTAGGTTTGGGGTTTATGATTAGGTTTATGGTTGAGTTTGTGGTTTATGATTGGACTTGTGATTGGGTTTCTGACTGGGTTCGGGGTTTATGGTTGGGATTATAATCAGGTTTGGGGTTTATGATTAGGTTTAATACTTGGGTTTGGGATTTATAAGTCACCAGAACTTATTTGTGTCCATTAAAAATGCACCATTTCCTTTGATTACAATAAAAGCATTATGGTTTTAGGGGTAGAGTTTCACTCTATTACTTCAGGTTTAGATGTAAGGTTTCTGATTGGGTTTGGGGTATATGATTCGAGTTAGTCTTTATTGTGGGGTATCAATAAAAGAAATGCAAATGCAAATGCAGCTCACAAAGATGAAATCGATGATGAAATATAGCAAAGATGAACATTTAACTGAATGTATACTGACATGTACCTGCATCAATCTCTAGGAAACTGGGACACACACATCAAGTTTAAGGAAGATGGAGGAGAAACTGATTGTGGTTCATGGCTCTCATTCAGTGAAAAAATATATATAAGTGCAGCTCACAGCAAGACACTTTTTCACTACTCTAATTCAGATCTCTCCAAGAACCCAGCACAGGTTAATCCAAAATCCCATCAACCAAGTCAGTGATGAATAGTGTCATTACTGTAGTGCAAAGTTCTCTTGAGAATCACTATCCAAGGACATGAAGGACGACACACACACACACACACACACACACACACACACACACACACACACACACACACACATCAATCCATCCATCCATCCATCTTCACTGCAGCCTGAAAAATAAACAAGTTAGGTTACTTATATTCAAGGACCAGTGAACTAAATTCCAAAGAAATGGAAAGAAAGTTCACCCAATGTTACATCATGTGACTACACTAAAGATTTGTGGTGACCTATAATGCATGCTGAATGGCAGTGCATTGCAGGGCTCCACATACATACCCACCTACATACACACACTCATTGGGGCAATTTAACTCAGGCAATCTGCCTACAAACCTGTTTTTAAGAGGTAAACCGAAGAACCTTGAAGAAACCCACATGAACATAGGTGGAACATGCACAGAAGCTCAGCATAGACAATAAGCTGAGCTCAAGGTCAAACCAGGGACCGTGGAGCAATGAGCAGGCGATGATATCGTATTCACAGGAAGATTTTCTCGGTCTACATAAAACATGAGAGTATGTGGATCGAAACATGGACCTCTCTTAAATATGGCCTAAAATTTCCATCAAGTTATTCAGCATCCAGTAACACTGGTTTATAGTCAGGCTCCAGCTTCAGTCAGCATTTATAAGGAAACTTAGGCCATTCGTCATGGATGATAACCTTCAATTTACTAATAATCCAGGGTTTACATGCAGCAACCGCCTTTAACAAATCCCACCAAAGATGTTCTATGGGGGTCAAGTCAAGTAACTGTGATCCAGCATCTTGCACAGCTTCTTCTGAAACCAAGCCTTGGTGGACTTTGAGGTATGCTTGGAATCGTTGTCCTGCTGGAAGATTCAATGACATCCAGGACTAAGCTTTCTTACAGAAGGTATGTCGTTTTCTCCAGGGCTTTCGTAATAATTGACTGAATACATCCACCCTCTCCACACTGCAGATTCCCATTGACAGAGGAAGCAAAGCAGCCACAAAGCATCACCCCAAAGAGTCACTGCCATGCTTCACCGTAGGCAGGGTGTCTTTTCAGCATATGCTTCATTCTTCCTGCTCCAGACATAGTAGCGATCCTAAAAAAATCCTATTTTTATTTCATTGCACCATAGAACAGAATCCCAAAACGTCTGTGGCTTATTTATGTAGGTCTGAGCATATTGGACCTGAATCTTCTCATGCTTTTGGGTCAGTAGAAATGTACTTTATGGAGTTCAGGCATGGAAACCTTCAGCAGTGCCTTGTTGTACAAACCGAGACCTTCATGCCTGTTGCCACCAAATCTTGCAGCAGGTCTTTTGCTGTTACTTGAGTTTTTCACCACCCGCCTCATCTGGAATCTGGTGGCATATCTGGTGATATCTTTCTGTTTCTGCCACATCCAGGTAATGTAGCCAGTTTTCCCTATCTTTAAACCTGCGAACTGTGTTTCCAACTGCATCTTTATGAACATTCAGTGCCTTTGCTCTTTTACCTTTTTGGACAACTCCCATGACTTAGCCATATTTCTATCATGCAATCAAACCACAAGCTAGTCAGAGAATTTGATGTCTTTTACCTTCAAGCACACCTGATGTGACTAATAAAGCTCTTGGTTAGTTGCCTCAGGTATGCTTGAGACAACACCTGATTTGTGGATCGGTGCTGTGATGGGGGGTTTCATTAATCAGGTTGAATAATTCTAAGACTGTAAAGAAAGTAGTCTATTTTTAAAGATATTTATGAATGACTGATTTGTTACTGAATAACCTAATCCTAAAGTTTATGTTCAGAATTTGTGTGTGTCCAGAAATCAGTATGTTTTCTATTTTAACTTGCCTTTTATGATCCTAATTCATTAATCACTATTAAAACTTTATTTTAGGCCTGTTGTTTTGCGTACATCGGTTTAATTTGTGCCTCCTGGAAATAAATAGCCAAAAGTGTTTAAACTGTGCTCATCCCAAGTGAGTTTCTAGGGTCGGAGTGGTAAACTTTTCCAGTTTAGGCCACACCCACTTCAGGTCCCAATACAGACAGAGCTAAACACATACAGATACAGATAGTGCCATTTTATTAAAGCCCTAAAGGTTTGTAGCTCAGAGTGTCTTTGGGATGTCTTGTGCCTGTTTACATCCGGTGTTGTCATTACTTTACCCAAATCTCCACTGACTTAATAAAAATGATGGAGTATCATGAGAAACAGGATGTGTTCGACCTCATTTTTTCCTCAGTGGAACATCCTGACCACAGTGTTTATTACTGTTTTTTTTAACCTCCCTACATGTTTCTATCCATCCATCAGCTTTCAAGAAGCAACATCTGGTTCACAACAAATGTGTGTTTTTTTTAAGTTAACTGAGGTCTAAAACTGCACACTGAATAGGGTCGTGTCCCGAATAGAGCCTGGAAAAAGAAGTGTGCGAAGGCGCGAGACAGACGCACACATCGTCACATAGCTGTGAACGACTGAGTCCTGTTTCCATAAGAGTCTCCTGCTAATGGAGTGCGACATTCATCAGCGGAATGATAAATTCTCACCAAGACCAGCCGAAAAAACCTAAACTCGCAACAAAAGAAATAAACAATCAGCAGCTCAGAGTCACACGAGTGATGAATGTCGTTGTGCTCGACTGATGACGGCACAACTGAGCTTCCTTTAATACCAGCAGTCTGACTCCTCCAGTTCTGGGGTAAATAATTCTCTCTCTCTCTTTCTCCCCCCTGAGAAAACTGCACAACAGACTTTAACTCAAAATCTGATAAAAACTGCACCGAGATCATAAACAGGATCAACATTAACATTAAACACATTCACATCCATCCATTCTTACATTTATCCCTTCATTTATTCCGTCTCCGCTCAACCATTTTTTATCCTTATTCAGTTCTGTAAGTATCATCTATCCGTCTTTTTACTAGTTCGATCAGTTCATCTTCCATCCATTATTACATTCTCTTTTTTTGGTTATATCAGTTTAGCCATATTCATCCTTCTACCCATAATGCCATAATTCCTGGTTCTGTCAGTCCATCCATCCATCCATCCATCCATCAATCCATCCATCCATCCATCCATCCATCCTATCAGCCACAAGTCTATCCTTCATTTGCATCAGTTTAGTATTAATCCATCCATCCTTGTTTGTTCTATCATATTTTCATCTATATTTAATTTTCTATTGTTATTATTATTTTATTTTATATTTTATTTCTTTTTTTTGACTTTATATTTCTAATCTATCTATCTATCTATCTATCTATCTATCTATCTATCTATCTATCTATCTATCCAGCCTTTTTTTCAGTTCCAGCAGTATATTGTCCATTTATCTTTTCCAGTTCTATTAGTTTCTTAATCATCCATCCATCCCTCATTTTCACTGCTATTTATTTAACATTCATCCATAATTGGTTTGATGAGTTTTTTTCTCATCTATCCATCCATTCATTTTGTCCAGTTTTATCAGCTTCTGATTCATCCATACATCTTTCTTCTATCTATTCAAGGATAAAATCTATCGTTTGGTCAGTTTGACCACCAGTTAACTTTTCTATCCATCATTTTCTGTTCTATCAGTTTTCTGACCTATCCATCCATGCATCCTCTAACTGTTAATTTAAAGATCTACTCATTTGTCAGTTTGATCAGTTATATCCCCATCTATCCATCCATCTTCTATTTATTCATCGAACCATCTAACCTTTGTCAGGTTGATCAGTTTATTCTCCATCCATCCATCCATCCATCCATCCATCCATCCGTCCATCCATCCATCTATCCACCCATCCATCCATCTATCCATCATTTTTAGTTTTATCAGCTTCTAATCATTCCATCCACCCACCTTTCAAACCATCTATCCATCCTTTTCAGTCATATCAACGTCTCATCCATCCATCCTTTTGCAGTTATCATTAGTTTATCATCTATCCATCCTTTGTTTCCATGTTCCATCATCCCATCCTTGTTTTCAGTTCTGCCAGTTTATCACCCATCTATCTTTCTATCCTTCCAGCTTCCCTTTCTCCTGTCCCATCATTCTTTTACCTAGCCACCCTTCATTCATTTATACATTCATAACCCATTCACCCATTTATTTTACCTCCGTTTACCAATTCATCAATCTTCACTCTATCAATTTAGGATCCACTCTCCCAACCATTCATTTTCCCACTCTACTCATTTTCATCCATTCCTCCACCCATCCATCCTTCCATTTATCTCTTATTCTCACATCCATCCTGCCAAGTTTATGTTCTGTGTTGTACTTCAGGTTCTACCTTTCCATCATTCCATCTCCATTCTCAGTTTATTGTCTATCCACCCATCCATCATTCACTCCACCATTCATCCACACGGTCACCTTTTTATTCTCAGCTCCATCCATCTTTTACGAATTCTCTCAATCTTTTCTCCCATGTGCTCCACCACTCATTTATCATCTATTCTTCATGACACTATTCTATTAAAAAAAGGATCTCTTTCTAAATATACCCAACCTGCCCAAACATGAACCAGAACACAACTCGACAAATAAATACTGAAAATGGTCTGGATGTTTTACAAGAACACAACAGAATTTATCATCTACATACAGAATAAACCAGTGCCATGTGCATTGAGGTGGGTGTCTGAGAAGGCAGCAGACGTTCACAAATCCAACTTCCACTCTTATTAAGGTTCTTTAACAACCTGTAACGGTAACAACTGTAGAATACTGTGATCTGTTACATACACTTATATATACTGGTACACACGGGAAAGAAGACTCCTACAGATTGGTGGTAGCTTTACCATAGTATAGATTTGTTGAGCAGACATTCCATAGGGACCCCTGGGACATCTATGAACACCTCTGACCAGTGAACGGCCTGACACTGTTTATGTCCTGCATCAATTTATGGTCCAGCACATCAATGCACAATCACACAGGTATAGAGATGCCAAATTATGGTCCGAGTTTGGAGTTTTCTACTGTGTACCAGTTTGTCTGGAATTCAGGATATAAGACAACACATACTACTTGTCGTGCATTGTTTAAAAGACAGATGTCCTGATCTCTTTATGTGCATTTGTACATCTGTACAATGGACACTACACAAATCCACCTTACTTAGCTGACGTTACTGCCAGCTGTCGCGCTCGACGCTCAAATATTCAAATACGTTTTCTGAACAAGCTAAAATAAACCGGTGTGAACCGAGTGCGAGACATCGTCCATACGTTATAATTTAGATTCAGCTCGTTAAGGGTAGGATATGTGCATGAATTGTCACTTAGGTCAGCACAGAGCTCCAAGAGATAGCAAAGATCAGACTACATAATCATCCTGCATCTGTCAGTACGTAATATAGAAGTGCAGAGATCAACTGATCAGCTATAACAATAAAACTGACCGACAAAATGTCACCTCTGAAGAAGAGGTTCTGTGAAATCTACCACCAAGACATTAGCAACAGATCCTGATGTGGATCTCCTGTGGGATCAGATCAGCCAGGCTAACCTTCACACTCTATCCATGACCCTGTCACTGGTTCACTGGTTGTCCTTCTTTGGACCGCTTTTGGTAGGTACCAATCACTGTATACTGGGACGCATCCCTCAAGACCTGCTGTTTTGGAGATGTTCTGACCCAGTCGTCTAGACGTCACGATCCTCATCAAAGGCACACAGATCAGATTATTTCATCACAGTGCTACCTCTCAAAGAGGGGTGTATTAGGCAGCAGGACAACAATCAATTCTAGAAGTTGATGTGTTGGAAAGAGGAAAAATGGGCAAGTGTAAGGATCTGAACTTCTTTTGACAAGGGTTTTATTGTCATGCTTAAACAGCTGGACCAAAACATCTCGAAAACAGCAGGTTTTGTGGGGTGTGTCCCAGCACACAGTGGTTAGTACCTACCAAAAGTGGTCCAAGAAAGGACAACCAAAAGAAACCAGCAACTGGGGCACAGGTTTGGGGGTGAAGACTAGCCTGTCTGGTCTGATTCCACACAATCTGGATCTGTTGATAATGTTTTGGTGCCAGGTACCACAGAACACCTTCAGAGGTCTCGTGGAGTCCATGCCCTGATGGATCAGAGCTGTTTTGGCAGATTGGTGAATATTTCTATGATTATATAAGGTAGGTATGTAGGTGGACAGACAGACAGATAGAGATGCAGAACATGACAGACTGTACATGAAAATGCAGGTTTCATTTATTTATTTAATTTGTTTATTTATTTGTTATTTATCTATTTATATCTAGGGTTAGGGTTAGTCATGCAGTTATCATCTACGCATCCATTTAATATTTAAGAAGGTTCCATTCTCCACCCATCCATTCTGTTAAAGGTATTATTAATATTCATTCATGTGTGAGAATATTCCATCATACATCCATCCATTCAGCAGGAAAATGCCATTATCCGTCCATTTTTCCATCCGTCTAATGTTCCGGAAAATACCATCACCCATCTGTCCTCTTGAACCTTTTCTTCCTTCCAATTATTGTAAACACGTCCATCAATCACTTATCAACAACTCTTCTAACCAATTTATCAACTCTCAATTAATCAGAAACTCATCCATCCATTTATTTGTTCCAGTATTTCCCATGTTGTTTAACATTTTTTTATCCATCCATCCATCCTTGCTTCCATTTATCAAAAACTCCCATCATCAACAATTTCACTCATCACCTTTTTTTCCTACCCTTCCCTCCATTTAACGTCCACTCTTCCATCCATACTCATCCCCCTGTTGTTAATCCCTCCATTCAGCATTCATCCTCTGGTTTATCCTCCCATCGAGCAGACCCCTGTATCTATCCATCCCCCTCTTCCTTTCTCTATCTATCCAGGCTTATATCTATTAATCACAGACTCCTCCATCCATCTACTCTCTTTTTACCCATCATCCTCATATTGATTTTTCTTTACCACCTATTCTCTTATACATCCATCCGTCCTACCCCATATTCATCCCCCAATCTTCTGACTGGATCCAGGACACATTATTTACTGTATACACATTTATATATTCAGTGTTTTACTTTTCCTACACAGACAATCAATCCTGTCTGTTTATCCGTCATCCCTTCTTGTTTATTCGAACGGCCCGAGTCTGCGTTTCTTTTCTTCTTCTTTTCTACACGCTTGTCTTTATACCCTGCATTGCACACAAATATCACCATGGACATGCTTTTTTTTTTTTCTAAAGGTAGCGTGCCAAAAAACAAAACAAAAAACAAACAAACAGATGTCTCTCAAATAGAGGTACTGAAAACGACTTTCCCTGGCTCAACAAAGTCAATCCACAGTGCCTCTGCGTTTTTCTCCTCCACATCCAGCACTCTTAACTAGCTCGTGATTGGCTGCCGTGTGATCACAAAGGACAATCCGCACCCCATAGCACACCACTACAAAGACAGGACGCGTATCTAGGTTAGACGTTCACCGTTTACCCTCCGAGAGGGCTTTATTAAAGAACAGCCGCGTTCCTTGCGAGATCCTGGAGGGCAGAAAGGACGCGTCAGCGCCAGCACTTGTCAGATTAGAAGCGACAGCGTTGGTGTGTGTTGTTTTCTTTACAGAATGACCAAGAAGGGGAGAGATGGTGTGTTTGGCATGCTGAAGATATTTCTTATTTTGTCACAAAGCAACAGAATAAAAATGCCAATATTTATCAGAATATTGCAACATTTTGTTTGCAGTCCCGTTCAGGAGGCAGAAACCAGGCAGTGGTCTGTATATTCTAAGAAACCTGAATGAAAAGGAGCAGGACTGACACTTCAACATGCTAATCATGCCACAAGGTCAAGCCAAATTCAAAAATAATAAAAAAACAGACGAGGCCTGTTGGTCATCCACTGCAAAGCTACTCATAACGTTACTTGGGTTGATACGTATGCCTTTATCAGTATCAGGTCCGATATTGATGTCATTTCACTAATCAGATATCAGACAGACAGGACAGATACATTTAACAACCCTTATTAGAGTCTGTAGCTTGTGCTGTACTATAAAACCACCGTAACATCATTGTCTTATCCACTTTGTCCATCAGGGTCATGGTTTGTCCACTAGGAATCATCAGACGCAAGGCAGAAATAACCCCAGACAAGGGCTTCGCAAAGTACCACTCACACCTAGGGCAATTTAGCACATCTAATACGCCTGGTTTTTTTTAGAATTTGGGAGGAAACCTGACCCATACAGACACGGAAAGAACCCACTAAACCCTTGACAGGCGGAGACCGAAGCGAGGATCGAACCCACCAGGCCAGATACCTGGAGTAATGTAGAACACACACACTACCTGAGGCTCCAACATGCCACCACAACTGTAATGTAACACAATATAACATGAGACTCATCACCGATCCGGATTCTATTCTGCATCTTTCCATGAACCCACAGCAACTTCAGTCTGTGAGTGAGTGAGTGAGTAAATAACATCAGCTGTCGATCTGATTAAAATAATGCAGTCTGGAAATGCAGCAAACAAAACGGCTGTTTATAACATGTTTCTTTCTTTTCAGTTTTACAAGTTTAAATCCTTTAACAGTTCAGACTGCTGCAGTTGTTCTAATACTGGAGCTGTTTAGATGAGGCAGCAGAGCTTCTTGTTATTAACCGTATTAGAAACGTGATCATGATACGATTTTATATATTCAGAGTGAAAATATTCCAGTTGACGCTGGAATCTGTTTCGATGTAAAGTGTAACATTAATAAATTTCGTTGGAATGTATTTTAATTCAATACATTTGTGTATATGTTTTTTTTAAATAATAAATAAGTTCAGTGTGGTGTTTATTTCATGATGTAACCTTAAACACACCAACAATAAAACCCATAACATTAAAGTAAAAAGAGCTCTCGTATCGGATATCTTTTATCTGTATCCGTATCGGCAGTTGTGTATAGCAATCAGATCGGTAATAAAAATACATGTGGATTACGCCATCGCTAGTACATAATCAGAATATTTTACTTTTTTTGGTTGTAAGCAGCCGACTCTCTGTGTTCTGCCTTCTTTCTTCTTTAGTTTCAAACACCTTCACAGCTCCAGTTAAATTGACAGGTTATCAGACAACAGTGTGCTGTATTCACATACTTTAAAACGACTCCCTGTGGTAGCATGTCACCCTGAGACTTTTCACTAACTGTTTAACAAATACTACGTATTCGGGCACACTTCCTATTCTTATGTACTGCGTTTAAGTCACATTTACATTTGCGGCATTTGGCAGACGCCCTTATCCAGAATGACTTACAAGAGTCACCAGTCACCAGGGTTAACGTTACTGAGTACACGCAACGCTCTGTGGAACACAGAAATCCTACACCTCAGGATATAAGAGAACGTTGTTCTGTTCTGCAGGAAGATCTTTACCTACAGAATATTTCCTGGCACTTTCGTGTATGCATATGTAGTGATGCAAACTTGTTCACCCAGAATGTATACCAGGAAGTGACTGGAGGCTGTTTTTCTCAGTTGTATGTAACCATATCTGCAGATTCAGCATTTTAATAAACAGTCCACATTTCAAAATTAAACACACAAAGCCAGTTGTTTAATTGAATGTTTTAATGGTCATATAAACGCAATTCAGAAAATACAAAATATCCTCCAGGTTACAAACAGTTCCCTCACATTTTTACAGTCCAATGGGAATCTAAAACCGTCCATATCTCCCACAATGCACTGCTATTTTGAACAGAAACACTATCGTCCAAGATCATGTAGACACTATCTCCTGTGCCGTGGGCTATCAGAGTCTCCTGGGTGATCTCTCCACACTCCTGTCCTCTCTCCTCCTGGATTCCCTGTACCGGTTCTCCTTGTCCTCCCGCTCCACTCCGTTCCTGTAGGAGTCCTTGCCGCTTCTGTCACGTGATTTTGACCTTGATCTCTCTCTCTCTCGGCTTCGCCGGCGCTCTCGGTCTCTCTGCGAGTCTCTTTTGGTGTCCTTGTTCTTGCGCGAGTCCTCATTCTCACTGTTTTTGTATTGTCGGTCCCTACGCTCCTCCCGGTCAGGTGAATCCTTTTGGGAATGCTCTCGCGCAACAGGAGAATCTCTTCGCCTGCAGTCCCGTGCATCAGGGGACTCCCTTTTCCTGCGCTCTCGCACGTCAGGAGAGTCTCGTTTCTTGCGTTCTCGCACATTCGGAGAGTCTCGTTTCCTGCGCTCTCGCGCATCAGGAGAGTCTCGTTTCCTGCGCTCTCGCGCATCAGGAGAGTCTCGTTTCCTGCGCTCTCGCGCATCAGGAGAGTCCCTTTTCCTGCGCTCTGGCACATCCGGAGAGTCTTGTTTCCTGCGCTCTTGCACATCCGGAGAGTCTCGTTTCCTGCGCTCTTGCACATCCGGAGAGTCTCGTTTCCTGCGCTCTTGCACATCCGGAGAGTCTCTTTTACTGCGTTCTCGCACATCAGGTGAATCCCTTCTCCCACGAACTTTCACATCAGGTGAGTCTCTACGACCACGTTTTCTCGCATCAGGCGAGACTCGGCCACGTTCTCGTGCATCGGGTGAGTCCCTTCGCCTGCGCTCTTGCGCATCAGGTGAGTCCTTCCGCCCACGTGCTTGCGCATCTGACAAGTCCTTCCGTCTTTGCTCTCGAACATCAGGCGAGTCCTTTCGCCCACGCCCTCGCCCATCAGGCGAGTCTCTCCGTCTGCGCTCTCGTGCATCAGGTGAGTCTTTTCTCCCACGCTCTCTCAGATCAGGGGAATCCTTTTTTCCCCGCTCCGGGGCATCAGGCGAGTCCCTGCGTCGGCGATCTCGCACATCAGGAGAGTCTCTTTGCCTGCGATCTCGGTCATCCGGTGAGTCCCTTCTCCCACGTGCTCGTGCATCAGGTGAACCCCTTCGTCCACGCTCTTGAACGTCAGGAGAAGCTTTTGCTGCACGTTCGCGTTTATCAGGCGTGCCTTTTCGTGATTTGCCCTGTCGACCTTGGTCGTCCTCCTCGCTTTGGTCTCGTCTCTGGTTCCCTTTGCTTTGTCTTCCTTCTGGACGAGAGCCGTGTTTAGAGCTCTTCTCCTTACGCTTCTTTCCACGCTGGGACACCTTTTTCCTCTTAGCACCCAAGTCTGAATCTGTGGAAGAGCAGCAGGTTTGTAGTTTAAACTATTGGCCAATGCTAGAAATGGTAAAATTCTTAAAAAAAGAGAGAGAGAGAGAGAGAGAGAGAGA
>JAOVVF010000047.1:3538716-3554355 GCA_028565595.1 Duopalatinus emarginatus
AGAGAGAGAGAGAGAGAGAGAGAGAGAAAGACATCAGTAAGTTTAATGTAGCATTTCTACAAGCGAGTTTGAAGGAACTGTCCATTCCCTGCACTGCACTGATGTAGCATGGACAGAATCAGAAAAGACCTGTCAATCACTCAAATATTATAAAGTACGCAGGGAGAAACTGAGGGAAAGTCAAGTGGGGGAAACAAGGACACTTTGAATTAGGCCATGACTGGAACCCTGTTTCAGGCACTGTGTGTGTGTGTGTGTGTGTGTGTGTGTGTGAGAGAGAGAGAGAGAGAGAGAGAGAGAGAGCCTGCTGCTGAATTCCCTTAAGAATTACACCAGTGAGCTCTGACAGCCTCAAACCAGGTCACCACTGTAAAGCTCTTCCAGTGTTTGGTAGAATTTTAGAGAAATCTGCAGCATATCTCACGTCTGGCTAGCGAGCAACTTTCACCATCGGCTGGACTCTAACGTTTAGTCAGGAAGAGAGATCGCTGTGTAAAATGGTTTCGACAACAACGCACCATTAACACAAGCATGAGAGGCAATTAAAGCAATTACAGATGTCTGGGTGAGTTCGGTTTTACAAAAAGCACACACACTACAAGGCTACTGCTTGTCCAGCTCGAGCATACAGTAGACAGAGAGAAGTCACCTCTGATTCAGAATCACTAGACTTACTGACGGGTTTATTTATAACAGTCTTCTGAACCCCTTCACTTTTTACGAAGCTCTAAATAACTGAGCACTCACCCCCATCTCTGAGCAACTGACAGGCTGAAAATGACAAGGAGGAAATGATGCACTCAGATCAGCCTGTTTCTCCTGTTTCACTAAAAACTGATCGCTCATGAGTGTGTGCCTGTGTGTGTATACACACTGTACTGCAAGAGGGATTAGTATACTGAGGGACGAGATAGTGTGCAGAGAGGGATTAGTGCAATAAGAGATGGCTTAGTGTGTTAAGAAAAGGATTAGTATACTGAGGGATGAGTTAGTGTACTGAGAGAGGTATTAGTATACTGAGGGATGAGCCAGTATGCTGAGAGGGGGATTAGTATATTGAAGCACGAGTTAGTGTACTGAGATCGGGATTAGTATACTGAGGAATGAGTTAGTGTACTGAGAGAGGGATTAGTGTACTGAGGGATGAGTTAGTGTACTGAGAGAGTGACTAGTATACTGAGGGATGAGTTAGTGTACTAAGAGAGTGATTAGTATAGTGGGGGATGAGTTATTGTACTGAGACAGGAATTAGTATACTGGGGATGAGTTAGTGTACTAAGACAGAAATGAACCAGTGTGATGAGAAAAGGATTAGCATACTGAGGGATGAGTTAGCATACTGAGAGAGGAATTAGTATAATGGGGGATAACAGTGTACTGACTGAGGGATTAGTATACTGAGAGATGAGTTAGTGTCCTGAGAGAGGAATTAGTATACTGAGGGTTGAGCTAGTACATTGAGAGAGGGATTAGTATACTGAGGGATGAGTTTGTGTACCGAGAGTAAGACTCTTATACTGAGGGATAAGCCAGTGTACTGAGAGAGGGATCAGTCTACTGAGAGAGTGATCAGTATACTGAGAGAGTGATCAGTATACTGAGAGAGTGATCAGTATACTGAGAGAGTGATCAGTATACTGAGAGAGGGATCAGTATACCGAGAGAGGGATCAGTCTACTGAGAGAGGGATCAGTATACTGAGAGAGGGACTAGTGTGTACCTGAAGAAGCAGAGCTGCTGGACGAGTCATCAGAGTCACTGGAGGAGTCTGAGTCGCTGCTGTCACTGCTCGAGGATGACGAATCTGATGATGAGGATGAGGAGGAGGAGGAAGAGTCAGACGACTCAACATCCTGGTTTTGGGTCATGATCATCTTAGGGGCGTTCTTCAAATGCTCTCTAAGCTCATCTCTATTAGAGAGAGAGAGACGGATAACAAACATTAGAGATTAGCTAAGAGGGGCCGGGTACCAGAACCCCTATTTTATCACTCCAATGACAAATCACAATAATACAGCTATTGTATCTGTAAACATACAGAATTCTGTGCTGTCTTTAGATCATTTAATCTCATTTGAGCTCATACTCGTCAATGTATATTTTCTAATGTAGCCTTCTAATTTAACCTTTACCATAAACTGTTCAGTTCATAACAAAATACCGAATATTTTTAAGCTTATAGATCACGCACTAACATTAACAGGTTAAATAAACATTTATATAATTTAACATAACTGCAACTGCTGCACTTTAAGAGCAATAAAAAGTCAAGACATGCTGTCATCAGAAACGAAATCAACTTTAAAACACCAATTTGCACCAGGATACATTGCACAGCCCTGCTGTTGATCGTTTTCCTAGAACAGCATGACCCTGAGGCAGTGTAGTGGGTAGCACTGTTGCTTCAGAACAAGAATTGCCCGGGTTAGATTCCCTGTCTGGGTGGGGAGTCCCTTCCTGCTGTCTGAAAATTTATTCTATATGCTTAATTCCTTACTTGTATTATTTCTACCCAAAACTGCTTTTTGTAATGAAGTGAAAGTAAAGTGCCTGAACTACTGTGCTTGCACACAGAGGAATTTGACCTCTGCATTTAACCCGCAGACTAGTGAAGCCACACACTATCCACAGTACCCAGGGAGCAGGTGGGGGGTTGAGTGCCTTGAATTCGGTGCGTGTCTCGACGGTACGGGGACTAGAACCAGACACACTGCCGGTTCTTTCACCCCTGAGCATCAGCTACAATATTAATCTGTACAAGCGTTATTTTAATCTCCATCCAGCAACCTTCTTAATTATTTATTCTGCCATGTTAGCGCAGTCTCAAGGCTAGTCAGTGTAACGTGTGTACTATTTTGTCAATTTAGTACCCTAGATATACATGCTAGTTAGGTTACATGCCTATTTCTCCGTGTTCTCTCGCCTCAATCTACTTATATTATTCTAATTTAAATCCATTGTGCTATAGGTTGAATAATTAACACGTTATCAGGCTGCCCGTTTGCAGGGCAAGTGATGACATTTAATCCGAGCAGTTAAACGGCAACGTTATTTTTCCATTCGAAGCTTGACATTTCGATGGCCTTGTAAAAGGTTACCAGCATCACTGCTACCGAGAGATCCGACATCTCCACATGGCCTACAGAAAAAACGGGAGCATCTTACGTGAGGCCGCCGAG
The DNA here is from genome assembly GCA_028565595.1 of Duopalatinus emarginatus. Classification (NCBI taxonomy): domain Eukaryota; kingdom Metazoa; phylum Chordata; class Actinopteri; order Siluriformes; family Pimelodidae; genus Duopalatinus; species Duopalatinus emarginatus. The sequence goes on from JAOVVF010000047.1 coordinate 3,541,896, forward strand.
GCCGATGGAGGTGAAGAAATTGATGGCGAATCTCGTGTTCCTCGGGTTGTCGCGAGGGAACAGGCCTTCGAAGAACGGCTGCAGAGTCCTGCGGAGAGGAAATAGACACTTATACAATCTTGTTGTGGTTCTGAGCAGGGCACTGAGGGTGCAGGAATCCAGCGGGGCCAACTCACATGTCCTTGAGTCTTTCGTTGAGCCTCGGGAGCCCCATGTAGGCGCACAGCTCCTGGAAGAGGATCTTGACGAAAATACGGCTGGAGGACGTCGTCGTCTCTTCGCTCATTCTCATGCACTCTAAGACCTGCGGGGGAATTAAAGACCAGTTCAAAGTAAAGCATTAGTTAGTAAATAAATAAAAAAATAATAATAAATGACAGTATACGCATCAGTACAGGAACCAAAAAATTGCTTTTTCTTTCTCGGAGGCAAAGTAATTATGAGGTACTAAATAAGGAGTCATTCAGTTAGCTTAAGGGGATGTGCTTATTAGGGGATTACTAGGCAGAAAGCGATCTGCGCCACTCACGCTCCACGGGACGGAATCCGTATAGAGGAGGTGTGCGAACATCCTGGCAACGTTGCGCAGTTTGTTGGTCTCCAGCCTGTGAATGGTTTCGTACTGCTCCTGGAAGATGGCCTCAAAGCTCTCCATGTACTCCTTCTTCAACAAACAGAACCTCTGCACAGATTCAGAAACAGACATCAGAGATCCACTGAGAGAAAAAAAAGTGTAGATAATGAGATGAATTGCAGGCTGGAGCCGGTCAGCTGAATTGAGGAAAGAAGAGACGGACGAAACATGAACCCTATTGTCTTAGTGGGGTGTCTTTATTAAAAAAATCTGCATGTCTCCTACGTGATAAAACACTCGCCGCTCCAGGCACTGGGTTTCTAGCGGCTTTGTTTGAAATTCTCTGGATGCAGCAGAGAAAAACACAGACCTGAGAAACTAAATAACGGATGTTTTTGATGTGGAAATAAAATCGCAGAGAAGCCAGCTGACATATAGCAAGAAGGACAAAGCATAGACGAGGCAGGCGTATCGATTTATTTATAAGATAGGTAGTCAAACTGTTAGGTCGATAAATAAACACGCAAACAGAGAGGGAGATAAATCAACTGACAGGTAGATTAGTAAACAGACAGGCAGGGAATCAGACAGGTATATAAACAGACAGATATGAAAGTAGACAGGTAAACAGACAGACATTTATGGGAATACACAGGTACACAGACACAGAGGTAGACAGACAGGTGTATAATTATGCAGGAAAACAGATAGGAACAGACCGACATAAATGTAAGTAGACAGGTATACAGACAGACATATGTAGGTAGACAGGTGTGTAAGTAAACAGACAGACAGGTAGGTAATTAGGCAGGTAAACAGATAGACAATTATTTAAGTAGACATGTATATAGCACTGTCATGTATACATGTAGGCAGGTAAACAGACAAACAGGCAGGTAAGAAAAGAGGTGAACTGCATGTGAAGGTGAAAGAGAGACAGGTACATAGTCAGGTAGACAGATATTTAAATAGACTTGTAAAAAATGGCAGGCAGAAACCAAACACAGTGGTAAATGAACACAGTGTTAAATGGTTAAACAGGTGAATATGAATGACACATAGGCAAGCAGATGTTTCATTGATGCTATAACATAAATGGTGAAGTGCAGAGAGAGAGAGAGAGACAGACAGACAGACACAGAGAGAGAGAGAGAGAGAGAGAGAGAGAGACAGACAGAGAGAGAGAGAAAGGAGCCTCACCCCAGCCAGAAGACCGAAGAACTTCTCATAAGTTCTCTGTTGGGCGCAGCAGTCCAGGATCATGTTACACAGCTCCTTCTGCAGAGACAGAAACAATCCGTATTATTAGTACATTCACACACAGTTTTGTCTCGATATTAATGTGAGGACTTATTAATAATAATAATAATAATAATAATAATAATAATAATGCAGCTAAATTAATTATATGCCTAAACCTAAACCTACAACTTTTTACATCATTTTTTACATTGTTAAAAAAAAAAAAAGAATAAAAACAATTTTTCCTCTTGGGAACCAGCCAAATGTCTCCTAAAAGTCAAAATGATCACATTCATATCCTTGTTAAGAAATGTTGGCCCCGACCATGGACAACATTTATGCGCGCACGCACGCACGCACACACACAGAACCACCTCTCACACTCTACATCATCCAAACACTGAAGCCTGAAGCCGAATAACAGGACAGACTGGGATGCTGACGGTTTCCCTCCACTGTCCTAAGACACTCAGGAGTCAGGAGACTAGGTTAGAAAGACTAAACTACCCCCAGGTATGTGTGTGTAAATGTGTCTGTCTGCCCTGCAATGGACTGGTGACCTGTCCAGGGTGTTTCTCTGATTTCCACCTAATTAACACTGGGATAGACTGCAGCACCACCCACGAGCCAGAAGTAGGATAATCTGCCCAGATAATAAATACCCAACCATATGACACACAATTACCAGCATTCGTATTCAACCAACAGTCTTTGATGCTGAACAACCACAGTGATGTTTCCTTGGCTCACTAGCCCAACTGTACACTATTACAATGCAGATTAAAATCATTAGTCTACTACTTTCTCTACTTAGTACAGCCATTACTCCAAGCTACATGGGTCCATCACTCCACTGGATCACCGTTAATTTTTACCTTGCTTTAATTACCATATTATTCACTTTATTTTCTACGAGCTGTGGAGGTGTTTAACTCTGTGGGAGTCTCCGCTCCCTCCAGACACCTGCTCCTTATCACGACACCGCCGGCTTATCGATTTCTCAAACCACACAGCAGTGGGAATCTACATCATGCCATCCATCATCTGATCAGATGCTCACGACTTTCATTCCAGCACTGGATTAGTGAGCTGATGAAACATTCAGACACCAAGTGCACCAGGCCTGAAGACGAATGTGAAGGCTTATTAAAAATAAACAGCAAAGAAAAAGATGACAGACGCAAACCTGGATGTGTGATAGGACCGAGTCGAAGAGACCAGACCCCCCCCTGTGATGTAAACATGTTAAAATTGAGGGGCTGGGGGGAATTCTGTTTACTATCCAGAACAGAGGTGCATGATTAAAAATGGCACAGTGTAATAATACAAAAACAGAGTTTTAATCTACCACTTTTGGTAGGTATTCACCACTGTATACTGGGAACACCACACAAGACCTACTGTTTTGGACATGCTCTGACCCAGTCATCTAGACCTCACAGTCTGGTCCATTTTTCCTGCTTCTAACACATCAACTTTGAGAACAGACTATTCACTTTCTTCCTAGTGTACCCCACTGTTTGACTGGTGCCGTTGTAACAAGCTAATCTGATCCGAGTGATACGTATCTAGACGACTGGGTCAGAGCATCTACAAATCAGCAGGTCTAGAAGAAGGACAACTTGGCCATGGGTTCTCAAGGCTCACCCCGGGGTCGGATGTGAAGACTAGTCTGTCTGGTCTGATCCAATAGAAGATCCACAAAATAATTTGCTGCTAATACCACAGGACACCTTTAGGGGTCATGTGGAGTACATATGTTGAGAAGTTAAAGCTTATTAGGCAGGTGGTGTTAATGTTATTATTGACTGGGGTATGTGTGTGTGTACGTACAATGTATTTGTGCGGTAATGTGGCAGTATACAGTATTACCGTCTTTCGGGGGAAGGCGGCGGTTTACAGTATTCACGTTTCATTAAAAAAAAAAGTAAAGAGTCATACACGACTTATTACTCTGTCTAAATTCTAATACATATTTTAACCAAAGTATAAAAAAAAACTTGTATCAGTTACACTATTATGCATAAAAAAATATATACGAGTTCTCCGTTATTATAACCATGATAATCACTCTCTGATCACATGACCACACAAAACAGAAGAATAAATAACAGGTCTGAACAAGGCAGAGCTCAGTGTGATCCTGACCTTCACTCAGTGAACAGTGAGAATAAACCTGCGCTATTGTTTAATAAAGAAGAGCAGATTCAACATTTATTCTGTGTTTTACCAGAAAAATAAACTGGTTTATTTAGTCAGACTTTAGTCAGGAAGATACAAACAGGTTTAACAATATGACCTGCTGTACTACAGACACCATTTATACACGGCGCTTTATATTCTCTGTAATGACGGGGGGCAGTTCAGAGAAATACCCCTGTTCAGCACGAGCTCTCCCAAAATATTGATTGTGCCATTTATGGCATGCACACCCTTACGCTAGTTACCACGAGTCAAGTATAAACCTGGTTTTATTATAGATGAGAGTGTTCGATGTAGATACAAAGGAGAAAATTGGTGTATTTTAAAATACTGTCACTATTTTTCAATACTGCGGTATACCGAAATACCGTCGTCTCGCCCAACCCTAATGTACACACGTATTATTGTATTAAGTGGAAACACTTCCAAGACACCACAAGGTCTTAAAAATTACATGACATTTAATAAAGCATTGCGGCTTACGTTGTTTTATCCGTTTCTGTTGCGTACTCTGTTGAGAGACACTCGGTTTAATTAAATCATCCCTGAACACACTGAAGCTTGTGTGAGAGATTAAATGGCTGGGCTTTTTCTCCGCCTGTGAACAGGTCACTGATTCCCTCATTATCCGCTCTAATGCTCCATCCATCTCTACAAACTGCAAGCATGTGGAAGAAAAACGAGGAAATCTGCCTTAGGGAGGAGGAAAAAAAAGGGAAAGTGTTTAAGACGAGAGAAGGGAGCGTGGCCTTCATGTCAAAACCGGAGGACTGTTCATGCATCTAATACTAATACTGTCCAAATAACTGTTTAAACAATAGAAGGAAGGATTGAGAAAAAGGATAAGCAAAAAAGGATGGAAGGAATGATGAAAGGGAAACGAAAGGAAAGAATGAAAGAAGGACTGGAAGGAAGGATGAAGAGGGGAAAATAAGCAAGGAAGCAAAAGAAGGAATAAAGCTTCCTTTGATAAAAGGATGAAAGGAAACAAATAATAGGAGAAAGGAAGGGATGAAGCAAGTAAGAAAGAAGGTAAGGACAGAAAAAAAAGACAGATGGGCAGATAGAAAGAAGGAAGGATGTGGGAAAGAAGAAATGGAAGAAGATAGAATTTAAAGAAAGAAAAGATAAGCAAAAAGAAGCAAGACAAAGAAGGAAGGGAGGAATAAGAAGCAACAAAAAGGAGGGAAGCAGAAAGGAGGGAAAGGCAGGAGGATGGGAGAAGGATGTAATGACCATAAGGAAGCAAGGATGGAAAAAAAGAAAGACAGACAGGCTCGGAGACACGGTGGGAAGGAAAATACAAAAGACAGATTTTAAAAAAAAAGAGTAAAAAAAGATAGGATATTTGTGTGTGTGTGTGTGTGTGTGTGTGTGTGTAGAAAACACACCACCATCTGCTCCAGTCATTTTCATTAGTGTGTATTACAGTTTTGTAAGTGAACATCACTCATCTTTTTATAACCCTCTCTCTTCACTCTGCCAACTCCACCATTTCATTTTCTCCCCTTAAACCCTGGGACAAAGGCCCATGAGGACTGAGAGCTAATATAACATGAGCTGAATGATTGCTTGAGGTCTATTTTTGGTTCAGGGTATATTGTATAACACATGACTTTTATGCACAAATATCAGACCTGTATTTCTGCATTTGGGGCAGCTGTAGGCTTGGGATTAGAAAAGTCCCAGGTTCGAGCCCTGCAACCAACAAGACTCAACTAAAGTGCCCTTGAGAAATTCTTAACTGCTCCCCTGGTACTGCAGATAAGGTGCTGTCCCCACTGCTCTGGGCACGGGGCAGCTGTGGCCTAGTGGTCAGGGAACCGGTCTTGTGAACAGAAGATTGGGGTTCGATCCCCGCCCAGGGCAAGACACGACTGAGGTGCCCTTGAGCAAGAGCACTCCTCCAACTGCTCCCTGTAGGCTGCCCCCTGCTCCATGCAAGTGTGTTTACTGTGTTTACTGGTGTGTGTGTTTCACTGCACGGACGGGTCAAATTTTTTTTTTAGGTTTACTAATGGAGACCATGTTCTGAGCTTCCTGTCCTGTTGTTCATGCTGCTTTCAGGCAACTCTTTTCCAGTGAGTTCTAGATTCTCTCTCACAATTCCTCAGCAGTCTCAGAGAAGTCATGCATGATGCACATATCTGAAGACAACTACTAGCACTTCCATCGACTTTCCTATCGAGGTCTTCCTAAAAATGTCAGCATACGACTGCAGAAATGTCAGCCAGACTGTCACCTGCAGTTGTACCAAGGTCCAGCTAGGCAAACCTCATACCATTACGAAGTCTCCATCACCCCGCTACAGTCCCCTATTGACATGCGGGATCCACGGCTCCGTAGGGTTTTCTCCACGAACACGCGTTCTTCTGTCTGCCTGTCGGAAACGTGACTCATCGGACCAGGCTACTCGAGGTATCCGGTGGCGGTGTTGCCGGTGGGGCACATGGCTTTTTGCTGTGCATCCACCATGTGTACTGGAGTCGGGTGTCGCCTCCTAAAGCCCACAGCTCTAGATGGTTTCATAGATGTATATTGTTTAATGTAAATACAAGCAGACGTCCAATGACGTGCATAGGTGGTGGTGTGTATTTTGCATAGAGTCATCTGTACTATTTTTCTAGCACTTCACGGTTAATTACCCAACAATAATGATAATAATACTTAAGAAAACTTAAGAAATAATACATGAGAGGGAGTGACATATTGTGAGATATTGGCGCTGGTGTGCTGCGGCAGTAGATCGGTACACCAGTGCCAATATATCATGATAAAGCACAGACCTCAAGTGTATTATTGCGCTTATACCACAGTTCCGTTATCAGCGTTTGTGGACAAATTTGGGGTACAGAGGACTGAAAAATACAATCAGGTTTTTTATGAACATCCCGCGGGGTAAAATAGTTCTCAGACGACCTGCTGCTAAATCATCTGGCGTTATATATACACATGGGCGTTGCCGCTATTTAATCTGAAGTGGGCGTGTCCCCTTCACATTTCATAATTATTTATTTGGACCTGCCCACATTTACCATAAAATATTAGTTCACCCAGAGCTGTTTCTGTTGCTTCATGAACGAACCTATTCCACTTGATCATTAGGAGACACAGACCACTGAAAGTCCACTCCGGGTTTTCCGGGCTGTCCTACAACAACTCACCGCATGTCAGTGAAGTGAATCTTCAGTACAGAGACAGTAAAGGTGCAGACTGATCCACACTGGAGGAGGAAATATTAGGAGGAAACTTTACCTTATTTAACTTTATTAACTTGGCTGCGATGTTTGGTTTGTAGCTAAACCGTGTCGTTGATACGGTTACGTGTATGTATGTGGCGGAGTGATATTTGGAGAGCCCAGTGCAATAACGGCACTCATGGAACGTCTCTCAGCCAATCAGATTTCGTGGTCAGAAGTAACTGTGGTATAATTTATAATAATTAATTAATGAGAAATCACCAGTGAATGTCAGAATTTATTTGTAAATGGGTTTTAAGTAAGAAACTGCTTCATATAAACGGTTGGTGAATGAGACCTGATTTTGAAGGCATTTATAAATTAAATAGTAATTTGTAAGCCATATTACAAAATTGAAAACGACTCAGCTTATTTATCTGTAGCATTAAACCTCATTTCAGCCCAAATAATGAGCAATGGCCCAATTAAAAGAGCCAAAAATGAAAAATGAGACTTTAAATTCACGCTGTAAAGATTACAGTTTACAAACCCTGGATCCAGATTTAACGAGTCACTGCTACACTCTGCTGTTCTTAAATTGGGCCTTGTATCATCATCCGGATAGAGCATCTTGACTTCTTACCCCGAGGACTGACAAAGTCTGTGTTTATGTCAGGAAGAGCATGTCCAGTAACACATGCTACAACATGTCTGTCAGTAACCAGATCAATAACCCATAAAAGCTTGAGGGGAAAAGTGAAACTCAGTTGTTTATCAGCAGTGAAACACACACACCAGTGAACACTAGGGGGCAGTGAACACACAGCAGGGGGCAGCAACAAACCACAGCAGCTGGGGAGCAGTTTGGGAGGAATTAGGTGCCTTGCTCAAGGACACCTCGGTCGTGTCCTGGTCAGTGCGTGGATCGAACCTGGGACCTTTCGGTCCTGTCCCCTAACCACTAGGCCACGCCTGCAGTTGTGTAGGATTTCCGGTCATCCCGTAGAGTGTGGGGACATGAGGACGTAAGAACGCTGGGTAAAAAGGAGACATTCATCCATAAAAAAAGCGTGCACAACTTGGTTTGTAAAACGACACTGACTGCAAATCGGTTATTGTCATGAGTAAAAATAATAAGGTATTTCAGATTATTTACTCTGTCTTCCAGATAAACTTTTAAATAATAAGTACTGACCTCTGCTATTGTCTTGTCTAATGTCCGATTATTAAATGTTCACCGAGTCAAACAGACACAGCCAAACCTGAACGGGTGCAACTCGTCAGAAATGAGACGCACATCTCAGCAGCGTGGGATTTTTTTTTTAACCCCAGTCGAGTTCGGTTTTCTCAAACAGAGGGTTAAAACCACAGAGCCTCAGAAAGGCACATCGGTTGTGTCTCAATCACACCTTTGATGATTCTGGGACATTTTCAACCCACCCCCCTCACAAAACCCTTCAATCAATCACATCCTCACGACAGGAAACGCTGTTCAAATCCACACCACACTTCAGCTCACACAGCCAGGAAATGTGTGTGTGTGTGTGTGTGTGTGTGTATCTCTTCTCAACATAATTAAAAGTGTTACAATTTGAAGGGTTATATTCAGAAACACAGTGCACCCTCTCAACATAAAGATATCTATTACAATAACGTGTGACTAACATAAATGATGAATAATAAAGGACAGGACCTGAACTCGGTGTATTAAGTATAAATTACATGGGTCTTTACTCATTATTATTTCTATAAAATTTAGAATTAAAAATAAAAATATTAATAATTAATAAAATAAATCCATATAATTAATATAGACCTATCTATATTTCAATTATTAATTGTTTATATGTTATTTAGAATTCTAAATATGTAAATTGTGATCAAATATCATAATTAATAATTAACAGTCATTATAGATTTCTTTATAATAATTATAGGAACTTTTTATTGTGATTCATTTATTGATTTTGTAATTAAAGATTTTATATATTTTTATTATTACTAAGTAACAAATTGTATTCATAATATGTCTATGATTATTATAATTACTAATTAAAATCCAAATAAGCAAACTATTAAAAAAAATTACAATAAAGTAAAAATCTGTGATATCCATATAAAGATCCTTATTATTTTTACAATTACAATATTGTTATATAGTCTATAGTTTAATTTTTATAATATAAAAATAGACGATAAAATACATAAAATATTGGTATTATAGTTAATAATTAAATACATATTAATCAATCAAAATGTAAAAACATATTTAATTAATTTTATCCATATAATTAATAAAGGCCTTTTTGCATTTAGATGTTTAATTACATTGATATATTTTACGTAATTTCTGAATATATGTTTTTTTATTATTGTTTATTTTGTACTTCATCCTTTAACCTGTAAATGATAAACATTTCACAGTTTTTCTTCTGTTTTTTATGAACTTAAACACTAATCGTACAATTTCAACTTACTAAAAATAAACCACAGTTTCTTTTTTAAATCCGACACTGTATAAGTAGCGGTTTGGAAGCGAACCTGTATACATATATATATATAGTCATAGAAATGCCTTCGAGAATCATGACAAAATACTTTTTAAAATATTGCTCTGGTATAAAATAAAGGTCATGTGACAGTCACATGAAATCATTCACTGTGGCCATTCAGAAAGACATCATCAACCTGATATAGGTTTAAAGTTCAGGTTAAAGTCTGATGACCAACAGTCTGGTGATTCAGTCTGTCCTCAACGTGAAATGAAACCCTAGTTTTGAAAACACTCTTACATGTAAGATTTGCCTTCTTGTAAACATTAAAGTGTGGAACTGTAATGTAAAACACCTGGATATTAACGAGCCAAGTGATCAACGCCCCCTAGTGTCCTACAGTGTTTAAAACCGCCCTGCGCTCATGAATATCTTACTACAGAGTATTTAAGGAGACGTGAGTGCTTTATCACTGAAATTCTCAGGGGGAGAGTTATATCATATCTGCAAGTTATAATATAGACCCTAACACACACACACACACACACACACACACACACACACACACACACACACCCTCTCACTCTGTTTTTTCTCTCACAAGCTGTTAACCCGTTCTATCTATTTATAGCTGCGCTCTTCTACTTGATCCCCCGCTTACTTTGCCCTTTGGTTATGTTCAGCAAATCCGTTTTTTATCTTCCTGTGGAAATGGTGGAACGTCGACTCCTCGAGACGGAGCCTAACTTTATTCAGTCTAAGGCTTTTAGCATCGATTTGTCATTTTTAATCCGGTTTGCCTATAAAAACTGGCAATTAAATTTGTGACATCACATCCTTTTCTTCTGTGGTAATGCATCAGTGCTTTTGACCTGCCTGCACACCACCTCTCTTCTCTCTCTCTCACACACACACAAACATATCTCTGGAAAGGTTGTATTGATGATGCTTGACATGCCGGATCTTTAAAAACAAAAGTGTGTGTTTAAGTGCCGACATAAAGAAACTTCTAACGTTTAAGTAAGGAGTCTCCAGTTCCAGCATCTAAACTGCTGGGGTAAAACTGGAACAAAATACTTTACTTAAGCATTACTTTAATTTAGCTTTGTTAGGTTAACATAGGCAGCAGAATTTCACGTTATAAAAGACGTGCATCTGAGAGAAACCCTATCCACAACATCCGGGGAGCCGTTAGGGGTCATGTGCCTTGCTCGAGCGCACGTCAGTTGCATCTTGTCTGTGAGGGAATCGACCTAGAGGACCTCCAGGGAAAACTGCAGTGATGACATTTGGTTTTGGAATCTACTTATAACCAGCAGCACCACTGAGCTCTTTTAGCAGCTGTGGCTGACTAAATGCTTCAAATGCATCAGGAGAAAAGTGTTGAGAACACAGCTGCAGGTTTTTAGGAAGCTGTGTTAATCCACAAGCATTTTTCCCCTAACATTTCTCCTTTTCTCATAGTTAGGAAAGTTGACAAGACTTGCATCACTTCAATTGCTGCCTTTCAAATGAAAATTACAACAAAAAGCGTGTTTTGTTAACCTCGAGTGCAAACAATTTACAACACCCAGAGCACACTGCGCACACAAAATAACGTTGGCCTCTGTGCAAGGTGAGGATTTTTAGAAACAATTCCTTTATTCCTAACTTCATATTTCAGTAAAAGAGGGAAATTATACGGTGGCTGAGAAAGCCTATAACACTGCAAGTTAAAAACATGTTGCAAATTCTCAAAACACAACCATCAGAATAATAACACCTGTACAACATTAACCAAACGTGCTGCAAATACAGAAAATGCAAACATCAGAATGATCAGACCTACACAACATTAACCAAACGTGCTGCAAATTCAGATGCATGCAGGAAAAACATAAAGCACATTTCATCAATATCACAACACCTAAAATAACAACACACTGAGAATTCTCAAATGTGATGCAAATACTGAAAACACATGGAACAAGTCTCACAAACAGAGGTGGGTAGAGTAGCTAAAAATTGAACTCAAGTAAGAGTATTGTTACTTTAGAATAATGTGACTCAAGTAAAAGGAAAAAAGTCGTCACTCAATTAATTAGTTGAGTAAGAGTAAAAAGTACTAAGTGAAAAAACTCCTCCAGTACTGAGTAACTGCTGAGTCCCTCTGTGTTTAATAATCAGGACGTCAAATAACACACCTGAATGTACAAAAATATAAAACAGCAATGAATAAATTCAGAGGTGGAGAATATCTCATAAACAACTAAAACTATAATAAATTAAATATTTACACAGTAACATAAGTTATATTCTCTTCAGGTTGTTGTGAAACACACCGCTGTCTCTGCCATTGTACTGGGCCTCTGTGCTTTTTTCCCACCTGTGTTTGCAATGCGGATTTTGTGTGGGGTCATGTGACAGCTTGACTCTGATTGGTCAAACGGAGTCAAACAACGCTAGTGGCTACATACGACTAGTAAGACACAGTCATGGGACATGGGCCTATGTCAAAAGTCTTGACAAAACGAAGAGATGGTACATTAGATGGATAGATAAAAATAATTAGCGAGCAGAATTAAACAGTTGAGCTGATGTCTCCCCTCACAGACTATTAATAATTGCACTAACTAATATCACTTTGCACATGAATAGTTGCACTACTGTACTTGATGTGTCTGCATACAGCTGCACACATTGTTTTGCACATGCAACTGTTCTTGTATGGTTATGTATCAGCTCATTTTTGCACAAACACCACTTTACTACAGACTGTTACAATGTAACTA
>JAOVVF010000047.1:3557239-3570894 GCA_028565595.1 Duopalatinus emarginatus
GTGTTACAGTAACTGTGTGATCTGACTAAGTGTCTTCAATGGTCCATCCATTTTCTAGTCTGAATGTAATCATTCTTACTGAGGATGTCCTCTGGGGTGTATTCGTCCTCTAGAGGAAGCATATGGGTGAACTGGTCCTCTTCCTCCACCAGGTCCAAGCCTTCTGGAATTACAGGATGGTCCTTAAAGCCATCCTTCCTGATAGCAAACATCACCTCGATCATGTACTGCACACGCTTATCGACCTCCGACTCATGCAGGACGTTCCTCAGGCGCTCGAAGATTGCTACAGGGGGGAGAAAAAAAAAACAAAAACAAAACACCTCATCAGAAGTGAAATTCGTTAAAGCTGAGGCATACGATTGCATTACAACAACAGATACAACAAGCTAGCAGTTTTTTTTAATGCAAATCTTAGTAGCAGAGTTACATCTCATTAGGTTCACAATCAAGACGCCTGAAAGCTCTTAGATCAGAGAGATTGATGAGGTTTCACAGTAGAGCTAGCAGCCTGTAAATTATGCAATAAATTATTCACGTTAGTTCTGTCGCCGTAATCAGCGCGTAAAACGAAGGTCAAATACGTAATTGTCCTACTTTTCAAACTTGTACCAGAACTTGTCTAAAGCTGTCCCAATTAGGTATTAATATTATTGATGCATGTATTATACCTAAATAACATGCATTCATTTTTCCCCCCTCGTTACAAAACCCCTTGGAGGATTTCAGAATTAAGGCAATCTAAAGTTTTTCGGTATGACGGTAACTGCCCCCAGGGGAGGTAAAGACTGTATTCACTGCTCTGCCCATGATATTAAATGTAATAAATAGTATATGTGTGGGAATGCGTTTAAATAGGCTCTCCTGGGTTAAGGAATGTACCATTAATGCCGCGGGGGGAAACCTCTGTGAGTTTAAGGCCACACTCCTTCAGAAAGCTGATGGCCACCTCTACGCTGTCATCAGTGGGCCGCTCCAAGAGCAGAGTCAGCATCTCCAAGCACAGCACTTCATGAGCCTTTTTAAAACAAACACACACACAAACAGACTCAAAAAGGTGTGTCTAGCTACACACACACACACACACACACAGACACACTTATCTGTCTGAACCTCTATGGCTCACCATCTGTCTGTCTGCTAGTGTGTATATCTGACCATTTTCGCATGGTCCTCTGCATCTGTCTGTACCTATCCATGTCTGCCATCTGCCTGCCCAGGTTTGTCCATGTCCACCGACCTGCATCTGTCCCTCAGCCTGTGCCTATTCGTGACTACACCAGTCATCATTTCTGTCTGATGTTGTTGCGCCTGTCCGCATCGACGTTAGTCGTAACATTAGCCGTTGCGCCTGTCTTTGTGGACACCTGTTTGTCTGTCTGTCTACACTCACAGTGTGACTATCTATGTCTGTCCATGTGTCTACCTTCTCCCATGTCTCACGTCTCCAATGTTATAAAACCATCTACAGATGATCAGGTTAGTGTCCAGTCTCTTATAAACAGGAGACAGATAAATCATGTCTGAGAGATGTTGAAGCTGATGATACGTACCACGTTCTGATTGATGAGGTGAGCCACAAACTTGGAGGCTGTGAGACATTGTTGCTGAAAATAAAAAACAAAAAAAATATATTACAAAAAACTTTTCTCTTAAACTCTACAACAGACCATGAAAGAATTCACTCAGACATCATTCACAGCGAGAGCACAGAGTCTGACTCAGTATGCATACTTCAGATTGGATTATAACAATACTGCTATAAGTAGTTACATGGACCCTTTAGGCTGACACCGACTTAAATCTAATACCCCAAAGACGTTTCCGAGGCACTTCTAAATCTGTAGTGACAGGAAGTGCTCAGGCATTGAGGTTTGGAAAGAAAACAGTAGCTGCATGTGACTCATGATCATAAAAGACAGAAAGACAGAGAGAGAAAGAGAGTTATACTTTGTCGTTTCTTCTGTAGCCTTTGCGGAAGTTCAGGATGAGCCTCTTAAGGATGAGTTCTCCGATCTGAGGAAACTTGGAGTTGATGATGGCCACCACGGCAGCGTAGACGTGGGTAAATATGGGAGAGGCGCTCTGAGCCTGAAGTACCGACCTCGCCAGAAGACCTCTGAAACACACACAGAGACACACACAGATTAATAAACTGAAAAACAAATCTTTTTTTTTTTTAAATGGTTTTAAATTACTAACGTTTCTATACAGCAGACATTTTTAAGTCTATGAATTTCCGTTGCAATAAAAGATCATGTACAATAACCATAACTAGGATTAAAACTTCAGATTAAGGATGCTGAAAAAAACTGATTCTTTAAAGAATCGCGATTCCTAGTCCTGGCGATTCTGAATCGCGATTCCTAGTCCTGGCGATTCTGAATCGCGATTCCTAGTCCTGGCGAAAATCGAATTTAAGTTTTACTTTTTGTCGCTCCTAGAGCATAGTGCATATCACATTACGTGTCCACTCGGCGACCAAAGAAGAAGGCCGTCCAGTAGTTAGCCAGCTACCAGCCAAAATATAAACACTTTAAGACTTTAAAGTCTGTATTTTATTTTCAGTTAAAGGTTAATGTATTGTGGTAAACTGAAGTCTATGTTAGAAAAAAAAAATTCCTGAATCAAAAATCAAATCGTGACCCCCAAAAATCAGAATCAAAACGAATCGCCAGGCACTAAAAGATTCGCATCCCTACTACAGAGCACAGTCCATAAATATTTTACCTCAACACGCATGTCTAAGTTTATTTATAACCACATGTTTGAAGTGGGTTTGTTACCTGCCGCGGACGATGTTCTCCTGCAGCAGCTCCTGGATGATGTTAGCGATGTTGGACACGTTTACTTTATTGATAAGACCGTTGATGGACTTTTTCAGTGCCTCCCAGCTCATCCTCTGGTACGCCAGACTGCAGGGAAGAGACAATAGTAAGTCAGAGGGAAAAAAACATTAAGTCCATCACCAGGAATCTGAATGCCTGAAAAAAAACATCACTACTAATCACGACTAAACAGCCACGACTCCACCTTCATAAGACACAGCTACCAGCCAGTGAGAGTCTAACACATGCTTTCTTTAAGACACGTCAAACCGGCTGACCACATCACTTCAAACTGCTGGTTTAGGTTGTCATAAAACACGCCAAGGACAGCGCTACGTGTCCTCTTGGTCATACATGAGCTCACAGGGCAGATGATTGGCTACAGAGAGATCACCATCATTTTGCTATAAATCTCCATCACATCGAAATGATTGGAATTTGAGATCTCTAGATGATCAGGTGACCATTTTCTTTTTTATTATTGCCAATAAAACTAAAGAAACAATTGTGTGGAAAAAGTCCATATGATGGCAATGAAACGCAGTCTAATATTCACCGATCAGCCATAACAGCTTTGACTACACATGACCTCTGAAGCTGTTCTGCAGTATCTGTGACACCAAACAACGGATCCTTCTGTGAATCTTCTGTGCGATCGGACCAGAAGGCTTGATCCTTCACCCGCCACAAGTATCAATAAGATTGAGGCTCAGGCACCCATGTGACTGTTGCCAATTCACCAGTTGTCCTTTCTTAGACCACTTTGGACTAACCATCACGTTTTGGTCCCCACACTTGCCATTTTTCCTGCTTACGACACAGGGGAGTTGACACAGGGAAATGACCGTTCACCTGCTGCCTAGTAGATCCCACCTCTAGACATGTGCCACTGTAATGAGATCATCAATGTTGCTCACATCGCCTGTCACTAATTCTGGTGTTAACCAGGCTTGGGCGATAATGTAAACTTAGTCAAACGATAACTGTCTCCAGAATTATTGCGATAACCGATACTATCGTGTTAAAAAACAAACACGACGCAAGCATTAAGGCACTTTTACATGAAACACGGTAAAACCACTTGTGTACAGTGGCTCTACATAATGTAGAGTGCAGCGCTGTAGGCTTAAAGGCAAAGCACCACCTAATGGACCCCCCTGGTGATGTCACATTGCTTTAGATACTGAAATACATAGACGCTAATTAAAATGATAATAGCAGCTTGATTTGCTTTAAAATTTATGATTTTACATCACTAAAGAAAATACCTGCCGCTGCGTGATGATGGAGAACAACTCCGCGGTAAAACACCATTATGACTGACTTGGACTGGGAATTTCCCAGGGCTGGATCTTCAAATTCTGATAATATTTCTGAATTTGATGAGGATGAATCTGCAGTGACAGTGGGGTTGACTGAATATCATAAGGAATTTAAAAAAACCTTTTAGTCATTTTTGCATCACCATGAGTGCATCTGCTAGTGGTGTTGTTCACCACATACATCACATGCAGTTTCTGAACAGCGGGGCTAAACAACTGTTTTTAAGCTGTATCTTTCACAATCTGTAATCTTTTAGAGACTGATCATACAAATGTCTATGGATGCGAACCTGCAGATTTGTCTGTTTTAGATGAAACGCAGCTGATGAAACCTAAAGAAGCTAGCAAAGGTGCAGAGGCTAAAGGTAGCAAGAGTGCAGAGCCAGATACATTATGAGCACCGGCAGATCAGAACAGTGCCAGAAAACCAGGTACAGACAAGCCTATTTTTTAAAAAAAAAAAAAAAAAAAAAAAAAACACGCAGGATGGTGAAGGTTTCATAATGGTTTGTTTAGCTGGTATTCCACAGGACCCCTGGTACATCTACAGACATCTCTGACAGATTTACAATGTGTCTCTTTCTGATGACCAGTTCATGTCCTGTATTCATTCTGATGGGTTTGGCCTCTTGTTTGTACAATAAGCATCTCAACAGAACAGTTCACACACCAGTTTACTGTTTCAGAGTCATGAAACAGACCAGTTAGTTCCATTTCCACCCATTTCTGATCTGAATGATTATGTAATCCAGTGTGGGATCCTCAGATTGGATCCTGTTTCACTGAAGCGAGACTGAACAAAAGCAAACATTATTACAGCCTCCCACTCCTCTCTGATTTCAACGTTAAGCTGAGCGTCTCCCCATCACTCACTGGGGATCACTTATCTGAATGTGCTGGAGTATTTTTAGATTTTCTCTGGAGACATGATCATTGATCATGATCATTTAATGATCATGATCATTTAATGAGTACATACACACAGATCAGCCATAACATTACAAACATCGATTATCTCATTACAGTGGAGCGACATATTAGCCAGTAAGTAAACTGTTCTTAAAACTTAATGTGTTGAAAGCAGGAGAAACGGGCAAAAATAAGAATCTGAGCGACATTAACAAGGATGTGATGTCTAGATGACCAGGTAACAGCATGTCCAAAAGAGGAGGTCTTGTTGGTAATGACTAAAATTGCGTACTTCCATACTAAACAGTACACAAAAGCTGTACGCGAGAATGACTAGTGTGTTGGAATGTGCAGTGCGCATTCAACCGGTATACAAAAAGTTCCCGGATGACATGCTGCACACTGTTCTATCCCATAATTTAACTGGAGCAGCGCAGACGTTTGGAACTGAATTTATCTACATAGTTTAGTTCATTTGTTTACAGTTTTGCTTTGTTTACAATTTTATCTAATTATAATTTATTTTTATTGGTGTGATACTTATCTCCAAAAAAGCACCTAAAATAATTTGGGGAATGAATAGTGGGACTCTTCAGCTGTGATGTGACATACTGAGTCACGTGACATTCGTAAGATGGCGGACCTAGCGCGTCGCTTGCATAGTGAAACTGCTGTGACGATAGAACAGTACGTACTAGGGGTGCAATTTGATTTCCGATATTAAGGGTCATTATTCGATTCAGAATCAATTTTCGATTCAGGAACAATTTTTCTAATCAAATGGTTTATAAATTTAGTTTAAATTGACAAGATGAAAAGACTATGTAAACAAATAAAACAAATTTAAAACAATACTTTAGGTTTCATACTGTAGCAAAACCTTTTTGCATCGTTTTATATTTATACCAAAAATAGGATTGTGCATAAAATTCTGTAACTTAAATGACCAGTATTAGGTTTGTTTAGCAGTCTGGCTTTTTTTAAGTAAAAAAAAAAAATCAGTAAAATATAACTCAACATACATTAATACAAAAGTAAACATAGACCTCAGTCTACCACAGACTTTATAGTTATAGTGCATTACTGCATTTATATTTTGTATAATTTTGCCTGACCTGGCTAATTAGCTTGACGTACAATAGCCTAGACGACCCTCTCCTTCAGTGGACAAGTGGACACGTAATGTGATATGCAGAACGCTCGAGAGTAGAAGCGGCTAAAATAAAACTTAAACGCATTTTAAAATAATTTTTGGGGTATTCTGAATCGTAATCCTTTAACAAATGTTTTTTTTCAGCACTCCTAGTACGCACTGCTTCGAATTCAGTATGTACTGCTTGAGTATGCCATTTTGGACACAGCCCTAGTATACAGTGGTTAATACCTACCAAAAGTGGTCCAAGAAAGCACAACCAATGACCAATAAGCACGCTTACGGGCAGCCAGGGCTCAGCAATGAGAGTGAGGGGTACAGTCCCAGGTAAGATCTACATAAGGATCTGTTGCCTTGGTCCCAGACACCAGAGTAAGCTTCAGAGGTCTTGTGGAGATCATGCCTCGACAGGACAGATGTTAACGCAGGCAGTTTTAATGTTATGGCTGATTATATTACAATTCTGTAAATACTAGCTGAATTCTTACATCACACCAATATGAAAAGTGACATGGCCTGAATATTCAGCTCAGTCAGCCTGACTGAACGATATCATTCAAATTAATACCAATCCATGGATTAGTGCTTATTTCCTAGATTTCTCAAACACACTTTATCTAAAAGGTTAATCAAAAATGCAAATCCTAATGAAACCAATAATTACTATAAAACCTAGTCACGTGGCAGGAAGTCAATTTTCCAAACCTGAAACCATCACCCTTGTAATACACTGTGAAATTATGCACCGACTCTTCCCATGTTATCGTTGTCCTTCGCTGCTCGTGGGATTTAAACCATCTGTAGCTAATTATCACCAACAAGTCCTCTAGCTAGAGGACGAGGACGAACTGCCGCAACTATAAAAACCCGCCTGTTCCCGAAAGAATCGCCCCGCGTCCCGAATCCAATCAACCCCTTCAATGAACTCCTAATAACACTTTCAGTGCGGACATCACACTCCATTTCCCCTGCCTCCAAAACGCCT
The DNA here is from genome assembly GCA_028565595.1 of Duopalatinus emarginatus. Classification (NCBI taxonomy): domain Eukaryota; kingdom Metazoa; phylum Chordata; class Actinopteri; order Siluriformes; family Pimelodidae; genus Duopalatinus; species Duopalatinus emarginatus. The sequence continues at coordinate 3,564,437 of JAOVVF010000047.1, forward strand.
CTGGATAGTCATGATGGAGTTCCGTCTAAATGTTTTTCACATTTTCACCACACTGATTAAACGGCTGTGTAAAAGGACGGGCTTGACTATCGTTTTCAATTTTAATACATATTCCTGCCCTGGAGGGGAAATACAATGAGTAAAAGAGATGAAAGTTTGATGTACAGCATAAAATTCAAGACAGAACTGTATTAGCTAAGAACGTTTTAGCTCAATGGGGTCAAATCCATTTTAGCCAACAAGCTACGTTACACTTAGGCCAAAGTAAGCGGGACCAATAACATCAACTCCTCCACTTAAACGAGTCTGATTCAAATGAAATCAACCTCATGATTAACACTAAATGTTGCCTCCTGACCTGCTCTTGTCTGTGATTTGGGCCTGCATCATGCGCAGCTTGGCCGGAGGGATGTACGCTCCTCCTGTACGGGTCAGGATGGGGTCCAGCTCCTCCTTCCTCTTCTTAACTGGAGGCTCTTCAGCTGGGGGTTTGTCTTTTTGAGATGGAGACACAGATCTTTCTCTCCTTGACTTGAACCTGTCTCGATCTCCATCTCGCTCGCGGCTGTAGCGCCGGTTAGCGCGTCGCTCTCCGTCGTGATCCCGGGATCTGACAAGGTACAACGGGAAAAGAGGTCAGTGCTACAGAGAGACTAAAAACACCTTAAATCCACTTAGATGCACCCAAAACACATCCACTATGGACAGAGACCAGTGAGTCCCATCTAGATTTCTCCATTCAGACACACCCCATTCCCCCAAACATGCCCCATTCTACGAAACACACCTTCATCCAGACACCCCATTGCCCTAAAACACACCTTTAATCACCACACACACCTCATTGCCCTAAAACACACCTTTTGATCACCAGACACCCCCCATTGCCCCAAACACCCTTTCATTTAGACACACCCCATTTGCCAAAACACATCTTTACTCAGACACACCCAATGTCACAATCACACCCTCACTCAGACACCCCAAACATGAATTTATTCAGACACACCTTATTCCCCCAAAAGATTCCCTCATTCCTTCAAACACTCCTTCATGCAGACACTTCCCATTCCCCTAGACACGCCCCATTCCCCTAGACACGCCCCATTCCCCTAGACACGCCCCATTCCCCTAGACACGCCCCATTCCCCTAGACACGACATTCTCTCAAACAAAAGCAAGCCCTCATCCACACACACACACACACACACACACACACACACACACACACACGAAGTAGAGCAGATCAGACTCGTTCGCCCTCACCTGCGGGCTCGGTCTGTGCGTCTCTGTGGAGACGGAGATCTGGAGCGAGAACGGGAATGCGACCTTCCGCTGCCATTCCTGAGAAACCAGAAGGGGACAGAGTAAGTTTTCCTTTAAAAGAAATAAATAAAACATGGCATGCTAACGTGTTCAAACGTCCTCTACGTCTACCTGTCTGCAGACGAACTCCTGCGTCTGCTGCTCTCGTCCTGAGCATCACGCTGCAACAGGAAGAACACACATTAAAGAGGAACGTGTAAGACACAGGAGAATTAGGAGGTGTGGCGTGTGTGTGTGTATAAAAATCATGAACACATTAAAGTTGTGCTGACCCTGATGTGTGCCACGCTGCTCTTCATCCTGTGCATCACACCATCATCACTGTCCTCCTCACTACTGCTGTCACTGTCTGAGCCGCTGGACCTGGACGAACGCCTCGGCGCTGCGTCCTGAGCCGCTTGATCGTCTGCATCATCTTTTGTTTGCTCTGGAGATGGGCTTCGACGCTCTTCATCTGCAAAACAAAAATTATGGGTGAAATGCCACCCAGGGGTAGATCATCAAAAATGTCTCGCAAGTAAAGGAAATGTGCCATTTCTAGCAAAAAATTTATTTGCCTAGCATGCAATCTGTCTATTATTATTATTATTATTGACTACACAATTTGCAACCACATTTTTATCCATCTGTTTTTATCTTATTCTCATTATTGTTCTTTTCTTTTATTTACTTATTTCTTTTATTTACAGTTTTCAAGATATCAAACAGGAACCATCACCAGATTGTTTGGTCGGATCAGAAAAAACGTGCTTGTATTTTGCAAGTGGAAAAATGCATCCCTTTCTCCTCTACACTTGTTTGTTCAGTAAAAAGAACCCAATCTGCTTGAACAGGGATTTCTTTAAAGGGCTTTTATTCAGTCAAATTTCAAGCTACAGCCATGAAAATCAGCAGGCCTGGACATGGTCAAGACTCATCACGTCAGACACACACAGATCACACTTATTTTACGTTTTCTATTGATCTTTCACTTTTTTTGAGTTATGAGAATTTGGTTGGCACTAGACACTGCAAACCATATGCATTTTCACATACATTTGCTGAAAACGGATTTGGATTTTCCCATTTATAACTTTTTTTGTTTTTGAAACTGTGATATATCAAACATTTTCTTCTTAATACACATTTTTACATCAAAACTCGCAGCATGGGCCTACTGACCTACACGAGTTAAAAAAAATTTTTTTTTTTTTTCATTGTTAGGAGTCGCATACAGTTTCTGGGGTCATTTGGGGACAGGGCTTATAATAACCAAGTCTGCTTGTACACAGAAGAAATTTCTCAGCTCAAAATGGGTTAATCTAGGCTCAAGGTGCAAACGCAGAGTCTATCTCAAATGAGATTTTGATGCACTATTTGGTCAAAGGTTTGAAGACATTTAACAATCACACCTACAGGAGGGTCTACAAACATAGTCGAAAGCCCTCAATGATGCAGTATTACAGTTTCCTGTCATTGGCCCAAACCTGTTCCAGCTTGACATTGTCCCAGTGCACAAATTGAACACATTAGTACATTAGGTTATATAATCAACTTCCAGATTATTAACTTAAATATATCTACTACCACAGCAAGGAGCGAACAAGCCCAGCTTATTAAAGCACCATCCACCTTCCTGAAGAGTGTGTGGGTTTAATTTAAGGATGCACACTGCAGAGGGAGGGAGAAAAGCACCACAGGCGGCTAGTTAAGACGGTCTTCAAGCTGAAACAGCAGGAAGGCCGCCGGAGGAGCAGTGAAAGGTCAGTTACTCTGAGCTGAGGAGCACAAAGAGCCGCATGAAATAATAATAAAGAGCAAAATGTTTCTACTGGGAAGAAATACCCCACACACACACACACACACACACACACACACACACACACACGGCACTTAGTCGGCTTTATAACATATTATGGGCTTCTCTGCTCTTTTGGGACCGAGTCACTATAAATCGTCTGTGTGTGCGTGAGAGAGAGTGAGAGAGAAAGAGAGTAGGGGAGGGTGGCAAATGAGCTGGTTTAATGTTTAATGGATGATTATCCATAACGGCTGATATTTAAGAAGCTATATTGTAAATCAGAAAGCTTACTGAAGGCACAGGGTAAAAATACTAATGACATTTTGATTTTTATTACTCTGACTGAAGGAGCCATACCAATGGATTATCAGGATTGGTGGAAATGAGGCATCAGGAGACACCATAAACGGGGAGGGATACGACAACAAACATCATGATCACGATTCTGAAAGGCATTAATACATGACAAGAAGATCTTCTAAAGAAACACCCAGCTAAAACTGATGTTGCATTAAAAAGCCAGTTTGATGATTATTTTATACACTATAATATTAAAACCACCTTCCTGAACACCTCTGACCAGTCGAGGCCTGTCGGTGGACTCCACAAGACCTCCGAAGGGGTTCTGTATCTCACACCAAGACATTACTAACAGATTCTTCTGTTGATCTTCACTGGGATCAGACAAGACAGTCTAGCCTTCATCCCCTCATGCACTTCAGTGACCCGTGAATGCACATGGTTCACCAGTTGTCCTCAGAACACTTTTTGTTAACCCACCACAAGAGAGCTCTGCAAAAATAAATATTTTTTCAGCTCCTCTGTGTGTCTCAGCACCACCATGCTTAGTCAGGTAGTGCAGGTTGACGACGGTAAGAGAAATAGTGAAATTCTAGCACGCCCAGCTGTTAAACAGCAAAAGCAGTCTGCAGAATACATGATCTGAACCTCACATACTACAGGAACATAAAAAAAGTCACTACGACGCCTTAAGCGTTATTATTTGAGGGTGTAAAAACAAGACCATTCAGCTACAAGTTTAACTGAGCATGTGTGTCTTTTCTAATTGCCATGATGAAGTTTCTCCTATCTGATTTGACGGGTTAAACCTAAAAAGAACGAATACAACGAAGTACCAGAAAAATTGGTATTAAAAAAAACAAAAACAAAAAAAAAACAGTAGTCGTCACTCCACAGAACACAGAAATCGTACACTGTTCTGCAGGATGTATGGTGCTCGTAGCATACAGAATATTTACTCAAGCTTGTGGAGGATATACCAAGTGTTGGACTGGTGTAGTATTAGATGTATACATATTACACTGGTGTACCAGTTTTTCTGGTACTTAAGTGTATTTGCTGCTAATCAGTCCTGGAAAAAAGGGGTATTTGGGCCAGTGCTAATACATACTTTATGTTTTTACATGCAGGTTTACACAAAGACAGGCTTCATACGTTCTCTCCACTACCCTTTAAGTGTCAATATTTTCTTTAACATGTTTTAGAAAGTTAGTGGATGTATGTTTGGTTTATAAAGAATTTTAGATGGTCTCACCTCTGGTCCTCATGTGCTCGTCTCTATCACTGTCACTGTCGTCTGAAGAGCTGGAGCTTCTCGTCGTATTCTCAGGATCATGCGTTCCTCCTGGACTAGAGTGCTGGAGTAATAGAAAGGGTAAAAATTGAGAACAACAAAAGAGATGAAAGCTTAGTTCTGCTACTTAAAGTTGAGTTCTGAATAAGTCTGTATACAGACTGCAGTCTACTAGTTAAAGACCACCAAGTCCGATGTTGTCCACCTTACAGACTCTGCTAGATCTGATGACTTTTTAGACCCCGTGTAGTGATTTAGTTAAAAAAAGGCTTAGTGCTTTGTGTATTTCTGAGAAAATAAAATGTTAAATACTTTCCTGAACTCCATACAGCTCTCCAGCACATCACAGCTGCTGACTACTCAACACTCGTCTCCCAATGACCAATCACTTGTCACCATTACACCCAAACACTGATCAGCATTATTTCCAATAACCAATTGCTCACCACCACTGTTCCAGTGTTTGTCCCACCATTGCATTTCTCCATTCATTAAATTCTCTTCTTACAGATATTTGGCATATTAATGCTCTATTGATCAGAAGGTCTGGGGTTTAAGCCCCAGCACCACCAATAGCCCTATTTAACCAACACAAGAACGATTCGGTTCTGGGACACACACCTCATTTTAAACCGTTTAGGACACCGAAAAAAAACAGGTGCCCTAACCAGAAAAGTTTGCTTCCAGTAGAAATTAAACAATAGCAAGTTTTCATCACAAACCATGCCAATATTCATGTAGTGGAGGAGTAAAGAGTAGTCTTTTTGATTTTTTTATCACCAGTCTATGCTTGCTTGTTGGATTAAAAGCCCAAAATTGGTAACAACAGCACACATTCAAGACAATGTGCTCTGAGTAGTAGAAAACCACAGAAAAAAGGGAACACCAGTCTCATGCATTTAAATTTTAATATTTATTTTATTCCCCTTAAGGGAAAAAGAAAGCATGACTCTGTTGAGAAAAGACACTAGAGACGGTGTAAACTAAACTTAAAAGGAAACAGAATAACTGCATGCTGTGGGATTATTTAGAAATGAGAAGCAGATAGTCATTTCTCATCTCATTTTTTTGTTTTATAAAGAAAATCGCATGGATAAAACTTACACTGGCTCAACTACAGCTGTGTAGTTGGGGCAAATGCGAGTATATAAATATATAGGTTGATGGTGGCTTCATAATTTTATAAGGTTAGTTTAGCCAGCACGTAAGGAACACTCACCCGAGTTTGGGGTTTAAGTCCCCAGAGCTCAATGTTACAGAACACATCAGGGATGCCACTGAGGCAGCTGTGGCCAAGTGATTAGGGAACCAGTCTCATGACTGGAAGGTCTTGGGTTCGGTGCGGCCCCCGGCTCTTGGCAAGTGTGCAAGCACAATCACTTTAACCATATAATACTCTGTGAGCTTGTGGAAATATTTTGTCGGAAATGAACAGAATATCTGCAGAACAGACCACAATTCTGTTGTATTCCAAGATGTAGGATTATTGTGTTCAGATACCATTCTGATCTGGTGATTTAAGTCTAAATGGCAAAACTCCAAAACTCGTTGTCCCTATCAGAATGAATTCAGGACATAAACATGTGTAACTCATCAGAATGGAGACACACAGTTTTCACCCGTCAAAGACCTTTGTAGATGTACCAGGGGTCCCATTAAATGAAAGTGAAAGTGATGAAAGTGAAAGTGAACTATTTTGCCTACTGTGTTTGCACACAGAGGAATGTGACCTCCGCATTTAACCCATCCGTGCAGTGA
>JAOVVF010000047.1:3616589-3627467 GCA_028565595.1 Duopalatinus emarginatus
TTGTATACAGAGGAATTTGACCTCCGCATTTAACCCCCTATCCATGCAGTGAAACACACACACACACACACACACACTAGTGAACACTAGGGGGCAGTATACACACTTGCCCGGAGCGGGGAGCAGCCCCTAACCATGGTGAACAGGGAGTAGTTGGGGGAGTTAGACGCCTTGCTCAAGGGTATCTCAGTTTTGTCTTGCCCTGTGCGCGGATAAAACCTGGGACCTTCCGGTAACGAGACCGGTTCCCTAACCACTAGGCCACGGCTGCCAGTAAATCAGTTGTTTGACTAGAATCAATTACTACAACACCACTTCATTATGTACAAAATGATGCTGTTTGGATTTGGAGCCTTTGGAACCAGTGTTATGATCTGGGGTTGATTTAATTTGTCATGTCGAGGCTTAGTAACGTTATGTGGCAATGAAAAGAAGTCAGCTGAGTACCTGAATGTACTGATTGATCTGGGTACAACATTAGTTAAGTTTTTCTTCCCTAATGGCAAGGCCATACTCCAGGACGACAATGTCAAGATTCATCCATTTCCACTCGAATTGTGAGAAGCGATTCAGAGAGTATAAGAACCCCGCTGAAAGACTTTAGGATGTGCTGGAGAAGACTTTACGGAGTGGTTCGACTCACCAACAAGATCTCAGCCAACGATTAATGCAACTCTGGATGGAAATCAATGTTGTAATGCTGCATAAAGTTGTCGAAACAATGCCACAGGGAACGCAAACCATAATCAAAATTAACAGTATCCAACAAAAAAGTGTTCGATTTTTTTTTCTCCCAGGCCGTGTATATATCAGTTTCCTAACCAGTAAAAATTCTGTTTCAGTGTGTGGGTAATTTAGACAGCCATGTACCAACTATACATATTACATTTACATTTATGGAATTTAGCAGATGCTCTAAATCAAGGGCGACTTAATTCAATTCAATTCAATTTTATTTGTATAGCACATTTAACAATGGACATTGTCCCAAAGCAGCTTTACTGTCATCTAATTCATGGTTTCTACATCTGTCCATTATGGTGTATTGTAGACTGTCCATGTCCATGTTGGTCAGACTGCAAGAAGATAAGAGGTATGGTCTTTATGTAATGGTCACTTTAAATATAAGGAGTGCAGAGAGCAGGCAGAAACTCCAGCAGACTCGCTAAGACAGCATAACTACAAGGGAGAACCAGAAGGTAACACAGACATGAGGGCGCCCTGGGACATAAGGCAACCAGCCACTCCATCGTCATCAAACCTGAGTGAACGCGTGAGAGTGGGGGGGCGACAACATCCAAACATCCGAATACAAGAAACCTGCAAAATACACCATAAAGTATGTGTTATGGTTGTATCCTGGCTTCATAGCACCTCGGTCCTGGATGAACGTTATTCCGTTTCACTGTGTACTGTACACCACTGTATATGGTTGAAATGACAGTAAAATTCACTTCTTGGAGTCCACACTAAACCCCTACAGGGGGTCTTCTCCCTGCCTTAGAAGCCAATAAGGCAATAACATCAACACCCAGTGGCAATTTAGTTTCGCTGCTAGCCGGTATTATTGCTTTCTTTTCATTGCTTTGTGCAGACATGTAGACTATATGCTGTATGATATTTACTTGCATGTATGGGGAAGTCACAGGTTTGTGGTTAAGGAACGGTCCTTGGGACCCGATGGTCCCCGATTTGATCTCTGCATCCGTCATACCGTGATTACAGTGACCTTAAGCATGGCACCTAACCCCAAACCACTCCCTGGGCGCTGTGGGTAGCAGCTGCCTTCCCCGCTCTGGGCGAATGTATTTACTGCCCCCTAGTGTGTGTGAGGTCACATTCCTTCTCTGCACAAATGTCCGATAGTGTGCAACTTCCATGCTATAGTTTTTTGCTTCTTTTTTTTTTTTTTTATCCTGTCCTGTCATGGCTTGTTTGCCAATTGTGTGCACCTGTATTGTGTTTGGTCTGTGAATTATTTGTTTACATTCACCCTAGTGTGTTTACGTCTCAGTGTGAGGCACATTTATATTGCGTATTTGCCTTTGTTTTGACCCGTGCCTGTTTGTCCGGCTGTGCCCCGAGCCTTACATTGACCTCTGAACATGATTCCCATATTGATCGTTGGATATGTTAAATATTATGCTCATTTTTCGACAATAAAGGATTTAAAATACATTATGAGCATTACACACAGATTAAACATTGCTCGGATTGATCTGGCTTCTTTCTCCATCAGTCCTGCTGCTAATCCTCCAGCCCTGGCTGACCTTTTCGAGTGATTAATAAAGCGTAGCGCTTGTCGGGACGGGTCTGCTCCTCCGGGCCTTCTGTGGCACACGGCACCATTCATCACGGGCAAAATGAAAGCCACTCCGGCAAAATGGAGATCTCGTTCCTCACCATTCTCTCAGATTACACTCTGGACACAGTCCCTTGAGTGTGGGCTTTTTCCTGATTGTCTTCCCTGAAGGGAGCTCTGCTAAGACACCCTAAGAGAGCAGAAAGAGAAAATAAGGTGCAGGAAAAGATAACAGAAATGGCAGGTAAGTCTGTGTGAGTTTTGGATACAGCAATTAAATGAATGCTGCCTCTTTTTCCTAAGACCTGTAATCCATGTAATTGGGTTATATAAGCTAGTAAAGCTAAAGGCAAAAACACAGATATGTCTATAGTCAAATAAATGATCATTTGGTCTCCGAATGAGCATGTAAAATGTTGCGTGTGTCCATAAACTACATGGCGAGGTCACCAAAACACACCGTCATGGGTAGACTGGAAGACGCAACCAAGCAGCCTGTGATTTTTTTTTTAATCTCCCGTTTATCACATCTTCTATGTATCCATACACCAAGTTTCCCTCCTGTGTGTGGGAATGTCTGGTGTCCAGGTTTTCTCATGTGCAAATTTGACATTTGCATAAAAACAGGTGAATGGAAACATGACTACAGAGAGAGACAGAGATGAGAATGCAAACACACACACACACACACACACACACACAGAGAGAGAGAGAGAGAGAGAGAGAGAGAGAGAGAACTGCATGAAGGATACAAACAGGTTTTAGTTTTATATAAAGTGCCAGAAAAACTGGTACACCAGTTATACACTTGGTAGGCCCCCCCTCCCACAGGGAATGGACTGCACAAGCTTGTGAAAATATTCAGTAGGTAATGAACACCATACTTCCTACAGAACGGTCCATAACGCTGTTGTATTCCGAGGTGTAGGATTTTTGTGCTCCACAGCATGCTGCGTGGCATCAACCCATTTCCTCTACCCAAAATTTGGTGTCTCTAGACGTCTAAAGGTGGTGCATTGTCCTGATAGAAGACGTCAAACCAGAAATCAGACTGAATGCAGGAGATGAAACTCGTCATTAACGTAGTCTTTACCTATGAGAGATGTATGTAGATGTCCCAGGGGTCATATAGAATGCCAGCTAAACAAACTCAGTACCATTATAGAGCTGCCACTTTTTTTGGACAGCCTGTACAATTTTTTTCTGACACTTCAGTCTGATTATAGTATATTTTTTGCTAACATGAATGACCCCAAAGCATGACCTTATTTTCTTTTCTAGCTAGTTTTTTAATTATTTCTAGTTAATTAAAAAAATGATGTATAATTAAGGGTCATTTTCTCATCTAGGCCTGAGTGTGTTCTGGTTCTGCTAACTGGCCCCTCATGTTTTGCCTAATGATTTAACTGATGCAGAGGGAGACACGTTCATGCCAACAGTGGGTGGAAAGTTCTGGGTCCTGCCAGATCACATTGCACATTACACTATAGTGTGAAAAGATGATGTGTATAAAATGAAATATTAGTGCGTCCCACGCCGCCAACTCCAGCAGTCCCGCGGGTATCGTAAAACCCACAAATGTTCTGGGAGGAAAACTAAAAGCGGTGCTGTGGGACTTAACAAAAGGTGAAGCTCGAGAAAAAATTGGGGTGGTCCCAGGGTGCACCAGGAATGGGGTCATGTCCTGCTAAATATTAGTGCTGTAATATACTGAAGAGCAAGAAAAACTAGTAGTGCAAAAAACACCTGGTGCCAGTAGTGCAAGACTGCAGAAACGCCCTGATTGGGACAACAATCCATTTCCGGCCAACACAATACGCCTCCATGCTTTGTCACATAGCCAGTTTACCAACTGGCATGTTTTTGGGTGAAGGAAAACCTTAGGAAACTTATATGGACTTGGTAAACCACTCATTGACTGCTTGCTTGCACAAACAGAGGAACTACAACTCCGCATTTAACCTGTTTGTGCAGTGAACCATACACACTAGTGAACACAGACACTAGAGGGCAGTCAACACACTTGCCTGATGTGGTATGCAACCCCTATCCATGACACCCAGGGAGCAGTTGGGGGTTAGACGCCTTGCTGAAAGGTACTTCAGTTGTGCCAAGTCGATTAGAGAGATGGCACCAGTGACCTTGGTTCCTTAACCACAAGCTCATGGCTATGTAGGTTTCCCTTTCACTATCAGTGCATTGCTTTTTGCAGAGCATTTAGCTTACATTGTGCACGAGTACCAGATGGTAGCTGACTATTAGAGGTGAAATATCAGGATTAAACTCTACATGTGCATTCATTTTATTTAAGTGTAAACCACATAGGAGATAATATAGTGTAATTAAGCTTCCTGGCTACAAACAAAATAAAGTGCTTCCATAAAAAAAAAAAAACATGATGAAAGGAATCGCCAAATCTCCAAACATCCTCATAATGACTGTAATCATTATGTAAACATCACATTAAAGCACTATGTTCAAAGTAACTATAACAACAGTGGTATAATAAAAAGGAGATCTTAAAGATGAATAAAGTTTATAAGAGTTTATTTTTGCCCAGTCTTCCACCAAACCTTGGACTTTTTTATCCAGTTTAAGCTTCTTGTCCATGCTATCATGCCAAACCGGTGGCATCTCGCCCAGCCTTTGGCAATTCCCCCAACCTCGGGCTTTATTGCCCTTTCGTTTTCTTACCCAGTGTGGAGCTTTTTAACCAATCTGCACTGCCTAGACCATTCTTGGGCTTCTTACCCAATCTGGTGCTTTTTTAGCTAAAGCAGGGTCTTATAACCCAACCTAGACGTAGACATCCAGCCTGGGTCTTCTTTCTTCTGTGGCTTCTTACCCAGGTTTGCCCAACATGGGCCTTCTTATCCAATCTGGGCTTTCTTGCTTAACCTTGCACTTCTTTTCCAACCTTGCAATTCTTAACATATTTGAGGCTTAGGCCATACAAAGAATGGCATTCATCCATGGATTTCTAATTCAACCCATGCCACCTTAAACACCCTTTGGCTTCTTCCACCAAAACTGGGATATTCTGCCAAACCTTGGACCATCTTGTCTAAACTGGGGCTTATCCAACTTGTAACTTGCCTAAATTTGGGTTCCTTGCTGGGGTTCCCTACCCATCATTAGGACTCTTATCCAATCTGGGACTTTTTAACCAACTTGTGCATTCATTTTGTCTTTCACAACTTTGTTGTAGGCCAGTTATGGGCGTGTGATTAAGGAGCCAGCCTCATACCTGGAAGGTCGCTGGACCTTGACTGAAGTGCCCTTGAGCAAGGCACCCAACCTCCAACTGCTCCCTGGGCCCCATGGTTGCCTACTGCTCTGGGCAGTAGTGTGTGTATATGTGTATATGTGTGTTTCATTGCATGTCAGATTCCTTTAAATGTAATTTTGACTTTTCATGGACTAAGGCTTCTTTCTGTGTTCTCCTTTTTCCACATAAGCTGAGGGTTTCTCCAGCCTTCTCCAACACAAACCGTATTACCTAACGCAATGCTTCTTTCCTAAACCGCAGTTCATGCCTAACCTCAGGCTTTTTACTCCAACCAGTAGCACTATTTGCCAACACGTCTTGCCTCAGGTTTCCTAACCATCCTGGGGCCTCTTTCCTCACCTTGAGATCTGTTTACCATCCAAGGCAGCCTGCCCAACCTGACTCCTTTTATCCAAACCTGGAATTCTTGCCCAACTTGGGCCCTCTTTTTTTCAAAGCAGCCTAAAGATGGAAACGCTACTTACTTACCCAAGCTTTTTCTAGTCATCCTAGGACCTCATGACACAACTTAATGCTTCTTGACAGAACTGGGGCATATTCTGCCAAACCTTGGACCATCTTGTCTAAACTGGGGCTCATCCAACTTGTACCTGCTTACCCAACCTATGTCCTCTTGCTTAACTCTGGGCTCCTGTACAAACATGAGGGTGTATTCCCAGCTTACACAACCTTAGCCTGGATTCATGCCTAACCTGGTGCTACTTATCCTGCTTAGGAATTTTGTAAGGTCGTGTTATGTTTTGGATTCTGTGAAAGCTGCTGTAATGACACCACAACACTGCGGACTCAATGTGTACAACACACCGTATATCTATATCTATATATATCTATATATATCAGCCAGGGAGTCGGGGGTTATATGGTAAGCTGTGGATTGCTTAGCAGATAGATTCTTATTGAGTGAAAAATCCTTCTGATAATGAATAATACATGAACTGTGGGAAAATCATCTCATCGGCTGAGTTGCAGGTCTGTGCATGTTTGCGATCAGCTTTTTTCAACGCCTTCTAATTTTGGGAAAGCGGCTGCTGCATTAAATTGAATCTGTCATTTCTATTAATATTGGACTCTCTCTCTCTCTCTCTCTCTCTCTCACTCACACACTCACACACACACACACACACACACACACTCACTCTCTGTGTGTTTGAGTGATTTTATAGGGTATGTAATGTTGAGATTCCTGTTAGTTCTTGGTGGATCTCAGTGGTTTGATGTTGCATTTTATGATGTAATTAAATCTAGCCGATTAAACAGAAGACATTTTGGGGGGTTAAACTACACATCAGTTTAATAGATATCCAGAATATACACTGAAGTACAAGAAAAACTGGTATAGATGAGCCTTTGCAAATTACATAGCAACGCCGCCTATGTTTGTCTTCGGTTGCGTACACCAGTGCCTATATAAAGAGATTTTCATTGTTATGGGGTTTGTTTATCTGGCATTCCATGGGACCCCTGGTACATCTACAAATGTCTCTGACAGGCAAACTCTATGCATGCCTAGCGAGTTACACCCATTCATGTCCTGCATTCATTCTAACGGGTTTGGGCTCTTCTAACAGGACATCGCACCACCACACAAAGGGAGCAGTTGAGGGTTAGGTGCCTTGCTTAAGAGCACTTCAGCCGAGTCTTGTTGGTTGTGGGGATCGAATCAGGAATCTAGTCGCATGGCTGGTTCAAGCCCTTAGGTCCAAACCCAAAGCTGCACCGATGTCACATCAGATACAATAATTTATTCTCTCATTGTCGATTTTTAAAAAAAATACTGACAGTGTTCATAGTATCTTGGACAAAATAGTATAGGTGTATTTGCTGGACATTTCAAGGTCAGCATTCTGTGGAGTTCGTTTGTGCTTTGCTCACAGCATGTGTCTGCACTTTCAGTCCGGGAAAGACCAGCAGTGAGCAAATGCAGTGCCGAGGAGTGCAAAACCTTTTTCTGCTGAAAGTCTAGTCTTTGTGTGTGTGTCAGTGAGAGAGAGAAAGACAGACAGACAAAAAGAGAGAGACACAGAGAGAGAGCGATGTCTACAAAGTGGTCATTTGCAACGAGTGTGAATATTTCAGCCTGAAAGAGGTCAGAGGTCTTACATCATTACAGCCGGTCTTGTTATTATCATCGAGTGTATAAATTTGCGAGCAGTCCGGGAAATAATCTTTGCTCTCTTATGTGTGTGATTCATCCCGACGAAGAAGATAATTAAATCTCTCAGCTCTTCCACAGCTCACTCCTACATCCCCACACACTGAAAGAATGATTAAAGCTATCCATACACACACACACACACAGGTTCGAGACAGCAGATAAAAGCCTCCCATGCTATCAAACAGTCGCTAACAAATGTTACATTCGAAAAGGGTCACATTCAACATGTTTACTAGGATTTTCCGCATTAACGTTCATTTTTTTTGACACCTCTAAGTTGTGACACATTGTTGACATTTCTTAACATGGCGAAGCCCCGTGGAGTTTTTAACTTAGCAAATTACCAGGACTGATCAGTAGCACTGATATTCTGTGTTTACATACTGTGTATTAACCGGTAGCCTTAAATCATAAGCTAATTGATGCTTTATTTCATATTGCCTAGTTGTGAAACACTCACAGTGTGCTTGGATAAGTAAAGTGAAATGATTTAACCTATCTATGTAGTGAAACACACGAGTAAACACACACATGCCCAGAACGGTGAGCAGCCCCTATCCGCGGTGCCCGGTGGGGTAGGGGGGTTGGGGGTTAGATGCTTTGCTCAAGGGCATTTTAATTGAGTCTTGCCGATCGCAGGGATCGAACTGGGTATTTTCTGGTCTCAGGGCTGGTTCTTTAACCACAAGCCTACAGATCCACCAAAGGGCTTAGATCTAGGGCAGGGGGTCGGCAACATGTGGCTCCGGAGCCATATGCGGCTCTTTTATGCTCATCTTGTGGCTTCACAGCAGAATTCCTTTGTCGTACAATAAAATGTACTGAACACAGGCTAACACAATTTTAACACATTGTAGCAACACAGACAGCAACACAGACAACTATCTTACCTAGCTAGTAGCTAACAAAACAGCAAAGAAAAGAAAGATTTAAGATGAACATCGACAATGAGACGAATGAACCAAGGTACATGCACTTATAAGCACTCCAACTGTTTTTTAAAATATATTTTATTACAACAACTGTTAAACTGGGGCAGCCGTGGCTGGTTAGGGAACCGGTCTTTCGACCGGAAGGTCCCGGGTTCGATCCCAGCACAAGGCAAGACACGACTGAGGTGCCATTAAGCAAGGCACCTAACCCCCCCCAGGTGCTCCCTGGTGCATTGGTTTTGGGGCTGCCCCTCGCTACAGGCAAGTGTGTTCACTGCACGGATGGGTTAAATGCAGAGGTCACATTTCTCTGTGTGCAAGCACAGTAGGCAAATAGTTCACTTTCACTTAAACACTAAAAGGTCATGTCGCTGAAGTCAATGTCTTATTCACCAGTACATTTTTTTTCCATTCCACCTTTAGTGGTTTGAGGTGGAATGGGAAAATTCAAGGCTGACTTCATCCTCGTAAAAACTTGACCGTTGAGAAATATTTTACAAGAAACTGTTCTACTTTTGCTGAAAAGTGTCCTGTCAGAGATGCAAGAAAATCAGCTAAAGCTGGGCTAAAGCCTAAAGCAGAGAAAAGTCAGTCTGTGTTTTTGATTATATTATATATTTTAATTATATAATTACATTAATTTATATATATATATATAATATATAAATTAATATAATAATATATATATATAATTATAATAGGACAAAAAAAGTCCTCGCTTGTCCTGCTCACAACGTGCTTCCTTTTATACTGATATAGGACAAGAGCACATCTAATAAACTAAAAGCCTTCAAACACTCTCTCCATGTACCTGATAGGATGCCAGTACCTAACACCTTCAGCCTGTCCCATCCTGATGATACTTCATCAAACCTTCACCTGATGGCCCCATATGGATACCCTGAAGATTTCTGAGAGATTGATATGGACGGTCCACCTGATAAAGAACCTACTGAAAACATCTTATTAAATCTTTCAGTGGACAACTTCACTAGATATTATAGATATAAAGTTAAAACTACTACACTATGCACCACTCCCCACCATCGCCTCCGACTGGCTCCTTAAGGATCTAAAGCTACATCTACATTTCTTTAAAACGACTTTGTGATGGGGTTTATTGCTAAAACCGGTACAATTGAGTTCAATAAGATATCAGCTCATCAGAAAACCAGAAAGTTTAAAATGGTATATCATAAATTTTATAGCTTGTTCTGACACTGGAGACTCCTTCCATAAATCTCCACATAGAAAATTACCATCTCAATACTCACACAGCGTTTCTAAACATTTTAATGTGGAACATCCACCATGCAGGTGTTACATTAAAAAACACTAATGTTTTACAACTAAAGAGAGACACAGAGAGGTTTTGTTGGCTACAGCCAGGGGCAAATCCTTTTCTTACAAAAGCCTCACCGTTATGAAAAAAAACCTTCTAATCAGTATTTGGGAATCAGACACAGCCTCAGAGTTTAAGCCTAAAGGCTAAAAACTTGTTTAATCAAGCATTTTGTTAATAATTTTTGTAGTTAATGCAGCAGAGCAGAGGGGTTCTCAAGCTTCCAGTAACCCCCCCCCCCCCACACACACACACACACACAATGTCCCAGGGCACTCTCAAGCCTGTTACCTTCTGGTTCCTGCCATCATATCTAGCTTTGCGGATGCTCCTGCCAGTCTCCGGTGTATTCTATATAACCATTACATTAAAAAAAAAAAAATAAATAAAAAAAAACCACTAATCTGTGTTCTTTTCACGTTCTCTTATCACCTCCCACTTGGTCAAATCACACGGATCATGCAGAGGCACCAGGAGATGCCAGTGGTCCCGATTCCTGACTCTCAGGACCTTCTGAATCCACCTGCCTGAACCTCACCCGGAATACTTAATGCGTCTGAGGTTGAGCCCACACTAAACATCACATGGATTGACATCTGGTGGTTCCGATGGAAACCCGTTTACCCACCTGAGGTTAAACGGCGTCAAGACTGACGTGCCAACCATTCAGCATTCATTTTATTTGTTATGTACGCAGTACAACCTGCGGTGAAATGCTTCTGATTGTACATCCACAAGAGTATATAAAAATAAAATACAGTAAAATAATGTAAAAATAGGACTAGAAATATACATATAAGGAG
Source organism: Duopalatinus emarginatus (assembly GCA_028565595.1). NCBI lineage: Eukaryota > Metazoa > Chordata > Actinopteri > Siluriformes > Pimelodidae > Duopalatinus > Duopalatinus emarginatus. The sequence goes on from JAOVVF010000047.1 coordinate 3,627,413, forward strand.
TAGGAGGGAGGAAAGGTGCAAATAAATGTGCAAATTGCTGGTCCTGCTAGATGTC
>JAOVVF010000047.1:3642434-3656552 GCA_028565595.1 Duopalatinus emarginatus
ATTCTAATTCTAATTCTGATTCTAATTCTGATTCTAATTATGATTCTGATTTTAATTCTAATTCAGATTCTAATTCTAATTCTGATTCTGATTCTGATTCTAATTCTAATTCTAATTCTAATTCTAATTCTGATTCTAATTCTAATTCTAATTATGATTTTAATTCTGATTCCAATTATGATTCTGATTCTAACTATGATTCTAATTCTGATTCTAATTCTGATTCTAATTCTAATTCTAATTATGATTCTGATTCTAATTTTAATTATGATTCTGATTCTAATTCTGATTCTAATTCTGATTCTAATTCTGATTCCAATTATGATTCTGATTCTAATTCTGATTCTAATTATGATTCTGATTTTAATTCTGATTCTGATTCTGATTCCGATTCTGATTCTGATTCTGATTCTGATTCTAATTCTAATTCTAATTCTAATTCTAATTCTGATTCTAATTATGATTCTGATTCTAATTCTGATTCTAATTATGATTCTGATTCTAATTATGATTCTGATTCTGATTCTATCTAGCTAGACTATAAACTCAATTGTTAATTGTTCGTGCTCTCCTTCAAGAATTTCAAAATACGGTCACTCATGTTCAGTCATGTCGACTCGTTTCCTCTGGTCTCGAACGTCGCATCAAATAAACTTGACTTGAGCTGATAAAGTGACAGAACAAGCCTTTTAAGACGGAAAAGGACATTCCCACAAGGAGGAGCACTGAAAAAGAAGTCGACAAGGGCATGTTAAAGGCAGTCCTGGAGTACAGCCAAAGCTCGGCGAGGCTGTCGATGATGAGCCATTGTGTCATTATTCTAGTCTCATTCCAGCATCATCAGTTATTTGCTGACTCTTACAGGACGCAAGCGATAGCCATGCTAAACTGTGGGTAGTTTATTTAAGCTGTCTTGTAAAAGTCAGCTTGCGGACAAGAAGGACGCACACGCACACACACACACGCACACACACACACACACACACACACACAGGGAACTAGCTGCCTAAATATTGTCAATCAGTGAGAGCTTATCTATGCTGCTGCCTTTGGGCCTCATTCCAAGTATGTAAATTAGCTCAACTAATCTGTAACACACACACACACACACACACACACACACACACACATGCATGCATGCATGCAAATTACCCACAGAAAAAAACAATAAGAAGACAATCCACTAATTACCACTTATCTGTTTCTTCATATTATTCCTCTGCTGGATTACAGAATATACAGCATTTCAGGACAGGGTGCGTTTTTTTCCCATCTTCAGGAGTAAGTGAGTGATGATATTGCACATAATAATATAGGAACATTGGGGCAGAAATCATACTGCCCCCTATCACCTTTATAAATGCTGGTGTCCCAGTTTTAATGTCACAGTGCCACTGTTTTACACAAAATTGGGCCAGTTTAAAAATAACAAATGTATCATCTGAGGGTTGTGAGTTTAATCCTGAGTGATGTTACAGCCATCTGTAACCGGGAGTCCAGGAAGCAGAATTGGCCGTGTGATCAGTGAAAGTGAAAGTGAACTATTGCACATAGAGAAATGTGACCTCTGCATTTAACCCATACATTCAGTAACACACACACACACCAGCAAACACTAGGGGGCAGTGAAAACACTTGCCTAGAGCAGGGGTCAAGCCCGGGGAGCATTTGGGGTTAGGGGGGGGCTTGCTCAAGGGAACCTTAGTTGTGTCTTGTCTTATACAGGGATAGAACCTGGGACCTTCCAGTAACAAGACCGGTTCCCTGACCACAAGGGGGCGGCTGCCCTGTCAGGGAGGTCCTTATATCAGAATGGTGTAGCATAGTGACCTTCTTTTCAAAGCAATTCTGGGGGGAAAGTTGTTTTCACCTTTTCCAATGTGTGATTTAATTTGATTCGTTCTCTGTGTTTCTGGTACACCGTGACACCCTGACAATGTGGCACAAACAGATCCACCTAGAATATTTTTATTATCCACCACTGTAAATCATGATAATTATAGTGAAGTGTTTAATGATTAATTGGGTGCTTGGGACCAAATTGTGCATTTTTAGTGAATGTATTGCAAACGTTGGCGTAAGGATAAATACAAATCCAACAGTTCCCCTCATTTTGTCCAAGTCTTTTTACGATTGATTTCAAATTTATGAAACTTTTGGATGGAAGCGGAGCGAAGACTCAGAGGATTACAGCATGTGAACTTCTGAAAGATTTGTACCAGTAACTGTCAACCAATCCATTAGTCAAGATTACAGCCACTGCACTCGCAATCTGTTTTCCCCCTCTGCTCTCCAACAAGCGATAAAGCGCGATTAAAAGCACACACAATCAGATTACACACGCTAAATGGCTCACTGTGGTGATTCGAACTCCAAATATTTGCACAATCCACATTTCATCACTGTGTTTATGTGAATAAGGTTTGTACAAGCTCGTGAAGAAAACTCCTTTCATATCAGTCAGCAAGTACATCTAACTCCAAAGGGAAAATACATTAGAGAGCAAAGGTACATTACAGGGTTTAACATTTAGGACTAATATGATTTAAATGTCTCGTTGATATACAGGCAGTATACAGTATAGCCCTGTCTCAAGTTGCTTCCAGTTCCCTACATGAAAGTAAAATGAAAGCGAATGATTTGCCTACTGTGCTTGTGCACAGAGGAATCTGACCTCTGCATTTCACCCATCCGTGAAGTGAAACACACACACTAGTGAACACTAGAGGGCAGTGAATACATTTGCCCAGAGCTGGAAGCAAACGCAAGTCATGGAACCCGGCGGAGCAGTTGGGCAGTTAGGTGCCATACTCAAGGGCACTTAAGTTGTGTCTTGTCTGTTGCAGGGAAAGAACCCTGTTCCCTAACCACAAGCCCCGACCCGGCCAGGCCCACCTGCCGACCTTCTTGCCATCGCCTGGCCTGTTTACCTACAGCACCTGTTCCACAGTAATATAAATGCATCTACAGGCCCACTATCACTACCCCTACACCAGATTGTCTTTGAGCTTCTCAGGTTTTCCAGCCATTGTGATCATCCTTCCAGTGTGTATTCTAGTGTTCTGTCTTCTGCTTGGGCCTTGTTGATCACCCCTTTTGTCCCGTACCCTGCAAATGCTACCAATCTGTCACAGACGCATTCAGCCGATAACCTTACTCAGGGCAAGTTATATTTATCACATTTTACATCAGAGCAGTTGAGAGATAAGGGCCTTGCTCAAGGGGCAAGCAGTGGCAGCTTGTTGGCGGCGGGATTTAAACTTATGACCTTCAGATCATATGTTAACCACTGAGCTAACACTGTCCACATACAAAGAGCTAAAATGTGTACAATTCTTGCAGCAAAGTTCCTGCACGACCAAGACATAAGCCACATAAGACCCAGTCTGTGACGCTGCATCAAGTGTCTTCTTTGGCCAACAGCAACATCTTTTACAGTGGACAGACCTGAATTGGGTCATGCAGCAAGTCAACAACCCCAAGCAGACAAGAATATCAACAATGAAATGCTTAAAGCAGTTCAGAATGGGCTGAAATTCATTCAAGCCATTGAGAAGGACTGATTGGTAGTTACTGGAAACATTTGGCTGAGATTACTGCTACTCAAAGGGTTCGTAAGTAAGTAAAAGCAAAGGTTCACATACGTTTTCTGTCCTGTACAGTATATTTAAAGTTGGATATTTTTATATACAACATTATATACATTTTTATATATAATACACAAAATTGCAAAGGGTTCATGGCCTGGTCTAGCAGCACTGCGTCTAGTCTATGGTGTAGTGAAAAGTGCTGTTACCTCAGAGCAAGATGACCCGGGTTCGATTCCTGGTCCATGCCGTTCTGTGTGGAGTTAGCATGTTCTTCCTGTGCAGTAGTGGGTTTCCTTTGGGTACTCCAGTTTCCTCCCACAGTCCAAAGACATGCATGTTAGGTTAATTGTTCACTCTAAATTGCCAGTGAGTGTGTGTTGGCCATGTGATGGATTGGTGATGATGCTGGAATTGGCTCCAGCCCCCCTGTGCCTGACTGGCGGGTTGAAGCGGATAAGTTAGCATAGATTCCTTGCCTTTTGTCTAGATGTGAGCAGAACACGAGATATTGTATCCTGTTTGTCAGGGACAGAATGAAAGTGTCAATGAAGTGATTGACCTACTGTGTTTGCAGAGAAATCAGACCTGCATGTTCATCCAATCCATGCAGAAGAACAAACACACCAGTAAACACACGCACTAGGGGGCAGTAAATACACTTGCCCAGGCTGGTGGGTGGGTGGTTGGGTGGCAGCCCCAAACCACAATGCCGGGGCAGCAGTTTGAGGGTTAGGTGTACTGATCATGGGTACTTCAGTTGTGTCTTGTGCTTTGTGAGGACCTTCTGGTCACAAGAAGTTTACCTAACTACGAGCCTACGGCTGCCCCAGCCTCCCTTGCCTCTTCTGAACATTCTGTGCTCTCACAAAGTCAAGCCACTCAATGGGTACTCTAATCTTAAGGAGAAAAAAATTGGCAGTGGCAGACAGTGGTGAATACTGGTCTTGAAGTTGCGTCCATGAATTCCCTATGGACCGGCAGCTTCCTGTATACTCAGCATCCTGACTTTCTCCTCTGGACAGGAGCATCTTCAATACACAAAATATCATTTTACTGCATTAGCTTGGTGTCTAGTATCAGCACAATCACTAATACTAGCAATACCACTAGCACTTTCAGCATAAAAGCACACACAGAAAGAGTTAAAAAGCTGCCAACATGTGCATAGAGTTTTATCTGAACGAATTATGTGCACAGTTCACTATAATATTACCCACAATGCACCATAAATCCAGTGTACACACTAGTTCAACACAATAAATAGTGATAACATAACAGCACTTCAATACATTTTATTAATCAGAATTGTAGTGATATATATTTTTACATTATGACAGAACATTTGTCTACAGTAAGCACTTTACCTTGGGCAGGGTTGCTGGGAATCAGGAATCTACACTCAGAGATTTGGTGTAACAATTCCGCCAAAGGCATGTGTCGTCGTGAGCTGAGAGGCAACCTGGAGGAGGACACGTGGCTAAAAAGGCTTATTTTGATATGTTTTGTGATGCTGATAACTCATACTGAGGGGAAATGAAATGAGAAACTGTCACTCAGAATTTCTAGCATGTACAATTAATATAAAATAAAAGTAAAAGAAGGTATCTGAGACAAATACGACAAAAAAGTATAGCAAATAGTAATATACTTTGCATCTTAGAAAGTGAAAACATTTGGAATATTATTTTCTTATAATAAGATAAACCAAATATATGATTATTGTATTATTACGTATATAATAATTATAATATTTATAGACATATTTGACTAATTGTAAGCTTTTCTTTAGCAAGTGGCAGATTATTTTGATTCATTCTACAAAAGAATTAATATCAGCAATAAAACAAGACTATTTTCAGCTTGGAATTTTGGACAATTTGTAAAATAATGTCTTGAAATAATTTGATAACATTAAATTTGATTTCTCTCTCATAGGCTCACCACCCGTGGTAATAGAGGTCTGGATCAGTGTGGTATGGGTAGTGGCTTTAGGTTCAAATCCTTAGGAGCTGAAACTGAATTTTGGAACATGGGTATTTTCAAGAAGAGTGAAATTCAATTGGCTTGAATGAGATTCAGGTGTTTGGATCTGCCTTAGAAATAAAATGTTGAAAACACTACAACAACTGCTACTCCAGGCTTCCAGTTAAGGTGGTTTGTTCATTTGGTTAGGACTCCTCCAGGACACCTATTTGGTAAGATATGGGTTTGGTATGTCCATCTAGGAGGAGACCCTGATTAAGACCCAGGGCAGCTCTGCCTCTAAACCCTGCAGGAAGAGTGAGAAGACATAGCTGTGGATGAAGAGGAAGAGGGAGATCTGGACCTGTTTGCTCTCTCTGTAATGTGCTTGTAGCTGAATGAAAACTAATATCCACAGACACATGCCAAAATCGAGTGGAAAGCTTTCCCAGAAGAGTGGAAACTGTTATAGTACTTTAAAGTGATCCAACTTTGGAATGGGATTTTCATCAAGCACATCTGGGTGTGATGGTCACAGAGGTCATACATCTGCAGAGGTCAATGTTCACAAACTTTTGGTCATACATCTGACTGGACATCAGTCATCACGGTTAACTGGCTAACTGGTTGCTGACAAAAGACAACCATGATGTCATGATGAAAACGATCACTCCTGAGGTCATGTGATGACAACACTTGTCTTTGCTCTATTGCATCTTCCCTGAGTTTAGAAAACACAATATGGAAACAATTGTAATGAGTCCTTTCTAAGCCGTCTCATACACTGAATGGGACAAAAAAATTGGTACACCAGTCTAATATTTTGTAGGTTCCTCCATGGGGCATGGAAATATTTTTTATACACCATACTTCCTGTATATTGTATATTCTATTATATTGTATCTTCCACAGCACGTTACATGGCATGCCAGATGTGTTCTATAACTCTGAGATCTGGTGACTTGGATGGTCACGGCCAAACCCCAAACTCAGCTGAGTGTTCCTCTAACCATAATTTGGTGTCTCTAGATGTGTGAGTGGTGGTGCGCTGTCCTGTTAGAGGAGGCCAAACCTGTCAGAATGAATGCAGGACATGAACTCATCAGAAAGGAGACACACATAGTGTTCACCTGTCAGAGACGTTTGTAGGTGTACCAGGGGTTCAGTGGAATGCCAGCCCACACCATTACGGAGCAATCACTAGTTAATGTATTTTGCGTTGTATTTCATCTGTACCATTTTTTTTTTTGACACTTCAGCACTTCAGCGCATGTTATCGTTTATACAGTTGAAATGAATTTCTCTTTTGATGAAATGTGAAAGCTCTGCATTTTTTTTTTTCACTCTGATTCACCAAAACAGCTCTCGAGCAGTCTCGAGCACCCTTGTGGATTATGAATCTTGATGAATCGCTATCTCGTGCGTGTAACAAGAGGAGCACAATGACGCCGCTCTCCAAATTTCCAAGGAGACTGATTTCTCTTCTGAGATTACTGAGCCTCCTGAGAGGTTTTTTTCTGCAGTCTTTCAGCAAATGTCCACTTCCCCCAACATCACAGAAATGGTGTTTTAACAACTAACACCTGATATTGACTCACTGACTCACTGAGTCACTACATTCCTGTGTGTGTTCCTTATTACTGGTTCAGTCAAAAAGAACACACTGCTGTGCGGATTATTCTATCACATATCGGGTGACTTTTGCCAAATGGATATTCAATTTGATTTCTCAGCACACAAAAACACGACCGCAAGGCTCGCACAGATGCACGCACCCAAATCAGCAACCAAGAATCAAAGTACAGGAAACACGCTGCTCACATTTATGTCCCCGACACACACACGTGGCACAGGAAGGAAGCAGTTTTATTTTTAGAGCACCTCTCGTGAACAGGTGTCTGCCCTCGAAAACGCTCGAAGTGCAGTGACAAAAGAATCTGAAGCAGCCTAACGTCATGCTGGTGTACGAATAAGGAAAAGACATTTCTTTATTTCCATTTGTTGTGTACTGTCTGTTTTGTCACTATCAGAATCTGTCCTTTTGGCATCATATTCTATCAGTTATTTAAATCTAATTTCAGTATCTAGCTCTGGCGTACATTTACATTTACGTTTACGTTTACAGCATTAAGCAGAGGCCGTTATCCAGAGTGACTTACAAAAGTGCATAGTTAGTTACTTGGAGTATTCGAAGCTAGTGCAGACAGACCAGGATTCAAGAACTTAAAGTCAGAATAATACTAGAAATTAACCATGTATTATCAATTACAAAACTTACCAAAGTCCAAGACAATAAATACAATTTAAGCCACTTGTCTCAAGTCACTTGTCTCTAAGGACTTGTACCTTGTGCCACAGCTCCTGCTATTTGTTTTTGTTGGACGAGTGACACTCTATCCTGATCTCAGATTACTGCTGCATTACTGATGTTTTCTACATTTACATTTATGGTGTGTGACAGATGCCTTATCCAGAGTCACTTACATTTACTCTCATTTTTATACAACAGAGCCTTGCTCCAGGGCCCAGCAGTGACCAGTGCCCAGATTTAAACAGCAGGTGCTGGCGGAACAGATGAGCCTTTAGCTGGCGTTTAAAGACAGCAAGTGACTTTGCTGTATGGACATCTAGGGAAAATTCATTCCACCACCTTGGTGCCAGGACAGAGAAGAGTCAAGACATTTGCCTTCCATGTGTCTTGGATGATGGTGGGTCAAGTCTGGCTGTACTTGAAGCACAAAGGGCTCTAGGTACACACCTGGCCTTAACCATTTCCATCAGGTAGGAAGGACCCGGACTGTTTTTGGCTTTGTAGGTCGGCATCAAGGTTTTATATCTGAAACTAGCTGCTAGAAGAAGTCAGTGAAAGGTTCACAGCAAGGGTGTGACATGGCCAAACTTGGGAAGGTTGAAGACAAGCGGAGCTGTGGCATTCTGGACTAGTTACAGGGGCCTGACGGCACGCATGGAAAAACCAGCCAGGAGACAGTTGCAGTAGTCCAGACAACCAGTTACTCCTGGGATGTAGAGCAGCTCTGTCTTGTTAGGGTTGAGCTTGAGCTGTTGGGCAGCCATCCATAAAGCACTGTCTGCTAGACATGCTGAAATCCGAGCTGAGACCTGAGTATCGGTGGAGGGAAAGGAGAGGATGAGTTAGGTGTCAACAGCATAGCAGTGGTAGGAGAAGCCATGAGAAGTGATGACATTTCCCAGAGAGAGTGTAGATTGAGAACAGAAGGGGACCAAGCACTGAGCCTTGTGGGACGCCAGTGGAGAATTTGCATGGTGTGTATGTGGAGCCCCTCTATGTTACCTGATAGGAGCGTTCCTCTAGGTAGGACTGGAAACACTTCCATGCAGTGCCAGAGATGCCAAGGTTGGAAAGGATGGTCAGGAGGATACTGTGATTGACAGTATCAAAGGCGGCAGCTTTTATAATCCAGTGTCATACGTAAGAATACATACATAAGTCAGTGTCAGTAGTCAGTCTGAGTGAGGAAAATGAAAAATGTGCTAACAAAAGATATACTCCTGATGTGGACCTTTATCTTGTCTCTAAGGACATGTACTGCATCTCCTGCTATTTGTTTTTGTTGGACGGGTGACACTCTATCCTGATCTCAGATTACTGCTGCATTACTGATGTTTTCTACATTTACATTTATGGTGTGTGACAGATGCCCTTATTCAGAGTCACTTACATTTACTCATTTTTATACAACAGAGCCTTGCTCCAGGGCCCAGCAGTGACCAGTGCCCAGATTTAAACTCACAACCACCTGAGCAGTCCAGTGTCTGAACCAGTGTCTGTGTGGGTTTCCACCAGTTTCCTCCTAAAAACATGCTGGTCGTTGGATTGGCAACAGTAAACTGGCCCTTGTTATATTTGATTATGTGAATATGTGTGTGTGTACATACTAGCTGTCCATCCAGACTGCACAAACCCAGCTTTCCACCAATAAAGTGAAAGTGAACTATTTGCCTAATGTGCTTGCACACAGAGAAATGTGACCTCCACATTTAACCCATCCATGCAGTGAAACACACACAAACCAGTGAACAATAGGGGGCAGTGAACACACTTGCCCAGAGCAAGGGGCAGCCCCAAACCCTAGCACCCAGGGAGCAGTTGGAGGAGTTAGATGTCTTGGTCAAGGGCACCTTATTTGTGTCTTGCCCTGTGCAGAAATTAAACCTGGGACCTTCTGGTCATGTGACCAGTTCCCTAACCAACAGGCCACAAACTCGGATCGCTAAAGCGGCATGCGAGTATGTTAACTCAATGTGCCACCAGGGGCCGATAGGCCCTGAAGACCTATGCTGCACCAGTACATCATCAACAGATTATTTTGTCGGAAACTTTGGGATCAGACCTTCACCCCTGTTCATCAGTGTTTCTGGGTGCCTATGACGCTGTCGCTGATTGACCGCTTGTCCCTCCTTGGACCCCTTTTTGTAGGTACTAGCCATTGTATACCAGAACTACCTTACAGGATCTGCTTTTTTGGAGATGTTTTGACCCAGTCGTCTAGCCATTACAATTTGGCCTTGTCACTGGGTCACTCAGATTCTTACACTTGCCCATTTTCCCTGCTTCCAACAACTTAACTCTTTACTTGCTGTCTAATATATAACACGCCTTGACAGGTTCCACTGTAGCGAGACAAGCAACCATATTCGCTGCACCTCTTAGTGGTTTTGTGGTTTTAATGTTATAGCTGATCAGTATAAATGATGTGTATGAAGTGACAGTGTGCATTGTTTGCATGTTTGCACAGCTATGTCTGAGCGTGTGTGTGTGTGTGTGTGTGTGTGTGTGTGTGTGTGTGTGTGTGTGTTTTCACAGCCATTCAACCACATTAAACAGCCATTCTGTATTCACAGAGCATTATTAAATGCTGTTTTATAAAAGGGCATATTCAGTAACATCACCATGTCTCTTGTGTTTCCATGAGCTATATTCAACCCACTATGAGTCATATAAGGATAATTAATATGTCCTGATAATCGCTATAAAAACACATGACTCAGTATGATTCAGTGACTATACATGACTGCTGTTGATTTTTATTTAGTATTCATACATTCAAGATAATCAGACAAACGAGTCATGTTCAGTGCCTGACGTTTGGTGTCTTTTTTTATTGGCAGTAGATCTATAAGGGGTGGTAATCTAGCAATGATAATCAAAACGCTTAACCATAATCATATCCCACCTTCAGAAACATACGTTAAAATATATGCAGTATACAAGCTACATTTTTTTTAAAAACAAAAGTGCTGCATTAAAAGTGGAGGCTTTTAATTCCAGGCTATTTTTAACCCAGGGGTCTGCAACATGCGGCTCCAGAGCCATATGCGGCTCTTTTGCTGCCGCCTTGTGGCTCAACAGCGCAATTCAATTTTTAGCCAGCCGTAGGTTTGTGGTTAAGGAACCTACCTTGGAACCTGAAGATCCCAGTTCGATCCCTGCAACCGACAAGACTTGACTGAAGTGTCCTTCAGCGAGGCATCTAAAAAAAAGATTTAAGACCATCAGTGATGAGTTGTCTACATTTATACACACTCCAGCTGGTTTCCTGATACATTTACAAGCGTATTACAAGATGATATCAAACACAATAAGGTTCATTTATTGTTCACTACTTGTTTGAATTTTCCTGTTCCACCTTAAAGGCTCCAGATTATAACTGCTGCACCATTTAAGGTGGAAGTGGAAAATCGAATGCTGACTTCAGCCTCATGAAAGTCGATGGTTTAGAGATATTTCTAGGATATTTTTAGGAAACTATTCTATTCTTTTGTGGAATTGTATCCCGTCAGAGATGTGGGAAAATGCAGCTACAGCTGGGATAAAGCTTAAAGCAGAGCGAAGTCTGTGTATTTGTTCATATTACATTTTTACTCTAATTATACAAGGATATTAGCACATAGAGAGTCATAATTACAGCCAACATTAGAAACACAGTAAAACAATAAAATAGACATAAAATGTTGTGGCTCCTAAGGGGATTTAATTGTTGCTGAAAGGATTAAACATTTGCATTGCCGTCCCTTGTGCTGGATAAAAGAAAGAACTTGATATGGTTTAAGAAAAGATTTGACTGATATAGGCTTTAGAATACCTATGGTAAACAAGCTAGTTCCAGGCCAAAAGTCAAACATCAGCTCCTAAATGGAATAGCAGAACCTGGAGGAAGATTTAAAATCCAATGATGCTGCAGCCAGGCATGGTCATTAGTCCAGCTGAGCATGTTTGCTGGGATTCATTGATTTTAAGAGATTTAATATCACAAAGGTGAAACATGTGAAACGAATTACATTGGCAGGTGAGGTATAACATTACAACTTGATGTGTTAGAAGCAGGAAAAATGGGCAAGTGTAAAAACCTGAGTGACTTTGACAAAGGCCAAATTATGATGTCTAGACAACTGTCTCAGAGCATTTCCAAAACAGCAGGTCATGTGGGGGGTTTCCAACATGCAGTGGTGTCCACTTACTCCGGGCAAGTGTTTTGACTGCCCCATAGTGTTCTCTAGTGTGTGTGTGTGTGTGTGTGAGTGTGTTTCACTGCACGAATGGGTTAAATGCGGAGGTCACATTCCTCTGTGTGCAAGCACAGTACGGAAATAGTTCATTTTCACTTTCACTTTCACAAAGGTGGTCCAAGGAAAGTAGGACTAGAGACAGGGTAATGGGCGACCAAGGATCAGTGATGTGTGTGATGGGGGAAGACAGGTTTAATCCCAAAGAAGGATCCTGATGCCAGATACCACAGCACACCTTCAGAGGTCTTGTGCAGTCCATGCCTTGATGGAGCAGTTCTGGTGGCTGTTTAGGCAGGCGGTTTTAGTGTTACAGCTGATTGAGTGGGTCTGCATGGAATGACTTGGTGGGAATTTGCAGATTATCAAATCTGGGGGAAAAACTGGGTAGAAAAAGAGCAGATGTCAAACATTAACCCTGTCTTGCTTTGGGAAATGTGTGTAATCTTTATTGTTCTTTTCTTAAATAACCCATCAGTGGAAATCCTGGGATTTTGACCTCCCAACCTCTGGGTCACTAGAGCAATAGTGTAACCGATGTACAGTCTTACATCTGTTTAATTACGTTCCGTTAAACTGGTCTAATGTACAGTACTTCAAACATGCAGGATTGATCGCTAACACCATTACAAATTTCGTTTTTAAACAGCGAGCCGAAAGCCGTACTTAATGCCTTTGATATCTCCATTTCCTTTCTGTACAGGCGCATTAAGGCTCTTGATCCCCGCTGTTATACTTGATTCATATCAAGGCCAAGAGCAGCTCTTGGATTTCACTTTCCTCGCAGCTGGAGGGAGCCTATGATAAAAAATGCACGACAGAAATGTTTATGTTTTTGCACTGATTCCTTGAGGCTACAGGTCAAAGGCTTTTCCTTACATGCCAAGAAGAGAACAAAATACACACAGGAGGATTACCAGGATTTCCTGCGTTATTTAAACAAACAATAGCACGATGAGGCTCGACTTTTGGAAATTCAGTTTGATAATCTCATGAATGAAATGAATTAAAGGTTTTAATCCAAAGCATGTTGCAAAGACAGACACCACCCTTTGTGCACAGCTCAAAACCTGAACATGTAACAAGAGACTTGAACTAAATGCAGCTTACTAACACACAGACTTTAGACATTTACACTGTGGCCAAAGGTTAGAGAACCAGAATTGTGACCAGAAGGTTGCCAGTTTGAACCCCATTCTGAGAAGACACTAAACTTAACAGAAGTGCCCTAAAGGTACGCCGTTTAAACCCCCCTAACTGCTTCCTGGAGAGGAACCATACATTTACATTTACATTTACATTCATAGGAGCTGCCCCGTGCTCCGGGCAAGTGTATTTACTGCCCCCTAGTGTGCAACAGATGGGGTACATGTGGAATGAGTTACACATACACATATATATATATATATATACTGAGGTGCCAGAAAAACTGGTACAGATGAGCCTATGCAAAATACATGGGCTGGTGGTGACTCCATAATAGTATGTGGTTTGTTTCACTGTCATTCCATGAGACCCCTGGTACATCTACAAACGTCTCTGACAGGTGAGCGCTGTCAGCTTGACAAGCTGTCCGATGAGTTACACCAGTTCATGTCCTGCATTCAGTCTGATAGACTCGGCCTCCGAAACCACACACACCTAGAGATGTCAAATTTGAGGTTTTGATCTTCCCACATAAGTCACCAGATCTCAACATTATTGACCTATCAATATTAGACTGGTGTAGCAGTTGTTCTGGCGCTTCACTGTATATATTTATTGTGTATTTTAGAAGCTGAGAAGTGCCACATGACACAAAGAACTACTCAAGGATTCTTTAATATCCTCAAGGTTTTCTAATGTTCCTCATTCTGGACGCTGGAAATGACTTGATTATAGACGACTTAAGTAATATTGCCTGTTTAAAACTTTCATCATGTCACTTTCTAATTTTATGTTACATTGTTTTTAACCTCCTTCTAATGAACATTGTTTGTATTTATGTGAAGCATTTAAACAGTCTTTGTTTATGACAACT
>JAOVVF010000047.1:3803774-3817953 GCA_028565595.1 Duopalatinus emarginatus
TATAGTGTCTTATAGAGAAGCACGTGAGAGATGGGGCAACTTTATAATCAGACTCATTATGAAGTTTATATAGTGTCCTATAGAGAAGCGCGTGAGAGATGGGGCAACTTTATAATCAGACTCATTATAAAGTTTAAAAAATGTGATATAGATGTGGGGTATAGAAAGATGAGGGTAGTGGACAGGATGCAAAATAATAATAAATGGTGTTTGGAGATGTATTGGATCAGAAGGTGGAAAAGTGATCCCTATTTTAATTTGGCCACGAGAAAAAGTCAAGATGACTTGGACCAGAGAGTGACTGTCATGCACCTCTATACAATTTTAAGGAAAGCTATAGAATGTGCTATATGAAGGTGTAGAATGAATGAATGAATCTATATAATGTGCTATATAGCTATATGAAGCTATATAAAGTGCTATATAATATTTGTGATTAGTGAATCCAGATCCAGTAGTACAATAAAAAAAAACTTGATGTTTTTGTCATGGTGATAAGTAAGTGATATGTTTTGATCTAAAAAACATTTGTGTGCCACAAAGACCCTATACATTTTATCCAGTCTCTCTCTGTATATAGTTTATGCAACAGATGGCTGTATAATTTCAAATACACAGAACTGATCGTGCCACATTATGATGTGTGTGTATCGCTTTTAGGTTGATCGTTGGAGCACCGGTCGCTGACTCCCAGTTTTACACCAACACTCAAAAACCTGGCGCTGTTTACAAGTGCAGCATTTCAAATAAGACGTGTACTCAGGTCCTGGCTGGTAGGTGATCTTCTCCAAACTTCACTGTAAATTCTGTTCATGCAATAGTCAGTACTGAGCTACTACTAGGTTTCTTAGGTATGAGTCATGAGTAGGTAATCAGCTGATGGTATGTCTTTACTCCAATTTAAAGAACATTATGGAGGAACTTAGAGCAGAACCGAGACTCACGATTGGGGACCGTTCCTTTACTGGACAGTGGAAATATTCATCCTGTCTTGTCTTCACACAGTATAGGCATGTTTCTCTGTCCTGAATTTACGACTACACAGAGTTCTGTTGCTGTTCATGGTCCCTTGCTCATTGTCTAGACATTAGATCTCTGGAGATCTGAACATCTCTGTTTAATCAAATTTACATCCCACTGGTTTGGTTGCAGTTCAGGAGTCAGGAGCTGTTTCTTCTTCTTGTGTACATACTTAACAAATGAGCCATGCGTGAAGTGGGCTTGTTGAGAGGGCTGGTCACATTTTCTCTTCCTGTCATTATGGAGCACAGCTAACTGGCTTTTCCCAAATAAGGGAAACGGCCCGGCCATTGTTCCTGGTCAGTCAGGAGTTGGACAGGAAATGCAAAACATCCTCCATCCATCAGGATTTTTTTTTTCTGTCAAGAAGAACCAGGACTGGCCAGGATTCCTTACAGTGGCTGCGTGTGAATGAGAAATTGCTTCCAGTGAGAACAGACGAACAATTTATTTCAGGTTCTGGGCGGAAAAGCCTGATGTCAGCCAGACGTCCACCATGTGCTAGTGTACTGCTGCGCTTGAGGGAATACAGAGGTCATGACACAGATGATCACTGGTGACTCAGCTTCTGTTAAAGTCTGTGGTCCCACATGGAAACCTTAAAGATCCTCACAGCGCCTCACTTCAGTGGATTGCTTCAGTGCTTCAGTGGATCATCTCACCTGGATCCTGTAAATCTGTACCAAGAACTGCTGCTGTAACCAGATACAATGCTACATACTCATCCCAGCATGCTAAATCTGTTCATACAGAACATCCTTTCAACACAAGGAATAACACACATATAAAGATAATCTACAGCAGGTTGCAGAACATCTGCAAGACAAGTTAGTTCCTGTTATCGCCTACATTATGGATCAAAAAAACAGGCATAACATTAAATGATCCAACATGGCAGGGACTCTACAGGACGTCTGAAGGTGTTTTGTGGAATCTGGAACCAGGACATTAGCAACAGATCCTTCTGTGGATCTTCTTAGAGATTGGACCATATAGGCTAGCCTTAACCCCAGTGAGTCTTGGGCACCCGTGACCCAGTTGCTGGTTCACCAGTTGTCCTTCTTTGGGCTACTTTTGGTAGGTACTAATCACTGTTTACCAGGAACACTTGTCAAGACCTTTGGAAATTCTTATGCCCAGCCGTCCATGCATCACAATTTGGTCCCTGTCAAAGTCATTTGGATCTTTTTGGGCATATGCCCATTTTTCCTGCTTCCAACACATCAATTTTGAGAATGGACTGTTTACTTGCTGCTTATATAGAGCTAGAAAGTTTTCCTCATGCTTCTGTCACCTCTGGTTTGTGATCACATTAGTGATCTACATAATCTACATCCTACATCAATACAAAGAAAATGCAGTAAAGTGCCCTGGGATGAACTGAGCTCACTTCCTTTGTGCACTTCCTTTGTGCACTTCCTTCACATAAGCTGATAAAACCTCACCATAATGTCAATATCATGTTACCTTTTGACAGATGATTGAACCGTGAAGAAAAAAAAAGAAATAAATGAAGGTGTGAAAACCAGACATGAGTCATACAGCATGTTATATTTATATTCACTAGTATTTGGCCACAGCACAAGCTTCTTATTGCTTACTCAAATGTTCAGTTCACCTCAATAGTGAACCTTCAGGATGCTTGAAGACTGTGTACACCCGGTCATTTGTTACTGTATACGTGTCCGACTGAATCACACTGGTGCATTACAGCTAATATGCAAATTAGTTCAAAGCACTCACACTTCCTGTGTTCTGTCTTAGTTCTGGCTGTTCTGTGCAGAACATGATGGTGCAGCAATATTTGTGCAAAGCATTTCAAATTTCATTCAGCTCTTTTAAAGAGAGGCATGAGCAAGTAGGGCTTGGGTTTAATTCCCTGGCCGAGCAGGGAATGTGTTCGGAATCTCCTTGCGTTTGTCCGGGTGTCCTCCGGGAGCTCTGGTTTCCTCCCACAGACCTAAGACATGCAGTCAGGTGAATTGGACATACTCTTTTGCCCTGGGGTCTATGAATGTGTCTTTCTGTGTGTTGGCCATGTGATGGACTGGTGATTTGTCCCGGGTATTTCCCTGCTTTTCACCCAATCAGAGCTGGGATAAACTCCAGCAACCCCCCATGGCCCAGTAGTAGGCTTAGTGGCTTAGACAATGAACGAGTGTGTGTTACAAAGTTTCGTTTCATATTCTTTTAGATCTGTTTGACATCATTCCTGATCATTATTAAGAATTTTACATTTGAATCCCATTGTCTTATAATACGTAGGAGGAACCCGAACAAGAGCACTTCCTTTTCAGACAAATTGGGATTATTTTGGGCTCGTGGACGCTGACTCCATATCTGTATTACCTCCTGATATGGTTTGAACAATTATGGTATTTATGTGTTTTGGGGTATTTTGGGGCAGATGTGGGACAGAGGGATGTGACCTCCGTGCACTGAAACACACACATCAGTGAACACCAAGGAGCAATGAACATACTTGCCCAGAGCGGGCGGGGGCAGCCCTAAACCACAGGATTGGGAGGATTAGGTGCCTGTCTCAGGGGTACTTTAGTCATGTCTTGCCTTATGCAGGAATCAAACCCAGGACTTTCCAGTCACACAAGGCCCAGTCTCGCTCTGGTTTCTGCCTGTGATGAGTTTGGTGTGTTTTCCCTGTGCCTGGGTTTTCATTTTCATTTGCCTGTATGTGTATGGTGCCCTGTGATGGATTGGCACTCTGTTCGGGGAGTATTCCTGCTTGTGCCCAATGATTCTGGGGGCAGCCGTGGCTTAGTGGTTTGGGAACTGGTCTCGTGACCGGAGGGTCCCAGGTTTGATCGCTGCACAGGGCAAGACACGACTGAGGTGCCCTTGAGCAAGGGCTCCCTGGATACTGTGGTTTGTGGCTGCCCCCCTTCTCCAGGCAAGTGTGTTAAACGCCCTCTAGTGTTCACATGTGTGTGTGTGTGTGTGTGTGTGTTTTACTGCACAGATGGGTTAAATGCAGAGGCCTCTTTCTTATGAGTGCAAGCATAGTAGTTCACTTTCACTTTAGTTCACTTTGTGGGTGGGCTCCGGACATCCTGCGACCCTGACCGACTAAGCAGATAAGCGAATTACTGACTGACTGACTGACTGACTGCTTTACATGAATTAGGGTCTTCATTTGCATCACTTATGACCCTAAGAGACCCCAACAAGCCGAGAAACCTCTGAAACTCACCCCATTCTCATCTAGGGAAAGGTTTACTCTAACTCGATTTAGAAATGTGTGTTGGTGATGCAGCCAAAACATGTTTGGTGTCTAAAGTTAGCTACTTTTGTTACTGTTGTTAGCTAATCTTTGACTTAGCTAGCTAGTTAACCCAACTAATGATACTTTAATTATTTTAACATGCATAAATTTTTTACATGAATAAGGCAATGGAATATAAATTGTATTAAAACAACACACAGTTGCTAGAAAACATGTTCATATTTCCCTTTTATCTACATTATTTGGCGGTATGTTTATACCGCGTGACCATGTAGTTGACAGAATCTGAAGGGAGCTCTAAAATGGACACAGTTATAAAGTTTTTGAATCTTGAATATCATGTCACTTCTATATAAAATGGTCGTATAAGCCATTTTGGGCTCTACAATTTTATGTATCTATATATTTGTAACAATTTCGTGTTTGTATCTCACACAGATGTGAAGCATTGTGGGAAAACATGCCAGGCTGAAAGCGATAACCAGTGGCTCGGAGTCAGCCTTTCCCGACGGCCATCCACTGGTGATATACTGGTACGACGGCTAATTTTCTTTTAGTATTTATAAAATTAGTATAATGTGCTTCTACAATTTATAAGGCCACTAAGTATATAACAGTATATAACCACTTACTTAGGGGAAAACCTACTAAACTTTCCTTGCAGCATATAAGTATTTATTATCAATCTTTTCTCCCTGTAATGCTTAGCTTCTGTTTCATATAGTGGGTATAGTGTACATAAATAAGGAGCACTTTAACGGGTGCATTCACAGTCTTTTAATTTAAGTTTTATGTAAATATTTGCATAGGCTAAACTGACTAAGCTGAAATACCGGATTCAGAGTTCAACCTGTATGCAGATGTAAATCAGGTGTAAATTACCAAGCATCTTCATGGCGTAGCTTATTTACATTTATTAACACCTATGAAACGCCATAAAAGCCTAAGGACCCCCCCCCACCCCCTCAGTACTGGTGTGCACTACACTTTCCACTAATGCAGCTCAGCCACTGCAGTGCATCACCTGCTATAGGCACACAGTACTTCCTCCTCGTTTTAGAGGTCCCCTGCATGACTAGTATGATTTGCCTAGATTTATTGATTTGTATTAGACAGAATTGAACAAAACTGTCTGTGAATTAGTGTGTACATTTCTAACAAACAGTTTTATCTTGTCAGTGTAATTCGTATATAAATCATCACCGTTTATATATGATCTGGATTGTATTAAAAATGTTTTTTTCTTAGGTACATAAATCCACAGCTCTTGTATGATTTGAATGTATGAGGGTTTCCATGTGTGTTTTAATGAATGTGGCATTTCTTGTGTACACGCCCCTGCGAGTGACCTACAAAAGAATATGTGTATTTATCATATCCAGCTTGATGAATATATGTATCATGTGAGGCGCAGTATCCCTGAGAGTTATAATATAACAGATATAAACTGGACGTTTGCTAATGAAGGCTTATCTTGCAGTCGAATTACCAGTTCTAAACAAGCCCCTGCAAAGGTAAATATGTAGTTGAATTGTTTAAAGCAGGGTGTAGTTTGCTATAACGTAAGCATGATATGCTTATTTCAGCCTTCATTTCTGACTGTAGACAAGACTACAGAGGAAATAAGTGGTATTCTAGTAGTATTTAAAGTCACGTAGTTGACATAGGTGTCTTAAATGCATGATAACGGACATGGTGACCAAAATCAATATATAAGAAATAGAATTAATATAATATAAATATGTACTTATAGATATTAAAAGTAGTTCTTGAAGTGCAGTCTATGATTTTTACTTTAATTTTGTTACAACTAAACATTATTAAGATTGGTTTATTATATTGATTATTGAGTTTTCGGCAACACAGTGGTGCAGTAGGTAGCTCTGTTGTCTTACTGCGAGAAAGACCTGGGTTTGGGTTTGATCAGGACCAGGATACTTACTGTGTGGAGTTTGTATGTGTCTGTGTGGGTTTCCTCTGGGAGCTCCGGTTTCCTCCTACAGTCCAAAGACATGCAGTCAGGTCAACTGGGGATAATCAGTTATCCCTAGGTATGAGTATATTATAATATACTGTATAACTGTATAATTATAGATTTTTATTTAAAATGACCAAACGAAAGCCCAAAAACAACTGCAGCAGGGGCTCCTGAGTGAAACCTACTAAACCAGTGTAAATAATCTCTGAACACTGACCTTCTCTTATCAGCCTGGAATTCTTTGTAAGTTTACATACCTCTCGAATTGACCTCAGTAAACAAACACTGGCACTTTTAGCAATAATCCGCCGTATATTTTCTTCTAGACTTTCAAATAAGTCAGAATGGGTGTATTCGGATTATCATCTCATCTGACAGTCATGCTGCAGGACGGAAGACGTCGGCGCTGTGCCGAGTCTGCAGCTCATTATATCAAACACAAAAGCGCACTTGTCTCATACACCCTCACACTGGTTCCAATTTCAGGCATGTGGACATCGCTGGAAGAACGTCTTCTTCTCGCGAAAGGAAAACGAAAACAAGCTGCCGCATGGCGTGTGCTTCCAGATCAGCCCCGATTTTCGCCACACAACCCAATACATCCCCTGCTACAGAGGTACTCGCATTTACGAGCCGCCACGCTAACGTGGCTTTGAGGCATTGTGTGCTGTGAATGAACAGAGGAGACAGTGTTCAGCAGTCAGTGGAAAGACAGCGTGGCTAAATAGCTGTTTGTCTGTGCAGATCATCAGAGGAGGTTCGGTGAAAACTATGGATCATGCCAAGCTGGGATTTCCAATTTCTTTACTGAGGTACTGACGTTTTACCAGATCAGACACATATTACCTACAGCTGGCTCTGTTTGTTTATTTCTTCATTTGTTTTAGAGAAGAACAAGTTTCTTGTGTTTGTTCTAGGCCTGAAAATGATTCACTAAAAAGTTTAATGAAGAACTACAAAATTCAATGTCACATATAAACAGAAATACATGCACATGTACAGCACCACTGGAGCAGAGAGGTTTAAGGGCTTTGCTCAAGGGGCCCCAAGTGGCGACTTGATGCTACTGGGATTGGAACCCCTGACGTACTCATCAGTAAATGAGATCCTATTATTATTATAATCCCACCATTGCCCAAGTGTTAGAACAACACTTGTGTAATTTCGTTGCATTAAAGGTTAAGCACCACCCAATGGACCCCCCCCCCCCAACCTGGTGATTTCACCTTGTTTTAGATACTGAAATATACAGACAGTAATTAAAATGAAAATAGCAACTTAATTTGCTTTAAAATTGACAATTTGAATTAAATTGACAGAAAAACCCTGAGCTCGCTACAGAAATTCCGAACGTTAACCGTATGACGTCACTGGTGGACAACAGTGAACAATGCCACGGTAAAACACCATTATGACTGCCTTGGACTGGGAATTTCTCAGTGCTGGTTCTTCAGATTCCGATGATATTTTTAAATTTGATGAAGATGATGAATCTGCAGTGACAGTGTGATTGTCTGGATATCATAACGAAATTTAACACCCCTTTTTGTCATTTTTGCATTACCATGAGTGCATCTACCAGTGTTGGTGTCCACCACATACGTCACATTTGCAACGCCTACGACAGTTTTCGAACAGCGTGGGCGGGGCTTAACAACAGTCTTTTAAGCCGGGTTTTGTGAATTCGTAAAACAAAATAAAACGTTTTATCACTAATCATCTATTATCACAAGTTAGGAAATTAAAATCCCCTGTGTTTGTGTTTGACACTTTTATATTAGCTGGTGCTGAGCCTTTAACAATGATTGTATCCTGGTAAGTGATTGAGAAATTCAGTTTGAAGATGCCAGATCATAACAGCCCAAAAAACGACAACAGTCCTGCTTCCATTGTCAATCCAACCAGTGCTAGCTAATCATAATATTCCCTATATAAAAGATATAACAAGTCAAGTCAGCTGATAGCTGTGCTGGCCTCTTTTTTTCTCTCCTTTAAAGATAATCCAAATTATATATATGCAAATAAATTACCAAAGCCCTGCAAAGTGCTCTATCCAGACTACTTTGCCATATTAGAAAACATTACAGCTTTACCCAACTTTCACTAATGTTAAATAAACTGTGACGTACAGAACACATAACTGTATTTATTTCAGATTATATGATTTGAGGTTGACATTGGTGTGTTTTGCAGGATCTGATGATAATGGGTGCTCCTGGTAGCTCTTACTGGACCGGTTCTGTTCTGGTCTACAACATGACCAATAAGGTCTTTGCTGCCTATGTGGATGATGAAAACACGGTGCTCTATGGAAGCTACCTCGGTAAGACAAGGAATTTATTGTTTGGTTGCTTTCTTCACTAAAGTAACTTATTTCTAATCAATAACACATATTACATGATTATATATTTAATGAATATACTGTATCGCAAAATATTAAATACAACGATAACATTAAAACCAATGGCAGGTGAAGTGAATAAGATTGATTATCCCTCTACAGTGGCACGTGTCACAGTCTGGGAGAGATGAGCAGTCTGTTCTGAAAGTTGATATGTTGAAAGCAGGATAAATGGGCAGGTGTAAGGATCTGAGTGGCTTGTGATGGTTAAACTGGGTCATAACATCTCCAAAACAGCAGGTCGTAACAGTATGTAGTAGTTAGAACCTACCAAAGGTGGTTCAAGGAAGGACAACCAGTGAACCAGTGATAGGATCCATGGCTGCCCCAGGCTCACTGGTGTGTGTGTGTGGAGAGCAAAGGCTAGACTGACTGATCTCACAGAAGATCCACAGAATCGGGATCTGTTGATAACATTTTGGTTCCAGATAAGACAGAACACCCTGAATTTTTTTTTCCATGCCTCAACAGGTCAGAGCTGTTTGGCTGAGTATGTGCATTATTAATTTTGGAGTAAGATAGAGTATTTGAGTAAAATATGAGTTTGGTCCAGTCTGAATGAGGGATGACATGAGTGCATTAAAATCTAGAATACAGGCAAAAATCAGGACTGTGGAAAATGAGATACAAAGTAATATTGTAATGTCTATATAAAAATATCTTTATATGACTTGGGCAAAATAATTAAACTAAGAGGCAGGGACCAAATCTGCCACTTGGTAAGCGATAATCGGTTGCAACCGGTTGGTGTGGTACAGTGGTAACATCATTGGGTTCCCATGTGAGAGACCTGGGTTTGATTCCCAAACTGGGCAGCCAGTCTGTGCTACACCAATAAGGGTCCTTGGGCAAGACTCCTAACACTACGTTGGCCTTCCTGTAATACCAGTAACCCTATAAGTTGCTCTGGATAAGAGCGTCTGCCAAATGCCATAAATGTAAATGCAACCAATCAACAAAATAAATAAAGGTTAATAAGAGCATTGAATATCTATAGAAATGAAAAAGTGTTAGATGTTATGTAAAATGTGCCAATTAAGTAGCATGGCAATAATATGGTTAATTTGTCCTGGATTATCTTGTTGGTGTGGTATAGTGGTAACATCATTGGCTCCTAAGTGAGAGACCTGGGTTCGATTCCTGGTCTGGACAGCCAATCGGGGGTCTTGCTACACCAATCGGGGGTCTTGGGCAAGATGCCCATAAAAATTCTAATATTAAGGTGTGATATGATATGTAGGTAATTACTCTGGCAGTATCAGCGAATTAATTTCACTCACCATTCCATATATCTAGAAAATAGGCAGGAGAACGACAGGTAACGCAAGGGTCAGAAATGCTTCTGATAAAAAGTTTACGATAACCATCACATTCAGGAGAATTTCCAGGGGGTTAGTCATTTTTATAATAATAACCTTGTGTTAACTTTCCGTTTGCTGCAATCTGCCCTCGCTGTATTCACAAAGCCATCGGAAGCCGTAGGACAAGGGGATTAACCAGGCAACAATGTCACGGGTGTTGCTATCCCTCATCTATTTATTTATTTTCATAGAAGGGGTTTTAGATGCTTAACACATTCAAGATTCAGCTGATAAGCTTCTATGATTTTCGCGCAAAGGGGAATACTGAGCAAGGCTACAAGGTGATGGTGTAAAAGATTAGTCCTTGATCTATTGTCACCTCTGTTGTACATCAGTTGTGGTGTGAAAAAGAAACTTCACTCATGGAGTAGAAAGTGTTGAACATCTGATAAGAAAGGCGATGTAGATGCATTGAGCTGGAATACTGTACGTCATCGGTCATGATCATGCTCTGTTTTATACCATAGTGTTTCCCACCTACTTCTCATATCATCAGTAGCCAGCCAGCTTGATTAATGCATTACTTCAAATTTATGATAGCAGACAGTTTTTCTTTAATTCTTAGAGCATAGAAAGCTAATTCTGTAGATCAGCTTTCTTTGCTAAGTTCACTATTAGCCAGTAATTTTAGCCTATTATAATAAATAGCATGGCTTCCATATAGTATAGAAAAAAGTGATCTATTTGTTTATTTGGCTTAAACCCCCCAACCATCTCATCACTAGCCCAAAGCCATAAATCCACCATAAGCCACCAACCGTTGAGTGTAATTAGCAGCCAGGTATTACTAATGAAAGTAAAAAGATTAGTTAACCATCATGGACTGTGCCTACCTCTATAAAAGAAGAACTGTTGGCAGAACACAGGTGTGTGTCAACATCTTGCCAAGAAGACATGATACCAGCCATGACCCCAGAGAAGCAGTCTCCCCCTCCCCCTCCTACAAAAGCCCACATATCAGGCCACCTCCAGTAAGCACATACAATGTGTACGTACAGTATGTGATGTGACAGAACAATTAGAAAAGACTGAACAACTAAGGCTTTCATGGAAGGGTGGCTAGGAAAACCGCCGTCCTTTCCAAAACCAATATAAAGCACGACTGCAAATTTGCCTCTGAACAAACTGCAAATTCTGGAACAATATCATTTGGAGTGATGAGAGCAAGGTGAAGATGTTTGGTCGTCATGCAAAAAATGTGAAAAACCAAAAAGTGTATAACAACAAGCCTCTTATACTAACTGTCATGTCTGGTGGTGGTGATCAGAGATGATAATTTGGGGCTGAACCTGGGAAAAGGAAAAGCTATTGAGATAGCCATGAACTCCAGTTTGTACCAGAATGTTCTTGATGTGAGCCCATCCATCCAGCAGGTTAAGCTGTGTTGACAGTGGGGTATAAAATGCAAAGAACACTTTTTAAAAAAAGTTGGAATGGCCAAGGCAAAGTCTAGAATAGAGGTCTGCACTGGGATTGGGTCATGCTGGGTCACGCAAATCTCGCTGGAACGGGAGGTTTGCACTTAGCTGCGGGTGGGAATGGGCGGCTAAAACAAAACACTGCAGGATTATAGACTATAGCCTAACGGTAATATCAAGTAAAAAAAATTACAGAGAATGAGAATAGAATATGAAACTGCCTTTATTTCATTTAAAAACTACATGAAAATAATGAAATAGGAGCGTTATTCCTGACAAGTGCGTCAAAAGCTGCAGGTCAGGAAAACGAAACAAACCCCAAGAATCTCTTTATTAATAGGCTATATTATGTTTTCTCCTGCGGGATAGGAGAAGACACAAAATCAATGCATCTTTATCAATGTGCAGGATTAATTCTCATTGCGGGCGGGAGTGGACATACACATCGCGGGAATGGGTGAACACGTTGCACACACGTTGCGATCGCGTCCGGTAATGGGCAGAAATTGACCAGGAGCGGGCTGAAGAAAACAGTCCTGAGCAGTTTCCTAGTCCAGAACTCAACCCCTTGACGTGCTGTGGCAGAGTCTTGATGCAGCTGTGCATAAATGAATTCTCTCAAACATCAGGTCTCAAACATCAGTGTTGTGGTTGGTGTAGTACAGTGGTAACATCATTGGCTTCCATGTGAGAGACCTGGGTTCGATTCCCGGTCTGGGCAGCCAGTCTATGCTACACCAATAAGGGTCCTTGGGCAAGACTCCTAACACTACATTGGCCTCCTGTAATACCAGTAACCTTGTAAGTATACCTCAAAACGTATACCTCAGGTTGTTGTGGATTATGGGGCTTCTACATGTATCTTCACCTTCACCAATCACATCGGTCCGATCTGTAGCATGTAACAGGCCCTAAAAGCCCTGGACCTGACGTGATAAAAACAGAGTTTGAAGCTGAAACTAACCATCTAATAAAGCTAGTCTAATGAGTACACAGATTGCAAACAGATGAGCATAAAGATGAAGCTGCAGGATAGGTGGGGGTTTATTATGCAAACTCATAAACAAAGCAGGTAAAGACGCGGAGCGTAGGTTCTGGTACAGTAAACAGGAAATAGTTGCATGTGGTATGTGTGCAGCTGTCATGTCTACTACATGTTTATTTACTGTGTAGTGTGTTTTGAAGGAACCCATGGTTGTTATGTTTAGCCAGTGTTTTTTTTGTTATGGGTGTAGCTTAGAAATGACACGTTGTCTCGAGTAGTAAACATAGCAGCGTCTTTTGTAGGTGTTACTTACGTAGGCTTTGTCTGAAACTCGAACAGTTTTTACCTAAGCTTTTTAAGCTACTTACGTTTTCACTTATGCGTTGTTGCGACTACCGTGTCAGGTTGTTAGTCTACCACTTTGTGAGTTTATTTTAGTGCTGTTTTTTTACTAATATACTGGCTTAGTCTGCGATTTGTTTATGATCCACTGACGATGCAGTGCTGCACGATTCAGGAAATGAAGATTGTTTTGGTCTAGGTACACAGCATAGGCAATGAAAAAGTGGTAGCCAACGACTTGGTAACATAAAGTGAGCTAGTTAGGTAGGTTAGCTTTGATGGAAACATGGCTAGGAAAAAGGTTCTTCTACCTAAAACCAACTTGAAGCTTGACTTAAGTTTGCAACAAACCACAACATTTCTGGAATCACCACAAATTCCTCATACAAACTGTCAGACCTGGTGATGGTGGGATAATGATCTGGGGTTGTTTTACAGCCACAGGACCTGGGAAATGTGCAATCATTTAGACAGCCATGAACTTCACGGCATACATACCAGAATATTCTTGAGACAAATCCAGCAGCTCAAGTGCAAAACAAAACACAGGACACCATTCATCAATATCTAAATGGCTAAAGAAGACAAAAATCAAAGTGCTGGAATGACCAAACCGAAATCCAGACCTCAGCGCCCACTTCCCTTATTGAGATGCTGCGATATGATTATAAGCTGTGTATAAACAACTGAAGTAATCTTGTAAAGTGGGCTAAAATGTCTGCCAAATGATTTGAGAGTCCGCAGAAAATGTTTACTTCACGTTATTGTATTGTATTTGTTTTTATTTTCCTTCAAACTGTAATTAAGCGACCCACCAAAAAACACTGATCATTGGATCACAACTCAGTCTATCTGATCTCACCACTGCAGATGTGTGTAGTTCAGCAGGAGGTGGGATTCAGAAGTATGTACGTGTTATTGTTGAGCATCGATGTGCACTGAACCACTATGAAGCACCTCATCAGTTATCAGACGGCATTTTGTTTTGTGAGAATTCGTTAAGAGTAGGATTTGTTTTCTTACTCTGCTTGTTACCATAGTAACTATGAATAAAAGACTAATAACTCAGACATGAAATCCTAAGCTACTGATTTGTGCATTCATATTTACAGTTTATATATAGGGAAATGTGAAAATTAGATTTTGAAAACACACATTCCCAATTACACAGCTAAGCAGAATGACGGAAATATTTTAGTGTTATTCCACATGGTCCTGCATCATTTGGAAAATAAATGTATATGTTTTTATTCAGGTCCACCACTCACAAGCTCACACTATAGTACGAGCCCAGCTGTAAATGAATAAATAAATACACACAAAATAAATTAGATAGATAGATAAATAGATAGGTAGATAGATAGGTAGATAGATAGGTAGATAGATAGATAGATAGATAGATATATAGACAGACAGAGAGGTAATTATAATGT